>JAKZAP010000007.1:6171231-6898857 GCA_023053575.1 Branchinecta lynchi
TTTAGTGCAGGGCAAGTGCTCGGTCGGTACCGTCACCGGTTGGCATGTGTAAGAACATTCAAATCTGCTTGTTTGGAAGCGTGAATCCTGTAGTTTATAGCCGGCACCACTGGTCTCGATTGGTGCCGGGAAAGGGTGTACAGGATGTACCGGAGAGTCTCTAACACCTCGGTAACACCCATAAGTCTTCAGCAATTTAAGCAAATAGAGCGTTTCGTTGCGATAAGCTCGTTGTATTTTGGACCATCAGACCTTTGATTGCCTAAGGGTGAAACAAAGATTGTAGACAATTCTGCTGAAACTTGAACGGGAAAACATGGATTGCTCTCGCTTCCAGCTTTAACATGGTAAGACCCATATATTTGTTAATTGATGGTGATCCAGGATTGTTTCTAATAGATAGGTTGACTTGACTTTTCCTTGAACAAATTTCGTCAGCGTGATATCTGCTAGCCCAGAATATCCATTTGGACAGTTTTCTTGGGGTAGGCTGCAGTGCCCTTCCATCCGGGCACTTTGCTTCCAGTGCTCAGCCATGTACCCTTCCGTTGGTGTATACCCCAGATTCAAAGAATTATACCGCAGAATTGGGGATTTGTGAATGACTGACATGCGTATTTATTCAGATTTTGGCTAATGTTCTTTTCTTCTGGAATTTTATCTGCAGTTTGTCGCGGATATGTTTACACACAAAAAAACAGTCCAGACGATTACTCGTTAGTGGTTGCTATTCTTAAACTCTCACGATAAACTACACGGAACTCCACACTTTATTGCACATGGCTGCAGGAAGCTGCGTTCGAATTATCCTCACTCCCTGAGGCATCGATTACGGCTTAGTTAATTTGCTCCATCTGTCTGTGTTATCTTTCGGAATTGTACGCCACCGTTTCCTGGATTCGTAGGCTGCATCCAGCCGACCTATGTGGAGTGGGTGGAGAGATAAAACTAATTGGATTTCATGCCCTTCCGGTTTCGTGAATCTCCATGTTTTCGTTCCGTATTCCGTCTGTATACGTCGATTCGTCGATATCAAAATTAGTAGGCCCATCCTCGAGACCAGGTTGGGAGCTGAAAACTAGGATGGCAAGTTGCCCAGTCAGTCTGTGAGTTAACGTGTAGTTTTGTTAGGCCATTCACAAATACATATGCATACAATCAGGGACCCATACACTTGAAAGCATAGATGTTACGTTGATAAAACGTAGTATGTTCACAAGCCCTCTGTAGCTCAGTGTTAGATCACTCGCCTATAATTTAGAAAGCGGTAAGCTGACAGTTCAGGAGCATTTTTATGTTTCAGATCACAACTTATAAAGGTCTGTTAACACATTGCTAGTACCATAAGCAAGGCCGTATCCAGGGGGGGGGGGGTTAGGGGGTTGAACCCTCCCCCCCCCGAAACATAGAAAAATACTCATTTGTATAGGCTTTTCCCTCTGATTTGTGTATTTGTTTGTACTTTTTTGTGCGACCCGCAGGCAACCCCCCCCCCCCCCGAAATAAATTCCTGGATACGGGCCTGACCATAAGTAAGTAATTTATTTATGACCCGCCATTTCGAAAAGGCAGAGTAAATGAAGAAAATAAACAAAACACATAAACACTCAGAAAAAGACACTTTATTTTCAGTGTTCTGTCAGGAAGCAGTGGACGACGTCGTGCGCTGGTTGGGCCCTGTTGTCCAAAATTTTTGAAAGCATAGATCACTTATGTATTGACTTGCCAATGCCCTTTAAAAAAAAACGTCTGTTATAATTAATTATACTTTATTTTGGGTTTCAAAGTTTATCCGAGAACTTTAGTTGATAAGCACTGAGAAAATCCAACTTGGGATCTGAAAGCTGCATCAATACTCTCAGAATATGCGTTCGACGGCTTGCCTGTCCCCGGCACCTGCAATACACCCTTTCCCGGCACCGGGCAAACCAGCGGTGCCAGCATCAAGTCCGGCCATAGATTAGGCGATTCCCGCTTCTGAACATGCTGATTCGAATGTTCTAACGCGTGGCTACTGGTTACACCGGGAAAAATCGAGCATGGACTCTGATGACGTTCTGATAATGCTAGCGTGTGACTCTAAAGACGAAAGCCATACCTACAACCAGGCAAGTATCCAGGAATTTATTTCAGGGGGAGGGTTGCCTTTCGGGGGAGGGGGGGTTTGCCTGCTGGTCGGACAAAAAGTACAAAAAACACATAGACCAGAGGGAAAAGCCTATAAAAATGATTATTTTTGTATGTTTCGGGGGGGGGGGGGGGTCAACCCCCTAACCGCCCCCCTCTGGATACGGCCTTGCTACAACAAAAACGCAGAAACCAAAGGAAACGCGGTTTCACTAATAAAGGATCTGTACTAACTTGTCCGTACGAAATTTTAGCGCTTGGGGGACACTTGAAAATTTCGATGCTAAAGATAGTATTTTTAATTGATGTGTAGGTTCCGGACCACCCTGTGGTTAATTTTTTCTCAGCATGCCACTGTTTGCTCATTAGTTTCCTGTGCCCTATGACTTATTTAGTTTTTGTTGCTGATCTAACAACGATTGGGTAGGCTAGAAACATGAACTTTGGGAGAAAGGGCAAACCTTTTCGCAAACATTCTTCGGTATTTTTTTTTCTTGTGTACACCTTTAACCTACAGTCAATTTAGCTGTAGCCCCAGGCCGTGTCCAGGGTAGGGCTAAGGAGCTCTACAACCGTAGGTTACACAATTTCAAAACTTTTGTTTCAGAGTTTTATCGCGTCTAAAGACTATTAGTTTTGGTTTTCCTTCCTCGAAAATCTATCTACTGTAAGACCCCCTTGAAAATATTTTCAGATTCCGTCCCGTTGCAGCCTACCAAGTTCTTTGCCGTCGTTTTTTATGGCACTTGCCCTTCGGCCAAGTGCCATATAGCGATCGCAGTTTCTGTCCGTCCGTCGGTCTGTCGGTCGGTCTGTCCAGGTTTTGCTAGTTCGGGCACTTCCGCATAAGCTAGGACGATGAGACTTGGCAGGCATATCAAGGACCTTAAAAGATTAAGTTGGAAGTAGTCACTTCACCGATTTGAGCATCGTGGGGGGAGTGGAGGGAGGGGGAATCCGAAATCTAGAGGTATTTATAACTTTTGAACGGGTGATCGGATCTTAATGAAACTTGATATTTCGAAATACCTTGTGTTTTTGACGACCTGCTTAATATACGGACCGGGTCCGGCGACTTTGGGGGGAGCTGGAGGGGGGGGGGACCGGAAATCTTGGAAAACCCTTAGAGTGGACGGATCGGGATGAAACTTGGTGGGTAGAACAAGCACAAGTCCTAGATTTATTGTTGACATAACCGGACTGGATTCGAGCACTGTGGGGGGTCAAAGGGGGGGGGGGTTCCGGTGATCCCGCTAGTTCGTAGTTCCGGATGTGCCAGGACAATGAAACTTCGCAGGCATAACAGGGACCTTAAAGATTAAGCTGGAAATAGTCACTTCCCCGATCCGAGCATCTTAGGGGGAGTGGAGGGAGGGGGAATCCGGAAGCTTGAGGTATTTATAATTTTCGAACGGGTGATCGAATAGCAGTGAAATTGGATGTTTGGAGAGATCTTGTGCTTCAGACGATCCATTTAGAATCCGGACCGGACCCGGTGACTTCGGGGGGGGGGGGGAAGCTGGAGGGGGCAAACCGGAAATTTTCGGAAACGCTTAGAGTGGAGTGATTGGGACGAAACTTGGTGGGAAGAAATTGCTCAAGTCCTAGATACGTCGTTGACATAACCTTGCCGGATTTGGGCACTGTCAGGGGAGTTGGGGGGGGGGGGGAATTCGGTGATCCCGCGAGTTTGGCACTAGGACGATGAAATTTGGTAGGGACCCGAACAAACTGCCTTGAGAATAGTTGTTTCTCCGATCCGACCATCGTGGGGATTTCTAGGTCCGAACCTAGGGAGGTTAAGGTGGTATTTTGTGACATTCTCATCTACTTTCTTGCATTACCTACTCGTAACAAGTGCCATATGAGCTCGTAGCTCTTGTTTTCCAGTATAGGTTTCCAGTAGTCTTTTGAGCAAAGAGCTGTCCGGGACAACTCTCTCACTTGGGATTAGCCGGTGCATTTCGAGGATTACATCCCTCCAAGCAATATCACATTACCTTGGTTATAATTTTCCTTATAGTTCTTCGAGGGAGAAGTTAATGGATTCATTAAGGGGTGATTTTCAGAGGGAGCCAAACTTGACAGACCGATACGAATAATCGGCAATAAAAATAGACTGGTGACTCATCCTTAATTGAAGGGGAAATCGAGACTGCGAATGCTAATGCCATTAAATATGGCTTTTTGGCTGCTTGCTGGTGTTGTCAGTCGGTGGGTACCGCTTCGTGAAAACGCGGTATTTCCGCGGTATCCTCCAGTCAGAGTGCGGTATGCTC
The DNA here is from genome assembly GCA_023053575.1 of Branchinecta lynchi. Lineage (NCBI taxonomy): Eukaryota > Metazoa > Arthropoda > Branchiopoda > Anostraca > Branchinectidae > Branchinecta > Branchinecta lynchi. Next base: position 6,175,638 of record JAKZAP010000007.1, read on the forward strand.
GAAAGAACCGAATTTTGTAAAATGTCCCGTCAATATTGAATTGAATTGAATTTTGCTTATAACCCGTCTAGGTAGAGACGGAGTATGGTAAAAAATGAAAAAAGAAAGAAACACAACAACAATAACCAAATAAATAAAGGTCACTAAATCCGAAAACTCATGGAGCTTCATGGGCAGGCCCGTATCCAGGAATTTATTTCGGGAGGGGGGGGGGGGTCCGCCTTCGGGGTGTAGGGGGGGGGGTTGCCTGCCGGTCGGACAAAAAATTACAAAAAACACATAAATCAGAGGAAAAAGCCTATAAAAATGAGTATTTTTGTATGTTTCAGGGGGGGGGGTCAACCCCCTAACCCCCCCTGGATACGGCCTTGTTCATGTTATAGAGACCAAATAAAATGTGCACCAATTTGCACTAGTTTCTAGCCCCTTATGAACCCCTATACAAGTCCATCTCTCCGTGATAAACATAGTACCAAGTTGTTTTCAGTTCAAATACACCAGAAACAAATAATAGGATTAATAGGTACACCAACTAGCAAAAGTTAAAATCCCCTCATCGCCGAAAATAATTATGGTCTAACCGTCGATTTTTGCTTACAAGTAAAAAAACAACAACAGAAAATCCGAAGTAGGGACTAAATTTACTTTGCAGCCAGTTGAACTTCATCCTTTTCAATCGTAGACATCGTGACTCGTGAAAACTTGGAATAATATCTTATATAATCTAGTTCGTATTATAAAGCGATCCGTAAATTTTCAGGATCAAAATGCCATAGATGCCACTCTGCTAATTATTTCGAAACTGTGTCGTTGTTTTACATTATCGTACCGTTGCGTTAACACGGTCGGAAACCTCTCACCGCCGAAGATGATTATGGTGTAACAGCCGATTGTTACTTACAAGTCCCTGGTATGTCTCACAGTTGGGTTCCGCCTATTCTTTGTTTGAGTTTGTACCCTACCACTAAATTGTCAACCCTCAAAGACTTAATTCCATGTTACAGTGATAGAACAAGGAGACTAGTATTACCAATTTTCACAAGTTTCTAGCCCCTCATGAACCCCTTCTGGCAACTGATTCTTACTTACAAGTCCATCTGATGTGATAGATCTGGTACCAAATTGTTCTCACGATCAAATATACAAGAAAGAAATAATAGGATTAATAGGTACACAAACTACCCAACGTTGTTAACCCCTCGTCGCCTAAGATGGTTATGGTCTAACAGCCGATTGTTGCTTACAAGTACCGTACAATTCTCACGATTGGGATCGGCCTATTTCAGGGTTTCAGTGTGTACCTCACTTCTGAAGTTGTCAACCCCTCCTAGCTGTCGAACTGTTGTATCTCATGAAGGAATTTGTGTACCAAAAAACAGATGACATATACTTTGATCAGCTCATCAAGGTCTATCGAATGTCGTAGGAAAATTACAAGCACAAACCATTCTTTTTGGCCCCAGGCAAGAGTTCTACGGGGCTTTTCCAAAATGTAATCAATCGATCAATCGAAATAGCTAGAAGCTGTCATATTCATCAATTCGGCCTAAGGTCCACACTTTCCGTAAAAACCGCCCTTACCACTTTCTAAGAATAAAATGTTCTAAGAAAAACAAAACAAACAAGACCAAAGGTTTCGATGGGATCCCAAAAATCTAATATTTGATCCAGACAATTGCGAACGAACTACCATACTTGTCCAGAAAAAAAAGTTCAGAAACGAATTCAGCGTATCACCTTATCCGTATAAAGGGCATCTAATCAACTTCAAGTAAAAGTTCAACTTATAAAAAAATCCGGTTTCAACCGGATTCCAAACGAACTATATGTCCAGGTAAAAAAAAAAGATTGTCATATACAGATTCATACTCCGCTGTTACGCAAAAAGCGGGTCATAAATAAATAAATAAATAAAATAAATAAAATTTCAGCGTGTTTTCTAACCCCTAAATCTGTCATCTAATCAACTTCAAATAAAACTTTTGCTTTTAACAAATTTTCCGGTTTGGCCTGATTCCGGCCGAACAAGTTGTCCTGGTAGAAAATAAGGGTTCCCATAAGGGTTCAGCATGTCGTCTTACTCCTTAATCGAACATCTAATCAACTTAAAACAAAACTTTTACTTTGAATAAACTTTCCGGTTTTGGCCGAATTCCGGGTGAACTACTTGCCTGGCGAGAAAATGGTTTTCACAGTCATGTTCAGCACGTCTTCTTATCCCTAAATCGAACATCTAATCAACTTCAAATAAAACTTTTCTTTTAAAAAACTTTCCGGTTTTGCAAAACAAAATTGTTTTCACCATCGTGTTCAGCATGTCTTTTTACCCCATAATCGATTATCACATTATCACATTATATGTTTAAAAATATTTCATTTGCTCCTTAAATTAAACCCCTTCCCCCAGCCCTAAATGTAGGGCTACAGAGCCCATCTACGAACTTGACCTTACTCTAGACCCAAACAATCCTCACACCAAGTTTCATTAAAATATCTCCTTCCCTTCGAGAGTTATAGTGCTTACAGACGGACAGACGGACAACTTTTGTGGTGTCATAGGTATCCCTCCACTTACGTTTTGGGATCCCAAAAACCCGGCAAAACCAAAGTGTTGCTCTCGCAATACAGTTGAACGAATTTGACGAAGATTTTCGTTACTGAAGATGGTCCAGAAAGGGGAAAGATGTAGAACGTGGGAGAGCCTTGGCATTGCAGAAGTACGCTAGAATCTTCCGGTTGAATCGCAACTTTCCGGAAACGATACATGCATAGGGTGCACTGATATTCTTCAGCAAATGAGCTATCAGAAATCTTCTAGTGGTTTTGACTGAGACTCCGATCGGAAGTCTTAGGTACTTGAGACTGGATTTTCCGAGGGATTTTCTCTGGACTTGACATCCTATAAGGTCGATGGCCGTTGGTTTACTCGAATTGTTATTAAACATTAAGAATTCTTTTTGGGATCCCAAAAAGTAAGTGGTGGGATACCTATGACATCGCAAAAGTTGTCCGTCTGTCCGTCCGTCCGTCTGTGCGCACTATAACTCCCGAAAGGAATGAGATATTTTGATGAAACTTGGTGTGAGGATTCTATGGGTCAAGAGTAAGATCAAGTTCGTAGATGGGCACTGTAGCCCTACATTTAGGGGTGGGGGAGGGGTTTAAATTAAGGGGCAAATAAAATGTTTTAAACATATACTGTGATAGTCTATTATGGAGTAAGAAGTCATGCTGAACACGATGGTGAAAACCATGTTGTCATCGGCCAAGTAGTTCGCCCGGAATCCGGCCGAAACCGGAAAGTTTGTTAAAAGTCAAAGTTTTATTTGAAGTTGATTAAATGTCCGATTTAGGGGTAAGAAGACATGCTGAAAACGATGGTGAAAACCATTTTCTCGCTGGACAATTAGTTCGCCCGGAATCCGGCCAAAACCGGAAAGTTTGTTAAAAGTAACGGTTTTATTTGGAGTTGATTAGATGTTCGATTTAGGGGTAAGAAGACATGCTGGACACTTGTGTGAAAACAATTTTCTACCCGGGCAAGTACTTCGCCCGGAATCCGGCCAAAACCGGAAAAAGTTAAAGTTATATTTGTAGTTGATTAGATATCCGATTTAGGGGTAAGAAGAGATGCTGAATTCGTGTATGAAAATCATTTTTTACCCTGACATATAGTTCGACATATAGTTCGACCGGACATATAGTTCGATTTGTTATAAAATAAATTTTTATTTGAAGTTCAATATGGATGTTCAATATTGGGGATACGCTGAGTTCGTTTTTGAGCTTTCTTTTTTCGCCGGACCTATAGTTCCGGAATTCGGCCACCGGGAAATCGTCAGAAGTGGCAGGAAGTTTTCGTCAAAACAGACATGACTTATAGGGGTAAAAACACATGCTGAATCCATATCCGAACTTGGTTTTCTCAGATGATTAGCTATTTGGCCTTATCTGTTGCTGAATTTTAATATTAATACTGTTCAAGGAGTCTGGTGAAGACAAGACCGAATTGTCTGGATCAAATATTGACTTTTTGGGATCCCATCGAAACCTTTGGTCTTGTTTTGAGTGAATTTAACTTTGTAATTTGAGAATTCCTTCTAGCGAAATGCGCTGCAATCTGCCGTAATTGCAAGAAAATCCTAGCGCATTTGCGGTATCCACGGCTGATTTTTAGTCGAGGCTTGATTATCGGAATAAGGTTTAAAGGAACAGCTATATCCTGTTGAAAAAGAACATACTATTATCATTTCGCTGTGCTCCACGTCTTATCCTTTATCCTCCTATAATATGAAGTCGAATTCAGTAACGCTGCAGTTCCCTTCTCCCCATTTCGAGGTATAATCAAAATTGTATGCGGTATTTTTCGCGAAATGCGGTGTTGTGGCAACACTGCTGCTTATGGCTATCTGTATCTGCTTTTCACTCAAGAAGTGCTTGCCCCGGTAGTACAGGAAAATGAGCTCCAAAAAGAGGTCGACCCGAAAGAAATTGCAACAGAAATGGTTTTAACATCATCGTGTAGAGAAAAATAAAACTGAACAACATATCCAAAGTTGCATATCCTGGCTAGACGCAAAATAAGCGTTTTTGCTTTTGGTGCCTATTTTTCAGTTTTTAAAAAAAAAATTCTTAGAATGTCTGTGGTCGTCCGTTATTTTTGAACTGAAGAACGGTTCTGATGCAAAATGCCAAGCTGGAACCGAAAATGAGGTCAGATTTTGAATACCAAGCACCAGAAAAAAGTTAATGTCATTTTTCTAACCTATTTTACAAAAAAGTGCAATTTTCTATGTGGCCCGATTTTCTTGAATGAAAGTGCCATCCTGACATAGAATCAAGAGCTGAGACTGGAAATAAAATCAAACTGGGTGTCTACTGTGCCTGAAAGTTTCGTAGCCATAAATATATAATCTTTACGATTTTCTAGTAGGAACAAGAAACTTGCTAAGAAAAGTAAAGTACGAATCAAGCTGCATTTCAGTGCTCAATATTTACAAAAAAATACAACATGTCAAACGTTGCAGATCCTGATTCGACGCAAAATAAGCTCTTTTCGGCTCTTATTGCCATTTTTTACGTTTTAAGAACAAACATTACAACTTTCGTGGTCGTCCAATTTTATTTTTACTGAAGTGCGATCCTAATGCAGAATGACAAGCTGAGACTTAAAAGGAGGTCAGATTTGGTATATCTTCACCAGAAAATAAGATTCAATATCGCATAAAATTTAACATAAAGTGTAGCTGGCTTATCCGTTTTGCACCTTGAAATATGATTCAATATCATAAATATGCGCCGTTAGCCGTTATTATTTTTGTTAAGATAGTTTAGTCAGCATTTACTATCCATGAAAATGATCGATTGTTAGGAAAAAAATATAGATATACCTGAGCCAAGTAAGATTTTTGTTCTTAGCCATCAACCCTAAACTGAAGTTTCTTCGATATTCCTGCCATGTCGGAATCTACTAGACTTAAACGAGCAAACGTATTCCCATGATTAATCCACTGCCTCAGACATACTTTTTTTTTACAAAAATTTGTACGCACTGTGTACCACAAATCAGATGGTTCGATATCACGCGATCCAAAATCGGAAATCCTTCGATCCGAAAGTCTTTTGAGTATTTCAACAAGTCATCGACTCTTTACTCTAGTCTTGACATCCTCTGGCTTTCCTTCTGATACCCAAGCCTCGATTGGAATGGAGCACAGTAATCACTTATGATCGGGAATCACCCATGGATATAGTTTACTCTTTTCCTCTCAACGATTGATCTTCCAGCTTTTCCCAGATCAGGCGAGCCGACATTTATTTACTCTCGATGTAACCTTTGACCAACCCCTGTGGTGGAAAGTCCTGAAAATGGTTGAAGCAGCTTCACCAGGAAGTGGGCTTTCAGAGTTTGTCCCGAAACTTGGAGGATTCCTTACCACGATGAGCTTATTCGAAGCATTGGGCTACATCCTGGAGGATTCGGGACTCGGGGATGTCCGGACTCAGAGTCCGGACTCGGTGATGTTCGGAGATGGGGTCAGTCTGGAGATGTCTGGGTGTCAGGAGTCGAAGATGTTCGGAGATGGAGTCAGGACTCAGAGATGTACCTCACCTCTCACCGGAAAAGCGATCGCCAAAACCATAGCCTACGTGGTCATGTACTGATTGACCTGTGCTACACGCTATTCTGCTTTCCAAGACTAAGATCTGCAGAATCACGGAGCTTAAAAGCTTGTACACGAAGCTGATGAACAAGGAAGTAAATGTTGAGGATGTAGAAGGTAATGATTCCTTTAAAAATAAAGGAATTGATCAGGACTGCGGATGTCAAAGCCGTGGTTCCAGTATTTGGCTAGATGCTTCAGTACTGCGAAACTTCATAGAAAGTGAACGATATATGGGAAGTCAAGACTTCTGGTGAAGACACCCTGCTCATGATCTATGGTATGGTGAATGAGCTCCTAAGGGAAGTTCTCGAAAAAAAGTGGCAACGTTTTTGTACCCGTTAGGAAATGACCTTCCACAAGCTCCGCGCATGCTCCTAAAAATATGTCAAGTGCTCGTGTCGACTGCAGTAGTGCAATTCAGAGAGATTTAGCAGCCTTAAAATTGATTTAGTTTCTACGCCAGCATGCAGAACCTGCAAGGGGGACAATGTACAAAATGGAAAACCCAAATGTCTTTTGAAAACAATCTTATAATGTCTTATAATGTGTACGAAGGGTATTAAGCAAGATTTCGAACATTGATTTTGAAAACCAGTTTGGTTTGTAATTGACTTTCCTTATTAATTTTCTTTTACTAAAATTTGTTGAGATCATATGTTGATGATTGTGAAACTTCTTTCTGGTACACTAGACACCCAGCTTCATTCCATTTTCGGTCTCAGCTCGGGATTCTATGTCAGGATCGCACTTTTCGTTTGAGAAAATTGGACCAGTGCGAAAATGTGTACTTTTTTGCTAAATAGGATGAAAAAATGATAATAAGTTTTTTCTGTTGCTTTATACGCCAAATCTGACTTCATTTTCGGTTTCAGCTCGTCATTTTGCATTAGAATTGTATTCAGTTCAAGAATAACAGACAACCACTAAAATTTTACATTTTTTTTCCAAATACGTAAAAATGGCATTATAAGCCAAAAAAACGCTTATTTTGCTTCGAGCCAGGTTATGGAACTTTGGATATGTAGTTCATTTTTTTTTCTCTACAAGACGTTGAAAAATAATTTCTGTTGCAAATTTGTTTCGGGTCAAACCTCCATTTGCCTGTACTACGGAGTCTTATCGAACAAAAGAACCCTCAGAAAATAATCGTGGATAACCAGGGAATCAGGATAATCAGGAATCGGCTTGATGACTTCTTTCTCCTCGCTTATCTTTGTGTTGTCAGAAGAATAACTCTTTGGAAGTTCAAGATTTGTCCACAATGTCAAAAGTATGATAACAGATCACGTGTTTGTGCATCCTTGTTTTAAACTTTGCTAGGATATATTATTATGACTCCATTTGTCCCCATTAAATGTTGTATATTCGCGAAACGTACCAGTGAAAAGGGTCGTAACAAATATATTCTCATAATATTTAAGACACGGATGTGCAAACTTTTGTCGTCTGTTATTGTTATTTATTTATTTATTAATACATGACTCACTTCTTGGGTAAAGCGGAGTATTATATAAACACAGTAAAATGACAGTGCAGTTAAGACGATACGAGCGATGTTATGTTCTAGTCTAGGACCACTCTCGTATACAAGCAAGTCGTCAGACACTTCTAAAGGTTAGTGTGAGTCGATCGCGGCATTGGTCTAAACCAAGTTGTATCGAAATTCCATACAAGCTTCACGTCACTCCCATTTGATCTATTTTACCTCAGAAAACGAAAAATTGTAGCTTATTCCTATCGGTGTATATATATATTTTTATATGTATATATATGGAGCCGAGCGCGTTTACATTTATAAAACGACCTAGGGACAATCAAATCCTATGTTGGGTCCTCAGTCACTATTTACGTCATGACTGTATGGAATACTCTTGATGACTATCTCTCCTTGCCGATGCAATATCTCCGGCCTCTCCGGGTATCTAGCGGAAGAAAGGCAGAAGTGGTCTCACAACTGCTCCCAAAGATCGCGGTGATTGATTGACACAGGATTTGAGCGTTGAGTTTAAGTCGTGCGGACACGCTTACTACTTCTTCCTGAGGATCGCTGGCACGTATAGAGTATTCCGATTCAACTTGGTCGACAGCGCGGCATTCCGTATATCAACTAACCCTCCAAGCCATATCAACTTACCTTGATTAGAATTTCCCTTGTACGGTTTTCTTCGCGGAAGAAATTAATGGATTCAATAAGGGGTGCTGATCAGGGGAGCTGATTCGCCGGGCCTTGCAAATGATCGGCAATACAAATAGACTGATGACTCACCCTAAATTGAAGGGGATATGGGGGCTGTGAATGAGAATAGAATATAGAGGGGTGAAGAGACGCTGTCACGCTAGTAACCAGTTCTCCAGGGTGTGTTCCAACCTTCTACCAATAGGGTACTGGGTACTAAAAGTTAGTACTAGCATCATCTTTCCAACCAGTGTCGCCGCGGCTCACTCAAATTTGGTAATTTGCTTCTGTTTGTATCACTATTACTCAGTTTTGAAATTTTCACACAAGAAATACCAAAGAAATCAATATTTCTAGAAAAACCACCACGTTTTCAGAAAGTTCCCGCGCGAGTTCCTCACGATTCCCCCTTTTAGGATTTTTTTTTGCCGATTCCAGCCTCTGTGAAGGTTGTGAATGAATGAATGATTTGTTACACACTTCCCGAGGGCATTAATGCAGTAAAAGAGGGAGAAAATAAAAAATACTGAAAAACACATAACATGAATGGAGTTTACTAACAAATGAGAACTAAGCTAATATGGTGGTGAACAGGTAGAAAACTGTTGGTTGGTAGGAACACACAAGAAAACACCCTCACAATCAATAGCTAAGAGAAGTTCCCGTTCCGTGACCTCCCGACCCTGAATCCTATAAGCCATAAGTAGGCTACTCTAGTAAAGCTACTACTCGCTACAATACTCTGAAGACACGCCAGTGAACCTCGGGAAGAACGAGAAGCGTCACCCGAACGATGATTCAAATCCGATGTCAACCAATCAACAGCGTTCGGCGGGGACAGCTATGGTGACGTTCCCTGCTATTCGCTAGGTACACTGCGATTCTTCATCTGCGCTAAGAGTTACTATAAAAGCTAGTAGCCAAAAATACAAAAGTTATTCATTCTTCCAGAAATTCGCAACCAGTTCACAGAGCAGTTGCGATGTCTGGATACACGCGTCGAGACGCAAGTGGCAATCACACTGGAAATCCAGGAATACTTTCGGCGACGGGCGGAAGTCGAAGCCGAATACAGCCGACAGCTGGACAAACTGGCAAGATCCTTGCTAATGAGACACAAGGAACAGAAACAAAAGTAAGCCCAGCTCTTTGTCATAGAGATTGCTGCTTAGCAGGGGGAAGAGGAGAGAGAATGTAAAAGGATGGTCTAAAACGGGGTTGTGATGATATGTTGCTAACTGCCTCGAGCTAATGTTTGCTTGTGTTAAACTACCTGATGTGGAAGGTTTTCTAGGTTCAATAACTTACACTAGAAAGAACTCCTACGTAGAGGCTATCCCCATTGACAAAGCTATGTCTTGATGTCACCGGTCGCATTAAGGGAGCGTGTAAGGATACGATGCAAAACTACATCTTCTACTGTGTTTTATTGTAGGGATTGCGATTTTACTGGAGGGTATAAGCGCCTTGGTACAGCTTTTTCTCTTTCGGGAGCTTTAGCAGTAGTACTAATAAAGATCAGTCTTATTGACAACAACACAATCTTAGAAATCCTACCTACTTGTACGATTGCGTTCTAGCTCGCTGCTACCTGTATGGAATTCCGACTAGATTGAGGTCTTGACTAAATCTAGTTCCAGTTCCATACAAGGATGACGTCATGAGTTTGAGGAGCTACATAAAGTAGGTTGTCCCTACGGTTCATAAATGTAAACGCATCCTGCGCCTCGCTGGCCGCTTGACTTACATAATAATAATAATAATAATAATAATTTATTGGAAAAAGCCTAATACGGCCATACAACAGATTCCTGAAGCGCCAACAACAATTTATAACACTAATAATGAAACACAAACTATTTTCTTCTTTTCATTGCATTCAAAACGAAAGAAACTACCTCACGGATTACACTTTTATTTGTCGACTTTAAGATACCAGGGAAGAGAACACCACCAGCCATCCCAACTAAACCCAATGAAGGAAGCTCTTGGCACTGTCCTAGAAGGTGGTCAATGGTATCTTGCCCAGTGCAACAAAGTGGGCAATTGTAGTTCTCCTCACCGACCTGTTTTCTCCTATCAAAAACTTTCTGTCTGTACCGTAATGGAAGAGAGTTAGTCCGGAGTTGGAACCATACCATACCCTAAGATTCAAATATATATCCAGATCTATGTCTAAATAAAAATTTATTGTGTACGGGCATCCTTCCTTCTACTTCTTCAGCATCTACCCAAGTTTCAGTAGAAGAAAAACAGAAAACTGTAAGGCAATCATATAAATATGTAGACTGCTCCCAGTTGTAGGATATCAACGACTTCGATGAGGCCAATAAGTTGTAAATGTACAATGCAGAAAATGAGCCATGACCTCTGTCGGCCCGTCTAAAACATTGTTTGGTTTAAACATTGACGTTTTAATCCGTGTTTGACCATTCTACCATACCATTTATCCTTGGTCCAAGGGAGGGGCTAGTATTGAATATTATATTATATTTATTGTTGCCCTCGGAATGATTACAAATATCATGTTGTTCAGCGAGCGTTTAAAACTTTGAAGAAGCTTCGTTTTTTCGGTCTTGTTATTTGTTTCCTTTTATGTCTCTTCGCCATTTGAGTCGCTAGAAATGATTTGCCGATCAGCGAGCAAAAACCCAGCTGCTGTGTGGTCCTTCCAGATGCATGTATTTGTTACCGGTTTATCGGGTAATTAAACCACATTTGGGCAAAGATAGTAACGACAAACAGGCGTCGTTGATGTCTTCGCCAGGCTGTGGCTGCACTCATGTCCAAGCCACCGCAGGGCTATGTGCCGTGAAGCGGCAAAACTGAAGGAATAGGGCTGGGGGAGAGACTAGGTCATGCTTTTGTGTTCGTCTTTAGTATCTGCGAGGAAAGCTTCTGCTGTCCCATGGTCTCTCGAAAGCGTCCCTTGTGACCGAGGTTCCTCCAAGAATTTTGCAAATTGCACGACATTTATGACGACAGCAAAAGTTCGTTGGGCGTAATGTAACGTTCCATAGCAACTCAAATAAACAACAGCTAGGCGAACGTTTTTTCTATTCTATGATAATAATAATCGTAATAATAATTGTATTTAAAAAAAACCGAGGGCCAGATACAACTTATACACAACACTAATAAAAAATTTACTACTTCCCATATCTAATTCCAGAGAGAAAATTGTTAAAGTTTAACTGAAAAGCAAACTTATTTTCGTATCATTTAGTTGAGTACACTGAGTTATTTGGATTCTGCTAAGAGATTTTCTTATTTTTCACTATCTGCTCTAGTACTGAGATTCAGAATATCTACGGCTGTCCTCACAGCGCAAATTCTACTATGACGCGGAATATTTGAATCTGAACACAAACGCGACTTTTAAGTAGGCGGTGAGAAGCTTGGTGAAGACTGCTTAGTGCCGGAACGAAAAAATTACATAAATCTTTTCCGTCAAGCATACGAAGTAGGTAGTACCACAAATCTGACAGGGAAATTCCACTATTTGAAAACTGATTATTCGTGAATAGCGGAGCGACAATGTAACGCATTTTCATCGGGTCTTCAAGCCTCTTTAAGTGAATTAGTGAGGGGTAAAAAGACTGTCCCATCTCTGCCCTTTTCAGTTAAGCTTTAACACACAAAGACATAAATATCTATCAACTAATCTATGGAAAACTTTCTAAATTCTAGCGCTCTAAACAGAAACCTACAAATCTTGCTTATCGACCGAGAGCGGCCCTTGCGACTCAGCTCCCTTCAGGAATTGTGCAAATTCGACGTCATTTTTTACGACAGCGAACGCACACTCGACGTAACTCTCTCGATTTTAGTGTAGGCTACAGCAAATGCCCGGTGCCGGCACCGGTTGCCACGTGTTAGAACATTCAATTCTGCATATTTAGAAGCGGGAATCGCCTAATTTGTGGCCGGACCCGGTGCTGGAAGAGTAGGTGCTGGGGAGTGGGTGACCCTTCGATTGTAACGTTTGATAGCAACTTACAGAAAACTACAGCGTACTAGATTGAGGAAATCTTCTTGTCTCACATAATATCCCGAAAGCGCCTCTTGTGACTAGACGTTCCTTCAACAATTCTGTAAATTTTACGACATTTGGACGACAGCAAACGTGCATAATACGATAACGTACGTAAAAACTCACACAAAACAGCGTAGAAGATAGAGGGAGGCTTCTTCTATCCCATGGTATCTGGAGACTGGAGAGAGTCCCTTGTGAACTGAGTTTTCCTCAGAAATTCTGCAAATTCTTCGACAGTTATTGTTGTTTGGTATGAGTTGCTCGAGTGCTTCCCGCGTAGAATTCGGCAGCAGATGGTAAGCGCAAGATTTGCATATCGATTTGGAAGAAAGTTTTGTTCGCTTTATTTGCCTAGTGCGGGTCATGTGCAGTGGCGTAAGAGTAACGGAGATCAAATTTCGCTAATTATTAATTTACAACGGAATAGAATAGAATTTCGTAGCCTAATAGGCCATACTTGCGTTATAATAACAATATAATAGACTTAAAAATACATCTAAACCAAATTCAATTTTTAGTTTCTTTATGCTTCACAAAGTCTATGTGGTATGTTTATTTGTGCTCTTTGAGATGCTGGGAAATGGAAACCACAAACCTCTAAATCAACCCCCTCCTTCGGAAACACTGTGCACTCACTTGATCCTCTCCCAATAAACCCATACATTCATGTTGACAGATTTTTATGGCACTAGAGCTTACTCGTGCCATATAGTGATCGTAATGTCTGTCGGTCTGTTCGCATTTTGCTAGTTTGGGCACTTCCACATGACCTAGGACGATAAAACATGGCACGCATATCAGGGACCCAACCGGATTAACTTGGAAATAATCACTTCCCCGATCCGACCATCAGTGGGGGAGTGGCAACATGGGAATCCGGAAATTAGTAATATTCATAACTTTGGAACGGATAATCGGGCGTGCATTAAACTCGACAGGTATCAATAACAAATGTCTTGGATGTTCATTGTCAAATTCGGATCGGATCCGGTAACTGAAGGGAGGGGGGGAGGGGGACATCCGAAATGCTTTTTCTAGTTTTCGTCAAACCCCTACCCCTTTCATCGCACTAGTATAACTCCTCGCATGGATGAGTCATTCTTTCATCACACTGGTATAGCCCTGCTCGTGGATTTGTCATGCTTTGCTAGAATTCGTTCGGAGTGAGCTAGATCAATCGAAGGTCGAAGGGGTTGGCAAAATATGTTGTTGAACGTAAGTAGGGGTTGATATAGCGGATAATCGGGCGTGCATGTCTTGGAACAATGTCTTGGATGTTCATTCAAATTTGGATCGGATCCGATAACTGGGGCGGGGGCTGGAGGTGGACACCCGAAATCTCTTGACACGCTTTTTGGGATCCCAAAACGTAAGTGACGGGATACCTATGACATCGCAAAAGTTGTCCATCTGTCCGTCCGTCCGTCTGTCCGTCTGTGCGCCCTATAACTCTCGAAGGGAATGAGATATTTTGACGAAACTTGGTGTGAGGATTGTTTGGGTAAAGAGTAAGATCGAGTTCATAGATGGGCTCTGTAGCCCTACGTTTAGGGGTGGGGGAGGGGGTTTAAATTAATGGGCAATTTAAATATTTTTAAACAGATAATATGATAGTTGATTACAGGGTAAGAAGACATGCTAAACACGATGGTGAAACTATTTTTGCGCCGAACAAGTAGTTAGCCCGGATCCGGCCAAAACCGGAAAGCCTGTTAAAATTAAAAGTTTTATTTGAAGTTGATTAGATGTTCGATTTAGGGGCAGGAAATGTTGAACACCATGGTCAAAACCATTTTCTCGCCGGAGAAGGAGTTCGCACGGAATCCGGCCAACACCGGAAAGTTTGTTAAAAGTAAAAGTTTTATTTGGAGTTGATTAGATGTTCGATTTAGGGGAAAGAAAACATGCTGAACACTTATTTGAAAACAATTTTCTACCCGGGCAAGTAGTTTGCCCGGAATCCGGCCAAAAACGGAAAAGGTTAAAGTTTTATTTGTAGTTTATTAAATATCCGATTTGGGGGTAAGAAGAGATGCTGAGTCCGTGTATGAAGATCATTTTTTACACGGATATATAGTTCGACCGGAATTCGGCAGGAGCCGGAAAATTTTGTATAAGCTACATTTTTATTTGAAGTCGATTAGATGTTTAATATTGGGGAAAAGAGATACGCTGAGTTCGTTTTTTGAACTTTCTTTTTTCGCCGGACAAGTAGTTTCGCAATTCGGGCGAAACCGGGAAATTTGCAGAAGTAGCTGGAAGTTTTCGTCAAAACAGATATGACTTATAGGGGTAAACACACATGCTACCATCTCTGAACTTGGTTTTCTCAGATGATTAGCTATTTGGCCTTAATCTATTTCTGGATTTTAAAGTAAAAATGTTCAAGGAGTCTGGCGAAAAGTCTATCTGACGAAGACAAGACCCAATTGTCTGGATCAAATATTGAATTTTTGGGATCCCATCGGAACCTTTGGTCTTGTTCTAGTTTCGTCAAACCCCTACCCTTTTCTTCGCACTAGTATAGCTCTGCACATGGATGAGTCATTCTTTCATCACACTAGTATAGCTCTGCTCGTCATTCTTTGCTTAATTCGTTCGGAGAGAGCTAGAGCAATCGAAGGTCGAAGGGGTTTGGAATAATATGGCAAGTGGCAGCGGCTTCTCTGGCCAAACAAAGCTACCAGGATATATGCATTTCTGAAACGCTAGATCGCCTCTATGCGATCTTACGCGCAGTTCTGACACGCCAGAACTCTTCCCTATTCGTTACAAAGCAATTACTGTACTAAGTTTTCTTGCGACGAAATACTGGTGTGTTATTTGTGTTTGGTGGCAAAACCTTTGTTCGAACAAGCAAGCAGTTAAAGGAAGTAGCCTAGTAATCAATAATTGTGATGTTGTCAAGGTGAAATACAGTGGAGTTGTAAATTCGACAAGATTGGCTTCGAAATCGCCACTTTCCAAATCCGACCCTTAAAGTACCAATCATGACCGCAAATTAAGAGAAATACTTGTAAGCAAAATATGCATTTTCATATATCAATGATCCTGCTAATGTTTTTGCCTCAAGGATTATGCTTACAGATGCATTTCTAGCACCTTTAAAACGCGAAATTACGCAGCAACAATTCAGAGAAGAAACATACTTGATATAAATGTTAAGCTGAAATACAGTGGAGTTGTAAATTCGACAAGATTGGCTTAGAAATCGCCACTTTCCAAATCCGACCCTTAAAGTACCAATCATGACCGCAAATTAAGAAAAATACTTTTAAGCAAAATATGCATTTTCATGATCCCCATGAACCCATTACCATTTTTGCCTCAAGGGTTTTGCTTGCAAATGAGGTTCTAGCTCCCTTAAATTGCGCATCTTCACCGCAAGGTCGAAAAGTACTTTTTATCAAACGATACATCTCAACCCATGATCATTTGTGCCACAAGGGTTCTACTTTTGACCAAACTGTATATATCAGTGATCCCTAAGAACCTGCTATCGTTTTTGCCGCAAGGATTTTGCTTACAGATGCATTTCTAGCACCTTTAAAACGGGAAATTACGCAGCAACAATTCAAAGAAGAAACGTACTTGATATAAATGTCGAAACCATATTGGAGATCATTGAACCGCCCAACGAAGAAGAGGAGTTCTAGAAATTCCTTTTACAGTACTTTTTACTTACTAGTGTATAATAAAATAATATAATAAAATACATATATTTTTGTGGTATAGAATAGGTTAAGACAAGTCACTCCACTATCAGAAGTTTGAAAAGAGATAACGCTTGTTTGCGCATTCGAATAAAATTCGACTTGGAGCTGAAATGGCGCGACGCGAATATTTTCCGCTAGCGACGCCGAATTCACCAAGGCGAATCCGCTTTCCGTGGGCACCAAGCTTTATGCGTGACTTGAATTGCTGACAGGTCTGGACGGTTTTGGAGATAGCTTAACATTCGCGACCTCTCTTATCGTCAGCTGTTAATCATACCGAAATCTGAAGCACCCGCCAATTAAATTTTGTTTTTAAGGCGTAAAGTAATGGAACTTCACACTCAGCGGAGTCCCAGAAACCCGCATGAAATCGCTCCTGAATGATCGATGCGTCTGGCGCAGTTTGTCCAGATGCACATCAGCCGTGTTCGTGTGATAAAAGGGCGAAATTGCGAATCGTATGTTTTACTGCGAACTTCTGCCGTGGTCGTTCACACGCAGGTGTGAAAAAGTAATGGTGGCTTGAGATTGAAAACTGGTTCAGTAAAGAACTGGATTTCCGAGCTCATTTTCAATAAAATAAATTTGTTGTGCAAAGAAAGAAAGAATTCCGGATCTAATCTACAACGATACGTTAATCATAAATGCACGTTATTTTGTTCCAGCACATCTCTGGATTCCGATCAACCCAAGAGACGTGCGCCTCACGCCTCGGTGTAGGCTATACGCGAGAGACATAGGCTGACTGGAGGAACGGTACTTTATACACAAACTGGCATAGTTTTAGTTCAGTTCTGTTTTTATGGCACTTACTCAAGCTTACGCAAGTGCCATATAGCGATCGTAATGTCTGTCTGTCTGTATGCCCAAACCGTCAGTTTGGGCACTTCTACATGACCTAGGACGATAAAACTTGGCACGCATATCAGGTCCCAACCGGATTAACTTGGAAATAATCAATTCCCCGATCCGACCATCGGTGGGGGAGTGGCAAGATGGGGAATCCGGAAATTAGTAACATTCATAACTTTGGAACGGATAATCGGGTGTGCATTAAACTTGACAGGTATCCAAAACAAGTGTCTTGGATGTTCAATGTCAAATTCGGATCGGATCTGATAACTGGGGGGGGGGGGGGGGCACCCGAAATCTCTTGAAACGCTTTTTCTAGTTTTTGTCAAACCCCTACCCCTTTCTTCACACTAGTATAGCTCTGCTCGTGGATGAGCCATTCTTTGCTTAAATTCGTTCGGAGAGAGCTAGAGCAATCGAAGGTCGAAGGGGTTGGTATAATATGTTGTTGAACCTTAGTAGGGGTTGATATAGATTACTGGGTGCTAGGATGATGAAACTTGGCAGGCATATCAGGGACCCGACCAAACCGTCCTGGAAATATTCAGTTTCCCGATCCGACGATCTGGGGGGGGGGAGTGGAGGGTGGGGGAATCCGGAAAATTGAGTGGTGTGTGACTTTCGTGTGATCGGATTGAAATGAAACTTAATACCTGAATAAATGACATATCTCGGATGTTCCATTTGGAGTCCGAACTGGACTCGACAGCTATGGATGAGTTGGGGGGGGGGGAGACAGGAAATCCCGAGAAACGGTTAGAATGGAGGGCTCGGAGTGAAACTTACTGGGAATAACAAGCATCTGCTCCAGATAAATCGTTTACACATTTGGACTGGATCCGGATACTTTGGGGGAGGGGGGGGGGTGGAGGGGTCTTTCCCGGAATTCCGGTGATAGCGGTTCTGGGGATTTTCACGACGAAACTTGGGAGGCGTATCAGGGACCCTATCAAACTGACTTGTAAATAAAAATTTACTTGATCCGATAGTCGTGGGGGAGTAGTGGAAGGGGGAATCCAGAATATTGAGTCTTGCGTAACTTTGGAACGGGTGGTCGGATTTGAGTGAAATTTTGTAACTGAATAGAGGATCTTTTTCATGTTCGGACCGGATCCAACAAGAACTGGGGGGGGGGGGGGAGGGGAATACCTGGCCGGCTTAGACTGAAGAGATCGGGATAGAACTTTGTGGGAATAATTAACAGATGCTCCGGATAAATCATTTACGGAACCGGATTGGCTGAGGCGACTGTGGGGAATTCCGGTGATCGCGAGTAAAAGTACTTCCAGGTGTGCTGGGACGATGAAACTTGGCTGGAATATTAGAAATTCGACAAGATTGGCTGAGAAATCGCCACTTCCCAAATCCGACCATTCCTTAAAGTACCAATCATGACCGCAAATTAGGAAAAATACTTTCAAGCAAATATGCATTTTCATGATCCCCATGAGCCCATTAGCATTTTTGCCTCAGGGTTCTGCTTACAAATGAGGTTCTAGCTATTAGCAGGCGAAACCCTAGATGAAGCAGAGGTCCGTCTCCTCGAAACGGGAAATTACGCAGCAATTCAAAGAAGAAACGTACTTGATATACATTTCGAAAACATATTGAAGATCATTGAACCGCCCAACGAAGAAGAGGAGTTCTAGAAATGCCTTTTACAGTACTTTTTACTTACTAGTGTATAATAAAATAATATCCGACTCTGTACACAACTCCCAAACAAACAACTCAGGGCAACATTTGCCTATTCTTGCAAGTTCCATATGAGCTTTCAGCTCTTGTTTATTTTTAACACAATAATTTTACCCACTGAATCCTAATGGTAATCGTAATTTTCATTTATCTGCCAAAAAGTAAAAATTAAACTAGGCAAAACAAATTAGAAATAACTACCGATAGAGAAGCTAGGGTCTATTTCATTTTTTTTTTGTAAAGAAGCCTAATCTTAAACATACACCTACCATTGTCACGTATCATCGTCATACACCCGAACACCGAATCATCGCCAGAAGGTTCTAGAAACACGATTAACCAAGGGTAGAAGTTAAACTGATGACGTTATTAGCCCCACTTGGGGATTCGTAGCCGTTACGCTGACTTTGGTAGCGTCGAGCGGTGGGGAAGTGCTCAACCGTCGAAGGCGTATTTGGGATCGTAGTATTTCTTTTAGGGAGGCCGGTTCCTTTTCTTTGACACTTACTTTATTAATTCCTTGGATATAAATACATGTCTTCTCCAATAAACACTCGGAATCATCTCCAGATTATCTACAAATCATCATCTACCCACTTCGGGCTTCACATAAATTTACTATTTTGCTTACTGCACAGTAGCCAACCTTTAAGGTTCACCTAATCACACTCACTAACATCCGCGAGCTCTATAAAGTTAACCAAAGTCTAGATCTCGAAAAGCGACTTATCCCAGAAGCTCGAATTATACCAACTATTAAGAAAGCTAATTTTGATACTTAATATTCTAATATACTATTCGTCACAAAGTTAAATACAAAATCATTCGTCTACTGAATGCAAAATGAAGGTGCACGCCTGAAACTCCTTACGGTGCTCGGTAACAAAGGGCCTTTTCGCCAGTACTGATCGTGTAAAAATAAGGAACAAAAATGACGCTTCAGAATTAAGAAGAAACACATTTTTCTCTTAAATTTCCAGTTTTTAAATTTCCGAGTAAACGATTTGTTGCCTTTAGCCAATTGAGAATCTATAGTGAGAGGGATCGTTTTTAGTGGAGTGTTCCTTGGAACAATCCACTATTGCGAGCGCTGTAGCAGCTTTCGGTTTTCGGTTTCCGGTTTTCACCGTATTTTGTGGAGCTCTTAAGTCGTGAACCAGTGCAAGTATCAAGTTCAAACTTGGTATACTAGTGTTATTGGGGTCTAGTTGTGTCTTTTAGGGGTCCCACCCCCCACCCGGTTCAGGGGCAAATGTGCCCAGATTGCCCAGTGAATAATGTTCATAACTTGACCAGAACTGGACACAGGACTATGAAGTTTGTTGTACATGTAGATCCTAGGGCTGGGAAATTGCTTTGAAAGTTGCACCTCCCCCACCCACGACGTTCATGGGCAACTGGGCCCAGATTGCCCAGGAGTAAAGTTCGTTACCCGCAACAGGAATCAACAGTATCAAGTTGAAACTTGGTAGGATTGTGAGCATTAGGGTCTCTTTTTACTTTCTGCGGGTCTCAAACCCAAGGCCATATCCAGGGGGGGGGGTAGAGGGTTGCCTCCCCCGAAACATCCAAAAATCATCATTTTTATAGGCTTTTCCCTCTAATCTATGTTTTTTTGTACTTTTTTGTCCGACCCACAGGCAAACCATCCCCCCCCCCCGAAATAAATTCCTGGATACGGGGCTGCCCAAACCCTATCCCCACTTGGTTTAGGGGCAATTGGGACCAGACGGCAAATTTTTTAATGTTTTTAACTTGACAATAGCTGGAAATAAGGCAATGAAGTTCCTGTGTGCTTTTGGATCATAGGGGTTGGAGAGAGTTGAACCACCCCCACCCTCCCCGTTCATGGGCAAGTGGGCCCAAACTGCCCATTAAAAAAGTTTTTGACCCGTGACTGGAATCAAACTCTAAGCTGGTATACTTGAGGAAAAAGAGGTGTAAATACGCATTTGATGAGTCACGAACCCCCCCCCCCCCCCCCCGCTGTCATTCATGGGCAGCTGGGCCCAGATTTCCCTTGAGTTAAGTTCGTCTTTCATAGGTCTCAAGTCCAACTCTTGTATATTTGGGGAGAAATATTTATGGATGAGGATTTTGCGATTTGGTGTAACAGCAACAAATAAGACGACGAATCTTTAATTACCAGTTGGAAACTGGACTGTTTTATCATATGATCGATGATAGGCCGTTCTTAATGAATTGTGACAAAGGGGGCATTGCTGCTACGATTTGGTTTATTGCGCTTGTTACTACCTTGCTAATAGAAGAGGTTCAAAGGGTGGGACTGGGTGACAGACCATTCTCAGTGTCTGAAGTTAAACTATTCGTGCAAGATCTTCAAAATTTCTATGGATTTACTGGCGGTTTGTTTACTTTTAAAGCATTTAAAGTGGGAAGATTACAGATTGGGTTATTTCAATTCTTGTTTGGTTATTGGGGATGAGAAATTTCTTGGTTGTAAAGCTATTTGTATATAAAATAAGATAAATATTTTACTTTTACACTCGACGTCTGAGCGCATGCGCACTTGTTTCTTCCTCAAGGTTCGTAATTTTATGTTGAATGGGTGAACTAATGGTTTAATTCACCCTCTTTTGAAACAGTAAAGTGCTCTAAACCGAGTAGGCTTTATGAATGAGCGAGTGAATGAATACTTTTACTTCAGGAAATTGCGATAAACAGGATAAAAAAAAACACAAAAATTTAGGCCAACTAAAGCGGCAAGACAGGTCTAAGTCCCATGTCGCAAGAGAATTCTCTTTCCCCGAGAACTCCGTTTCTCCGAGTAATGTCTCAACCGCAGTTTTCATTCATCTGTCAACAAGTTTCCCGTAATATAAAGGATGCTTGCAAACGAAGAGAGACGGGGGTCGATATTCCAAGATGCGCGCTTACTTGGAAACCGTTCCCACGGAGCACTATGGGATTGTTTATACAGCCGTCTATCCCTTTTCCGTCACTGGAGATGTGTGGCATGGCGGATGAGGCTTTTCTGCTATTGCGTCTCCTAAACTGATGGACAGTCGGTGGTCGGGTGGACAGGTCTCAAGGTTGGACCTCTATTGCCGGAATGGGGAGACTTCTTTCTGCTATTGCGTCTTCTTCAGCTGATAGTAGTCGGAGGTTGGCCGGACAGGTCTCAAGTTTGTACCTCTATTTCTGAACTGGGGAGACTTCTTTCTGCTATTGCGTATTCTTCAACTGATATTGCAGTCGGAGGTCAGCCGGACAAGTCTCATATTTGGTCCTCTATTCCCGACTGGGGAGACTTTTTCTACTATTACGTCTTCTTCAACTGACGATGCAGTCGGAGGTCAGCCGGACAGGGTCTCAAGTTTGGACCTCTGTTTGTTGACTGGGGATACTTTTTTGTACTATTGCGTCTTCTTAAATTGATGGAACAGTCGGTGGTCGGCCGGACAGGTCTCAGGTTCGGACCTTTATTTTCGGACTGGGAGACTTTGTCTACTATTGCGTTTCCTTGAACTGACGGACAGTCGTTGGTCTGCCCGACTTGGGTCTTAAGTCGTTGCGGGCTGGCATTTAATGCAGTTTCTTCCGGGTTGCTCCCAACCGTCGCATAATATACGACTTGACATTTATTTCGGGCTTAAAATAATTAATCAGGAAGTATTCTTGCATAAATACTAAATTTGTTAGTTTAAACTAGGATTCTGTAGGACTATGATATCATAGTGTCGTGATTTGGAGAGTACACTGCTGGGCGCTGTGTTCAGCGCTCCAAGTGGACTAGTTTCTGTTAGTCCGTGCTTGTCTCATAATCAACACTTGTGTAGACATAGTAAAAACTCGGATCTAAGGTAGGGGTACCTTTCAATTTCGACTGCTGAGACATATGCAAAACCTCCATTACCTGGGAAGCGTATTGCAGATTTTATACTCGTCAATCTGTTGATCCGTTTTACTATGTCTGTCATGAGTGTTCGTGGCGAGGCACAGGCGGAGAACGCTGAGCGCTGGACGCCGAAGCGTTGAACTGGCAAATGACGTATTGTTGATAATGGCTATGGCTGGTGGGTAGGCAGGTTGTCAGGTTGTCAGGTTGAGGTGTTGTTTGGATTGTTGTGGTATGCGCTGTTCCGATACTCGTAGCCTAGTCCATCTATGCTGGAGAGTTACTATGATGATGACAAATTTATTTCCCATTTGTATGAAAAAAATTGTCGAAAATGGAGTGTAAGAAATAAAAACAAGGAAAGGAAAATAATAACCCAATAATAGATATACATTTACTAAATACATACATATTCGGTGGGAAAGCAGTCAAAGATCCAGGTGACGCAGAGCAGGATCTTGCCGCTATGATTGCGGAAAGCGTTTATTGCTTCATTAGTTTAACCGTGAAGGACGTTTAACTTTCGCGGTTTTGCTTCATTGCGTTTCAGTTGGCTGTCGTTATGAAATTCATCCATCAGAGTGAATGAAGTGTGTCAGATCTAATTCGATGCACTGTTATCCTCCTTTTGTAATTGCAGTGGATCGATTAGATCTGCCAGATAGGGCTCTTACTGAACGGATGCACGCACTTAACCCTGTTCTCCTGCCGGTGTGTACATTTTAACAAAGAGAATTTGGTAGGCAATTCTGTCCCCCTCCTCTTCGCCTTCTGGCTTTACGTTGATGAAAATCAGCGGTACGTAATTCGTTTCAACCGAGGAGGTTCTCGCTGGGCGATTTAAAGTATTTGACAGTGCAAAACAGATTCGTCAGCTGAATTGTATTAGAGCTATATTTCGGCCCTTCTTGGCAAGGTTCCTCTCGAGGTCAAACTGGAAAATGAACGTGTGAACAAATTTAAAGCACCCGTCGCACTTTTTAGCCTACTGCTTATGCTCTAGTGTTTAGAAAATAGCTAAATACTTTAAAACTAGGCCCTGCTTTTGACAAATTACCTACAGTTTTGGCTGTTTTAAGTATTTGTCCAGCCCCGTTGACGTCTAGCAAACAGGTAAAAATTTACCGATCCTGTTTTTCTGCTTCTTGTAAACAATCGTCGGAAGCATGATACGCATCAATTTGAGCAACAGGGTAAGTTTGAAAATGAGGGAGTTGTCGACTAATGGTGTTAGACTGTACCGTATGAAATTCGGGCCTCCTACTTTAAGGGACCCCTCGTACTTATTCTTCCTTTTATAATACCATTTGCTCCCTTATGAAATTACAAACTTCAGAAATCCCCGCCCTTGTAACCGGTCTCGTCTGTTCAAATACAGTAATGGCAAGCTTCTTTGGACTTAAGTTAACTTGAGCAGTGCCAGTTCTAACCATTTGCTATGACTAATTATGAGTCAGCCAAGGCAGATAATTCAGCGCTCCTAAGGACATCTGAATGGGTCTTCAGTCTAAGTTTTCAGTCTAACATTTAACACAAAACTGCACTGTTCAGAGTTAACAAACGTTCAAAGAAGCATATGGTTGTTAGTGACGGGAATTCTCGCACGTGCCAAAAACTCCTTCATCCTTACCTTCCACCTGTTCTTGTTCCGCGGTTCTCAGAATTATAAATCTGTAATTGGCCTCTTATAATTGTTGAATCGGATAATTATGTTGACCGTTGACTTCTTTTTTAAGCGTCTCGTCGTCGGAAATCGCAAGACATCTAAGATGTTGTTTTATTTTCTTTCTACTGTGCTACTGTGCATGTCCCTCGGGTTTTCCAGTACAGGTGTTATTATCCTCGTTTTAGACGGCAAACATACGTCTGCCACTTGGTATCGACTTGAGTATTTGAGTGTTATAACTGATATTAGTTGTGTTTTTGTAGATACCGTGGTATCTGTTACCACGGTAACTGGATCTTCAATTAGTCGTTTTTGCAGTTACCCTGGTATCTGATATTGCTCTGCAAAAACGACAATTGCCGAAATTGCGCTTTTCAAAGTCACCACAAAAGAAAAACTGATATTCCAGTCACATCACTAAGTGCCTAACTTCTTTTCCACCAATTTGACAAAAGTTGATGAAAGTGAGATGACTTTTCCAGAAACCACGATCAGTTACCACGACAACTGGCCAGATATCACGATAACTGCCAAATCGCCTTTTGACGGTATCAGATACCCATGATAACTGCAGAAACGACTTTAGACCGTGGTATCAGATACCATGGTATCTGCAAAAACGCAACTATTGAGTTTGACAGGGGGGAGTTGCTCACTCCATGTTTGTGATCCGGCCCGACCGGTGCACCTTTGATTGACAGGATAATTCATATTGAACTTTTGTGCCCGATTGAGGCTCATCCGTCGCCCGGGTTTAGTACCCCCTAGCTTCGAACTCGGTATTCGAAGTAGTTGAGTCTGATGTCTCTGAAATATTGTAATTACCAGACCATAAATTACATCTTACTAAATTACATCAGAAATTCAACTTCGCATTGGCCAAGCAAGCGGAGCCTTCAACCGCTTGAGACCTGTCTGGAGATCCAGGAAATACTCCACAAAGCTGAAGCTGCGCCTGCTGAACAGTAATGTCCTGTCCATTCTGCTGTGTCACAGTGAATGTTGGAAGCTCAACATGCAGCAGGAGAAGAGGATTCTTGCCTTCGAGACGAATTGTCTCCGGAGAATCCTCAACATAACTTGGCAGCAGCGAGTATCGAACCAGGAGGTACGCCGTCTCACTGGTCAGCCGCTGATAACAGACGTTATCCGTAAAAGAAGATGGCGATACTTGGGCCACGTCCTTCGCATGGACGAATCCAGGTTGCCAAACAACATCTTCCATTGGCAACCAAAAGGAAGACGTCGAAGGGGACGACCGAGAAATACGATCCGTCGCACCTACCAGAGGGACCTTGCAAACGTCCACGCAAGTCTGCAACCTGAGTGGGAAGATGTCCTGGCGGCAGCCCACCAGAGGGAAGACTGGCGCCTATTCGTGGATGCCCTGGGTGCCTCTGGTGGCACAGGAGGATCTAAGGTCTAAGGTAAAAATTACATCTGATAGCGCGAGATTTGTATTCTCCTTGCATAACATCCTTTTATTCCCATCGTTCACTGCGTCGGAGATGAGTCAGCCGCTGGACGCCTTGGTTGTCTCTTTATACTGGGACGCGTGTCGCAAACCATGCAAAAAATAGATTTACGAGTTGTCTCCGTTTCGTTTCTGGGATGTCCAGACGTCTTTGGAGCCGTGTCGGTGATTGCGCTTGCCACTGTGCTTCCTCTTTAAATTAGCAGCGATAGGCCAGATTCTGCTGAGCACAAGTTTGATGATGCTTTAGTAATCTTTCAACCCAAACTGGCCAGGCTTCATCATTTCCCATAGTGGTTCTTGTGATGATGTTGCAGGTCTGGTTTCGCACTTAGAAACAAGTTAATAATGTGAGTCCCAAAAATTCAACAGAATGCTGCTCGAACTAGAAGTACAAGAAATAGCAGAAAGAATGACGACTCCAGTATTTCATGCTACTTTGACTTTGACTTGCTTTATTTACTACTAATTACAAAATAAAATATATAAACGGAGGTGCTCTTCGCATTTGTTCCTGTTGAATGTCCTCCTGTAGGCACTGCCTCCATCTCGGGGCTGGTGAAAGTTGGTCGAAGACAGTTTTATTCACCGAGTCTTTTCCCCGCCATAGCATACAGTAGCACGTCCCCATCAGGGACTAGAAGCGCCTTGCCGAACTGAATACTGAGAAGATAACGTATTTCATATATAGATTGTTTGCCAATTTTTAAGCTATTTTTTACTTGTTGAAGATATTTGTGGGGAAAAAAAATGATCTTTTTTGTCCGTCGCATGTTTTTAATGAAGGGAAATTTAAAATTGAATTAAGTGATCTTGGCCCCAGGCTGTCATTTGAGCCGTGTTGATATTGTGTGCAGCTTGTCACTGTGCTTCTTCTAATTAGGCCAGGATAGGTCAGATTCTACTGGACAGCCTGGGCTTAACGTCGTAGGATGTGCGAGTCCTGATGACGTAGCAGGTCGAATATGACACAATGGTTAAATGACATTGGAATGGTTGCAGAGTTACCAACCAACCAAGCAGTGATTCAGCAGTGATACACCAGTGCTAAACAACTTCTCTCTTATCAGCCAGAACATCGAGCTCTAGTGGACATCGTAAGGCCACAGTTGTGCTTTTCGCATTCCCCAAAGTCTGGTATTTGTGTCAGAACTCAGATTTACTACTGCCTTCATTGCTATGCATGAAATTCAAGTCATTTCCCCATGTTGCTCCGTGAGATTATATTGATCAGATTTACAAAAGAGGTGGAAGTAAATTAGTTCTCGAACACATCCACGGAATCAGATAGTAGGGACCACAGGTATCCGCTTGCAAGCCTTTTTGTCTGGCTGGTGATCTTCACACGGCTTTGCTTATCAGACCAGCTTTCACACTGTCAGAAGTTTCACAACCGATAACACAAGGATGCGCGGTTTCAGCAGATACTACTCAGGATGTTAGCTGTCATGAATCCTCTGAAAAAGTTTTCCGGACAAGCGTTGACGAAACTCCTGAGAATAGACATATGGCACTTTCTTTGGGGAATAATTGAATGTTGCATGCTTTCTAGACAAGTAATTTACTGCGGTGCCATTTCAGTAAGCCTTATGCCTTATATTTATTACACAGGCTCAACATTTCATACACTTTTTGGGGTTAAAATTTAAGTACTTTTCGAATAGACTTCAAAGTGAAGTCAGTGCTTTGTATTGTGATTTTTAATAAGTAAGTAAGTAATTTATTTATAACCCGCCGTTTTCAGAAAGCGGAGTAAATGAAGAAAGTAAATAAAACACATAAACATACACAATACGGATACAATATGGATCTGGTGGCAAAAAATAGCATAGAATTCGAAATGGGGGGGGGGGGGTGCTTGGTCCCCCACAACTGGAAGCGGTTCGTGTGAATATTTTCAGTGTCCCCTTTAATCTTTATCTCTTTCCTCGCTCGAGATTGGTTGCTATGTAGGATGAGTGTTCCGTGCCTGAAACCTTGACTGGTATGGACGGTGTTCCAGAAGAGAGTATGGTTTTGCGTCAAAGAGAAGCTGAAGATTGAATTATAACTAGTGTCCAGGTTTTGATACGGACTTTAAGCTTACCCAGAACCGCCCAGACGAAAAGTTAATTTGTGGTAGGCGTTATCCTCCTAGGGTTCCTGAGCATGACTGTGACTTGAGGGCGTGTTTGGGGCTCCCACTTTCCGTTTTCAAGCTTGGCTAATTTGGGTCCACGAGGCATAAAATGTTGCTTGAACGGTATGAGTCGGACCATAGAGAAAGCTCAGATGAGAAAGTTTGATAGGAAATTGACCAGCAAGATATGTACTTTCTGGTACACTAGGAAGAAGTCTCTCTTTAAAGTTTAACCGAAAAGGGCTAGGATACGACAGTCTAGTTACCCATCACTTGTTCGCTTAAATAATCTTGAAAACCCGATGAAAAAGCGTTTGTTTGTTTTTCTGATATTTCCAAATAATCGATTATCCCATTGTGCTTGCCGCTCTTCCCGTTTTTGTGATATCTCTATGGTGGTGCCTGGAACATTTGGCAACAACACCAGCAGCAAACGAGTAAATAAATTGTGTATCAAATAAACAAAGAAGTGTCTGCAGTCTGCAGTACCAAAAACTAGTGCTAGCTAGTGAGGTGTCTTGTGTAGTGATAGTTTAGTGATTTTCGCGGGCGAATTGTGGACGGATTCACCATGGGAAAGCGTCCACATTCCCAGCGTCCCTACTGAAGACTACTGTGGACAGAATGAAAATCCCAATAGGTGTTGTAATAATTCAATATATTTGAATCTAAGATGTAAAAATAAGTTGCCTGTTCAGTTAAACTTTAATAGATCAGCGAAATGCGGAACCTGTATTTATCATGACTTAGATGAATCTGGACATTTTTTGTCTTTATTTCAGCCTTATTTGCTTATTTGTGTAGGCATTTGAGGTTAAGCGCTTGTCGCCATTGCTACACAGATTTTTCATAGTTTCGGTATTTCACCAAGATTTATGACGTCTCTGTACTATACTTCCATCCTTGTCTAGAACAGTTTGGCGTCTGGGACAGGGTTGCCACATCAAAAATATTTAGAGAGTGACTTTTGTCCCAAAACAGAGATTAGGACTATAGGAGTGACATTTATTTTCATGAAATCACTTTTGGTCGGAATTGCCTCTGTAAACATGACACATCTTATATCATCAAAAGACTTGAAATAGTAACTTATAGTCGGAATCCCTGCTACAAAATGACAAATTTGGTCATTTTCTGAAATAGAGTGATTTTAATGTCCTACGTAGGACAAGAGTGACAACTCACACTATCGTGCGACATGTGGCAACCCTGATCTGGGCTTTCGGACGGACAAACTGTAAAGCATCCAGAAGAGAGTGGTCAAAATCATGCTTGGCCCAACGTACACCTTGTATGAAGGCGGACTGGCCAAGCTTGGTCTCTGTACTCTCTCTGATAGATAGCACAAACTGACAATGGACTTAAGACCATGACTATTAACATCAATTTATTAATCAACTTAAGCGAAGAAAACAAGCAGATTGTCACACTGCAAGGGCTTCTGGATAAAAAAAAAAAAAAAAGGAATTCTGCTATAGCTACCTTAAACATCTGGACGCTATCTGAATCTACTACTTCGACTGGTAAGCTATTCTGTGGTTCAGTAACCCTATTAACTAGCGAACGTTGACTTATTTTTTACGTGGTTGTACCGTAATCGGATCTTTAGCGTTTGTTTCGTTCAAACCGAGGCACACGTCAATACTGACAAGATTTCAGGCAAGAAATATTCCTGTAGCGACAAATTTCGAACAAGAAATTAACTGAAAAATTAAAGGACATCAAAATATACATAACCTAAAGCTAAAATTATACCAATTATAATAATTCACTGATATGCTAGAGGAAGAGTACTAACGCTACTAGATGAGTTTATAGTTGTCTTCTATGTCCTGCCTCTTCTTCCATTTGCTCGTGTGAACCCTGATGCCAACAATAAGAGTTCAAGGTCTAAGTTCAGTACTTCAGTGTAAGAACATAAGATCCATTTCTGGCGCCATTCTCCAAAGAAATTGCAATTTTTCAAGACGTCCATTCTTTAGCAGGAAGTGTATCCTTATATGTAAGCATCTCATGTTGAGTCGATGCGGAAGTCGACGAGAATCAAGACGTCCGTTTTGATTAGTTTGAAGAAACGAGCGAAGTCATTGGGCTTCCATGATAGCGTATAATTACAGTCGTTTAATTGGATTTCGGTCTGAGATCCTTCGGTTTAGACAAGCAAACCAAACTGTGGCTTGGCGGCTGTCCTAATTGTCAAGTTTATTTTGCGAAACCGCGAAAGTTCGCTAATAGTTTGAGTGTTTGGATCATATGCCAGTAGTCATTTCAAAATAGGTGCGAGGGGTTGCTCACTCTTGATTTGAATGTGAAGCAAGTGCCGTGTGCCTTGGTGCCAAGCAGGTGCCGTCACCGGCTGACACAAGTTGTCAGCGGTTGCTACGTGGTGGAACATGAAAATAAGCATGGTTAGAAGTGGGAGTCGCTTAATTTTACGACCGCTGGTTACGGTCGGTGCCGGGGAAAGGGGATACAGCAGGCGCCGGGGAGTCGACAACTCCTCAAATAGGAGTTAGACAAGCCTTGTCCTACTGTAGGGGGAGTTGCGTCTCCATAGGAAGGGGAGGGGGAGATTGTCCTTCTTTATTAGTTTCAATGAAGCTATTTGTAATTTAGCAATAAAATAATCTAATCTAATCCAAGATCTTTGGTTATTTTCTCATGGCGAAAACTGGTTCCACGAAAAAGGTGTCAAAATAAGTATGCAAATCAGATTAATTTATAATCTATGCCCTGTCCTAGGCTTAAAGCCCTGCCTGTACATAGTCCTATCTTTAGTATCTTTGTTATTCCTACTATTTTTTTTCCTAATTCATGTTCCCACTTATGGAGACAAATTTCCCTGCGAATTGGACTTAAGTAAACGACTTTTGAAGAAGCTTGTGTTTTCGTTGCTAAAATGCGTACGTCCCGTAGAAAAAAAAGTATCAAATCAAGTATTCAACGAAGTAAAGTGACCGTATATACCCAGTATTACGCCTAAGGCCCTGGTCACACTTCTGATTCATTCGTTTCTGTAGACGGGTTGTCGTATAAAGTATATGTTTTAAGTTTAGCTCTCACTCAACAATGGTTGAGCGTTATCTGCGCGAAAACCACTAATTGCCACCGTAGTTTTCCCAGCCGTTTTTGTCCAACTCCTTTTTTACTACTGTTGATTAAACATATGTGCATGTAGTAGTTTTCAGGTCTGCTTGTTCCGTTGTTCGCTCGTTCCTATTCACTGATTGTGATACTTAATGACGGCTTACGAGCTTTTTCCGTGTTTTTTGTATGTGTATGTTCCGATTTTGAGGCGGAAATGACCGAACGTAATGGATGAAACTGTGATATTCGTACAGTTCGTTTTTTTTGTAGCAGCAATTGCACTTGATTTGTTTTATCGAAAATTTCGCTTTAACCTACTCGGCTACTCGTTGGTGGGGGAAACGGGAGGTTTTCATGGTCACACTATGCCTTCTATCAGGGCTATTTGCTTAATGCTGTGTTGTGTTTTGCCTAACTAATGTTTTATCGATCCTTAGGCCTAGTTCCTCTAGGATAGTTCCTACGCCAGCATTTTCTGTTAACTACTTTTCCTGTACACCCACCCCACTTGACTGCCCCCACAGGTCTATTCGGGCTGTTATGCAGTCAGAAGTATCGGCTACATGTATAAAGGATGTTACGAGGGTTATAAAAGGTGTATTTATGTAGTTTAGCATGTAAAAGTTGGTTTGTATAATAAAGAGTATGAAACTAACTAAAACTAAACTTCAACTTCTTTCAGTGCTCTTGACGTAATGAAGTCGGGCTCTTTACTCTCTCTTCAGAAATAAAATGTTGCGGGAGTGATCAATCCGTCCGTAATCTGAATCAGCGAATTCCCTGATTTCCCCTAAAGTGTAATTTGTTCGGAGTTTAATGTCCCATATCTCTGCAGGCGAGAACACTGGAACCTCTTCTCATCGTTCGCCTGTTGGCAACAATTGATTAATACGACGAAACAAGAGGCCAAAGATCACTGTTCCCTCGGGGATCTCTACTCCACAGCTGTTCTCCAGAGTCTCGGACTTCTTTCAGAAGATGTGCAGAGGATATATAAGAAGGTAGGAATGGTTTTGGATGTTGATGGATTGTGTCGTATGAGACGGCGAACAAAACGTCGTGATGAGAATCGTTAATCTTCCGAAAAATCCGTGATCGTGGTCTGTGAAAATTGAGCGGGTAGTTTGAAGTTAAAGTTGAGTTTAGTTTAATTGTGATAACAAAAGTAAAGTCATCATTGACTTTTTTAGCCACACCACAAGTCTACCGCCTGACAATGGGTGGGCTTAATTTGCATTTAAAATCTATTATTTAACGAAACTAAATCAGTTAAAGTAGAAAGTGTAGGAGAAAAGAACAGGAAAGAGCAAAGACACCGGAAGAGAAAAATAACACGTGAACGATCCTCCATCATACTACAAAAACTCAAAATGAAAAAAAAAAAATACTTAGCCCGTGACTTGAAAGCTGATAGGGTAGAAGTAACCTTTAAATCTTAAGGTAGCGAATTAAGGTCCGAATCCAGGAATTTATTTCGGGGGGGGGGGGGGATGTCCGCGGGTCGGATCAAAATGTACAGAAAAGACATGGATCAGAGGTTAAAGTCTGTAAAACGATTATTTTTGTACGTTTTTTTTGGGGGGGGGGGATGAACCCCCTACCTCCCCTGGATACGGCCGTGAGCGAATTCCATACCCCCGGAGTAAAATATTGATTATAAATGAAGCTATGTGAGTACCATTGAGTAAGACATACGGCTCTTAGTCTGTATAGGGAGTGCACTGCGACTTTGACAGCAAGGATAAGAAAAGCCGTGAAAGCCTCAAATATATAAAACTTCTGAGATCACGTTATGAAAATATTGAGCGTGTGTAACCCAATTGCTGTTCGACCATAGGATAAGTTGTATGGCTCGTTTATTCCTCATTGAATTCACAAAAGTATTTGATAAGCCCTATTCATTTTTGTGTCTTTTTTGAGGATACCTATCTGTCGTTGGAGTTTGATTGGAGATGCGTGGGAAAATTAGGGAATCGAAATCCTTGAGCTTTGCCGTAGACGTCTGCCTAAACACGGTACTATGGAGGCAACGAACGGGCAACTCCCCGACTTGCAGACAAGCAACTGCAATTAAAATTTAGCGACAGGAACTCGCTTTAACTTTTTTTTTTTACTTTCACGTTTGACGTCTAAACTTCTTCTGTACAAGTCCTCGCTCAACCTTCATAACTTCTTCGATGTTCCCGAAGTCCCTCGGTCTTCATCAGAAGTTTTACGGTTCGTAGCGGCACACTAACCAGTTTTGCCAAGTTTGTTTTTGTCGCAGTTCCGCTGTGGGCAGGCACGTGCTTTCCCCTCTTAGACAAACCCACATGGCTTTCTATTTTTGGCCCCTTTCGGGAGAGTTGGTGGACGACGAAAAGCTAAAGCGCCTTTGTTCGGCGGAATTAAAAGAGATTTGTCATTGAGTCGACAGTCGGCAGTAACGTCAGTCTGTTCGTCGATATGCATCCCAGTTTTGGGTAATTTTCTCGGGTCTTTTGGTTTCTTCGTTTTTATGGCGCTTTTCTGGGGGGTAAGGAGGGAATTTCACTCATTGGCTTAACATTTTCTGGCCTCAGAAACTCAAGCTTTTTTCAGAGGCGTTTCACGGAAACTGAGGGTGGGGGGGGGGGGCGGCTTCCGGGCCCCCTTCGCATTATGCAACCTAAATCTTTCATAGGTGAAACCGAAAATCCTAAGTGATTAACAACATATGAACGAAAAGTAAACGACATATGAACGAATACTGATGTAGACAAATAGTTTGTATAAAGAGTGTACACGTTTTCGGTTTTGCGCCTCGTCAGTTAGGTTTTACAGGGGTGCAGCTCCCCCCTCCCCCCCCCCCCCCGCCCTCACCCCTCAAATGACGCCCCTGTTTGTGTTGAAGAGCAATATTGGTTTTGTCCTGTTTTTTTTGTTGTTTATTTTTCTATGCCGTCGATTTCAGCTAATTGCTCGAAAGTCGCAAGGGTCTAAACTGTGCGGTTTTTACAGAAAGTGTGGACCTTAGGCCGGATTGATGAATATGACAGTACATTTTAGAAAGCTCCGTAGAACCCTTGCCTGGGGCCATAAAGGATTGTTTTTGCTTGTTCTCGAGCCAGAGCCTAATGTATGTGAGGTGAAGCGGAGTTGAATAGCGTATGTCAGACAGAACTATCTGAAGTTGTGCAGCCAGGCTTTCATTTCATTAAACCATGTTTCTGCTTCCGAGTGGAAAGCTCCCGTTCTAGCAGGCAGGCAGGCACTAGTTTCAAGCTAAATATGAACTGCTAAATAAATGACGCAGTTGCCCGGCAACTTCTTTGAATGATTAAGAAAAACTTTGGAGAAACAAAAAAGTGTCATTTTCCCACTGGTCCGACAGTGGTGCCATCTATTGTTTCTACCCATTTCTGTTCGAGATTTCAGCTAATTCCTCATTTCATTTCTGTGTCGCTTGCCTTTCGGCAAAGTGCCATATACCGATCACAATCTCTGTACGTCCTTCGGTCTGTCGGTCGGTCCGGGTTTTTGCTAGTTCGGGCACTTCCACAGAAGCTAGGACGATGAAACTTGACCATGAGTATCAGGGACTTCAAAATATTAAGGTGGAAACAGTTACTTCCCAGATCCGAGCATCGTGGGGGGGAGAGGAGGGAGGGGGAGTCCGGAATCTTGAGGTATTTATAACTTTTGAATGGGTTTTCGGATCTTAATGAAACTTGATGCATGGAAAGATCTCGTATCTCAGACGACCCCCTTCAGATCTGGGCCAGATCCGGTGACTTTGGGGGGAGCTGGAGGGGAAACCGGAAATCTTGGGAAACGCTTGGAGTTGAGGGATCGGGATGAAACTTGGTGACAAGAACAAGCACAAGGCATAGAAACATCGTTGACACAAGCGGGCCGGATTCGGGCAGTGTGGTGGAGTTTTTTTTTGTTTTGGGGGGGGGATTCTGGTGATCCCGCGAGTTCGGTACTTTCTGATGTGCTAGGACGATGAAACTTGGAAGGCATATCAGGGACCCGAATAGACTGACTAATAGTTGTTTCCCCGATCCGACCATCATGAGGGGAGCGGAGGGACGGGGAACCCTGAATCTAGTGACAAGCATAACTTTTGAACGGGTGATCAGAATTGAATGAAACTTGGGAAGTGGAAAAATCTATCGTCTCAGATTTTCCACGTCAAGTCGTGATCGGATCCGAAAATCGGGGGAGGGGGGCACCTGAAATCTCGTGAACCGCTTAGAGTCGAGGGATTGGGATGGAACTTGGTGGGAAGAACAAGCATTAACCTACGTAATTGACAGAACCAGAACCTATCGGGGCTGGGGGAGGTAGTTTTTCCAGAGTGACGATGTTCAGGTCAGCAAGAAATGCGCTGCAGCCCGTCGAAGAGTCTGTTTTCGATCCGTCAATGAAAACTGGGAAGTGGTTTTTGTGAGCCGTCTGCCGTAACTGGGCAAACCTGATTTTGACATGCTGAAGCGATAGCTCGGACTTCTTCGTGTCGGAAAAACGGAGGGATATCGTAGGCTTGACGATCGTCCACGGTGGCAAACTGCTGACCGTGGGGGAGTTGGAGAGTTTTTCCCATGATTCCGGTGATCGCCGGTTAGGATAGTTCCAGATGTTCTAAGGACGATGAAAATTTGCAGGCACATTAGGGACTTAAGGACCCGACACAATGCCCTAGGAAAACTTTTGTTCCTGGATCCGACGATCTTTGGGGGAGTTGAAGGAAGGGGATTCCGGAAACCGTTGGACAGTATACCGAGCTTATGCGGTCTTGATTTGTTATTTGGCGACTTGGTAAGCAGATAGGCTCTGCTCCGACTCCAGTCAAATTTGATGGACGGGAAAATGAGATGTCAGAGATGCGACATTTATGTTTCCGAGTCATATTCAGCCACAATCGGGGGAGTTGGCAGGGTAGTCCCGGAAATGTTGCGGCTCGCATAGGGTTCAAACAAGTGGAGCGATTTGAATGAAACTTGGAATGTACAGAAATCATATGCTCTAGATGACACATTTTGGGGTTAAAACCGGATATGACCACGGTGGGGGGGGGGGGGGGGGATAGTTATCAGAAGTTCGAAAAAATGTTAACATTCGAGCAAAACTTGATAGGCGATACGAGAAAATGCTTCAAATGAACCATTGAGAAGTCCGAACCAGATTCGGCCGCGGTAGGGTGAGTTGGAGGGGGCTACCTGAAATCGTGTTCAATGTCTAACGACCAAGCAAGTGGATCTATTGGGTTGAAACTTGGAAGGTAGAAAGGTCGTTTGCCCTAGACGGTCCGAGGCCATGCCGGAAGTGCTCAGACTTGAGTTAAACTAGATATCCTATTTCTA
The DNA here is from genome assembly GCA_023053575.1 of Branchinecta lynchi. NCBI lineage: Eukaryota > Metazoa > Arthropoda > Branchiopoda > Anostraca > Branchinectidae > Branchinecta > Branchinecta lynchi. The sequence continues at coordinate 6,211,812 of JAKZAP010000007.1, forward strand.
GGTCCGAATAATTGGTGATATTAGAAAGTTGAACTACGGCAAACATGTCAACTTCTCAACTAGTTCAGGTAGTTTTTTTTTCAACGGCAATCGATAGCTCTTGGTTAGCTGATCAATTGTTTTTGGTGCAAAAATTCCGTCTTGAAATACACCATTTTGGAAGTATCGAGGGGTTGACAACTCCAGTAGTAGGGTACACATCGAAATAAAAAATAGACCGATCCCAATTGTGACACATGTAGGGAACTTGCAAGTAAGAATGAGCTGTTAGACCATCATCATCTTCCGCGATGAGGAGTTTCGCAACTTTTGCTAGTTGGTATAGCCCACCTATTATTTCTTTCCGGTGTGTTTGGTGGTTAGAACAATTTGGTTCTCTATAGTAATACATTTAGGGGACTTGTAAGTAACAGTCGGCTGTTAGTCGATAATTATCTTCGGTGATGAGGGGTTTGCAACTTTTGCTAGTTGGTGTACCTATTATTTTTTTCGAGTGTATTTGATGTCAGTCACGAGGAGAGTGATTTGGAAGTACGAATCGGTTGCTAGAGGTGGTTCGTGAGGGGCTAGAAATTCCGGCAAATTGGTGCACGTTTTACTGGATCTCTATAAATATGAGGGTAAGAAAATTCGTCTCTATGGTCTGTCACAGTAACCTAGAATTAAGTGTTCACGCAACGGGTATAAATCATAATATAAAACACTGCGTTATTTTCCTAATAATTGATAGTGTCATCTGTGGTATTTTTTATCTTGAAAAGTTACGGATAGCTTTATAGTACCAACTTGATTATATAAGATAGCCTAATGTTCCAAGTTATCATCCGTTACGGTGTATTCGATTGAAAAGGATCAAGTTGAACTGGCTTTAAAGTCAGTTTAGTCCCTTCTTCCGATATTCATTTATTGTTACTTCACGTTTCTGGCAACGTTGATCTAGTTCTTGTTCTTGTTGGGAGAGGGCCTCACACGATCTTGTCCCAGAAATTCAGGGAAACGAGTTCATAAAGGTGCGTAACAGACGATTTTTGTGGAGTATTTTCCCGATTCATGGATAAACGTGTGTGGCGAAGGGGCACGTCTAAGGACATCCGCACCCAAGTTTTTTCTGTTCCTATCACACTGTTGTCAAGTATGTTGTTGTCAAGTTGTCAAGAATTATCTGAGATTTCGATCCTTCCCATTTTGGGATCCCAAAACATAAGTGGAGGATACCTATGACATCGTAAAATTTGTCTGTCTGTCTGTCCGTCCGTCCGTCTGTCCGTCTCTTAGCACGATAGCTCTCGAAGGGAATGAGATATTTTGATGAAAGTTGGTGTGAGGATTCTTTGGGTTAAGGGTAAGGTCAAGTTCATAGATATGCTCTGTAGCCCTACATTTAGTGGTGGGGGTTCAAATTAAGGGGCAAACAAAATATTTTTAAACAGCTAATGTGATATGAGGTAAGAAGACATGCTGATCACAAATATGAAAAACATTTGCTCGTCCGACAAGTAGTTCGCCCGGAATCCGGCAAAAAAACGGAAAGTTGGTTAAAAAAAGTAAAAGTTTCATTTGAAGTGATTAAATGTTCGATTTAAGGGTAAGAAGACATGCTGAACACGATGGTAAAACATTTTCTCGCTGGACAAGCTGTTTGTCCGGAATCCGTCAAAAACCGGAAAGTTGGTTAATTACCTTAAATTACCTTAAATTGCAGCTTGGAGCAAAATAAGGATTTCTCCTGTAGATTTGCTCCGTAGTTGACTCCGGTTGGCAGGTCCGTGTAACGATTTGACTTGTGGTTAGCTTCAAACATTGACAATTGCATCAACAGCATCCCAGTTCAACTTCCACTCGATGTCGGCCCACTCCTCATCAACGGATTTTTTGAACGATTCAACTGTTTGGCAGTTAACTGTTTTTTCGGAGAGGGCATTCCAAAGGGGTATGGCTCTGGTAGAGAAGAACTGATGGCGTATTCTAGTTGAAGCGTGGGGTTTTTGGATCCTTCTACTATGTCCTCGGGTTTTAGTGGCTGGATTTGGTGAGAAGACATTGGAAGACTGGCTAGATTGGAGGATCTTGTAGGCCTGGATGACATCTCCTCTTTTTCGTCTGTATGTTAAAGTTGGGAGCTTCAACCTCTGCAATCGCACGTCATATGGGAGATCTTTCAAGCCATGGACCATTTTTGAGGCTCGCTTTTGCACACGCTCAAGAAGGAACTTATCCTTTTTGAAAGCAGGATTAGCCAGAACCATGCCGAACTCAACCCTCGGCCTGACCATAGATTTGTACAGCTTGGATATAACAAGGGGGCTACGGCTTGTGAATGTCCGGCGGATAGTTCCCAGGGCCTGGTTTGCACGAGACGCAGAGTGCTTTGCATGCAGATCGAATTTCATTTTGTTGTCGATGATGACACCAAGGTCCCTCTCATGTGTGACCGACTCCAGGTTTCGTCTAAGACCATGTTTATCGACCATTGAATATTCGTTTTCTGGATTCTTACTGCCAATGTGTAGCACTTTGCATTTTTCAATGTTAAATTCAAGCAGCCAGGCGTGCGCCCAATCGGAAAGGCGATCTAGATCATTCTGCATGGATGAGATCCTGGTAGCGTTTTCGACTGAGCCAATAAGCTTAGAATCGTCAGCATACAGGTTTATGTTGTTTTCAACCACCTTAGGGGCATCATTGAAATAGAGGTTGAAGAGGGTGAAAGTTTCATTTGAAGTTGATTAAATGTTTGGTTTAGGAGTAAATAGACATGGTGAACGCTTCTGTTAAAAGCATTTTCTACCCGGACAACTAGTTCGACCGGAATCCGCCAAAACCGGAAAATTTGTTAAAAGTAATAAGTTTTTTTTGAAGTTGATTAGATGACAGATTCAGGGGTAAGAAGAGGCGCCGATTTCTTAGCCGGACATATAATTCGTCCGGAATCCAGTTGTAACCTTTTTTTATGAGTTGAATTTTTATTTGAAATTGATTAGATGTTCTATATTGAGGTAAGGAGATACGCTGAATTCGATTCTGAATTCTCTTTTTTTTTTGCTGGACAAGTAGTTTGCTCGGAATTCGGCCGAAACCAAAAATTTGGCAGAAGTAAAGCAGGAAGTTTCGGTCAATATCGTCAAAATATATATTATGGCTTATAGCGGTAGATCTGAACTTGGTTTTCTCTGATGATTAGCCTGTTGAAGACTGGATCTGGCAAAGACAAGACCCAGTGTCTGGATCACATATTGGATTTGTGGGATCCCATCGAAACCTTAGGTCTTGTTGTTTTTTAAATCCTTGTCACGCGATTGCCACAGCGGCCGCGCCTTTGTGTGTATGTTATTTTTACCTAAAAAATTGTTGCATCTCTTCGTTTTCATTTCCTAATTTTGGAAAATGAGTCCTCATTCCCATGTTTAGATTTTCACTCTGATCCGCCCCGGCACTCAAGCGTGTGATGAGTGAGAAACGAAGTTGTTTATTTTATTGGCTTGCTTTTTTTATGATCACTGACTCCGATAGTTATTCACTATTTGGCATCGAACGAGGCGTGAATTTTGAATGAGCTAGACACGTGATTGATTTGAATTGATTAGAATTGTTTCACTTAGCGTGTAACCGTTCTGAATAGTAGCTGCAATTGATATTGAAACTGATTTAGAGTCAAATCAGACGAACAAGTTTACAGAGGAATTACTGATCTCGGTTTACGAGGCATATTAGATCAGGAGACTGCCAACCCTTCCTTTATTTTCCTTTGCTATATCACTACAGACTGAACCATCTTGAAAGCACTGTAAACCAGCGTTAACTTCCTGGTTTGAAAAGAGTGATTTGGTATCATATGTCGCTGTACCCTTTTTCGGAGACTTGTTGCTTGTTTGTCATGTTTAATTTTGTCATTAGGACAGTAGGGGCTCATAAATCTGTCATCTTTTTCATAGGCATAATCGTCAGTTTGAAAATAGGGATAAAGGCACAGATGGAATTTTATTCTTTACATATGCAACAGTTAACTGATGGGATCATCTCTCATCTGTCGAAGGCCTGTCCCAATGAGGATATCCAAACAAAGGAGCAGCTTAGCTTTGTTGTTGAGTCGCCCAGAGGATGGTCCCCTGATGGGACTCGAATAGGTTACTGCCTGGAGACGGGACGTAGGGCTCGGAGGTGCGAATTGGTGCAAGAGAGGGGGTGACGAGAGAGATGAGTAAAGTAGAGTTTTATTCATAAAATGTATCTTTCACAGCGCATGCGCCGAATTTGGCATCTACGTCGAACATAATCACACAAAAATATATATATATATATGTATATGTATATAAAACCAATCAATTTCCTAATTTCAGTTATAACTAGACCTACGTTGCCCGGGCAACGTGAAGTGTTGCGGCAACCTTTGTCCGGCTTCGCCGGCTAAAGTGTTGCGAGAGCAACACTTTGGTTTTGTTTCTTCGCTGTCGGTTAAATGCTGAAATTGTCAACTTATCGAAGCTTTTAAAATGGTATGTTCTAAAAAGAATAATCACATAATCAAAAGCTGTTGTTTAGCGTTGTAAAACCAACAACAAAACAATATCGGAAGAAGGCTATCCGTAACGTTTCAGGATTAAAATACCATAGATGACACTATTAATTATTACAAAACTACCTTCTTGGTTTACATTACCGTATCGTTTGTACCCGTTGCGTAAACAGTTAATCCTAGGTTATAGCGATAGACCATCGATACAAACTTTCTTACTGTCATATTTACAGAAATCGAATACAATGTGCACCAATTTTCAAAAATTTCTAGCCCCTCGTGAACCGATCTTACTTACAAGTCCCATTCATGTCTTACAATTGGGAACAAAATTGTTCTTACCATCGAATACACCTGAGACAAATAACAGGTATACCAGCTAGCAAAAGCTGCAAACTCCTCGTTGCCGAAGATGATTATGAGCTAACAGTCGACTGTTGCTTACAGTCGACTGTTGCTTACAAGTCCTTTACATGTCTCGCAACTGGTATCGCCTATTTTTGGTTTCAGTGTGTACCTTACTCCTGAAGTTGTCAACCCCTTGAAACTTTCAAACTGGTTTATCTCATGAAGGATTTTTGTTCAAAAGAATGGATGGCATATATTTTGATCAGCTCTTCAAGGGCTATCGATTGCCATAACCACAACAAAAGCATATCGGAAAAAGGGACTAAATTGACTTTGCAGTCAGTTGAACTTTATCCTTTTCAATCGTAGACATCGTGACGGATGAAAACTTGGAATAATATCCTATATAATCTAGTTGGTATTATAAAGCTATCCGTAACTTCTTAGGATTAAAATACCATAGATGACACTATTAATTATTACGAAACTACCTTGTTTTACATTACAGTATCGTTTGTACCCGTTGCGTTAACAGTCAATCCTAGGTTACAGCGATAGACCAACGATACAAACTTTCTTACCGTCAGATTTAGATAAATCGAATACAATGTGCAACAATTTGCACAAATTTCTAGCCCCTCGTGCACCGATTCTACTGACAAGTCCCTTTCCCGTGATAGACATCAAGTTCACCGGATAAAAATAATGGGTACACCGACTAGCAAAAGTTGAAAACCTCTCATCGCTGAAGATTTGTGTAGCATAACAGCCGATTATTACTTACAAGTCCCTTGCATGTTTTACATTTGGGAACCAAACTGTTCATCAAATGACAGGTACGCCAACAAGCGAGAGCTGCAAACCCCTCATTGCCGAAGATGATTATGAGCTAACAGTCGCCTGTCGCGTACAAGTCCCCTAAATGTCTCACAACTGGTATCGCCTATTTTTGGTTTCAGTGTGTACCTTACTACTGAAGTTGTCAACCCCTTGAAACTTTCAAACTGGTGTATCTCATAAAGGAATTTTTTTACCAAAAAATGGATGTCATATACTTTGATCAGCTCATCAGCGGCTATCGATTGCCGTCGAAGTTGAACTTTATCCTTTTCAATCGTAGATATCGTGATGGATGAAAACTTGGAACAATATCTTATATAATCTAGTTGATATTATAAAGCTATCCGTAACTTTTCAGGATTAAAATACCATAGATGACACTATTAATTATTACATAATTGCCTTATTGTTTTACTTTACCGTATCGTTTGTACCCGTTGCGTAAACAGTTAATCCTAGGTTATAGCGATAGACCATCGATACTAACTTTCTTACTGTCATATTTACAGAAATCGAATACAATGTGCACCAATTTTCAAAAATTTCTAGCCCCTCGTGAACCGATTCTTACTTACAAGTCCGTCTCCCGTTATTGATATCAAATTCACGGGAAACAAATAATGGATACACCAGCTATCAAAAGTTGCAAGCCCCTCATCGCTGAAGATGATTATTGCATAAGCTTTTTAAACGGGATGTTCTAAAAAAATTAATCATATGATCAAAAGGTATTCTTCAGCGTTGTAAAAACAACAACAAAATAATATAGGAAGAAGGGACTAAATTAACTTTGCAGTCAGTTGTACTTTATCCTTTTCAATCGTAGACATCGTGACGTCCCTTGCATATCTTGCCATTGGGAACCAAATTGTTCTTACCATCGAATACACCGGAAACAAATAACAGGTATACCAACTAGCAAAAGCTGCAAACCCCTCATTACCGAAGATGATTATGGGCTAACAGTCGACTGTTGCTTAAAAGTCCCCTATATGTATCATAACTGGTATCGCCTATTTTTGGTTTCAATGTACCTTACTATGAAGTTGTCAACCCCTTTGAAATTTTCAAACTGGTGTATCTCATGAAGGAATTTTTGTACCAAAAAATGGATGACATATACTTTGATCAGCTCATCAATGGCTATCGATTGCCGTCGAAAAAAAAATTCTACCTGTCTTAGTTCAAAAGTTGACTTTTTTGCCGTAGGCCAACTTTCTAACGTCACGACTTAGAAAGGAGCAAAGGATAAGCTCTAGTTTCTTTAGCAATGAGAGAACTTTTAAAGTTTAAGAGGCTCATCTGATACCGTTACTCTACCACAAACCAAAGTGCAAAAAAAAAAAATTATAAACTCAGCTGAAATCGTCGCAGACATGGACAGAAACAATAGATGGCAGCACTTTCGGACCCGTGGGAAAAAACCACTTTTTTGTCTCTGTAGATTTTTCTATTCATCACTCAAAGAAGATATGTTGGCTGTGGGGCCGGGTAACTGCCGCATATATTTAACACTTATAGATTTTAGTCCATCTTCAATTTGAAACTGGTGCCTGCCTGCTTGCGTGCTAGAACGGAGCTTTCCACTGGAAAGCAGAAACATCTTTTGATGAAACGAAAGGTTCGCTACACAACTTCAGATAGTCCTCTCTGACATAGGCTATACAACTCCACTTCACTTCGCAAACCGTAGGCTCTGGCTCGATGACAAGCAAAAACCATCCTTATTGGCCCCAGGCAAGAGTTCTACGGAGCTTTCCAAAATGTAATGTCATATTCATCAATCCGGCCTAAGGTCCACACTTTCCGTAAAAACCGCACAGGTTAGACCCTTCTCAGTTACCAGGAATAAAATGAAATCGGAGTCATAGGAAAAAAAAAAAAAAAAAAAAAAAACGAGGACAAAACCAAAGTGTTGCTCTCGCAACACAATGAAATCGTATTAGTCTTTGCAAAGCTCGTCTAAAAACAACGTTCACTGCAAGAGTTCGGCATACAAATTGCCAGGGAATTCTTGGAAACATAAATAGAACCACTTATTACTAAATTGAAAAAAAAAGGAAGATAAAGATTTATTCTTTCACATCGATAAAATGTGTATGCCACAAATGCTTGAATTTGGTATAGGCCATGCCAAACCTTGGGTATACCCGTTTTTCTTCGCCTTTCAGTCGCCGTTTCGACGTCTTTTTGGGATCCCAAAACGTAAGTGGAGGGATACCTATGACATCGTAAAGTTGTCTGTCTGTCAGTCTGTTAGCACGATAACTCTCGAAGGGAATGAGATATTTTGATGAAACTTGGTGTGAGGACTCTTTGGGTCAAGGGTAAGGTCAAGTTCGTAGATAGGCTCTGTAGCTCTATATTTAGGGGTGGGGTTCAAATTAAGGGGCAAACAAAATATTTTTAAACAGGTAATGTGATAGTCGCTTATGGGGTAAGAAGACATGCTGAAGACGAATATGCAAAACATTTCCGACAAGTAGTTCGCCTGGAATCCGGCAAAAACCGAAAATAAATATTCTTTGAGCCCAAGCTGACTTTGAAACATTTATTCAAACAATGTTTTCAACGGATACGTCAGCTACGATTCTTCATCAGCGATATTTCGGCCCTTCTTGGCAAGGGTCCTCGTCAGGCTGTCAATCCTCTGGTTCAACCTCGGGGAAGGAAAGAAACCTGAAACCTCGGGGAAGGAAAGAAACCTGTAATCAGGTTTCTTTCCTTCCCCGAGGTTGAACCAGAGGATTGACAGCCTGACGAGGACCCTTGCCAAGAAGGGCCGAAATATCGCTGATGAAGAATCGTAGCTGACGTATCCGTTGAAAACATTGTTTGAATAAAAACCGAAAAGTTGGTTAAAAGTAAAAGTCTTCATTTGAAGTTGATTAAATGTTCGATTCAGGGGTAAGAAATCATGCTGAACACAATGGGGAAAACCATTTTCTTGCCGGACGAGTAGTTTGTCCGGAATCCGGCAAAAACCGGAAAGTTGGTTAAAGTAAAAGTTTGATTTTGAAGCTGATTAAATGTTCGATTTAGGGGCAAGTAGACATGCTGAACACTTATATGAAAAGGATTTTCTACCTGGACAACTAATTCGACCGAAATCCGGCCAAAACCGGAAACAAACCTGTAATAAATACCTGAAGCTTGTACCATCAGTTATTAGAAGCTTCAGTTACTTCTACCTTCAGTTACTTATTACAGGTTTGTTTCCTTCCCCGAAGTTGAACCAGAGGATTGACAGCCTGACGAGGACCCTTGCCAAGAAGGGCCGAAATATCGCTGACGAAGAATCGTAGCTGACTTATCCGTTGTAAACATTGTTTGAATAAATGTTTCAAAGTCAGCTTGGGCTCAAAGAATATTTGAATAACATTTCAATCCTCATCTGTTTGACAAAGACTAGTCCAGAGTATTGGCATACCCAGTGTTTGGCGTATTCCTTAAAAAATCAGGGTTTGTGGTAGTTAGGATCATCCGTACATGTTCACGAATGGTAACATGATTTAGGAGATTTATCGTAGTTTCACCTGAGGCCTAGTTGTATCCCCGATCCAGTTTCCATGGCTGACAGTAAAATTCATTTCACATTAAATGACCCGCCGTGCCTACTGCCAGTGCAACCTACTTCGGTAATTGCATTTATTAGTATTTACCTCACCTCACCAATCTTTGCACTTGCCACGATTCACTATTTTCCGTGCGCATAATGCTGAATATCTGCCTTTTGCTAGAATGCAGAGCCTAGTTCTACTGTGTTCAAATGGTTTTGAATATTGGAACATAAACAGTAAGCAGTGCGAGGTGTGCTTTAAGGTTAAGTTTCGACCGCACGCAAATATTATTCGCTGGACGACGCGGAATTAATTTGACATGGGATTGATACTGATAGCACGTTCATTTCTTCTAGCCATAGCCTGAAGAGGACCCTTGCCAAGAAGGGCCGGAATATCGCTAAAGACTATCCTAACTGACTTTCAATTTAGTCATATTATACATTGGCGAGGTTTATTTTCGATGCGCGGCGGCGGGTCCCCCCGCGCGAATCTCGATTCTCGCTGCATGGACATGAGGTATTAGCCGGGATTGCGCATTGTAAACCCTTTGTATGAGCCGTTGATAAAGAATCCAACGAGTCATATGTTTTGTTAGACTACTCAAGCTCATTAAATCTCTGCACTCTTTCTATTTTTTGAGAAAACATCGCCTAAAGATATCCTCTAAAAAAAGTATTTTTTCAGTGTCGCGAGATCAGCCAAGAAACACACGAAGAGCTCCTCAAAGTTCTTCACGAGCTGCAGACAGGTTTGAAAACCCGCCAGTCCTACGCCGCCGAGTGGCGTGCCACCGTGTCAAAACTTAGAGCCGCCGAGTCCCAGAAAGCAAAGCTAGAAGCGTCGATGACAAAGGAAAAACTCGAGAAGTCTAAGAAGCATAAAGTTATGGAGAAGGAAATCCAGAAGGTAAGGAAAAGTGGCGACCTGCCGCATCCGCATCCAGCCGCAAATCGGAGAAACACTAATGGTAATGTAGGCCTGGTAGCCGAGAACCGTACTGTCAAATCGGCAAAGTGGATACTTGCCTATGGGCCTTGTTTCTTTCAGAAGCCCCACGGCGACGGATCAGTGTAACATTGCTTTGATCCTGATAAAGAAATGGAAACTACTTACGTGTAATTTGCAGTAGTGGTGGTCATTCCGATCTAGCGGCCGATGTGCACACTACAATGAGACAATTTGCGATCGGGACTTTTTGACTGCCGATGGGTCTCTACGGGTTTTAATCTAGCACTGTCTTGGATGGTAGTCGACTACATTTTAAAACTGACTATTCTCTCCGACAAACAGACAAGCGTGGCTCAATTGCCAGAGGCTTAGAATTCAGGTACGAAGGTTCGCGGTTCGGTCGGAGGATCTCCTCTCGGAGTCGACAGATTTTTACTTTTACTTGCGTAAACTTTATGAAGGTTTTGAGTTGCTAGGTTTCTTACCCCATAGGTGGGGAAAATAGTTACAAACGCAACCGACTCCGAACCGACATTCTCTGGAAAGAAATTGCCAGGATCTTCTAGTGATAGATCCGCCAATATATATTTGTCAAATTAAGTAAGTAAAAGATTTCTGAAAAGTCCATCAGAGGTATATATAGGGGTAGGCTAAACATATTTGAACACGGTGTTCTCAGCGGTTGTCTGTAATCCGCGGAGAAGAAGAAAAAAACACCATTATGGTACCATTTTTTCACGGTTTCAAGCCGTTGGTTAGGATAAATAGGAATGTGCTTACGGATCTGGCGAAGATTGCAAGTATACAAAACCCTACTGTCTGGATCAAGAAGTATTCCATTTGTGGGATCCCATCGAAACCTTTGGTCTTGTTACTGTGACATTCGTGTCGTAACAAACACTTTTCTTGGTTTGTTTCCCATCCGACTTCTTTGGCACCATGCATGTCACCGTCAGTGTGAGATAAATCTTTAACTTCTGTTACTTCCTGAGCATTTGTTGCAAAAACACACAGTATATATTGAAACCATGTGTTCTGTTTTTGCGATGATAGCTTCGGGCTGGAGCTTGTTTGACACGCATCTCATTTAAATGACAGTTGTAACTTTTGGGCGTTTGTTGCGTGTCATCTAAGCCACATATCTGGCCTAGAAGCCCTTTTTCTGATATTGTAGCTGACATTTTTTTTTTGTGATGTGGTCTGAGGTTGACATGACTTGGACAGTTTGTCTGAAAAAAGAAAATAACGGTTTCTGCGATGCACTGTCTTGTTTGTGCTTCAAAACATGTTTAGGGAAGATCGATATGGTCAACCAGTAGCCTCTATTTATTTATTTCTCAACGATCATGCCAGCAAAGGAAAAGTACGGGGTGCACTGGAAAACAAGACCAAAGGTTTCGATGGGATGCCTCAAATATTTTAACTGATCCAGACAATTGGGTCTTGTCTTTGCCAAATGCAGTCCCCGCTAGGCTAATCATCTGAGAAGACCAAGCTCAGTTATACCTCTATAAGCCATATCTATTTGATGATACTGACCGAGACTTCCTGCTTTATTTTCTGCAAAATCTCCGTTTGTCACTGATGAATCTAGGGCTTTTGCTTCTTCATCCGAACAAATTTCATGCCGTTCGCTCCACTCTAAGCGTGTCACAAGATTTCCGGCTCCCCCTTCCGATCCCCCCCCCCCCCCACATTCATCGGATTGGGTCCTGACTTCAGATGGGACATCTGAGACAAGACGTCTCGCGAAATATCAAGTTTCATTAAGATCCGATCACCCGTTCCAAAGTTATACATACCTCAAGATTTCGGATTCCCCCTTCTTCCACTCCCCCTGCGATTGTAGGATCGGGGAAGTCACTATTTCCAAGTTAGTGTGGTCGGGTCCCTGAAATGCCTGCCAATTCATCGTCCTAGCACATCTGGTACCCCAACTCGCGATCACCGGACCGACCGACCGACAGACGGAAAAGTGATCGGCATATCGCACTCGGCCGGAAGGCAAGTCCCATAAAACTGTATACAAAAATGTATCAAAAGAGTTGAGGCGCCAGAAAATCACTGTTATTTAGTAGCACATCCTGTCAAGCAATGCGTTTGCTGTGCTATTTGTCCGATCCTCGATTGTGTTGTCAGTAAAACTATTCTACTACTAGTACTGTTGCTGCCATAAGTCACAGTCAAAAGTGGAAACCTTAAAAAAAGCCCGTGTTGACTGTTGCGAAAATCGAGAGAAAAGCCGGTGATCAGTTGCAGAATAACTAGCTTTTGGAAGCAAGAGATAGTAAGATGTTATTTCAGTTGATAAGTTGTATTCGCTGGAAATGTCATTGTGACAATGTGAAGGTGTGACCTAGGGCCTAGGCTGATTGGCTACGAAAGTAAGATGTTCTTTAATTTTTTAACATTTTTTTAATTTTTATCTCTTTTAAAAGTGTTTTGGGATCCCAAAACGTAAGTGGAGGGATACCTATGATATGACACCGCACCTATGACATCGCAAAAGTTGTCTGTCTGTCCGCACGATAACTCTCGATGGGATTGAGATATTTTGATGAAACTTGGTGGGAGGATCCTTTGGGTCAAAGTACAGGTGACGTTCGGAGATGGGCTCTGTAGCCCTATGTTTGAGGGTGGGGGAGGGGTTTCAAATTAAGGGATACACAAATATTTTTTTAAAGCTATTGAGATAGTTGATTTAGGGGCAAGGAGACATGCTGAATTTAGATATGAAATTTATTTTCTCGCTGGACAAATAGTTCACCCGGAATCCGATGAAAACCGGAAAAATAGTGACAAATAAAAGTGAATATGAAGTTGATTAGAAGTTCGAATTAGGGGCAAAGAGACCTGCTGAGTCCGAATATGAAATTTATTTTCTCGTCTTACGGCCGGAATCCGTCCCGAATCGAAGAATTTGTTAAAAGTAAAAGTTTTATTGAAATGTGATAAGATGTTCGATTTGCGGGTAAGAAGAAATGCTGAATTCGTACATGACAATCATTGTCTCACTGGACGTATAGATCGCTCGGAATCCGGTTGAAATCGGAAAATTTGTTAAAAGTAAAAGTTTAATCTGAAGTTGATTAGAGGTTGGATGCAGGGATAAGGGGACATGCTGAATTCGTTTTTTAGCTTTAGTTTTTTGCCAGACAAATAGTTTGTCGGAATCCGGCCGAAACCGGAAGTTGGGTGGAAGTAAGGAAGGTAGGAGATACGACGTAGGCTATAGGGTAAACCATATGCTGAATCCGTAGCTGAATGTTTGACGGCGCAAAACGGATATCTTAATATACCTGAACTTGTAGAAATTCAGCTGGGGTATCCGGTTTGGTCTGTCAAATACGAATTTGGTCTTCTCCGATTATTACCATTGGCCTTAACCTGTTAGTAAATTTAAAATTAAAAATGTTTAAAAACTCTGTTGAAGACCGAATATCTACAGGACCGAGTTGTCGGGAGCAAATATTAAAATTTTAGGATCCCATCGAAACCTTTGGTCTTGTTTTTACTGAAAATATATTACTTTGTTTCTATTTGTGCTCGATGAACATCTGCAGAGGATGACACGGCTTCGTATCCGCCTCTCTCGAGGATGATTTTAATTTGACGATGATTTTTAATTTGACAATCCCGTGCATTTTTTATCATCAGAATTTTGGGAATAAATGAATTGTAATTTTAATTGTAATATGCATTGTATACCTGTTGGAGAAAAGTTATATGTTGATATCTATTAGGTATATGTTGTCTTGCAACAAGCTGTGTTGTATTGTTATACTATTCTCTACTCATTGGACCTGCTGTGTCCACATTGGATGGGAAATCAATTATTTCATTCATTCATTTAATAATATAGCATTAAAATTTAACCTATTACGATAATGATTGTTTGTAGTCCTACTAGTCTACAGCGGTCGTGGCCGCTACAGTCGGCCGCAGATATAGTTGACGCACCATTGGTTTGTCGTTATTTTCTAAAGATGATGTTGAGTAGGCTGCTTGTTTGTTACTTGAATTAGCCTTTATATCAGCCTGCTTATCCTTGTGCGTAGATTCTCTAGAAGATATTGTCATATTTCTCTTTGATTTGCTTAATTAAGATGCTTCCGAGAATTCTAATTAGTCTAGAGGAAATCAGAACTCATCAAGCATGAAGATCTGGGATATTTCTCCGTGTCGTGAAATGATAAGAAAGTCTGGGAAATATAAAAAAATTTCTGCTCTAGTTTCATGGATCTGTAAGATCTGAATGCCTGACATTCGGAAATCAACTGCCTACACGACTTTTCCTGCTGTGAGAACCGACCTTGTTTTCTTGGACGACCTTGGCAGATCTGGCTCTGTTGCTTCATTTCGTGGGGAATTGAGGGATCCAGATTATCGTTAGGGGGGGGGGGGGGGCTTGGAAACTGCTGAAGGTTTGAAGAGCTTTCAACTTTTTGTGCTAAGAATGAAAACCGTACTACACCATTCTCCGTGCCGATGTACGTAACCGGCTTTTTGGTCTATATAGAACCGCAAATGACGCAGCGATATTCAAAACAGCGACTGACTGACGTTTTACACATATATTGTAGTTTTTTCTGTCTGTTTGACAATAATCGAAAATTTGGTTTATAACCAGGATAGTCGATTTTTAAAATAAACTTTTATGTATCATATCTCATGTACTTGCAAGTACGTGTATCTGTTGTCATGTCCTGTGCTCAGGCCCGTATCCAGGAATTTATTTCGGAGAGGGCGGGGGGGGGGGGTCGCCTTTTGGGGGGGTTTTGCCTGCGGGTCGGACAAAAAAAAATACAAAAAAGACATAGATCAGAGGGAAAAGACTATAAAAATGGTTATTTTTGTATGTTGGATACGGCCTTGCCTATACTATTTTCGTAATTTTTCCTCTCTTCATTATGATGTTCTATTTGCTGAGTACGTGTGCCCTGTCATGTGTAGATACGTGCTTTAAAACTGTGTCACAATAGGGAAAGAAGGATCTCCTGTATTATTATCCCTAACCTAGGTATGACTAAACTTCGGCTGTTGCCATCACTCTGTGAAAACCGTCTCAGGACTTTTTACGTCTTCCAGGTGAAACTGATTAGTCTCTTTCTTTTTTCAGCGGCGGAGCAAATTCAGCGATGCGAATATCAAGGCCCTCAAAGCTCGGAATGAGCACGCACTCTGTCTCGAAGCCTCAAATGCAGCACTGCACAAGTATTTCGTTGATGACCTCCCAGATATTATGGACGTAAGTAACAGGCTGAGCTTGGTGCCCACCGAACGCGGATTCGCATTCGGTGTCGCTAGTAGAACAAGACCAAAGGTTTCGATGGGATCCCAAAAAATCAATATCTGATCCAGACAACTGGGTCTTGTCTTAGCCAGATCCAGTCTTCGCCAGACTCCTTGAACATTTTTACAATTAAAATTCAGAAACAGATTAAGGCCAAATAGCTAATCACCTGAGAAAACCAAGTTCAGATTTGGATTCAGCATGTGTGTTTACCCCTATAAGTCATATCTGTTTTGACGAAAACTTCCTGCCACTTCTGCCAATTTCCCGGTTCCGGCCGAACTCCAGAACTACTTGTCCGGCGAAAAACTCAAAGACGAAATCAGGGTATCTTCTTTCCCCAGTAATGAACATCTAATCAACTTCAAATAGAAATTTAGCTTATAACAAATTTTCCGATTCCAGCCGGATTCCGGTCGAACTATATGTCCGGGTAAAATACGATTTTCACACAGGGACTCAGCATCTCTTCTTACCCCTAAATCGCTTATCTAATCAACTAGAAATAAAACTTTGACTTCCAACAGTTTTCCGGTTTTGGCGGGATTCCGGACGAACTACATGTCCGGGTAGACACTTGTTTTCACATAAGTGTTCAGCATGTCTTCTTGCCCTACATCGAACGTCTAATCAACTCCAAATAAAACTTTTAATTTTGACAAACTTTCCGGTTTGGGCCGGATTCCGGTCGAAATACTTGTCCGTCGAGAAAATAGTTTTCACCATCGTCTTCAGCATGTCTCCCTACCTCTAAATCGAACATTTAATCAACTTCAAATAAAACTTTTACTTTCAACAAACTTTCCGGTTTGGGCCGGATTCCGGGCGAAATACTTGTCCATCGAGAAAATAGTTTTCACCGTCGTCTTCAGCATGTCTTCCTACACCTAAATCGAACATCTAATCAATTTCAAATAAAACTTTTACTTTCAACAAACTTTCCGGTTTGGGCCGGATTCCGGGCGAAATACTTGTCCGTCGAGAAAATAATTTTCACCGTCGTCTTCAGCATGTCTTCCTACCCCTAAATCGAACATCACATTAGCTGTTTCAAAATATTTTGTTTGTCCCTTAATTTGAATCCCCTCCCCCACCCCTAAATGTAGAGCTACAAAGCCCATCTACGAACTTGACTGGTCCAACGACCCAACGAACCCTCACACCAAGTTTCATCAAAATATCTCATTCCCTTCGAGAGTTATCGTGCGGACAGACGGACAGACGGACAGACGGACGGACGGACAGACGGACAACTTTTGCGATGTCATAGGTATCCCTCCACTTACGTTTTGGGATCCCAAAAAACGTTTCGCCGTGCCAAAATTTCGAGCCGCGGCAACTTCAAGTCTGATTTTGTTCGCGTCGCGTCTCAATTAGTTTGTTGAAATTAAAATGGCTAAGTTTCCGGGAGAATGTGTTCAGGTCTTCGCTTTCGGTTAGAAAAACGAATTTGTCGAGCGGCGTGAACGGGAAAAAGTCGTAAGCGGGAAAGATTTTTGTTGTGTGGGCGTCAGGCTTTATGCTGCTTTTACGCTGAAGGTGGAGTCTTTTACTCTGGGCTACACAGGTCTTGCGCTGCGTTTGCGAAGACTCAACGCAAGTTTTCCGTACGTTAATAAGGCAATGGTCAGGAAATTGCCCGTTTAAATAAAAGATTAAATAAATTTGTTACAGTTGGAATACATTATAACAGTTAAAACATTATATTCACTTCGCTATCGATTGCCGGTTAGGTAGGTGAAAAAATATCAAGACGGGCTGGGTAACCGAATCTCTCTTGATAAGCCACCTCGGCAACATCGCTCGCTTCAATGAGTTTGACTGTCGCCCTGAATAGTGCCGACTTTCTGAAACCGCCAATACCCGATTTTCGACAGAAAACTGCCAACCATGTAAATAAGCAACTGAAGACTGACAGAGCATGCACATCTGTGTCGCCAGCCTTTGTATTAAAGTTGTCAGCTCCGTCACGACATATGATAATCATTGCGATAGATTTCGTTCTCGTATTGATATGCCCTTGGGACTCGCAAGTGATGACCCTTAACAATAGACCCTTGCGAACGCTGACGTAAAGATAGAGCTGTTCCAGGCTTGTCATTTTTAATACGGTAGCCTACTGACAAGCGTGTTATGACCTGTCTGGAGAACTCGGAAACGGGGATAACGAACGTGTGAGAGTTCCAGATGATGAATTGATGATCCACGTGTGTGATTGTAAACACCGGATGTTTTCTATTTCAAGAACTTTAACCAGCTGGATGGTTAATGAGATGTGATTGGTTGTTTATATAACTGGGTGATTAGTGAGATGCAGTTCTTTACGTTTTGTTTCGTTGCAGCGTCCTATTACGAGACCTAAGGCGTTTTTCCGCGGTATTTTTGTTTGACATGAATTTCTGAGTGTTTGTCACTGAACGAGGATTGTGTGCCACGCACCCAGGCCCGTATCCAGGAATTTTTTCGGGGGGGGGGGGGGGGGGGGGGTTGCCTGCTGGTCGGACAGAAAAGCACAAAAAAACACAGATCAGAGGGAAAACCCTATAAAAATCGTTATTTTTGTATGTTTCGGGGGGGGGGGGGGGTCAACCCCCTTACCCCCCTCTCCCCTGGATAGGGCCTTGCACACACCCGTCCCACAATTTGAACCTCGCGGAAACGCCGTTTTGATTTGATTTTTTTTTTTGCAATGTTGTCAAATGTCTAAAAAAAAATGAAATCCGGATAAATTAATATTCAATAAATTAAACTTCAGGCCTATCAGTACATTCTGTACTTGAAAGGTTCTCGGTTTTATGTGTATCTTCTTGACAAGGAGCTTGACAAGTGGGTAATTTCTGTATTTGGACATGAATTTGCCATGGATACCTCAGCTTCGTTTGTGATTTCAAAATGCAGAACTCCCTGTCAGCCAACCTGCTTGCAATATTTCAAATGTTCATTAATACTTGTGCATGGCGTCCTTAGGGTCCTTAGCGCGCATTTCATTGTGAAGAGTCTAAACCTCATCTAGTTTTTCAACCGGTTATGCTTATATTTAACTCTAGAGTCTCCGACGTGAGGTAGTTTGTAATAATTACATCATTTGTGTTCTTTGTTAATCAGATTGGATGCCATATCATGTATATGCTATTGTTCATTTTTCACGGTTTATCTTAGCTGATAGATAAAATTTTGGGTTTTGTAAAGCATAACCTTGGAAAACCATCACTTTAGTTTTAGTTTGGTCGGGTAGAATCAGTGTGTTCCAGTTTTAAATTTACATGGCCGGCCTCGGAGCACATAGAGCATTGCATATTAGCAATAGCCTACGTATTTTTTAAAATTAACCTTTCTTTACTACTTGCGTATTTTCGACACCTGGGAATTGTCATTCGTATCCACCAAGAAATAGCATCACCCCATCCCTCGGGGACCCAGAAGTATTAATAATAATAATACAAAGCAAGAGAAAAGGCTTTTGCCTCTAAATAACTCTTCAGAAATTTTGAGTAGTTAAACTGATCAGAGTTGAAAATCCCATCAAGAATGCACTTGAAACTATTGATCGATTCAGCATTAACTGCGTCTTCGGTAAGGCTGGCATACCCGTAGAAGATATCCAGCCTCCTCTATGTCAGTATAAAGAGTACTTGGTACGTGGGGTAGTAACAATAATATAATAATATTTATTTATTACCCACTTACATCAAAAAGATTAACAGTGGAGTATAAACTTGAAGAAGAAAAAAAAAAAAAAAAAAAACCGGAAAAAGACGTAGAAAAACAACTAAAGTCAACAAAACATTAATCAAACAAGTGGATCAAACCGTGGTGACGCGACAAACGCCGGTACGCTGTTTCTGAGAGCTTTTTGTTTAGATCAGTCAGCTTGTGGTTCGTAGGTCCTCCACTTTAAGTAGTTAAGCCATCGTAACCTTGCTCGTTGAGACTCGGCGCGCTCTCATTGGCTGAAATTGCTAGAAAGGGTGGTTACAACACGTTACGATGACTTCCGGTAGCTCATGACTGCCAGTGGAGAAAATCCCTTTCAAAGTCCATCCAAGTTCAGTGTCTGGAGCAACATTTTGTCAGACACACACTTTACATCCAGTACAGTTCAGAGTGTAGGTCTTTCGTGAAGGCAATATTCTTCTTTTCTCCTCTTTTCGTGATTTGCTCCCTTCTTCTTTTAGTGTATGGACTTCGGTTTCCACACTGGGATCGCTAAAGCTGTCCAGGTCCATCTAGCGGCGAAAGAAGGCCTGCGACGCAGCTCACTCCACGCTTCAGACCAGATGGGAGGATGTATCAGTAACCTCGACTCTCGGACGGATAAGAGGCGATTTATTGAAAGCAACCATACGGCTTTCATGGCTCCGAGAAAATTCGAACAGCCTGGCCGTGCCATCACCGATCAGGTACGATTGAAAAAAGATGTCTCATTTACGGAGACACAGCAATAATTACTGTTTCCTTAAAGTTTAACCGAAAAGGTCTGACACAGAACAATCTAGTTACCGTCGCTTATTCCCTTAAAGAGGCTTGAAGACCCGATGAAAATGAGTTACTTCGGTGCTCCGCTATTCACGAATAATCAGTTCGGAAATTTCCCTGTCGGATTTGTGGTACCAATTCAGTATTCAATTCAATATAATCTAAAAAACAGATAACGGACAAGCCGATGGGTTGTTTTTACGTCAAAACATAACGTCATAACATAACAACCTACAAATATAGACAATTTTGAGACATTTATACCGACGTCTTATGATAAATATGGTCAATAACATGCTAGACTACGATTAATAAAATACAAATAACCTAAAACTTAACATTCAAAAACGCTCTGAGTTAAATAAACGAACAAACGAGGGGACAAAACTATGAGCATACCTTGTTCGCAAAGCTACCACCGGTTCTAAACGTGGCACAGGGTCGGCAGCTTGACGAGGAAGACGAATTCGGGAGGGGAGAAAATCAGGGGGAGTATATTACGGTGAAATGGGTTTTGGACTATAGATGTACCGAACTTCATACAAAGTTGAAGTCGGCGGCATGAAAGGGTATCTAACTTAAATTGCTTTAGGAGTTGAATGTATGGGACTTTTGGAGCTTTAGATGTAACAAGCAACGCTCTATACTGTATCCTCTCAAGCAAATCCGACTGTTCCTGGGTGAGAACAAAATGCCAAACCGGACATCCATATTCTAGGTTAGAACGGATAAAAGAAATGTAAACTCGTAGTAAATGGGGAGATGGAACACCGTAACGGGACGAAAGTTTAAGGTAGCTTATAGCCGCGTTAGCTTTTTTAAGCATACTCTCAACCTGTCTTTGCCACCTCAGATCCGAGGTTACGTGTACTCCCAGCAGCTTCAGTTCGTTAACCTGACACGCATCTGGGAGTGGTGGGTTGAAGGATAGGGTACCTTGAAGAAAGAAACTGTTAAAATCACGGACTTGTTCATATTAACAACCATTTTGTCAGACTCTGCTTCCTCGCAAATATCTTTCATTATGGCTGCAGAACTACTTTCGATATTTTTATAGCACTTTTCCAGGTCAGAAAAGTCATCGACGTATTTCAGCCGGTCTGGTGAACTTCGGGCCAGCTCGTTGACCATAACAGGAAACAACAATGGACCTAAAATAGTACCCTGAGGCACACCGCAAAAAACTGGGAGGGAATCAGAAAACGTTGATTTATATTTCGTCCGTTGGGTTCTATGCGACAAAAAATTCGCAATTATTTTCACAAGGAAAGCGTGAACATAAAAATCTAAAACTAACTTCTTTAAAAGCACACTATGGCAGACCAGGTCAAATGCTTTCCTCAGGTCAATCGCAATCAAGTTGAGCCAACGTTCAGGGTCGTCCAGATGCTTGAGCACAGTGTCAAGTAAACTGACCAGGTAATGTGTGGTTGACGTCCTCGGCATGTTCCCAAACTGTTTAGGGTCAATCAGCTCCAGTATATAGCCTTTTAACCAAGTAGCTACAAAACTTTCATAAACCTTGCTGAAAATAGGTGTCATCGTTATTGGTCGCACACCTGAAAAATCATTAGGGGAATCTTTTTTGGGGATAGGGGTAACAAAACCGTTTTTCCATCCAGACGGATATTCCCTAGTTTTTGTTATAATATTAAAAATATGAGTCAAAGGGGCAAATAATGAATCTGGTAAAGCCTTTATAAAATCCACCGGTATATCAATAGGAGTAACACTAGTTCGAGTAAAACTTCCTCTATGCGCTTGTGCCTGTGTTGTTTGCTTGGCGAAAACGACACTCGAAAAATAAGTGTTCATCCATTGTATTAAAAAATACATATATATTTATACCTGTATATACAATATACATATATAATACATATATATCATATACACTTATCGAAAAATAAGTGTTCACCCAAGTGTTCACCCAGTCTTCCGCAAGCTGATCACCGGCCACTGAAAAGTCACATTTCTATTGAGATTAAAATTTTCCGCGTCATAGTAGAATAGAAGGCTGTAGTTGTTTTGTACGTCATACTAGCTAGAGCAACTAGTGAAAAATAAAAAAATACTTTGACACAGTTCAAATAATGAAGAGCATTCCGTCGAATGATACAATAATAAGTTGACTTTTCAGTTGAAGTTTAAATTACCCCTCGTACTTATTCTGCCTTTTATATTATCATTAGCTGTATTATGGAAATATGAGCTTTAGAAATTCTCGACTTTCGCCACTGGTGTCATTTAGCACCTACGGGTTTTTGGTGGTCTTTCGCCGAGACGAATTTAGCGAAAATTTCTCATACTTCGCTGAAAGCAGAATCAATGATGACCGTGAACACTGACAAGTCAAATATTATGACCATCAGCTTTCTAAAATCTGATCCTGAGTTCTCCCAACCCATTCCCCAGAAGTAACTCTTTCGGTGGTAAAGCTGTTGGGTGTTACCCTCTCTAACGACCTTAAATGGGACTCCCATGTCGAAACTATGACTAAACAATCTTTCCCCTCGCTATCCCTCCGAAAACACATGGTTAAATTTTCATCCCCCACTTCAGATTTGCTCCACTTTTATACTTCTTTTATACGCCCAGTTCTTGAGTATGCTTGTCCGGTATGGCATTTTGGCCTTACAAAAGATCTTTCAGACCGGATTGAATGTATCCAAAAAAGGGCTTTGCGCATTATTGGGCGGGAAGCAAGGCTCCCCTATTTGTATCTTCTCAAAAAGTTCGGGCTCACTACGCGGAAAGGAGACAAACACTGTGCTATGGTTACGGAACACGAGCGTTTTCTGACACAAGGTTCCGTGATCTCTTCCCACCCATTCACGATCCTCCCAGAAGTAGACCCCCCCCCCCCCCCGGGAATAATCCCAGAAAGTCCCCAAATTAACACCAGTAATTTGCACTCACGAAAGATACAGGAAAAGCTTCGTTCCATCTTTTGTTCCATTTGCATTTATATGATTTGGTTGGGCCTAAATTGTATATATATATATTGACATCTGCAAATCTGCTGTAAATGTCCATTGACAACATTTTGATGTATTATATGTTGACGAGAAATGCAAATTCGGCATGATTGCTGTGAAAGTCATTTTTAAATTAAATTCTACTCACTCACTCAAAGCTTAATGGTCCGCTGACAACTCTTTCATAGAGAGTTTTTGGCCAACAGAATAGATCTGATGGGGTTTTGAGGGTGGAGGTTAGGCTAGGTCTTGAGAAAGGTCCTTGGGAGCTGATGATGAGCGTGACAAAATTGTCTTAAAACCGGCGGGCCTGACCTTATTCTCCACTCTCTCCAGTCAACAATTTGAGGGGAAGGAATGTCCTATCTTATTCAGCCTATGGCTCAACTCAAGTTCCTCTTTCTCTCTGCTTCTCAAAGCAAGTAAAAATAAATCCTTTATATTCACTCAGAACTGTATAAGACCCAAAACATGATTATTTCTCTACTGGGCCAAAGCCCTTAACATGGCGGCGTCCGGATAACTGAACAACGTCGCATCCGCCATCTATCTAGCGCTGAATGCCTAGATGGCGTCAGTGTTCCAAACCGTAATGTCTGTCCGCTTAGGTTGGAGCTGATAAACTAACGAAAGGGGCATCAAGCCGCAACAAGATCTATCTTGTGTTTCGGATATGCGTCTGACCTCCGCTTCCGAGAGCAGGAACTCTGTGACAGGGTTGACTAGCGCCAACGAGAAAATATTAAATTTCGCGGGTCAAGTATAGGCAAGTAAAAACAGTTGTTTGTCAACGTTTTCATCGTGCATTAAACTTGACAGGTATCAAGAACAAGTATCTTGGATGTTCATTGTCTAATTCGGATCGGATCCTATAAGGGGGGGGGGGGCTGGAGGGGGACACCCGAAATCTTCTGAAACGCTTTTTAGTTTTTGTCCAATCCCCACCCCTTTCTTCGCACTAGTATAGCTCTGCGCGTGGATGAGTCATTCTTTGCTTAAATTTGTTCGGGGAGAGTTAGAACAATCGAAGGTCGAAGGGGTTGGTATAATATGTTGTTGAACCTTAGTAGGGGTTGATATAGATTAGGGGGTACTAGGACGACGAAACTTGGCAGGCGTATCAGGGACCCGACCAGATTAACTTACAAATAATCACTTCCCCAATCCGACTTTCCCCGGATCTGGGAGTCCGGAAACTAGGAAAACGGTAGCAAAAGGAAGCAAAAAGAGCGCTGCCCAAAAGCGTTATCGATCCGCGGACCTCTGTGGCGTAGGTCCAGTGCTCTACTAAGGCGCTACGATTTGACGTATTTAGAAGCGAATGCGGGAAGAGATACGGTTTAAAGATTAAAGTAAGACTAAGTGGTCAGAACGAATGCTAAATGCTAAGCAGAGCAAAATAACTAGAGCTATTTTGCTCTGATGCTAACTAAACCTAAACTAAACAAATCTCGTGAAACACTTCTACATAAGCAGGGAACCGACCAGATTAACTTACAAATAATCACTTTCCAGATCCGATCATAGTGGGGGAAGTGGAAATCCGGAAACTATTAACATGCGTAACTTTGGAGAGGGTAATCGGACATGCGTGAAACATGACATGTGTCAAGAACAAGTGTTTCAGATATTCAGTTTCAAATCCGTACCAGATACGATACCTGTGGGGGGGGGGGGGGGGCTGGAAGGGGGCACAGGAAATTTCCTGAGACGCTTCCACATAAGCTAGGACAATAAAACTTGGAAGGCATATGAGGGAACCGACCAGGTTAACGTGGAAATAATCACTTCCCTGATCCAGCCATCGCGGGGGGAGTCGAGAGATGTGTAATCCGGAAACTAGAATCGTACATTACTTTGGAACGGGTAATCGGACATGCAAGAAACTTGACAAGTGTAAAGAACAAGTGTCTCAGATTTTCAATTTCAAATCTGGCCCGAATCCGATAACTGAGTTTGGGGGTTGAGGGGGGGCCGGAATCTTTTGAAACGCTTAGGGTCGAGGGATCGGGATGGAACTTGAAGGGAAGAACGAGCATTAACCCTAGATACTTTATTGACAAAATAGGACCGGATCGTGTCGCAGTGGAGGGAGTCGGAGGGGGTTTCTTGGATTTCCGCGGTGATCACGAGTTAGGGTACTTCCAAATGTACTATGACCATGAAATTTGGCAGACATATAGGTACTCTCCTAGGTCGACTTGAAAATAGTTCCTTCCCCGATACGTTGATGTTCGGGGGAGTAGAGGGATGGGGAATCCAGCATCTAGTGACATGCATAACTTTAGAACGGGTGATCGGACGTGAATGAAACTCGACAAGTGTCAAGAACAAGTGTCTCAGATGATCAATTTCAAGTTCGGAATGAATCTAATAACTGGGGGGGGGGGGGCTGGAGGAGGGTGCAAGAAATATCGTGAAACGCTTAGAGTCGAGAGATCGGGATGGGGACTTGGAGGAAAGAACAAGCATAAGTCCAATACGGACAAAACAGGACAGGATCTTGTCACAGTTGGGGGAGTTTGAGAGGGTTTTACACAATTCTGGTCATCACGAGCTGGGGTACTTCCAAATGTGCTATGGCCATGAAACTTGGCAGGCATGTTAGGGACTCTGTCAGATTGGCTTAAAAATAGTCCCTCCCCAGATCCGATCATCGTTGTGGGAGAAACAGTTATCAGTGAGTGGAATAACCATTTCAGATTTAGTAGATCAAGCCGATTTTCTGATGAAATGAATATTGGGAGAGAGATGCAGCCTTGACAACTGCAAACCGTATCTGACAAACATGCTAACTGTTCTTACAAGTGCCATATGAGCTTTCAGCTCTTGTTTCATCAGTGTATTGTCGGGGGAAAGATGACTGTCAGCGGGGATCAGGGGCGCTTGACCTCAGCTACGTTAGAGAGGTCCAGAACACGAATAAACGAGCCTGTTGAGCCATGAGTAGACTACGACCAAGCCAGCTCTGGCTCCCACACCCTCTAATGGTTGGCGGCTGAATATCCTCTGATCAGTTGTACCCTTGTCTTATAGGAGCCAGGGTCGAAGGCTGACCTCACCGTCAATAGCGACCTTAAGGACGAGCTCATGTCCAGAGCCAACCTCCTAATGAGGCGACTCACTGTACTGAGAGCCGAGTCTGAAGAAATTTGGAAGACGATTGAAACTGCCGAAAAGAGTCTTGTGGAAATGATCTCAAATGATGACCTGCAGAAAATGTCCGGAAGCCTATTCGGGGACGACTCAAACAACCGCTTGCCTGAACACATTATTCCTAAGCTCAAGCCGGATAGAGTGGAGACAGAGGATTTCTATCTTGTGGTGAGTAGGGATCTAAAAATTACATCTATAAGTTTGTCACCTTTTTTTCGTTTTCGCTCACCCCGCTATGCCTTGTGTTTTCTGAAGTTATTATTATTAATGTTACGTGTATTCTACAGAAATACTAATAGAAAAAAGAGTCGACGCTAGACCGTATGTCGTAATTAGCTGACTGCGAAACATGTTTTACTTTGCTTAACGCGTAAGTCACCTCATGTATACTCCAGGGATGTTTCGACTCTTTTTGGCATGAGTCTTGTTCAGGATCATGCTAGAAAATGAAACTTTTATCACGGGTGGTTTTTCTAGATTTGCTAGTTGTTTTTTTTTAGTAGATCTGCCTTGTATGGTGAATGGTACAACCACTGGGTTGTCACAAGAGATTTAAACAGACGACACTACCAAGAAGTCTACTATTTGCCGTTGTGGATTTGGATATGGGCATGCAAAAGTGGCCTCCTAGACAACCGCGGAAATCCTCGACCTCCCACGGATTCCCATAATCTTAAATCGGTCGCTGGAACTGCATTGCACGCTATCTAGGGAACTCTTACCGATTTTCATTCATCGCCTCATAGGTTAGGTGGCCCTGCAGACTTGTGATCAGGAGTCCTTCAGTGTAAAAACCTGATTCCAGCTCCAATCCAACAGTCCGCCTATCCTCAGTAAAATATTTTTTTAATAGGAGAAAAGATGGCACGGTACAGACTTACCTTTGCACTCTTTGCAAGATGCACGCGGAGGCTTTGACCCACTTCGTCTTAGAGTGTCAAGCGCTTTCGCATTTGAGGGTCAAACTTGTTCGTGGTGGGTTGGTTTCGCATCCCGGAATCCTGAAATCTACAAACCTGAACTTAATCGTAGAAGTATGCAAAATTGGGAATTAAAGCGTTTAGACTTAGGGTAGAAAGTCCAGCCTAGTTTATGTAACAGGTGTCATAAAACATGTACGCACTCTTTTATGGCCTTTTCGCTTAATAAACAAACATTATTATTATTACTATTATGAAGTTATGGCTGCCAGCATGAGAACCGTCGTCTAAGTGTTGGTTTGTTGAGGAAGAGTAGGGAAGAGGGTTAGTGTCGAATAAGCTTAAGTTAAAGAATTAGTGAAAAGAAGAGTCGGTAAAAATGACCAACCAGTTAATAAAATACTTTGAGGTCCACCCTAACATTTTTGACTAAACTCCTGTTCAGACCTGAAGGTTGCAAGTCTAGATTTTTACCAAGGCTATATCTTTTCAGAAGTTTAAAGACTATGTACTTGGCTCAAACAGACAGAATCGTCTTCAAGCCAAGCTTGACCTCATACGCCGATCTCTCGGAGCAGAGTTTACAGAAACCTCTGCCCCAACATCACCCCTTATCATTCAAGGCCAACAGAGGCCGCCTAGGAGAAGGATTGGCAGGACGCCGCGGATTGGTCAGCCAAAACTCTTCGGAGGAAGTATCGAGGAGTACGTGGAAGCGACCGGGCAGGACCTTCCGTTGATTGTGAAGAGCTGTATACGAGTTATTAATCTTTATGGTAAGGTTGATCAGCTGAGTGAAAACAGGCTAATTTTTGGTCACCACTTTCGACCTAATTTAGGCCTATACTGTAAAAAGTTTCTCCGTGTAAGGATTAAAGCTAACTAAAGTATTTTCTACTGGGATTAGCCTTATCTCTACTGAGATAAGATGAACCCGAACTAGAGATAAGATTATCCGTTTAGAGACAAGAGTAGCAAGTACTGCAAGATTCTTTGTACAGTGCAGTAAACACAGAGGCCCATAATAAGTTGTTCGGGATTAGGTTATTCACAGTGGTCTTCCATTGCACATACTTGATAGAGTGGTTCTCGCCCTCCCCTCTCACTTTGATTTAAAGCATACCTCGGACTATTTACTGTCTATGTTCCAATATTGAGAACTATCTGAATACTGGAAAGGTAGGCTCTGCTTTTGGCGAATTATCCACGGCCTTGGCTGTTTTAAGCCTTTTCCTAGACCCATTGCTTTCATGCAAGATCTCGGCAGAATTCAGATAACCGGTTTTACGCATCAGTAGCATGAGACGCGAACACCCATTGGTAGCATAATGCGCATTATAATAGATGTTTATTCAAGCCTAAGCTGACTGCGAATAATATTTGACGGTGCAAAACGGATAAGTCAGCTACATATTATTGAGCTATATTTCGGCCCTTCTTGGCAAGGGTCCTCTTAAGGCTTAAGCGCTTAACGCGCATGGAAATGAGTGAATCGCGGCAATTGCAAAGATTAATGAGGGGGCGTTAGCGGGTTTTATTTTTGCTACTTACTGCAGAACTACTAACAAATAAAAAGTAACACCTAAAAGGTCGTAACAGAAATGTTAGGTAACGTGGACGGAAGTGTGTTATCTCACTTCTGATGAAATAGCGCATTCTTGTGTAAATGGAAACTTCTGATAGTATACACTAGTAGCACTGGGATACGACGGATAGGAATCGGATAAAAATATGTATAATAATAATAATAATATTTTATTTGTAACCCACTGCACAGAAACAATGTGAAGCTAGTGGAGTAACGAAGAGAAAGAAACAAATAAACAACTGAAGAAACACTAATACAACAAAATGAAACACAAAAATCAACAGAAGAAACGGATGAGCCAGTGATATGGAGTAAACCGTTTAAATGCTTGTCCAGGTAAATTATTCTGACGCTCCTGGAGTTTTGCCGTTGTATCGGGAGCTTTGTATTTTCGGATTATTCTCCGACTTACGGAGAATACTATATGAAATAAGTCCGACTACTATATGAAATAAGTTAAACTTGTGGAAGTAAAATAAATACATTTATCTCTGAAATCCTTACTAAGGTGCGACAAGAATGATCGAAAAATCGAACAGTTTCGTTAGCAGAGGAAAAGTTTCAGTTTGTGAGCCCTCATTCTTCGCGCAGTAGGGCTTTGACAAATCATACATGGTCATGTGAGTCTGAGAATTTAAAACTATTATCAAGAAAGACTTTTTTCTATTCAAGGTCTTCAGCACCAAGGGATCTTCAGGGTGTCCGGCTCACAAGTTGAAATCAACCACTTCCGAGAGGCTTTTGAGCGCGGCGAAGACCCTCTTGCGGATGTCACTGATGCTTCCGATATCAACTCGGTGGCGGGAGTTTTGAAATTGTACCTGCGTGAGCTCCGAGAGCCTTTCTTCCCAGTTGTTTTCTTCGACCAGTTTATGGGACTTGCACGTAAGTCTTATTTTACAAAGCATTTGTGGTTGTATTAACGGTATCAATCAATCAATCAATAATTGCGCAGAACGCGTCCGTATGGAGTATAGGAATCAAAATACAGGAAAGAAAAAACTCAGAGTAAACTAAACGAGACCACTATACAAACGCACTATGATACGGATGGTACCTATCTGAAGAAGAGTCAAACTCGGCACGGCGTTGGGCCACAGCCACGAAGGGTATGTGAAGCATGTTGTGATGCTCTGTTATTATAAATCAACTTCTGGGCAGATTGGCGAGAGAGAAAGGAAACGATTTGAATAAACTGATCAGCACTAGATAAACGTACTAAAATATGAGTGACTCCGGTCTGGAGAAGAACGATTTCAGCACGGCAATTGGTCCACAGCCACAAGCGGGTCAGTAACACCCTACAATCGCCTAACTTCGAGGCTCTGTTAATGATAACTCGGGAGTCCAATGTCGTACTAAAAGCCAGTGGTTCCAAACCTTTTCCGTTCCACGTACCCCTAATCAAGGGTCGAAAAGGTTGCATACCGCCTTTTTCAGAACGTGAAAAGAAGATATTGATTATCGTAAATGACATATATATATATATATATACAAAGCAATGAGGCACAGGCTGCTTTGTAGCTGAAAATTTTGTCAAATCTCGACTCGATGTCGGTAACGGCCTCGACAACGGCAATATTTTTTCTACTCAGCCTGTTTTTGGGATCCCAAAACGTAAGTGGAGGGATACCTATGACATCGCAAAAGTTGTCCGTCTGTCCGTCCGTCCGTCTGTCCGTCCGTCTGTAAGCACGATAACTCTCGAAGGGAATGAGATATTTTGATGAAACTTGGTGTGAGGGTTCGTTGGGTCGTCGGACCAGTCAAGTTCGTAGATGGGCTTTGTAGCTCTACATTTAGGGGTGGGGGAGGGGATTCAAATTAAGGGACAAACAAAATGTTTTGAAACAGCTAATGTGATAGTCGATTATGGGGTAAGAAGACATGCTGAACACGATGGTGAAAACCATTTTGTCATCGGACAAGTAGTTCGCCCGGAATCCGGCCAAAACCGGTAAGTTTGTTGAAAGTAAAAGTTTTATTTGAAGTTGATTAGATGTTCGATTTAGGGGTAGGAAGACATGCTGAAGACTATGGTGAAAATTATTTTCTCGACGGACAAGTATTTCGCCCGGAATCCAGCCCAAACCGGAAAGTTTGTTGAAAGTAAAAGTTTTATTTGAAATTGATTAGATGTTCGATTTAGGGGTAGGAAGACATGCTGAAGACGATGGTGAAAACTATTTTCTCGACGGACAAGTATTTCGCCCGGAATCCGGCCCAAACCGGAAAGTTTGTTGAAAGTAAAAGTTTTATTTGAAGTTGATTAAATGTTCGATTTAGAGGTAGGAAGACATGCTGAAGACGATGGTGAAAACTATTTTCTCGACGGACAAGTTTTTCGACCGGAACCCGGCCCAAACCGGAAAGTTTGTCAAAATTAAAAGTTTTATTTGGAGTTGATTAGATGTTCGATTTAGGGCAAGAAGACATGCTGAACACTTATGTGAAAACAAGTTTCTACCCGGACATGTAGTTCGTCCGGAATCCGGCCAAAACCGGAAAACTGTTGGAAGTCAAAGTTTTATTTCTAGTTGATTAGATAAGCGATTTAGGGGTAAGAAGAGATGCTGACCCCCTGTGTGACAATCATATTTTACCCGTACATATAGTTCGACCGGAATCCGGCTGGAATCGGAAAATTTGTTATAAGCTAAATTTCTATTTGAAGTTGATTAGATGTTCATTACTGGGGAAAGAAGATACCCTGATTTCGTGTTTGAGCTTTCTTTTTTCGCCGGACAAGTAGTTCTGGAGTTCGGCCGGAACCGGGAAATTAGCAGAAGTGGCAGGAAGTTTTCGTCAAAACAGATATGATAGGGGTAAACACACATGCTGAATCCAAATCTGAAATTGGTTTTCTCAGGTGATTAGCTATTTGGCCTTAATCTGTTTCTGAATTTTAATTGTAAAAATGTTCAAGGAGTCTGGCGAAGACTGGATCTGGCTAAGACAAGACCCTGTTGTCTGGATCAGATATTGAATTTTTGGGATCCCATCGAAACCTTTGGTCTTGTTGTGTTTGGATTTAGTGTCTTTCATGTTTTTATCAAGCTGCATCGCAAACATTTTCGTTAGCTTAATTCATAACCCTGAATAGCTTATAATCAGTGGCGTCACGTACGGGTTGGGAACAACCGTCCACCAAAGTGGTCAGTGATAGACGGTTAAAAAGAAACGAGTCGGCGCGAAGCGCCTCGCTTTTTCGCAAATGCAATTACTTTTGGAAATATTCGGCAAAAATGACGAACCAGACATTAAAAATACCGTGCCCCCCAATAAAACATTTTGGCTACTGATGTCTCTTCCTTCTACTGGTAATACTAGACTTTCGCCAATCAAGATTGAGTGAGGCAAGTTTTGAAGCTACAGACTAAACTGATTTTGTTATCTTCGCGTAACCCTTTGGCCAGGCGTACCACCGGTTGGGAACCACTGCTATAAGCGATAATGTTTTCATAAAGTGATGTGGGGTAGAAGAACTCGCACTAACTACTACATAGGATAACTTCTGATTTGTCGTGAGCTCGGAGATTCTCCTTGGAATGTCTCAACTTTTGATTATTGAACAATCCCATTGGCAAAACTACCGTATATGAAGTTGGAATGACCTCATTGGTTGCGGACTGCCGCTTGTTAAATTGGAATGATTCCGTTGGCTGTGAACTCACGGTTATGAAATTGAACGATCCCGTTAACTGCCTGCTGCCGGCTATGAAAGGATAATATGCATATTACTTCTGCCCACATAAAGTTTATTTATCATGAGACCGTACCATAATTCGGTGCTAGGATGTAGTAGGACAAGATACTCTGACAGTTGAGGAACAGAATCTCTGCTTTTTGTCGATTGAGAGATAAATAGATATTTCATTGATCCTCTTATGCCGATTTGGCACTAAACATGCTGACCATTTGATTTAACGGGTTAAAATAACTTGCATAGCTTTGTTTCTTGTCGTCGTTCATCATACATTACGTTTCTGAGGCTACACTGTAAAAAGTATCTCCTACATCGGACTTTAGTGGTTACACATCACCGAATTCGGTATTCTTATTCCGAATTCGGAGAATTAAAATCCGAATTCAGAGAGTTAAATCTGATACAGGATTAAAACACTAGAATACAAAATACTGCAAATTAAGTTATCCTGATCTGCAGTACAGCGTACAAAAAATTTCCATATAAAGATTAAAGTTAACTGCAGTATTTGCTACTCCGATTTCCTTATCTCTTATATATACAATCATTACAACAAAAAATATGTCACTTGAGATCGACCAGTTCCTTGTTAATTTTTTTAGTAAAATATGGTACAAAAGATTTCAAATACCGGTAAGTACAACCCTTCACTAGCGCCAAGAAGTTCTGGTGCCGCGTCCGTCCTGTCACCAGTGATAAATCGGGCAGTTCTGTGCTTTGTGTTAATCTGTTTCTGAAATTTAATAGTAAAAATGTTCAAGGAGTCTGGCGAACACAAGACCCAAATGTCTGGATCAAATATTGATTTTTTGGGACCCATTGAAACCTTTCGTCTTGTTTTATATGACTCTGTACCTTCAAGTAGGATTGAGTGGACGGCCCAGGTGTGGTTCGAGACAGAACCAAGCCATCGTACTTGTGTTCTGTCCTCGAGGCTAGTGGCCGATCTCCATCTCCAGATCATGTTCATCCAGTTCCTGCACTCGTCCCTTACTGGACCACTCGTCTGTCTATTGTCAGAGCAGGATTGTTGATTTAGTTTCGAGGTTCAAGTTATTGCTGGGATTTTATTTATGTTTCAGCAGTTTTATGCCTTCCTGTTTCTTTTTCTTACTTTTTTAATGCAACTTTACTACTCATCATGTATTTGAAAGTCAGTAAAATTATCGCATAATCAAGTTATCAGCTTTTTTGCAACCCTAAAAGCTCGGGGCCCAAAGTATGCGCGAAAAATGGAGAAAGACGAAAATAAAAGGTTAAGAAGAGTTATGCAGACATAGAAAGCTGAGGTTGGGAAGAAATGTGGAGCTATCGACCTGAGATACCGCTCCGAAGGTTTGTTTGACGGAGGAAGAAGCTTGGGTTTCTAACCATTCTTGCGCAGGTCTTTATGAATGTATAGGAGGTTCATATGATATCGATGAGTTAAAATTTTAGTTCATTCGGTCATCCTCTTCGATCATATCGTCTTTCATCGGTCCTTTCGAAGAAAAAATTGCCGGAATTAGATTTCCTGCTGGAAGTCTCCATAGGAATCATGGGATGCTTCCAATTATTCCCCGCTATTCTTTTTACCCGAGATTTCCAATTTGTTGCTGGACACTGAACGTTTCCTCGGTATCTTTTCGCATCTCTGGTTGAATTACAAGTTTTTTTTTCTTTACAGAACTGGAATCGAAAGAGGACTTTGTGTCCCGGATATGGGAAGTTATTCGATCCCTTCCGCGTGCCGTGTTCGTGGTCATGCGGTACATTTTTCACTTCCTGCACCAGTAAGTATTGAGAGGCCTACTGAGTAGTTATTATAGATAGTACGTATATATGGAGTGTAAAATTAAATGACTTGTATCGTTGCAAATAAACCAGAAGTAAATCCTCAATTAAAAACTTAATTTTTTATTTTTAGTCCCGTAACATGGGGGTGTGAAGTGGTTCGATGAATTTGCCTTCGGCGGGATCACTGTTCCTATAGCCCGCTTTTGTCTGACTAGTGTAGTGGTTCCAAACTGTATCCACCTAAACATGGATCCTTCCGTTCACGACCACAACAGACTACCCCTCTGTACTGTCTAAGGCAGCTTTCTCCGTCCTTCCTCGCCTCCTCCAAGCTGCTCAGGACCCCTGTTCCTGGCCATTCGATCGTAGCAACTATCTGACCAACTTGGTTCCACCTCCAAGGCGGGCCGCGTGTCACGTGCCACCGCTTGACTCCTCCTCAATGCGGGTAACCTGTCACTTGTCGCTACAAGAACAAAATAACACTAGGGAGTAGCGTCACCTGTTACGCTTGCGGCATTTAAAGCGAGTCAAACTTGCGGGTATAGAAATTTTTAGGTGCGGTCTGCACACATCAAGGAAACAATGGAGACCGTATAAATTTTTTGCTATGTTCAAAATATGAACTTAACAGAGCCAGCGCTGGTAAACGACTGAATGAGTCTCCGTAGGGACGTTCTCTATCGCTGCTATTGGAGTGTGTGTCAATTTTGTCATGTCTTGGCGGTACTCCCTAGCGCGATTTTGCTCTGGTCGCTACTTAAGTAATCCCAAAGGAGGAGCCAACTCATATCCATCGGCCAATCCTCTGCCCCGAATACTAACTGAATTTGGAGTAAAATCAGCTCTGCGGTAGAGCGGTGGCCTAGAAAGCCGAAGGTCCTGGCTTCAAATCCCGGCTGAGGAATATTTTTGTCTTTCAGCTCACTACTTAATAATCAATAGGTATTCTTCCAGCCGACTGCGAGTCGTGGTTGGTGTCATTGGACAGACAAGTCAGATGAGGTTTTTTTCCAGTGATAATTCGGCCCTTCTTGGCAGCTGACTTACCTGTTCAATGCCGTCAACCGTTCTGGTGGATAGCTTATCGATCAGAGCAAACTAACACTAGGGAGTAGCGTCAAGACTTGACAGAATTTACAGACAATCGAGTAGCAGTGATACTAGCACCTCTAGCGGTAGAGAACGTCCCTACTGAAACTCGTTCATTCGTTCACCAACGCTGACTCCGATAATTTCATTCTGAAACAATGAAAAAAAAAATATTTTGCTCGACATTATTGTTTGTACTTTAAAGTTTAACGGAAAAGCTAACTTATTTATGTATCATCTAATACACTGAAATATTTCACTGAATAATACACAACACACTGAATAACACAACACTATCACTGAATAATACATCAATAATACACTGAATTATTTGGCCTGCTGAAGGATTTTTCGATTTTCCACTATTTGCTCTAGTAGTGAATGATACCGCCTCCATTGTTTCCTTGGTGTGTGCAGACCGCACCTTTGCTTTGCTAGAAATTTCTAAACCCGCAAGTTTGTCTCGCTTTAAATGCCGCAAGCGTAGTTGGTGGAGCTACGAGTATGGCCAGTTTTCAAAGCATGGAATGCGTAGGTCTTGTAGTGTTATTTTGCTCTGCGATCGATCCAGTTTCTTTGATGAATAAAGAAATAAATAAAAAAAAAAGTCAACACGTACGCGATTTATGGCCAACTAGACTGCACTGACGTTTTAGAAGTACGCCAAACTTATGCAAGTTACAATTTGTCAATCAGTTCAACTCTAAGAATGTTTGTTCAGAAGTTATAAGCAATGGCTTTTACTTGGACCGTTCAGTTTTCGAATTTCAGGATCGTGGAGGTAGATGGCTGCGTATTCTGATATTTAACTTCGATCTCGGGGTTGCAGACTAGAATTCCACAGGGTTTACAACAAAGCAAATGGTTTTGACTCAGCTCCTTTAAAGTTTCAAAGTCTTTGCCATTATTTATGATTGTTCCTATTCTACTCTTCGTGCGGCAAGAACGCCGTCTACAGATATTACGAAACTTGAGGACATGTGGTTGGTTGACTAGAACAATTAGCTGCTGAAAGAAGTGGGTGTTCGCCCGATAGCGAGTGTGAGAAACCTGGCGAGGTTCTTCGCAGTGGTTGCTAGTCTGTACTAGGAAATGTGTTTGTAAATATTCTTTGAGCCCAAGCTGACTGTGAAACATTTATTCAAACAATGTTTACAACGGATACGTCAGCTCTGATTTTTCATCAGCGATATTTCGGCCCTTCTTGGCAAGTGTCCTCGTCAGGCTGTCAGTCTTCTTGTTCAACTTCGGAGAAGGAAACAAACCTGTAATAAATAACTGAAGCTTCTATCGACTATAAATATCTTATTAGGGTAAATTATCTTCAAGTACCAGTATAATGAAAAAACTAGTCCTGAGATTTAATTTTTGACAACGACGCTGTTTTTGCTGCATGATTGGGGCGATGACAGGAAAGGGTTTTGAAAACTTAAATATTATTGTATTAATGACCTCGTTCTACGTTTCTATTATGAGTACTTGCCTGAATCTATTACTTTGAATAATCACTGCACGGAAAAAACTAGTGCTGAGGTTTAATTTTTGACACGGCTGCTGTTTTTGCTGCACGATTGGGGCGACGGCAGGAAATATTTTTTTTCTGCATTTTGATCGACTTCGGTTTTGTTGTTAATAAGGGACTGAGGCTTAAATTTTCTTCCCTTAATAACCCCGTTCCACGTTTCCGGTAAAGAGTACTCGCCTGTATCTCGGTTAATGCCTGTTCGGTTTTTGGGATCCCAAAACGTAAGTGGAGGGATACCTATGACATCGCAAAAGTTGTCCGTCTGTCCGTCCGTCCGTCTGTAAGCACGATAACTCTCGAAGGGAATGAGATATTTTGATGAAACTTGGTGAGAAGGTTCGTTGGGTCATCGGACCAGTCAAGTTCGTAGATGGGCCTTGTAGCTCTACATTTAGGGGTGGGGGAGGGGATTGAAATTAAGGGACAAACAAAATATTTTGAAACAGCTAATGTGATAGTCGATTATGGGGTAAGAAGACATGCTGAACACGATGGTGAAAACCATTTTGTCATCGGACAAGCAGTTCGCCCGGAATCCGGCCAAAACCGGAAAGTTTGTTGAAAGTAAAAGTTTTATTTGAAGTTGATTAGATGTTCGATTTAGGGGTAGGAAGACATGCTGAAGACGATGGTGAAAATTATTTTCTCGACGGACAAGTATTTCGCCCGGAATCCGGCCCAAACCGGAAAGTTTGTTGAAAGTAAAAGTTTTATTTGAAATTGATTAGATGTTCGATTTAGGGGTAGGAAGACATGCTGAAGGCGATGGTGAAAACTATTTTCTCGATGGACAAGCATTTCGCCCGGAATCCGGCCCAAACCGGAAAGTTTGTTGAAAGTAAAAGTTTTATTTGAAGTTGATTAAATGTTCGATTTAGAGGTAGGGAGACATGCTGAAGACGATGGTGAAAACTATTTTCTCGACGGACAAGTATTTCGACCGGAATCCGGCCCAAACCGGAAAGTTTGTCAAAATTAAAAGTTTAATTTGGAGTTGATTGGATGTTCGATTTAGGGCAAGAAGACATGCTGAACACTTATGTGAAAACAAGTTTCTACCCGGACATGTAGTTCGTCCGGAATCCGGCCAAAACCGGAAAACTGTTGGAAGTCAAAGTTTTATTTCTAGTTGATTAGATAAGCGATTTAGGGGTAAGAAGAGATGCTGAGTCCCTGTGTGACAATCGTATTTTACCCGGACATATAGTTCGACCGAAATCCGGCTGGAATCGGAAAATTTGTTATAAGCTAAATTTCTATTTGAAGTTGATTAGATGTTCATTACTGGGGAAAGAAGATACCCTGATTTTGTCTTTGAGCTTTCTTTTTTCGCCGGACAAGTAGTTCTGGAGTTCGGCCGGAACCGGGAAATTGGCAGAAGTGGCAGGAAGTTTTCGTCAAAACAGATATGACTTATAGGGGTAAACACACATGCTGAATCCAAATCTGAACTTGGTTTTCTCAGGTGATTAGCTATTTGGCCTTAATCTGTTTCTGAATTTTAATTGTAAAAATGTTCAAGGAGTCTGGCGAAGACTGGATCTGGCTAAGACAAGACCCAGTTGTCTGGATCAGATATTGAATTTTTGGGATCCCATCGAAACCTTTGGTCTTGTTCTTTATCTCAACGGCTTCTCGAATGGTTTGATGGAGTCCGGTGCACGTTGCAAGAATTTGGGCTTTTTCAAAATATACTGAATGGGATGGGTTTTTGAAAATATGTTCTGCAAGTGCAGATTTGAAAGTATAGTTATGACGGTGTCCGTTGGAGAGGGCGTGGTCAATTTCTTGGTCATGCTCTGCAAGTCGTTTTCCGAAAGTTCTCTCTGTCCTTCCTACGTAACGCTTTACGTAACGCTTTACGTAGCGAGATTTAAGATTCCCGTGAAACAATTAGTCCTAATTTATTGCTGTTATGTCAGACCTTGTCTTGAACACTGCTGCCAGGTATGGCATCCTGGTTTGGCTAAGGAGCAATCCAGTGGACTGGAGCTAATCCAGAAAAGAGCAATTAAGATTATCCTGGGCCCAGTGTACGTTAGTTATGAAGAGAGCCTTTCAAGTCTCGGTCTCCCTTCCCTTGAGCAACGTAAGCACTATTTAACAATAAGTTTTGGCCACAAATGTCTAAATTCTGAACTTCACAGATCAATGTTGCCTGAGTATGTTGAACAAAATAAAAACAGGCCCATCACGTGTATTCAAACCCTCTCAAACAAAGCTAAATTAACAAATTACCCAGCGGATGCAACTGAAAGATATGTTAACTCATGTGTGCCGTACTTTGTTCGTTCGTTTAATAGTTCTTAGTCGTGTTTATCTGGTATTATTTGTCATTTGTCATTGGTCATGTTATATCCCGTTCAAAGTGCTAGGTTGACTTACCTTCGCTAGCAATCTTTGCTATTTTGGTGAATAAACGATATATATATATAAACGCTAAGATTCTGTTCTCTTCATCTATTCTTTTCATTCTAGTCTGTCCGAGTACAGCGACGAAAACATGATGGATCCGCACAATCTCGCAGTGTGCTTTGGACCCACCCTGGTACCTGTTCCAGATGACAAAGATCAAGTCCAGTATCAGAACCTAGTGAATGTCCTCATCAAAAATGTCATTCTCTACGCTGAAGAAATATTCCCGAATGACGGCGGTACCACCTACGAGAAATATTTCACGAAGGAACCGGATGAGACGTAAGTTTCTGACTTGGACTTTTTACTCCTACACTGTCTGAAGTTTTAATATTTACGGGATTTGCAATTTCAACACATATGACATAAAGCACATCTGTTGACGTTACATAATATTTCTGTTACGACCTTTAAAGGACCTGTCTTACCTATAATATTAATGCAACCTACTTCCATAATCACTCCGTATATTTCTAAACCCGGAAACCCCAGTTTTGTACGGTATGTTCTAACCACTATAACAAGACCACTCTGATTTTCTCACTTGCCGCGTTTTGCTACCTTCGATGTGTATCACGTTATCGACGGTTGTCTGCGAGAAGTTTTTCCATCAGAAAACCCGGTTATGTAAATTGCTTCCCTTTCCTACAGGTCAACGGGTCTCGTGAAAGGCTTAAAACAGCCAAAACCGTGGGTTAGTTGTTGAAAGCAAAGCCTAGTTTTAAAGTATTCCAATATTTAAAAACAGTGTAAGTTGAAGAGTAAATAGTATGAGGGGACCTTTAGTGCCGTTTTTTCGCTAAAAGTAATTCAGTTCAATACAATTCAAAAATTAATGGTGCAAACAATGTTTAATGTTGGGTTTTCTAGAAAAGTAACAATGGAAAACTCATAACAAAATTTGTCAAAGAGTGTGCTATTTTGTTGAAATCGCTCGCCCTTGTGTAAATTTTACGAAGCTTCTGACAATATACTCTACGCATTTTCGCGACACAGCTGCAGACTGGTATACACGCACTTGTTTTTCCAAAAAGTTTATAAGCGAAATGTTTTTGGATTATAACGGATACCTAGAAGTTTGATAACACTCAACACTAGAAGTTTAATAACAGAACAGGGTCCAACCAGTGCACGACGTTATCCACTACTTCCTGGCCTAAGATTGAAAATTAAGTGTCTTTTTCAGTGTGTTGATGTGTGTTATTTATTTTCTTTCGTTTACTCCGTTTTTTCAAGATGGCGGGCTATAAATAAATTACTTACTTACCTACTTAATATGTGAATCCTTGTGTTGAATGTTGTCAAGCTTCTGTTATCGTTCCGAAGAAATGACATATAAAATTGTATCTCACATGTCATTTCTTTCTTCAAAGTTGTTATTTTAATTGTATTTCACACCCAAAAAACGGTAAATTTTGTGCCATTTTTTTTTATGTCATTTAGCATGAGGAATCGCAACCTCATGTTAGATATCATCAAACTTCTGACATTGTACTAACAGTTATGGTTTTGCAAAGACCAAGACTTCACAATACCTATATTGGTATTATTGTCATCCTCCACCCCTCCCGGGATTCAGATATGAAACTCATTTATTGCACTCCACCCCTCTCTAGACCACCCCTCCCTAGAAACGGCTGAACTTTTATTTGAGTTCGAAAGACCTGTATTTTCAGTCTGTATTTCATCCCTGTTTTCCAGCGTAAGTTTGTTGAGAATTGGATTAGGTATCTGAGAGCCTTTAATTGGTGTTGTTGAGTCGCTTAATACCGGAGGAACCTTGGGATCATAATATTTTCTTCTGCAGGGAAGTCGGCGAAGCCCCGTCTGAACCTAGCTTCGACGAAGCAGACTCAGAGACATGTCCCTCGGAAGATGGTAAGTTGGAAATTTGTAAACTGATTCGTGTTTGATATTTAGCAGGAAGTAGGTTTGGCAGATTTATTTATTTGACGATCGTGTCCGTAAAGAACAAAGTGAAATCACGTAGCAATTGAAAAAATAGAAAAGCTTAAATGACAGTTTGAACGTAAAAAAGACGCACATATGATTATTTAGAATAGAATAGTAATTTATTCACTCACACTTTCACGGTTACAAAACCAAAATTGGTGAGTACTGTCACAACATAAACATTTAAAAGCACGTACAAATGGTCAAAGGCTATTTAAAATTTCAACAATCTTTGGTATAAAACTATTTTGGTAACGGCTGTGTTTGGCCGCTACTGGTTGGAATATCGGGACCTTCGTAGAGACTGCTCGCTCTTGCCTTTCCCTTACATTGTTGTATGGGGGAGGGAGAAACTCATTGTAGATCGGGTGCGAAATAAGTTTTTTTTTTTATGGCACTTGAGCTTACTCAAGTGCCATATAGCGATTGTTATTTCTGTCCGTCAGTCGGTCTGTCGGTCTGTCGGTCCCGGTTTTGCTAGTTCGGGCACTTCCAGATAAGCTAGGACGATGAAACTTGGCAAGCATATCAGGAACTGGACCAGATTAAATTAGAAATTGTCGCTTCCTCGATCCGACCATCTGGAGGGGAGTGGAGGGAGGGGGAATCCGGAAAAAATAGGAAAAATGAGATATTTTTAGCTTACGAACGGGTGATCGGATCTTCATGAAACTTAATACATGGAAGGACTTCGTGTCTCAGACCCTCCATTTTAAATCCAGACCGGATCCGGTGACACTGGGGGGAGTTAGAAGGGGAAACCGGAAATCTTGGAAAACACTTAGAGTGGAGGGATCCGAATGAAACTTGGTGGAAAGTACAAGCAAAAGTCCTAGATACGTGACTGATATAACCGGAACGGATCCGCTCACTTTCGGGGAGTTGGGGGGGGGAGAAGTCGGAATTTGTAGTGATCCCGCGAGTTCCGTGCTTCCTGATGTGCTGGGACGATGGAATTTGACAGGCATGTCTGGGACCCGACCAGCTTAAATAGGAAATCATCAATTCCCCGATTCGACCATCTGGGGGGGGAGTGGAGGGAGGGTGAAGCCAAAATTTGAGGTATTTTTAGCTTGCGAACGGGTGATCGGATCTTGATGAAAATTGATATTTAGGATGACCTCGTGTCTCAGACACCTCACTTTAAATCCGGGCCGGATCCGATGACACTGGGGGGAGTTGGAGGAGGGAACCGGAAATTTTGAGAAACGCTTAAAGTGGAGGGATCGGGATGAAACTTGGTGGGAAAAACAAGCACAGGTCCTAGAAACGTCATTGACATAACCGGACCGGATCAGGGCACTGTGGGGGAGTTGGGGTGGGGAACCGGAAATTTTTA
Source organism: Branchinecta lynchi (assembly GCA_023053575.1). Classification (NCBI taxonomy): domain Eukaryota; kingdom Metazoa; phylum Arthropoda; class Branchiopoda; order Anostraca; family Branchinectidae; genus Branchinecta; species Branchinecta lynchi. The sequence continues at coordinate 6,254,238 of JAKZAP010000007.1, forward strand.
GAAACGCTTAAAGTGGAGGGATCGGGATGAAACTTGGTGGGAAAAACAAGCACAGGTCTTAGACACGTCATTGACATAACCGGACCGGATCAGGGCACTGTGGGGGAGCTGGGGTGGGGGTCGTGATTTCTAGCGATCCCGCGAGTTCGGCATACTTCCTGGTGTCCTAGGGCGATGAAACTTGGCAGGTATGGCAGGGATCCGAACAGATTGACTTGAGAACAGCCGTTTCCCCGACCCGACCATCGTGGGGGGAGTGGGTGGATGGGGAGTCCGGAATCTAGTGGCGTGCATAACTTTTGAACGGGTGATCGGATCTTGATGAAAATTGATATTTAGGATGACCTTGTGTCTCAGACACCTCACTTTAAATCCGGGCCGGATCCGATGACACTGGGGGAGTTGGAGGAGGGAACCGGAAATTTTGAGAAACGCTTAAAGTGGAGGGATCGGGATGAAACTTGGTGGGAAAAACAAGCACAGGTCCTAGACACGTCATTGACATAACCGGACCGGATCAGGGCACTGTGGGGGAGTTGGGGTAGGGGTCCGGATTTCTAGCGATCCCGCGAGTTCGGCATACTTCCTGATGTCCTAGGGCGATGAAACTTGGCAGGTATGTCAGGGATCCGAACAGATTGACTTGAGAACAGCCGTTTCTCCGACCCGACCATCCTGGGGGGAGTGGGTGGATGGGGAGTCCGGAATCTAGTGGCGTGCATAACTTTAGAACGGGTGATCGGATTTGAATGAAACTTGTCTGGTGAGCTATCGCCTCGGACGTTCAGTGTCACGTCCGGGTCGGGTCCGATACCTGTGGGGATGGGGGGGGGGGGGGTGGAAAACTCAAAGAAACTCTAAAACAAGAAACTCTACAACAAACTCTGGAACAAGCATTAGGCCTAGATGAAATTGACGGAGCCAGATGGTTTCGGGGCTCTGTGGGGGGAGTTGGAGGGGGTTTCCTGGAATTCCGGTAGTCGTGAGTTAGAATAGTTCCAGATGTAAAACGACAACGAAACTTTGCAGGCATATTAGCTACCCGAATTATCTTGACTTAAAAACCTGACACAACATACCCCCGGAAACTTCCGTTCCTAGATCGGAGCATTTTTGGGGGAGCAAGAGAAGAGAAATATGGACTTCTATAAATTTCGAACGAGTGGTCTGATTCGAGTGAAACTTCATGGGTGATACGAATCGATGGCCTCGACATGTAAAACATGCGTTCGAACCATATGCGACCACGATTAGGGGAATTGGGGGTGGGGGGACTTTTGACATGCACAAAAACCAAACGGATGGACCGAATGAGATGCAATTCGACAGTGCCGAGTTTATAGATTTGTTATTTGGCGTCTGGGCCGGATTCGGCCAAGGTAGGGGGGGGGGGGGGTACTGGAAACTTGCAGATACGCTATGCTCCAATTTGAGTCAAACTTGATGAGGGAATTAAGAGATTGGGCCCGAACCGGCTCCGACAACGTTGGTGGGAAGGGGGGGGGGGGGGGTACCGGAACTTTCCAAAAATGCTCAGATTCGAGTGAAACTTGGTAGACATGCATGCATAAACAAAGATGCTTTAGGTGGTCGATTTTTTTTTTATTCCGAACCAGATTCGGCCACGATAGGTGGAAATAGAGTGAGTACCGGAAATCGTGTAGCACGTCTAGGGATCAAACAAATGGATTTATTGGGATGAAAGTTTGAACAGTCATGTGCATTTGCAATCGAGACGATGCCGGAACTGCTCAGAAATGAGTGAAACTAAATATCCTATTTCTATTTACGAACCGCCTTTTTGGATGGCGGGTGTATTTTGTGACGTTTTCATCTACTTTCTTGTACAGCCTACTCGTACAAGTGCCATATGAGCTCGTAGCTCTTGTTACCGATCTCGAGGCATAGGTTCAGTCTCCGTTTCTCCAATGTATCAATTGGGTATGTGTTTAGAAGAAGGTAGTAGGGTACTTTTGGGCCTTTATGGATAATATGGAGAGAGCGTTTTTGGATTCTTTCAATACGTGAGTTTTGATCTGCAGTTAGACCAAAATGCGACACTGCGCATGCGTACTCCATTAATGGTCTTATGAAAGAGGTATAAATCCTGAGGATGTGCAGACTTGGGACATTATGCTTTGATATAAGCTTTAACATGTGCAGGCTTGAGTGTTTTACAATTATTTTATATTTCTTTGCCCTTGGGCAGTGCGTCATAAATTCATATTACCATTTGCATTGTTGTAAACCCTGTGATTTTTTAGTCTGACCTCGAGATCAAAGCTGAATATCCAATACGCAGCCATCTACCGCCAAGATCCTGAAATTCGAAAACTGAACAGTCCAAGTGAAAGTCGTTGCTTATAACTTATGAACAAAACATTCTTAGAGTTGAATTGATTGACCAATTGTAACTTGCATAAGTGTGGCGTACTTCTACATCCACCGGTGGTGTCTAAATGATGAGGAATTCATCGTAGACATAAATACTCCTTTAGCCCAAGCTGACTGGGAAACATATATTCAAACAGTGGATTGGATTCAATCCTTTATTTGAACACAGCATAGACAGTACAGGTTAAGGGGAACTCGCATGTCAGTTTCTGACAGTACTTCTCCGAGCTCTTTTTTCAACTTTTTTTCCTGACGTAGTGCGGGGTCAATGACTTTGTTATGATTACATGCTGAAGTATTCCTTACCCATAGTGGCAATCTTAAAAGAAACTTGCAGTACTTGAAGTAAGAGGTTCTGATTTTAGTTTCTTTGATTGTTTCTGGTGTGTGGTTCTGATGTCGAATAGTCATGCACTGGCTCCCACCGATCCGTTGACTTTCAGACCGATCATTTTCTTAGACTTATTATTAATATTATTATTAAAATTATTTATTATTATTTCTTGGAATTTGGATTCCGCGTGCAATCACAACTCAAAGACTTATAGGTTTTCTCGCCTACCTTAAATTCGTGCTTGTACTCCGCCTTCTTAATTTTTTTGTTGGGGGGGGGGGGGCAGCATATTTTCCACCTTCTTTTATTGTTCCCTTCCATTTGACTTCCGACTAGGCGTGAGTTTGACATCAACCATTCTTGAATGTTTTATCCACCTCTGTTTACTTCCCAAATCTGAATTTGATTTTTTTGTCCGTGCATTTCACTTCCAACGCTTGAGGGAAGTAAATAAACGACGTGAATGTCACATTTGCATAATTAACTGTCGCTTGCATTTCCAGAGGCAGAAACGTTGGAAGCGATTGCACAGTTTGATTTCACCGCTCGCTCGACCCGTGAACTGTCATTCAAAAAGGGAGATGTGCTCACACTCTTCAGCCAGGTTAGCAGTGATTGGTGGAGAGGTTCGCTGGCCGGGAAAGTTGGTTTGGTTCCCGATAAGTACATTCTTCTCCGGATGTCAAGGTAAGAAGAATGGTTAAATCCCCCCCCTCCCCTCTCCTCTTCTCTCTCTCTCTCTCTCCGTACCGGCAGAAGGTAAGGTTTAGTAGAAAGGAAGACTTCAGTAAAAGATAAGTACCGATCAGAAGTTAAGACTTGGTAGAACGTTTTTTTGTTTCGTTTTTTCGGGATTCCGGGTGAACTATTTGTCCGGCGAGAAAACAATTTTCATATTCGGATACTTTGGATACAAGTATTTTTTTTCTTTGCCCCTTAATTTGAACCCCTCACCCACCCCTAAATATAGGGCTACAGAGACCATCTTCGAATTTGACCTGTACTTTGACCCGAAGGGCCCTCACGCCAAATTTGAGCAAAATATCTGAACCCCTTTGAGAGTTATCATGCTAACAGACGGACAACTTTTACGAAACCACTTACGTTTTCGGATCCCCAAAAAGAACCTGCGTTGATCGCAGATTCATTTTTATGGCACTTGCCCTTCAGCCAAGTGCGATATAGCGATCGCCATTTTGTCCGTCCGTCTGTCGGTCGGTCGGTCGTTCCAGGTTTTGCTAGTTCGGGCACTTTCACAGAAGCTAGGACTATGAAACTTGGCAGGCATATCATGGACCCAAAATGATTAAGTTGGAAAGATTCTTTTCCCCGATCCAAGCATCGTTAGGGGACTGGAGGGAGGGGGAATCTGGAATATTGAGGTATTTATAACTTTTGAACGAGTGATCGGATAGCAACGGAATTTGATATTCGGAGAGACCTCACGCCTCAGACGACCACTTAAATCCGGACCGGATCCGGTCACTTTGGGGGGAGCTGGAGGGGTGAACCGAAAATCTTGGGAAACGCTTAGAGTGGAGGGGTCGGGACGAAACTTGGTGGGAAGAACAAGCACAAGTCCTAGATACATCGTTGACATAACCGGATCGGATTCGGGCACTGTGGGGGGAGTTGGGAGGGGGGCGAAATGAGGAGGATGAAATTTGGTAGGCATATCAGGGACCCGAACAGACTGCCTTGAGAATAGTCGTTTCCCCGATCCGACCATCGTAGGGGGAGTGGAGTGATGGGGAATCCGGAAATTAGTAACATGCACAACTTTGGATCGGACGTGCATGAAACTTGACAAGTGTCAAGAAAAAGTGCCTCAGATGTTCCTTTTCAAATCCGGACCGGATACGATAATTGGGGGTGGGGGAGGCTAGAAGGGGGCACTGGAAATCTTCTGAAAGTCTCAGATTCGAAGATCCGGACTTGGTGGGAAGAACAAGCTTAAACCCTAGATACATTACTGACAAAACAGGACTGTATCGTGTCACAGTGGGGGGAGTTGGAGGACGTTTACGGGAAATCCGGTGATCTCGAGTTAGGGCACTTCCAGATGTGCTAGGACCATGGAACATCGCAGGCCTAATAGGGACTCTAACTTATAGACTTTGAAAATAGTCCCTTCCCGGATTCGACCATCATGGGGTGAGGAGAGGGATGGAGAATCCGGAATCTGGTGACATTCATAACTTAGGAACGGATGATCAGAAATTCCTGAAACTTGACAAGTGTCAAGAAGGAATGTCTCAAACGTTCAGTTTCAAGTCCGGAGTGGTCTGATCGGGGGGGGGGGGGGGGTTCAGCTCTTGTTTTTATTTCTTGGCAAGTGTCCTCTTCCAGCTCAAGCTAGAAAACGAGCCTGAGCTCAGTTCGCTTTTCGCGTGTTTGTGTCTTTATTATAATTGACAGTGCTATGATACTTCAGCTGAATTTTATTATAGCTATATTTTGGCTGTTCTTGGCAAGGGTTCTCTTCAGGTTCAAGCTGGAAAATGATCCCCGTCACGACGATTCACCTTACTGGACATCCGGGCTCGAGTAACAGAACAAAATTGGAGCAGCGAATATCATAGAACCTCAAAGACAGGATGTTGACGTCGGAATGGGCGAAGAAACCCACGAATTTAGACAGTTGATTTTCCAGCTTGAGCGGCTTAAGCCTCAAGAGGACACTTGCCAAGAAGGGCCGAAATATTTGGTCAGTTTATTTGTTTTGTGTGAAACTTATTTGGTCTTAAAATGCCGAGTGATTGAGCTTGTCCCTCCATTTGGGCATCTTGAAGACCATCTATTTGTTCATATTGAGTCGAAACTGTGCTTTATGGATAAGTAAAAAGAAAAGAAAATCAACGGTTCAAATTATCAAAATTTCAGAACAAATTAATCACAACAATCCGCCAGGAAAATAGTCCTGGCCTTAATTCGGATTTGCACAAGTGAGCAAAGCGAGTCAGGAATACAAATTTTAATCTTCTCTTAAATGTGACGTAGAACTACAACCAGTAAGACTCGTTCTCTTTTGTGATTCCTGTTTCAGAAAGAGGTTTACTCTACTTGTAGAATAGATTAGCTCGGGGATTGAAGGTTGTCTGCTTTACTTTTTTTTTTATGGGATTACCAGCAGTAGTTATCTCTGGAACTATGCCAGATATTCTTGGGACATAGTCCTGGCTAAGAAACCGGTCTGACAAAGATTTTGGTCGATGTTTTTGTGGAAATGTTGTTTTCGAATGACGTTTTTACAGTAATCCATTATTTTCCAGTTCCAGTAATAAAGAAATGGGTTGTCATTCCGGTCGACGTATTTTCCCTTTAAGGCTGGGAATTCGTTCCCTAAAAGTCCCACCAGGAAAGGGTCCGGACAATCAACTCGGCACTGAGTGGCATTTTATGAGGATCTCCTTGGCACATAGTGGGTCATTTTCACGGTTGCAAAACAAATCGATCTGAAACCCGGTCGAATGGAAAGTTCCCAGAAGGACAGAGTAATTGGAGTGGACTGTTGTGAGTTGCCGTCGCGGCCCAACTCAAGCCAACCAACTTGAACCCCTTACAGTCGTATACTATTACCCATGCGAGGTGGTGAAGATGTCTTACCTTAAAGTACCCCTCCTGCTTTTCACTGTTTTCAGACCCCCAGTGACGACGTACCTCCCTCATTCTAAAATCCTTGTGATCACTTTATACGGTTCGCTTTTCGGCGACAGCCGACATTTTCTCGTGTTGCCCGTCAATAACTTTTTTTTTTGTATCTCGAAAAGGAAGTCTTTCTCCCGGAATTTGCTGTTATAACTCGGCATGTAACCACGGTGCGCATTTGTTGTAAAATTTTTCGCGGGCGACTAGTAGTGCTTAAAAGTACCAACTTCACGAGGGAAGTATGTTCTGAAAAACAAAATTTCCGAATAATTTATTGTTAAAATGCCATTTCTAGTAAGAGCTGTGCTTTAAATCAACTTGCAAGAAATAAGGATGTAGCGTCCCGATGAATAGCTTGATGATGGTGGCCATTTCCGTGTTATAACTTCACGGACTCTCTAACTTTTCTCCGTTACGCGAGCCAGTCTTCATTGAGCCGCCTTTGAACGCCTCTTGTGTCGCGCTTGGGATGTTTGTTTTTGGACAGACCGTTCTGTAAAGAAATAGCTAGCACACTGGAAGAGCAAGACCCTCTGAACATACGCATTCCTTCATCCGAAGCTGGCTGCGAACCGTATTTGGCTGCACTATACGAAAAAGGTCAGGTGAAGTTTATTCTAATGATCTTTCGGTCCTTCTTGGCAAGGTCCTCTTCAGAAAGAAAGTATAAAAACGAACCTTATTGATTACAGGTTCGATTGATTACATGTGCGATTTGCGGAAGTGAGCAAAGCGAGTCAAGAATACAAATTTTAATCTTCTCTTAAAAGTGACGTAGAACTACAACCAGTCAGACTCGTTCTCTTTTGTGATTCCTGTTTCAGAAAGAGGTTTACTCTACTGGTAGAATGGATTAACTTGTGGATTGAAGGTTGTCTGCTTTACTTTTTTTTATGGGATTACCATGCTCAAATTTGAGGTCCTGGCTGTCTGTCTTACTCCTATTTACAGATGTGGATGGGTCCATCAACTAAAGTGAACGTGTTTTGATGCGGACGACATGACCGGGCCTACGAATGGGAACAAGACACGAGGTCTTGGACTTGTACTCTTGGAACGTAGAAGAGCCCCAAAGTCATTGCGATAGCTTGAATTTTTATTTACGGTCGGTCAGTCGGTCTGTCAGGCCACTCACCTCGAGTTAGGGTACTTCCAGAAGTGCTAGAACGATGAAACTTGGCAGGCATAGTAGGGACCCGACTAAACTAACTTGGAAATAGTCACTTCCACGATTCGACCACCGTGGGGGGAGTGGAGGGAGAGGAAATCCGGAATAATGACGTATTTTATATTTTGAACTGGGAATCGGATATTAATGAAACTTGATATTTGGAAAGACCTCCTGTCTCTGATGTCACACTTCAGGTCCGGAATGGATCTGGTGACTTTGGGGGGAGTTGGAGGGGGGGAACTGGAAATCGTGTGACAAGTTCAGAGTCGACGGATCGGGATGAAACTTGGTGGGAAGAACAAGCACAAGCCCCAGATACATAGGTGACAAGACCGGACCGGATCCGAGCACTTTGGGGGGAATTTGAGGGAGGGTTTGGGAATTCTGGTGATCCCCGAGTTAAGATGCTTACACATGTGCCAGAACGATGAAACTTGGCAGGCTTGTCGGGACTCGACAATTTTAATTGAAGAACAGTCGTTTCTCCGATTTGACCATCGTGGGGGGGAGTGGAGCGAGGGGGAATCCGAAATCTTGAGAAATGTCCAACTTTTGAACGGGTGATGGGATCTTAATGAAACTTGATATTCGAAAAGAACTCATTTCTCAGATGTCCCATTTCAAGTGTGGACTTGATCGGATCAATGTGGGGTAGTCGGGGGGGGGGGGGGGTGCAGGAAATTCTGTGACACGGTTAGAGTGTAGCGATTGGGATGACACTTGGTGGGAAGAACAAACGTAAGCCCTAGATACATCAGTGACAGAACCGGACCGGCTTCGGGCACTCTGGGGGGAGTTGGAGGGTGGTCCGGAATTCCGGTGATCGCGATTTAAGGTACTTCGAGATGTGCTAGGACGATGAAACTTGGCTTGAACATTAGAGACTTGACAAGATTGGCTTAAAAACTGTCCCTTCCCAAATCCGCCCATCCCTTAAAGTACTCATCTTCACCGCAAAGTACAAAAAATACTTTTAAGCAAAATCTACATTTTCATGATCCCCATGAGCCCATGATCATTTTTGCCTCAAGGGTTTTGCTTAGAAATGACTTTCTAGCACCTTAAAATGCGCATCTTAACCGAAAAGTAAAAAAATACTTTTGACCAATCCATATATATTCATGATCCTAAAGGGCCGGGGATCATTTTTGCCTCAAGGGTTTTGTCTACAGATGCATTTGCACCCTTAAACTGCGCATCATCACAGCCAAGTGCAAAACAAAGTTATTTTTACCAAACGATACATTCTCGTGATTTCCAGGGGTCCATGTTATTCTTATCTCAGGGGTTTTGCTTACTAATGACAAACCCACGAATTGGCACCCTTTTACCAAACCTTGCAAGTGCTGTATGAGCTTCCATCTCTTGTTTGAGTAGGTAGCGTTATAGGCGTCTGTCAGTAAGTAATTAAGCGACCGATAGGCCGCTTGTTTATGAGCACCAGACATAAGGGTATGTAGAGAATTACCATTTCGCTGTGGACTCTGGGGAAACTGTTTGTGCTTTGGCTAGATTTGGTTATGAGTCTTTTTTTCTAGGGACGATGATAGAGATCGCAGCCTAGCCCCCAGCATGGCCTCAGAAATTGGATTGCAGCTAGAACCGCCCGGGACGCTGAGAAGACGAGCTAGCTCATCTGCAGACTCTGTCCATTCCATCCGCTCAATCGCTTCAGCAGACTCTGGTGAGTATTCCAACCAATTCCGATGTAGCTCAAAAGTATTCATGACCCTCGTATTTCTTCCCGCTAGTTTTACAGACTCTGAAATCCGGATTCGCCCATCTCTGCTCGACACAAACTTATCTCTCGCGGGTCATCACCAATACCAGCCAAGATTTCAGGCTTGAAACGCTCCGATCCAGTTTTGGCCAAGAAAAGAAACAAAACCGACAGGAGGCGTCTGAAAGGAATATTTGCATGGATGAACTTCTTACTTAAGGATGTATGAAACTCGCAGATATACATTGCTAAAATGACTATTCGTTATGTCCTTTGAATTAAGAATTCCGACATCGCCCAGTCGCATTCAGGTCGTGAGCATTTGCAGATAGCAACTTAAAGGAAGTGAACAGCTGACGTATCCGTTTTGCACTGTCAAGTGTGAACGAGTGTGCGTTTTTTTTAGACTTTATGGCACCTTCCTGCAACGAAAGGGTTGACGGTATCGCGAGATACAGTGATGAGTTGGTTTAAAGCGGAAACAGCGTATACTAAAATATAGAATAGAACAGTAATTTATTCGCTGACACTTTCACGGTAACAAAACCGAAGTTGGTAAGTACTCTATGCACAAATTTTTCAGTATAACATGTACGTTTAAAAGTACGTACAAATAGTCAAAGGCAATTTCAAATTTCAGTAATCTTCGGTATAAAACTATTTTGGTAACGGCTGTTTGTCCGCTACTGGTTGGAATATTGGGACCTTCATAGAGACTGCCCGCTCTTGCCTTTCCCTTACATTGTTGTATGGGGGAGGGAGAAACTCATTTTAGAAATAAGTTTTTTTTTACCGATCTCGAGGCATAGGTTCAGTCTCCGTTTCCCCAAGGTATCAGTTTTGTCCGTGCTTAGAAGAAGGGAGTAGGGTACTTTGGTCCTTTATGGATAATATGGAGAGTGCATTTTTGGATGATTCAGTACGTGAGTCTTGATCTACAGCTAGACCAAATGACACACTGCCCATGCGTACTCCATTAGTGGTCTTATGAAAGAGGTTTAAATCCTTAGGATGTGAGGACTTGAGACATTATGCTTTGATAAAAGCTTCAACACGTACAGGCTTGAGTTTGTCTCACGGAGGATTTCTATTAATCTAAAGTTTCCGTAATAACTACTGCAAGGAGTTTTAGTTGTTTTTTTACAGACACATTTTCTATAAGCTTTGATTCAAATTGCGGGGGTGATATGTCTTTTTGTCGGTTTTGTATCTCTTCAATAATATGACGGTAGCAGACTTCAGTAGTACTTAAATCGTCAACATACTTCCGCCGATCCGGCAGATCCTGTGCAATTTCATTAATCATAAACAAAAATAGCAAAGGTATTTGGTGAGGTAAACCGCAAAAAATGGGAACCGGGTGAGAAAAAACACTTTTGTATTTAGTCATTTGTAGTCTTTCGTAAAGAAAGCTTGTAACTTCTAATTATATGAGGGCTTACGTTCTCTAACCTCGAACGATCGCATTTTTGCAAAGTACGTTCCAAACAACTTAGAAAAAAACAAGTTCCATCAAGCCAAATTTGTGTGACGTATCGATGGTGATGACGATTGAACTGTATTTAAGCCCTGTACAAGAAAGGGAAATAGTGCAGTACAAAGAAAAAAAATTACACAGCTTTCAATCACGAAAACTAAGGTACGGTATAACTGAAAGCACAAGTCTTAATAGAAATGATTTTTTCACGATTAAATAGGTCAAAAATATATAGTTTTGTCATAATGCTATCACTTTCTGTTCGAAAACAGTGATTTTCTTGTTAGCGCTTGTCGACTCTGTCCAACCTGACCGCTTTGGACGCGGCGGGAAATGCAGAATATTTGAAAACCGCGCCGTGGTAAAACAAAAAAAAATTGGAAAACCAAGCAAACCAAAGAAGTCCACAACAGTCTTCCAGAGTGAGAAACAACGCTTTGAAGCTTATCTGCACTTATGTGTGAAAGTTTTGTCGGTGGACCTTTAAGCTTACTGCAAGTTTGCGTTGCGTGATTGACAAAACTCGGCTTGGTTGAAAAAGGGCTAAAAAAGGTACAAAACGAATCAATAGCAGAATAATCCCGGAAGGGAGCTAGAAATAATATGAAATAACGGTGCTTCAACTCGTCACTTTCCAAACAAAATGACCATCCGAAACAAATCTGAAACAGAGTAGCCATTTGCTGTAACCCACGTTAAACAAAGGTTTAAAACTTTTCTTACCATTTTACAAAATAAACGAGGTGGGGTTGGGTTGAAAAGGCTCTGAGTGTTTGCTGAACCTCTCCACTTTCTACTCTTGTATTTTTTGCTCCTTCGGGGCGGTGCTCCCACTTGAATTTTCTGGGAGGCTCTCAACTATCCAAGAAAAAATCGTAAAGTGACCCCTCGACTCGACGCCATGTCAAAAAGATAATTATCGCGCCTGGAAGACATTCGATCCTCGAACAATGGGTCATTACCTCGAATTAAAAAAGTTCACTTTTCATGAGTGAACTTGGTCAACTGATGATCCCCTCCCCCCCTCCCCCCCAAAAAAAATGAAGCCTCTGCTCAGCGGTTTTAGTAGGGGTCATCGTTTATTTTGAGGACCGAGTCGTTGTACCCATAGAAAGACATTGGGAAACGGCGGCCAGCTCTGTTTCTTTCTGTTGTTTTTTATGCCATATACCGATCACTTTTCCGTCGGTCGGTCGGTCAGTCCGGTGATTGCGAGTTAGGGTACTTCCAGATGTGAAGGACGATGAAACTTGGCAGGCGTATTGGGGACCCGACCAAACTAACTTGGAAATAGTCACTTGCTCGATCCGACTATAATGGGGGGAGGGAGGAGAGCCGTAATCCGGAATTTAGTGACATGGAAAACTTTCGAACGGGTGATCGGATCTTAATGAAACTTGATATTTGGAAAGACGTCGTGTCTCACATGTCCCATTTCAGATCCGGACCGAATCCGATGAATGTGGGGGGGGGGGGGACCGGAATCTTTTGACACGCTTAGAGTGGAACGATCGATTTGAAACTTGGTGGGAGGAACAAGCACAAGCCCTAGGTACATCATTGACAGAACCGGAACGGATTCGTGCACTGTGGAGGAGTTGGAGGGGGGTTCCGGAATTTAGGTGATACGGAGTTAAGCTACTTCCGGGTGGGCTAGGACAATGAAACTTGGCAGGCAAGTCAGGGGTCCGACCAGATTAACTTGGAAATAGTCAACTTCCCGATCCGTCCACCGTGGGGGGAGTGGAGGGAGGGGGAATCCGAAATCTTGAGGGATGTATAACATTGGAACGGGTGATCGGATGTTAACGAAACGTGATATTTGGAAAGACCTCGTGTCTCGGATGACCCATTTAAAGTCCGGACCGTATCCGATGAATATGGGGGGGGGGGCGGAGGGGGGAACCGAAAATCTTGTGACTCGCTTAGAGTGGAGCGATTGGGATGAAACTTGGTGGGAAGTACAAGCACAAGAACTACATACGTCAATGATAGAACGGATCGGATTCGGTCACTGTGGGGGAGTTAGAGGCGGGGAGTACGGAATTCTGGCTATCGCGAGTTAAGGTATTTCCCGATTTGCTAGGACGATGAAACTTGGCTTGAATATTAGAGACTTGACATGATTAGCTTAGAAAGTCAGTTCTCCGAACCAGCCATCGTGAGGGAGTGGAGGGAGGGGGATCTGGAATCTTGAGGTATGTATAACTTTTGAACGAGTTGTCGGATCTTGACGAAACTTGATATTTGGAAAGACCTCGTTTCTCGGATGTCCCGTTTTAAGTCGACCGGATCCGATGAATGCGGGGGGGATCTTTTGACGCGCTTAGAGTGGAACGATTGGAATGAAACTTATGGTGGGAAGAACAAGGTTAAGAACTAGACACATCAGAGACAAAACTGGACCGGGTTTGGGCACTGTGAGAGGAGTCGGTGGTGGTGGGGGGGGGGGGGGCGGAATTTCGGTGATTGCGAATTAAGGTACTTCCAGATTGCTAGGGCGATGGAACTTGGCTTAGTAACATTAGAAACTTGACAAGATTGGCTTAGAAATTGTCAGTTCTCAGACCCCCACCATCCCTTAAAGTATCAATCCTAACCTTTAAGTATTAGTCCTAACCACAAAGTACAAAAAATGCTTTTGAGCAAATTATACATTTTAACTCAAGGATGTTGCTCAAAAACTAATGTTTAGCACCATTAAAGTACGTTTCTTAACCGAAAAGTCAAAAAAATTCTTTAACCAAACGATGTATATTCACGATCCCAAGGTCCCATGATCATTTTTGCCTCAAGGGTTTTGCTTACAACTGAATTTGCTGATTTTGACCAAAATATACATTTTCATGATTCCAATGAGCTTATCATTTTGTCCTCCAAGAGTGTTCATTACAGGTGAATCTCTAGCGCCCTTGAAGTGCGCATCATTACGGCCAAATGCGCAAAACAAAAAAAAGTTTTTACGAACAATACATTCTCCTGATTTCCAAGGATCCATGACCATTCTTATCTCAAGGGGTTTGCTTACAGATGATCACAACAAACCCACGAATTGACGAATTCCTACATTAAATCCTGTGACCCAGCCTGCAAGTGCCATATGAGCTTCCAGCTCTTGTTTTCTTTGGCTGTTTTCACGGCCCACTTCGTTTTGTGGATGGGGCCATCGTTAATTCTTCTTGTTGTTTTCGGCTATGTTAATACCCACAGACTGACGTTGGGGGAATCCAGGCTAACACTTTTTGTTGGAGCGCTTTCTGCTTCACTAATTCTTGTTCTCTTAGTTTTGGAAGCGGTGGATCTTCTGACTGCGGGAAATGGATGAAAAATATCACGATGGTATTTCATTCCATTTTTTTTTTAGGATTTTTTTTTTCCTGTCTATTGTTTGGGGGATTCCGCTTATTCCGCATGTGGAAGACTTAAGTTCTGCAATCTCCCACCGCCTGTCTCCTGCTCGGTAGATATCCGTTATATATTGGAGGAAAACGGATGTGGTTCCTGAGGTCATGTCATTTTTTGTTCTACTTGCCGAAATCAGACATGGAGACCGCCATCGGATTTTCCCCAGTGGGTATTTCTCTCGGGGGAAGAGATGGTGTAGCTTTAAAACAGCAGACATTCCCAGGAACTTTATCGCGTCTTGCTAAACGGTTCAGAGGTTGAAAGCTAGGGGTACACGCTGTCCGGTAAGATTCCGCATCCGGGAATACGCATGCGAAAATTCGCGGTGCTATGAGGCAACCTGCATACGATGCGTCTTCTTGTGCCAAAATTTCAGAGTGAAGGAGGAAATTCGGATCCGACTGTGTGTGCAAGTACCTTAAGGTGGACCTTATGTACCTTGGATAGACATTATCCTCTTCATAATCGTCCTCGAGGATGTCACGCTCGGCGTTGCAGAGCGGGCAGCATGCAGTGATTTGTTTTTGGGATCCGGGAGCGTAAGTGTCGGGACTCAGATGACTAGAGAAATTTGTCCATCTGCGTTAGCACGATAACTGTCGGAGGGGTTAAGATATTTTGTTCAAACTTAGCGTGAGGATCCTTTGGGTCACATTACAGGTCAGGTCCGGTTTGCTCTATATTTCGGTTTGATTGTCATGATCCTTCGCTTTCCGTGGTTCCCTATTTTGGAAAGATTAAATTCGGGAAAATAAATTGATGAAGACCGCAGGGCGCTTTTTCATAAGAGAAAGAGATTGATGCGCTTGAGTATACGCTGGGGGCGGCACCTTTGAAGTGATAAATGTTTGTTCCTGGGATGTTTTAGCATCAGCGGTTAATTAAGCGGGGGGGGGGGGATTATATATGACCCCGTCTACTGAAGGTTGTAATTATGTATGTTGACATTATAAATTAGGCAGGGCGAATAATAATTAGTTTACGACAGGTTTTGTTGGAGGAAACAATGTATAGCCTGGTCCTAGTCTGTTTCCACACAGCCAGTTACGTATTTAAGTAGTTAAAAATTAAAAACAAATCTTGAAGCTTTCCACGAAGTTTGCGCTGCTCAACTGGCAAATTCGTAGCGGCCGAAAAGGCGCTAAGAAGTGGAACATGCAAAACAAAATAATGGCGGTGGTGGAATTTTTGAAGCTTATAATTCCAGAAGTTAGTTAGTATACGTTCGAGGGGTACTTTAAGTAAGCCTTTGTTCAGTTAATCCCTGCATGATCTTTCTTTTGTTTTTACACAGTTTGGAGCTTGATTTTTTTTGAAGGAAGAAGGCGAATACACCAGAACAGGGGTTCTGCCCCTCGTTTTTCGTGCCGGCTTGCGGCAGCCGGTGGCAGCTTGTACTTTCCTCCTGGCCTTCAAGAATTTTCCTGTTGCCTACGGAGAATGTGCACTAAAGAGTAATTTCCTGATTCTAGAAAATCTAATTACACTCATTTCCCTATCAAAGCATGGATGTTCAAACATAATATTGTTCTAAGATATTAGGCACGTAATGAAACGGGGAAATAGTTGTCGCTCCCTGCAGTGCTGCACCTTCATCGGCATTCCAGCTTGTACCTTAACTTGTTATGAGGAATACGAAGGCTGTGTTCCAATCTTCCTCCAATAGCTACCATCGTCATTCTATTTTGTATATTCTGTTGAGATTGGAAAGGCTTTTATTATTATTAATATTACTATGGAATCCAGCATATTTAGCATCTTCTGCTGAAGAAAGCTACAAAGTTAGTTTGTCAATATACGATTCGATTCGATAAAGCTCGTTATGCGTGACATTGCCAGTCAGTTGCCCGTTATGTGTTTCAGTCACTAAATTCTCATTTTTACAAAGCATGTTTCCTAACCCAAATCGCATCAGTCTTTCCTGTTACCGATCACATTCTTGAGCAAAATGTTCCGTCCTGACAAGAAATCAACCCCTCGAGGTTTGAGAATCTCGAAGCAAATGGATTTTACGCCGACCAAGTGTCAGGTTGGGAAGCCTGAAATAGGACTGTAAGAGCAGAGCATACTGCCAAGAAAACAAAAGGTTGGGATCCGACAGAAGTCGCCTGTGGCAATGAAGGGAATCTGCATCCCTTGCGAAAATCTCCTGGAAAGTTCCCTTTTCTGAAGACTTTAGTAAACTCCTAAGAGTTCAGGGGGAGCTTGCTTCCAGGGCATGACTTCAGACCCTTTAAAAAATATCCCGCTGTGAATCCTTTCTTTAAACGTCTTAGCCTTTTCTTCATATTTGCATACTGCCTTCTAGATCCTTCCAATTTCTTGCAAAAGACTTCGTGGGATTTGCTGAGTTTCATTCATCAGCTTGTTTGCTCATGAAGTCTTTCAATCCTGCTTAAGAGATTTAAGTGAGGTCTCCTCGCTAGTATTGAAAACGTTCCTAGCTTTTTTGCCATTGGATGTAAAATCTTCCAAGAGATTCGGTTTAATATGGACTGGTTTTGTTGTCAAGTGAGATTGCTCAATTTAGATTTTAAGGGACTTGTCTGTTCGATCGAGAGCCTTTCATCTGCAATTTCGTAAGATAAGAAGCTCCTGTTGTGTGTCCTAGGGCTTGTTGGGGACAGAGTTTGTTAGCAATTTCAGGAAATTGCTTATTTCTTCAGCCCAACCTGACTGCGAATCATATTTGACGGCACTAGAACGATATGTTAGCTTAGATTTCTGTATTTGTTATTCTAGCTTGATCCGGAAGAGGATCTTTGCTAGGAGGGACACTTAAGATTTAAAACCACTGGAGGCCCTAAGCAGTTAGAATTTGTGGGCCCCCCGTGTAAATAATATCCGTACAGTGTGCATGTCGGCGGCTTGGTACACTGTCAGAAGTTTCATGACAGACAACAATCTGTGGTCGCGACAAGTGTTATGCATAACAAGCATTGCCAGGAAGAGCCGAAAAACCGCAAAAAACATATGTTGACTTTTTTGTGTGTCGTCATGATATCGGAACATTCAGCAGATACTTTTTTGGCTTCTTTTCGGCTCTTTCTGTCACTGCTTGTTATGCACAAAATTTCATGCAAAACGTCTGTCGGGATAACAGATTAAATCCCAAGTGTTGTCTGTTGAAACTGTGCATCCCTGTGTTGTCTGTTATGAAACTTCTGACAGTGTAGGGATATCTGTCACTACCGCACATTCGTCGAAACAATTTGAGAAAGCTTTAGTGTCACTATCTTTGAAGACCGTATGGGCAATATTTGGCTCGGGGTAGATAGATCGATAGAAAGTTTATTTTAAAAATCGACTATAGTGGTTATAAACCAAATTTGCGATTATTGTCAAACAGACAGAAAAAACTACAATATATGTGTAAAATGTCAGTACGCTTAAAAATTCAAACTTCGTTAAAACATTTCACGAACTCGGGAACAAAACTTTGTGCATATCTACCGTGTTTTGTAGGTACGGGACAGAGCTTGGGAACCTTAGAACTTACCACTCGTTCTGGTCGACTTCTAACATTTTGATAGGGGGGAGGGAGGACTTGGGAGTGGAGAGGATGAGATACCATGGCTGAACCGAAGTCAGTGCTTAGCTCCTTTCTGCGCTCCTGCAGTGTTTTTAGGTTAAAGTGTTTTAAAAGGTATGAGTAGGGAAGCTTCGGTCCACTATGAATAATAAGAAGAGCCCGCTTCTGTATTCTTTCTAGTTTATCTCTTTGTTCCTGCGATAATGAAAAATGCCAAACGGGTGCTGCGTATTCCAGGGTGGGTCTGATGAAAGAAGTATAAACTCGTAGTAGGTGACACTGGGTTATTTTCAATTTTGAAAGAAGTTTTAAGTTTTGTATTCCTGCATTGGCTCGTTTCAGCCAAGAGTCGTCGTGGGGCCACGTAAATGGAGTTGGGCCCATGGGCAGGTGCCCACTGTGCATATTTTTTAAAAGCCTGTTACACCCGCAGGGGTTGGTGGCAAATGGAGCATGCCAAAGCCGTTCGCCCGTTGGGTTTGGACGTTTCCTTCACATTTGAACTTTCCCTGCTTTCGGAGCCGTAGCACATAAGTATAGCCTTTCTGTTTTCATCGTTCAAAATGGCGTCTTCTTTAAGGCTGCTCCAGGGTCTGAGGGGTTACCCACACCTGCTGTACACCCTCTTCCGAAACCGACCGAAATCAGCGCTGCCGGCCATCAATTAGACGATTCATCTTTCAAATGTTTCTAAACGTCCTTATCTTCATGTTTCAAAACGTGACATCCGGTGCCGTTACCGGGCACTTTCTATACACTAAAATCGAGAGGGGGAAACGCCAGGGTCCAACAACTTGGAATCGTCTAAAACTAGGAAGGGAAGGGAACGCAAGAAAAGCAGGAAGGCATACTAAAACCAGGAAGGGCATACTAAAACGAGGAAGGCTGTTGCCAGATTCAAAACTGGAAAGCCACACCGTCCCCTTCCTCTGTTTAGTATTCTTTGAGGGGTCAGCAACTTTTCAAATTCAAAGTTCACCGTCCCTTCCTCGCTTTAGTATCCTGACGTGGGTAGGCATTAAGTTCAGTGAGGGGTGAGGAACTATAATAATTGTAATTCTCCTTTTTCAATTCTCGTTCTGACGGTAGGCGACTAAAATCCTCCAAGTCTAGCGAGGGGTCGGCAAACAAGATATTTCAAGTGAACCATTTTCTTCCTCGTTTTAGTACCTTTAATGTAGCTACTGATACGAGGAAGAAAATTGTAAATTATCCTTCTTTGCAACTTCGGCAACTAAAATCCTTCCGAGTCATCGAGGGATCTCTGGGAACTGTTCGGCACAAAAACTATCTCTCAAGTTACTAAAACGAGGAAGGAAATGGTGGACGTTAAATATCTTATTTGCCGACCCCTCGCTGGACTCGGAGGATTTTATACCGTCAGAACGAAAAATGAAAAGGAGAATTACTTTATTATAGTTGGCGACCCCTCACTGAACTTAATGCCTACCCATGTCAGGATACTAAAACGAGGAAGGGATAGTGAGCTTTGAATCTGAAAAGTTGCAACCCCTCAAAGAATACTAAATAGAAGAAAGGAACGGTGGGCGAATTCTGGCGACAGCCTTCCTCTTTTAGTATGCCCTTCCTGGTTTTAGTATGCCTTCCTGCTTTTCTCGTGTTCCCTTCCCTTCCTGGTTTTAGTCGATCCCCAACAACTTAAGTTTCCAACACTCCACTTGCACACGTCGTAATTTCTGAGCTCAAACGCGATAACATCCCTCAGTCGGTTAATTTAAATGCTTCACTTAAATTTCCTCTATAGTCGATAAGCTATGGGGTTTAAGCTGCCAGAAAAACGCCTTGTATGCATTTTGAACATGAGAATTTTATTGGCGTAATCACAACGGTCCATTGTTGGAAATTCTGTATTTTTTCTTCTTGAAAAGCCCCGCCGTAGGGGGGGGGGGGGCTAGTCGCTGACAGTTCAGAAGAGTTAAGGGGCAGCAGGAGAGAGCGTTTTGTTTTGGTTGGAAGTTGTAGATGACATTCCGCCGCCTGAGCCGCTGAGTTACGGTGCAGTTTCTTGTGAAGTTTTGGTGGCTTGTTGGTTTGTGCAGTAATGGCCCCGACGGAAAGAGGAGGGGGTAGTCGTAAAAAAGGAATTGATGCCCAAGTGCCGCAACTATTCATCCTTCAGGGTCGCAGCTGTTGTTCGCAGCTCCAGTCCGCCATGTACGTATGTATTTTAAGCCATCTGGCCGTACTACAAAAAATACCTAACATCAATCACTAACAATTTAACATACTAAACTGAAAACTGTAAGGCATGTTACTTGGTGGAGCAGGACGACCCTGAGGAATCTACCTAAACTTTCATTAATCCAAAATCCTTTATTTTTTCGGTAAACCCTCTACTTCCCCTGTCCCAAAGTCGCGTAGACATCCACACACTGGACACGAGTAAGAGACCCGTCTTCCGTCTATAATTTTCCTCATATTTCCTTTCTTCCCCCCATTACAGGCTCTTTTACGCTTCTTGCCACAGCTGGATCTCGAGGTCCCGACCATGACCGAATTTCTTTTTTAAACTGTCTTGAAAAAAAAAATTCGAAGATTTGAAAAATCGGGAAGAATTTATATAACAAGAAGAAAAATAGGCCAGCTTTTTCTTCAAAAGAAAGTCTGATTCTTCTTCAAGAAAAATCAGATTAAATATTTGCTCAGATGCGAATACACTTTACTACTTTTGAATTTCAGTTTGATCTGGGACGATATTGCCCTTGGAAAGAACCAAATTGAGCCACTTCGCTCTTGAAGACCTCCCTTCTACCGTCTCTTCAAGGCCCTGGTAGAATCCTTGTGTTTTTCTTATGCCATTTTCTAAATACTTTACATGATTGCTTCTTATTCCTTCCGCTTTTCCGAGAAATATTCGTTCAATCTTTTAAATGAAGTCTCCCGCGAATTTACTTAGGAGATTGAAAGGGGACTTTTTCAAGACCTGCAAAAATCTTGTGTGAATCCTGGCAGATCGTGTTAGAAAAAGCCACGTAAACTCACTACAGTCTCAAATGAAGGTTCCCTCGGTGATGGAATTGAAGTTAAAATTTACTTAAAAGCTAGTTTGGATTGCGACTGGATAATTCGAATTATTTTGGTCTGTGCTGAGGGATTAAATTTGTTTACAGTAATTGCCTGGTAGTAACGTTGAGAGGATGAACTGGCTTCCCGACCAGGCCAAATCTCACTGGTCTGGTAGCCCTCATAATTTTAATTTCGTCAAAAACTTTTTTTTGTTCTATGTAATGACTGGCGAGGAATATCGGAAGACGCTGCTTTAATCCTGGTAGTATAATAAGTTACACTTCAGACATTTTCACGAGGATGAAAAAGGCTTACTCTGGAAAAGCAAAGGTAGTGGAGTACGAACCGCATTTCCGTTGGGTTTTCAAGTTTAGGAGTTGGAATTAGGCTGTCGGATCTCACACTTGTTCGGTTAAACTTCAAGTAAATTAGTGATTCGTTATTTTCACCACTGTTTTTTAGTAACCCTTTTAGAGGAGTTAAATAATATGGCGAAATATTGGTGTGAGAAACTGCTGTCAGAAGACTGGATTAGACAAAAATAGTTAACACATGTGTTCCTTTTTCTTGAAAAATCCTGACATCACTCAAGACTACTCGCGAATTACCGTAACCAATGAAAACCCTTTGGAGACATCTGTTTCCCACCGGTTCGCCAATGTTTAATAAAACCTACTCATCATGTGTGATAGTATGCGGAAAAAGCAGCTGATCTGTTCAGTTACCTGACCATAGCGGAACACCTTTTCTTCTCGGTAATATGGCGGATTCTTAAAGTTGAACTGAAAAGCCGACTTATTTTTGTGTCATTTAATTGAATACACTGAATTATTTCTATTCTGTAAAGGGATTTTTGTTTCACTATTTGCTGTGGTTATGACGTTCACAATATCGGCGGCCGTCACTACAGCGTCAATTCTGCTATGACACGGGAAATTTTAATCTCAACACAAACGCGGCTTTTCTGTGGGCAGTGGTGATATTGGTGAACATTACTTAGTGCCCGAACAAAAAAAAACATAAATCTTTCTCGAAAGGTATACAACAAAAATAAAAGCGCATAGAGGTACCACATATCCCATGGAAATTCTGTTATTTGAAAATTGATTATTCGTGAATAGCGGAACAACGAAGTAACGCATTTTCAGCGGGTCTTCAAGCCAGTTTAAGTGAATAAGTGATGGGTAACTAGGTTTTCCTATCATAGCCTTTTTCGGTTAAACTTTAAGCATAAATGATAAAACAACATCAACACAGTTTTTTTTTTAATGATACTGCCAAATGTTTACCATTTTTTTGTTTTGTTCATACACCATCTTGTTTAGTTTTTGGGATCCCAAAACGTAAGTGGAGGGATACCTATGACATCGCAAAAGTTGTCCGTCTGTCCGTCCGTCCGTCTGTAAGCACGATAACTCTCGAAGAGAATGAGATATTTTGATGAAACTTGGTGTGAGGATTCGTTGGATCTTCGGACCAGTCAAGTTCGTAGATGGGCTTTGTAGCCCTACATTTAGGGGTGGGGAGGGGGTTCAGATTAAGGTGCAATCAAAATATTTTGAGAATGCTAATTTGATAGTCGATTATGGGGTAAGAAGACATGCTGAACACGATGGTGAAAACCATTTTGTCATCGGACAAGTAGTTCGCCCGGAATCCGGCCAAAACCGGAAAGTTTGTTAAAAGTAAAAGTTTCATTTGAAGTTGATTAAATGTTCGATTTAGGGGTAGGAAGACCTGCTGAGGACGATGGTCAAAACCATTTTCTCGACGGACAAGCAGTTCGCCCGGAATTCGGCCCAAACCGGAAAGTTTATTAAAATTAAAAGTTTTATTTGGAGTCGATTAGATGTTCGATTTAGGGCAAGAAGACACGCTGAACACTTATGTGAAAAAAATGTCTACCTGGACATGTAGTCCCCCCGAATCCGGCCAAAACCGGAAAATTGTTACAAGCTTAAGTTTTATTTCTAGTTGATTAGATAACCGATTTAGGGGTAAGAAGAGATGCTGAATCCGTGTTTGACAATCATATTTTACCCGGAAATATAGTTCGACCGAAATCCGGCTGGAGTCGGAAAATTTGTTATAAGTTAAATTTTTATTTGAAGTTGATTAGATGTTCATTATTGGGGAAAGAAGGTACCCTGAGTTCGTTTTTGAGCTTTCTTTTTTCGCCGGGCAAGTAGTTCTGGAGTTCGGCGGAAACCAGGAAATTTGCAGACGTGGCAGGAAGTTTTCGTCAAAACAGATATGACTTATAGGGGTATACACACATGCTGAATCCATATCTGAACTTGTTTTTTTTTTTCAGATGACTAGCTATTCGGCCTTAATCTGTTTCTGAATTTTAATTGTAAAAATGTTCAAGGAGTCTGGCGATGACTGGATCTGGCTAAGACAAGACCCAGTTGTCTTGATCAGATATTGGATTTTTGGGATCCCATCGAAACCTTCGGTCTTGTTCTTGTTGCCTGATACCCGTCGTACCTATAATAATGCCAATGAAATATACTTCCATAATTGCACTCATTAATCCTTAACCCCGGAGACCCAGATTTCGTATGTTACGTTCTATAACCACACCTCACTAATCTTTGCTCTTGCCACGATTAACTATTTCCCATGCGAGCGCATCATGCTACTGATGCGTCAAACCGGTTATCTGATTTTTGCCGCGTTTTTGCTAGAAGTCAGTGGACATGGGAAAAGACTTGAAACAAGCGAAGTCGTGGATAATCTGTTAAAAGCAGAGCCTAATTTCACAGTATTCAAACAGTTTTGAAGTTTCGAACATAGATAGTAAACAGTGCGAGGTGTGCAACCGACTTGCCCAGTCGGTTGCTTCTGAATTTATTCGATAAATGATCCCAAGGTATTGCCGAGTCATTGTTTCACCCAACGACTTGATGTAGGTAATCTAAACTTTGCAAATACTAGAATGCTTCCGATTTTGGACGAGAAATACTTCACTAATTGTTAAATACGGTGTTCTTGATCCCACGGATGTCATCAACATCCGTAGAGAAAAGTTTCTACAGTCCCTGGATCCCCAGCACAGCCTGTACCAGGCATTTCTAAAGTAGGCTAGTTGTGCTAGTTCTTTGTTTATTGGTTAGTTTTTTCTTTTTTTTTCTTCTTCTTTTTTCTTCCCTTCTTATACTCCATTTGTCACATTTTGTGTTTAGAATGGGTTAATAAAATCATTCATTCATTCATTTATCTCCTTTAAATCATTTTGGATCCCATTACATCTTCTATACTCAACAAGCTAAGCCGCATATGGAGCAAGGCGGTCTGGGATGGTAAATCAAGGCCATGTTCTTAGAACGAGCTTTTCGTGGAACCGAAGGCATTTCAAAATGTTTAACTTTTCTCGGAATTGCAATGCCAAGAGTGCTCTATGTGGGAAATGCAGTATTTCCGACCTCGTGCGGACCGTGATCTTCTGCTCGAGATTTCTGTCTCAAGTACTAGCACCTTAGAAATAATTCGTATTTTTGTGTTACTATTGTCTGTGGAAGAGGGGTGGAGACGCTCCTCTTCCTCTAGAGGGAAAGCGAGATTCTTGCTCGAGTTGAAAATTCTCCGAATGAAACTGAGATAGGGCAGGAACCAGTAAATCTCATAAGTGTTTCTTCCGCCCATTTAACTTCGAACTGAGCTGACCGGCACTTACTCATGTTCGACGTGTGGCGTGAGTGTGAATGGGTGTGAATGTGAAAGCTTGAAGATCAGACATATTTGAAGGGAATGGGAGGTTGCCCAAGGGTCTGAGTTATTTCATTAGTATAAAAGAGTTGGCAAGGCTGTTTAGGCAGGGGAGCCCTAACAGATATGGGCGGGTGCTCGTAAAGGTTGAATTTCCTGTTTCTGCGTCATTTCCCAAGGTAAAAGTCTCTTAGGGCAAACGAATCTTATCATATCTTATCTTATTTAATGGTACTACACGTATAAGTCAGGTGAGATTTGTTCTAGCTGGGAAAACTAACCTACAGCCCCTGTGTACTTATCCGTTTTGCGCCCTCTGATACATTTCAAGCTCGCTGCGCGGGATGTGATTCAGTTTGACCGAAGACCGAGATATTTTCTTTAGTCTATAGAACAGCGATTCACCTGTACCTTCCATAGGCCATAGGCTCAACTTCTTTTTCCCCCTTTGCTGATGGCGTACAGATAGGCTACAGGTAACCAGAGAGGTCACAACACCACTCTTACTTTGTATCAACGGGACGAGAGGAATTAGTAAGTTTTGTACTGGGCAAGTCACATTAAAAGACTACTAACTAGAAAATGAAGATCGAGACAGGGTGAGCTGGTGATATCGATGGCTAGTGAGGAATAAAGCAGGAGAATACCAGAGTTGGTCGCCAAAAGTAACTTCGTACACCCTGGAAAAGTAACCCAAAAGTATCTCAAAGTAACCCAATGTAACCCAATGTATCCGAATGCAATGTAACCCTATGTAACCAAAAGTAACCCAAAGTATCCTGAAGTAACTCGTACACCCTGGTTCTTGGTGACCAACCCTGGGGAGAATAGCCAGGACTTCATTTCTACTTTAAAACCTGCATGATTGTAGGTGTTACCGTCTTTTCTCAGTATTCTTCTAAAGTATTATTTCTGTTTCAGGTTCTGTTAGTATACTGGTGCCCTCCGAGGCCGCGTCCATCGCTAGTTCCTGCAATACATCCTCGCCAGTTTTCAGCCGACCACAGTCCGAGCACAGCAAACCCGCGCCCACAGTAGCATGGGTTCGGCCTACTTCGATCGGGGAGCGCAAGATATCCCCCATCCCACCCGTTGACTCGGCGATAGGTAGTGTTTCGACTCCGGACAACTCCAGCGACGCCGGGTCGGACGAGGTGACACCTATGAAAGAGGTATTGGTCACCTCAGTATAGTCACATGCTTTTGTGTACAGTACGTGTGAGTTTCGTTCATTCGGGTGTGCATGGAGTAGAACTGTAAGGGAAACAGTAGCTAATATTGTAGTTTCAATCTAGTCCATAATATCTTTCTGTACGTGGAAACAACATTTGACTTGTCACTGCACAAAAAACGTTCGTTATTGTGTACGGTGTATAGTAAGTCAAAGTCTCCGAGCTATCGAGATCAGTTTGAAACCGAGTTAAGAAAAACAAACTTATCCTATAACACGATAATTCGAACGTCAACTAATTAGCTGAAAGGTCACCTAGCGGCCCTTTCCTAAATTCCGGAAACACATCAGATAGCCAAAGTTTAATCTAGCCGCAATTTTTTTTGTTTATGATCTGAGTTTGCCATGAATCGTGTTTTTCGTTTGGAAGTAGTAAATCTGGTAATAAACAAAATATGAGAGAAATCGCGGGGCTCCGTTTCTTTCCCGGAGCTTCTTTTTGTATTCCTGTTTCGCTAGATCAAAACGGTACAATGCAGAATTGAATACCAGGAACTCTAAATTAGGATATCGTAAAAAACAGTGCTGTACAGTTCATTGTTACGTTGACAGTGGGGATGGAACAGAGCCAAACTGAAATAATTGCCTGTAAATCGTGACGTTAAATCGGAAGTTTTCGTAAGGTGTAACCCTACTAACGGTTAGAAGGGGTTTAAAGTATTACGTTGTTGAGAAGTCAGAGCACACACGTTCTGTAACATAACATATTCTATCAAACTTGTGACGGCAATTTAGGCCCAAATTATATTTCAATAAATCAATCAATATGACATGTGTCTGATTCCGTGTTGTGCCTTAAATCTCTTTTTCTCTATTTTCTTTTCTACTCCGTTTTGTTCTAAGTAAAAGATGCGGGTAATAAATATTTTACTTAATTACTTACACTTCCGTAAGAGCACTAGTCGTGGACCAATATTGCAAAAGACATTGGAGTAAACCAAAGAACGTAAGAATCCTCGCATCTGTAATCTACGTCTTACAAAGAATCTTACGGTCATTTTTCGTCATATACTCGTTTCTGTCGCAGTTTGTGTTCCTATATTTGTATGGCACTTGCCTTCCTTCCGAGCGCCATATGCCGATCACTTTCCGTCGGTCAGTCCGGTGATCGCGATTTAGGGTACTTTACGTGCTAGTACGATGAAACTTGGCAGGCATATGATGATAATAATGATGAAATTTTATTTACGCACTTAAGAAGAGGACAGTAGTGCGGTACAGACAAATAAAAGGAAAAAATACACTGAGATCAAAAAAAGAAAAGGGACTAACCGGGTCTAAAAAATCTTCTTCCTAGATGGAATGCGGAGAATGGCCAAGGGCAGAAACGTGAAGGTCCTGGGCAATTGAAGATAACTTTGCACAAGGGTCAGAGGGCAAAAAACTGCAGTTACAAGGGAATTATTAGGGACCCCACCAAACTGACTTGGAAATAGTCACTTCCCCGATCCGACCATCGTGGGGGGTGTGGAGGGAGGGGGAATCCGGAATATTGACTTATGCATAACTTTTGAACGGGGAATCGGATCTTGATGAAACTTGATATCCGTGACTCGGATGTTACACGTCAAGTCCGGAACGGATCCGATGACTTTGGCGCCGGAAATCGTGTTACATGTTCAAAGTCGACGCATTGGGATGAAACTGGGTGGGAAGAACAAGCACAAGCCCTAGGTACATAGTTGACGAGATTGGACCGGATCCGGGCACTGTGGGGGGGGGAGGGAGTTGGAGGGAGGGTTCCGAAAATCCGGTGATCCAGAGTTGAGGTGCTTCCAGATGTGGTAGGATGATCGAACTTGCCAGGCATGTCAGGGACGGCCATTTTAACTCAAGAACAGTCGCTTATCCGATTTGACCATCGTGGGATAAGAATAAGCAGAAGCCTGAGATATATCAGTGACAGAATAGGGGGGTGGTTCGGGAATTCCGGTATCCCGATTTAAGGTACTTCCAAATATGCTAGGGCGATGAAAACTGGCTTGAACATAAGAGACTTGACAGGATTGGCTTAGAAATTGTCACTTCCCAGATCCGACCATCCCTTAAAGTACTCATCTTAACCGCAAAGTACAAAAAATACTTTTAAGCAAAATATACATTTTCATGATCCCTGCGAACCCATGATCGTTTTTTCCTTAAGGGTTTTGCTTAATTTCCAGTTCCCTTAAAGTGCGCGTCTTAAACTCCAAGTGAAAAAAATACTTTGAATCAAAATATACATTTCATGATCCCCGAGGGCCTATGAACATGCTTGTAACTTAATGTTAAGCACCCTTTAAGTGCGCATCTTAACCGAAAAGTAAAAAAAAAATATTTTGACCAAACCATATATATTCATGATCTTAAAGGGCCCGCGATCATTTTTGCCTCAAGGGTTTTGATTACAGATGAATTTCTAGCGCCCTTAAAGTGCGCATCATCGCAGCCAAGTGCAAAAATAAAATACTTTTTACCAAACCATAACCATACATCTCGTCGTTTTCAAGGATCCATGATCATTCTTATGTCAACGTTTTGCTTACAAATGATCACAACAAACCCACGAATTGGCAAATTCCTACTTTCATCCTGTGACCCAGCCTTGCAAGTGACTTATGAGCTTCTAGCTCTTATTTAATACTAACCTGAAAAAAAAATACTCCTCAGCCAGGATTTGAGCCCTGGAGCTTCTGCTTTCTAAGTCCCTGCTGTACCACTGAGCTACAGAGGAGCTTCGCAAACCACTAAACTGGTGATATAGAACCCGGTTTGATCCCGCCAAAGGCAAATTCATCTGAAAAGTTCATATCCCCAGTTCAATACACAGTTAACTTCTAGTTTAGTTGTCACAGTAAAAAGTCCCTGGTATTTCAGTAAACTGGTATTTCCTATAAATCGAACATCCGGAACTTCGCCACGCGGTCGTTGTGCTGCGTGGGTTTCGTACACCGAAGTTTATAAGAGGGAACATAGAGCTGTTCGTCGACATTTGCCCCCACTCCGCAATAGTGGCCTCATTAATTTGATACGAGTAGTAGAAAGTTTGTTTCTCATTCGCTGTGTGGCTTTATCTGTCTGCTTAATTTTTCGACTAATGAGAATGTGTTTGTAATACTCGGCTGCTGCCTGACTGCTTCTTTTGTTTGCGTTTGTAGTGATTGCTGAAGTTTGGTTTCTGCTTGATTCCCGGAACGATGTTCGCGTACTCGGCGGATTTCCCTTCACAAATGTGTTTATGCGCTAGAGCGGTGGTCAGTTTTCTTGAGCTTTTGGGCCCTTAAGGTTTAACCGAATTTGGATTCCTATCACTTATTCACTTGAATAGGATTGAAGACCCCTCGAAAATGCGTTACTTAGTTGCTCCGATATTGACATACTCCATTATACTAGATGAGCTCTGTTGCCCTATATTTGAGGGTGGGGAAGGGGTTTCAAATTAAGGGGCGAAAGAAATATTTTTTGAAAGCTATTGAGATATTTATTTTCTCGCCGGACAAATAGTTCACCCGGAATCCGGCGAAAACCGGAAAATTTGTGAAAAGTAAAAGTTTAGTAAAGGGTCGATTTAGGGGCTAGGAGACGTGCTGAGTCCGTATGTGAAATTTATTTTCTCGCCGGACAATTAGTTCGGCCGGATTCCGGCTAAAACCGGAGAATTTGTTAAAATTAAAAGTTTTATTTAAATTTAATAAGATGTTCGGTTTGAGGGTAAGAGGACATGCTGAATTCGCATATGACCATCATTTTCTCACCGGACGTATAGATCGCTCGGAATCCGGCTGAAACCGGAAAATTTGTTAAAAGTAAAAGTTTAATCTGAAGTTGATTAGAGGTTGGATATAGGGGTAAGGAGACGTGCTGAATTCGTTTTTGAGCTTTAGTTTTTTGCCAGACAAGTAGTTTGTCCGGAATCCGGTCGAAACCGGAAGTTTGGCAGAAGTAAGGAAGGAAGGAGATACGACCTAGGCTATAAGGTAAACCATATGCTGAACCCATATTTGAATATTTGACAGCGTAATACGGATATCTGAATATATCTGAACTCGTTGAAATTCAGCTGGCGTATCCGGTTTGCACGAACTTGGTCTTCTCCGATTATTACCATTGACCTTAACCTGTTCGTAAATGTTAAAAGCAAAAATGTCTGTTGAAGACCGAATATCTACAA
The DNA here is from genome assembly GCA_023053575.1 of Branchinecta lynchi. NCBI lineage: Eukaryota > Metazoa > Arthropoda > Branchiopoda > Anostraca > Branchinectidae > Branchinecta > Branchinecta lynchi. Next base: position 6,284,038 of record JAKZAP010000007.1, read on the forward strand.
GACCGAATTGTTATTTTGGGATCCCATCTAAACATCTGGTCTTCTTTCTCCTGAACAACTTTTTGGTGGAATACAGGCTGCGGGATCTATCCAGCCTCATCGCCATCGTATAAGTGACAGTAGAAATGACAAGCTACAACTACTGGCGTGCTAAGAAGGTTTTAGACTTTGGCCCAATACTTTTTACTAGCCATAGGTCCGTATAAAGGTTGAAGGAATTATCGAATCAACGCCCCCGATTTCCTTACTTTAAAACGAACAAGCGTATAAAGAGGCGTGATTGTCCAGTTGCTCTCGTTTGATCTCGCAAAGGAGTTTTCAAAGGTTCGGCTAAAACTGAACGTCTGCAAGACCCGGTTGTCTTATTTGAGAGATCAGATATTATTCTCCTTGGGGGTCTCATCGAAACTTTTGGTCTTGTTCCCCTTCATAGCCTAGAGAGTCGCACGACTGCTTGTGAGATTGATGCCCCGTCGGCTTTGGAATTGGTATCGTCATGTCGCTCCTTTTTGCTCGGGAGCTTATCCTCAAAGGGTGGTTCGCCTTTCGTAGACTGTCTTCCCTTTTTTCCATTATCCAGGGGATGTTTCCTGTAGCGCACTTGGAGAACACATTTCCTTCAAACTGTTTTTATTCCTTCGTCTAGGTCATCATTCTTGGTCCTGCCATGTCAGATTGCTCCGCTTGCAGTTGCGAGAAGAAAAAAGTCTATCCCTCTCTCCGTTATCGCTCTGTTGCTTGTTCTGCACTTTTTCCTGAGTGGTGCGAAATCCCGGCTTTAAAGCTATTTTTCGCCGAGTCCCATTATGATTAAGGAAACAGCTTTTTATGGCACTTGGAGCCTTCGGCTCAAGTGCATATACCAATCGGTTTTCCATTGGTCGGTCGGGCGGTCCGCTGATCAGGAGTTGGGTTTCTTCTAGGTGCAGGGATGAAACTGCCAAACAAAGAAACCTGACCAAATTGACTTGAAAATTGTCAGTCTCGGATTCGACCATCCGGGGAGGAGTGAAGAAAGGGTTAATCCTGAATCTTGGCATGTCTAACTTTTAGAACGATTAATGCCATCGGGATGAAACTTGAGAGTTGATTAGAGCATATGCCCTAGATACAGGGGGGCGCAGGTATGAAATCTACAGATATCTAGCCTAAAATCAGTCAACTTTCAAGAACAGGACCCACCCACCCCCAACCATAGGGTACAAAATCTGTTTTTGGGTTTGGGACACCCCCCCAACCCCTGGAATAAAATCCACAGTTTTAGTTCCAAACCACCCACCCTACCACCCCTAAGACTAAAAAAAAAAAAAAAATATCAGATGGTCTAGATTGATGATTTGGACCCAAACCGTCGGGATGGAACTTGACGGGAAGAACAAGCATAACTCTAAGACACATTACTGACGGAACATAACCGGTTCAGTGCACTGTGGGGAGAGTTGAGGGGGGTTTCCTCGGAATTCCGGTAATCGCGAGTTAGGGTACTTCCAGACGGGCTAGGACGATGATACTTGGCGGGCGAATTAGGGACCCGATCAGATTAGCTTGGAAATATTCATCTCCCCGATCAGACTATCTTGGGGGGAGTGGAGGGAAAGGAAATTCAAAATCCTGTGTCATGCACAACTTTCGAGCGGGCGATCGGATCCGAATTAAACTTAATAACTGACAAGAGGACATGTCACAGGTGTTTTATTTGGTGATACACAGCGAATGCGACAACTATCGAGGGGGGCGGGGAGTTGTAAGCGGGAGTGGAAATATCGTGACACGCTTGGACTAGAGGGATCGGATTGAACTAGTGTGAATAACATACCTTTGCTCTAGCTGGCCACTGTGGGGGAGTTAGAGGGGGGTCCGGAATTCCGGTGATCGCGAGTTAAGGTACTTTCAGTTGTGCTACGACGATGAAACTTGACAGACACATTGGGGACCCGACGAGATTGACTTGGTAACTGCCACTTCCCGAGCCCGACCATTCCGGGGGATTTGAGGGAGAAAAAATCCGGAAACTTTCGACATGCATAACTTTCGAACGGGTGATCAGAACTGAATGCAAATTGATAATTAGTAAGAGTACACGCCCCCGGTACTCAGTTCAACGCCGGACGGGATCCAGGAACTATGTGGCATCGAGCACCAGAAATCCCATGACAATATTATAGAGTGATATCCCATATCCCATGACCTATTATAGAGTGCTCGGGACCGGACTTAGTGGGAAGGAAAAGCATTACCTCTAGGCAATCATTTATAGAACTGGATCGAATCCGGGCATTATCGGAAGAGTTGGGAGGGGAGGTAGGCACGTCAATTTTGTGGCATAAGAAACTGTGGTACGACTGACGGAACTTGAAGACCCCTTAAAGTATGCATGTTAATTTCAATGAGCTGAAAATAGTTTTGATCAAACGACACCTAAACTTTCATGGGCGGCGAAGGCCCATGCTCATTTGTACCTCAAGGGTTTAGATTAAAAATAAATCCCGACCACCTTAAAGTGTCGATCTTAACCGCACAGTCCTATTTTGTGCACCTACAGGAAAAATTGCATGGAATATTGGGGGAAAACCATGCACTGGTCCAGAAGCTTTTCAGTAGATCAGGGTCTCAAAGGCTTAAAAGAATTGACATCAGACAAATTGAACCAACGGATCAGACAACAGTTAACGAGTTGGAAGCGGATCCCTGGAAATTTCGTGGCACGCTTAGAGTTGAGGGATCGGGATGAGACTTGTAGCAAGACGAACAAGCATCAGTGCTATACATCATTTTTAGAAAACGGACCGGACCCGGGCACTGTTGGGAGAGCAGGAGGAATCCTGGAGTAATCCCGGAAATGTTGTGACATGCTTAATTCTGGAACTTGACAAATTACACGAGCACACGTCTTAGGTATTAGGTATACACGTCTGTATTGGGGACCTGACTAGATTGTATAACTTTCAAACTAGTTATCCAGTTCGGATGGTACTTAATAGATCACGATGGCACCAATCCTATGACAACTTATACTCTGAAACAGTCGTCAACGAATGAAATAACCTTTCCAAATCCAATATGACAGCCCATCTTATGATGAAAGGGATCTCGGTGAAGAGCACAAAGCCTATCTGATGAACATGCTAACTACCCTTACAAGTCCCTCATGAGCTTTCAGCCCTTGTTCTTTATAGCAAAATAGTAGAAGAATATAAAAAAGGTTGTTCCTCGTTGTGTTTTTTGATGATCCGAACCATGGGGGGGGGGGAGATGGAGGCGAGTCCCTATATGTTTGTAAACAACACATCGCTAGTCCAGATCTGGTTAGTCCAATAGGACTAGCCAGATCTGACCCAAACTTGCTGGAAAGGTAGAGCTAGGGTCGTCGACATTCCTTCCGATTGAATCACTGCGTGGAGGAATTCAATCCAACCATGTAGGGGGAGGTTGAAGGACTTTGTCCGAATATTCTTGTCGTCGGATCTCAACTTAACTCCGTTTCAAGGGTCCGAACCCCATGCGGCCGGGGGGGGGGGGGGGGGCTTTAATTTGTTTTTCATCTCATCTACCAGAATGAGTTGGCTGATCTTAACCAAATTTGGTGCCCCCCCCCCCCCCCCCCCGCCCCTTGATGGGGTGTCCTAATAGAATATTTTGAAGGACCGAATCAGATCGCCTTAATCTGCACACAACAACACCTCCAAACGATGTGCTGCTAGGTGTGAACCATCAAAAGGCAGAACTACGACCCTAGCTCTAACTTCGCAAGTTTGGTGAGATCCGCCAACTCAATCTGGTACCTGGCTCAACCTGCTATTCACTCAAATTTGGACCCTCCTACCCACAGTGTTTGGATCATCGAAAGAGACGACTAGGAACACTTTTTTATTCTCTTAAACTATTTTTTCACAAAGCTTTTTTCGAAAATTATGGGTCTACTTCCGTCAGGGGCGTCGCAAGTGCATTTTCGGTGGGGGGGGGGGGGGGGTGCAGAGCCAAAGTTTTACCGAATCTTTCAAAAATTTTACTGAATCCTAGAACTAAGAATTCGAGCTTTAAATTATGGAACAGAAACGATTACGTAGGAAGAGTAACAATAAAAGGCGGCATGAACGACTATAAGTCAACTATTAGGCGGCGTTTTGGCGAAGCCCACATGGAGAATATATTATGGGCATGATTGCAGTAACAGCTTCTATCTATTATAGCCAATATAAAATTAAAATGAGCGCCGCATGCGAAAATTTTCAGAATCCATTTTTTTTTTCTATAGGCTAAAAATATAACTGCTTTGCTTACAAATTCTATCCTTACCGTTGATTAAATACCGAGACTCAAAATTGTTCCAGAAACCGGATGGAGAGACGTTCCTGCAGCAGCAGCAACTGTGGTCTAGTCAATATACTACCTATAATCACATAAAGTGAGCGCCGCATGCGAAATTTTTTTTTTGCTTTTTCGTGCCAAATTTAATTTCCATCCAAATTCTAGCTCTTAATGTTTCGAAATCTCAATCCTAAAACTGGCTTAAAACCCCCGTCAAATGACGCGCCCTTCCACAAAATAGAGAATATTACGAAAAGTGCTGCAGGCGGAATTTTTTAATTATTTATGATTAGATATTCTTTTTGGGGTCCAAAATAAAAGTAAGGACTATCTATGATATCATAGATCTTCCCTTTTGTCAGCGACCAGTGCTTCACTCGACCTCTTCTGAGTTTCGAGGTTCGCGGTAACTTCCGAATCTTGGCAATTATAACGAACAAATTACCGAATCCCAGTTATTATACCGAATAAGTTTAGACCAATAGCATGTTTGGGATTCTGTATAACTACCGTAGTTTAGACCGATAGCATGTTTGGGATTCTGTATAACTACCGTATCCCGTTTATTATACCGAATTGTTTTGGTATCGAAAGACTACCGAACAATATTCATATTCGGTATACTTTCGTCGAAACTGGAACAAAGTCAGAATTCGTGGTTAACTTCCTAATCCAGGAAATTATGCTGAATAAATTACCGAATCCCAATCATGATACCGAATAATTTTTGAACCAATAGCTTATTCGGGATTATGTGTAACTACGATATCTCCATAAATATACCGAATAGTTCCGGCATAGAAAAATTACCAAATGATTTCAGTAAATTCTCTCACCAAATTCGTGATAACTACCGAATACTGGCAATTATACCGAATCCTGATCATTAGGCTATACCGAAGAGACTTGTACAGATAGCCTATTTAGGATTCTGTATAACTACCGAATCCCCGTAAATATATCGAACAGTTATGCTATCGAAAAAATACCGAACAATTTTAGTAAAATTTTGGGCCTCCGGCCCATAATTTTACAGAATCTCAAAAAGGTGGGGGGGGGGTGCTGCACCCCCCCAAAATAAAATCGACCAACCATCCACCCTATTTTATCAAGGTATAAAATCCCAAATTTTTTAACTTTGAAGGGACCCACCCCGGACTAAATCCGCAATTTTCGCACCAAACCACCCACCCCCACCCGGCTAGATGTCTTAAAATTTAATACCTGTGACCCCCTGCCTAGATATTATTTGTCTAGGTCCTTGCCCGATCCGGTAACAATGGGGGTGGGAGGTAGAAGTGGTAGGGTACTGGAAATCTTGAAGCTCGCGTTTAGAATCGGCACGGAATTTCTTGAGGAGGACGGTGGTTTGTGTTCCGTAACTCTGGAATGGCTGATCCGATCAGGTTGGAACTTGATCGTCGGCAAGAGCACCCAGAATGGATATTCCATTCGCAGGTTCGGGCTTGGTGCGACCTTTGCGGGTTGGTGGTGGTGGAAGAGGGGGGAATCCCAGAAAACTTGTGGTGTGCATAACGCTTGAACGAGTCATCCGATTTGGATAGAACTTGATAGTTGTCAAGTACACATGTTCCGTTGACAGGGCCAGACCGGACCCAACAGCTTGAGGGAGTTGGGTACCAAAAATATCCCCTAAAGCTTGAAATGTTGGGGCGGAACTTTGTCGGCCGGCCAGTCACAAGCCATATATGTACTGTTTTTTTTGGCAATTTTACTTTCTATCAGTAACTGAAAATGATAAATACAGTTAACAAACACACTTCAGAATGTTACTTTAAAAGATAAAAAAGTAAAAAAAAAGAAAAATAACGAAAACAAAAACCCTAAAAATGGTTCATCCCGCGCCAAGAGGTTCCTGTTAAATTATGTTACTTGTGAAACATTTAGATTATAACTTGTTGTCCGAAAACCGAGTATCTAATGTAATCTTAGCGTGTACCCGAGCGGTTAGTACATATTGGGCACCGGTACTTTGACCTTAATCCTCGAAGGGTTGGTTCGTAACTGTGGAGGGGGAAGTTCGGACGGTAAGGTCAGACTTTCGGATACGGCATGTCTTTCGCTTTCTGAAGTTATTGTCTTCTTTTGGGACTCAAGATATGGGTCCCAGCTGTCTCGTGATGGTCCTGCGCCATCTTTCTTCTATCAACGGTCACCACTTCTTCCAGCGTTTCATATAGCTTCTTCCGTTGTCTTATTGGGTTTTCCTCTTCTTCTTCAGTGGGTGTGTCTGCTTGTGTTGTCTGCTTAGTCTCTTCTTGGCTGGAGAACCGTTTCTCTTCTTATTGTTACAAGGCTTGTAGTCAGCCGTGCTTGAAAGTCATCTTCGGGAACGTTTAGCTGCGAGGACAGCTCGCTTGTAGGTGTGAGAACTTCTGGCATGAAGAACTCGTCATTGGTGTCTCTCTTACTCGACTGAATTGTAACTCGGACTTAAACTCACAGTATTAGCTGCTTATTTGCTTACTTTCATGGGAAACTAGCTGTCGACCCATCTTTAGTTTAATTCTTTAAACCATTCTAGCTTTCCCTTTAGCAATTTCTCTTTTTGCTCCATCAGTTGAGCTCTAAATAAAGCCTTGCCTCTTAAGGATAACCAACGCAGCTTCTGCTGTTTGAAACTTTCTTCTAGGATAACCTTATTTCCTCTTTAAGGGTCCTTGATTCGTAGTTACCAGTTATTTCAGAGAGACACATTACCTGTAAAATACAAAATAGATTAATCCAATTCTGTTAATTTTGGCGGATACTTCTTCCCGTCCAGGGGTGACCTAACTCACCCCCCGCTTTCTTAAGCTTTCCTCCGGCGAAACTTGGCGATAGTTCCCCTGGCTTTCAAGTAGTCTTCCACTTTCTTTTTATTCTGAAGTACATTATCTTAAAGGAGAAGTTATTACTTCTTAAATGGTAGTGTGGGATGAAATCGTGACTTCCACGATACAACTCCTTACCTCGATCACTAGGGGACAGGGTAGGGTAAAACAACAATCTGGTGCTTGAGATAGAGTGCGTTCAAGTAAACGACAGTTCGTGACTCTGTTATTTACGTGACGCGCAGTAATCGTGAAAACTCTCCCCCTATTTCTGTGTCAGACCTCCCACTTTCGAGTATGCTAACTCGTCTGGCTGCTTTCTGTCTCGTAATGGTCCTAACTGTCTACTAAAGAGCGACCCAAGATACAGTTTGTACTCCTCCTGTTTTGCTTTCTTTGATGCTGTTCTGCTTCCCGTGTAGCATCTAAATCTGGCCTACCCCTTTTGCTCGATGTGGCTTGGTCAAATTTATGTTGATGTAAAATTTGTTCGATGTGAATTATCCTTACTTACCATTTGGCTGCCAAGCCAGTTGACTTAAAGTAGACTATTAGATCTACCTCGCATCTGTTTTACAGGGGCAAAAATATCGACTGACGGTTCCCCTAAAGCCTGCTGCATAGGGATTTCGGTCGTCAGCGGTTCTGTTGGCTGCGCTGAGCCAACTGATTCTGGAGTAGACCCCACTTCCTTGCTTGGGTTTCCTGTTTCTTCTTGCCGTGGGGTCGGTACAGCATCTGGTCTTTGACCTTCTAATGTCTCCCAATGTTGGTGGAGACACTTGTTCTCTGTTCAGGAGCATCACCTTCCTCTTTCGTTGCAGACGAGCTAGACTTTGAGTCGCTTGATTGGCCTATCTTTAGGAGGGCTCCTACCCGCCATAGCTGCTCTTCATCTGTTCTACTTGTCTGAGGCGCCGGAACCTTTGTTTACCGGATACCGGACTTTTAGATGAACCGGCACTACTTTGTGAGCTTTGACTTTTACGCAACTTTTCTTCTTTGCGTTTTTGTTTGTGCTCAACTGCCATGTCATAAATTATTAGGCCCATATCTCATAGTGGGTCTGGGAACGGAAATTCACTTGCCCTTTCTCTCCAGTGTTTCTTCATTTTGTCTTTTTTTTGTCTCATTGGAGTAGACCCGCTTTCAGCGCCCGGTATTCCTCCCCCGATAAACGTTCGAGCTGGGCTCTTACTTTCTTCTTGTTTCACCTGAGGAGTAGAACTAAAGGGTTCGGGTGTCAACAAGTCTTTCGGCTGGAAGACTTCGTCTTTTTCCATCGTGTCGTCGTAGTTCTGACCCATATAATTGTCCTATGCAAGCTCACTCAGTGTTGCTTTTGTTCTGTCAAGGAAACGGTCCTTGAAGTCGGGAGTGTCTTTGATATCCAAGTCCGCTGTTGAAGAGTATCTTCGTCTCTCTGCTCTTTCGGTAGTCAACTGAAATGGGCTTGGCAGATCCGAATAGTTACCGTCGTGCAGTTCACTGGGTATCTTATATTCGGGTGGCCTGGGAGCGGAGCCTGCTGAATCAGATAAGTGTTCCCCGTCGATTGTAGGTATGTAGCTTCGCGACTTCTTTATATTGTAATACAAATAAATTCTTGATAAATCCAGTTAATCTGTTGATTCTTATTTTATTATTGTTTAGTGTCTTTAATGAAGCACACATTTCTTGTGCTTTCTTGGCAGGTTAATATTATTAGCTGTGTGTTATGTTTCAATACAGATGAATGGAACTTCTGTCCAACTAAAGGACAATTGGTGTTCAGCGCTCTAAAAGTGCTGTATTGAATAACTGTTCGACATCCCGTTCTTTTTGCCCAATAAATAAGGCTCATAACCTTCTTGTTCCGTTGGGGATATGAGAAGAATCCTGGTTTTGAACCTGTGTATGCCTATTAAATTTCACCGTCGATTTTCCATTAATCCGCTCCCGGCGTTCTGGGCGGCGACTTGATCTCCCGACACGATTTCCGTCTCCAGGTCATTCAGAGAGGTAATTGGGAGCGTAGTCTTTTGAACGAGTTCCATTTGTCGAGCCCTCAAAGAGACTTCTTACTCCAATCAGCGAGAGGAAATCGACAAAAGCCAATTTCTCAGCTAACCTTTTCATGTTCCGAGTAATTGTCCCTGGCAGGACGTGTTTTCCCTCTAGGGTTTGACACTGGTCGATTTCTTGCCTCGCCGCGTTCTGGAGGCAGAAAAGATGCGTCGGCTAGTTCAGTGATCGAAGATAGAGGACGGCGATACGTTCGATGGAAGAGGTTTGAAACAACAGTTTTCTTAGTTGGTTTCAAACAGTGTTGCCACTGGTCGCAGAATCCTACGATTTGTCACAAGTTTGTGACTTCTTCGACAAAGCGAGCCAGAACTCTGCTACCGTTTACTTACCAGTAAATAACAATTTAAAATTGAAATAGATAAAGCAGAGGCGTATAATTATATAGCAGATAAAGCGAGTAAATAAAAAAGACACTCGTTCATCAGCGCCAGAATGTCACATGTCTTTGCGGCCAAATGTTAGAGGTTCCGTGAGAGAAAATGCAACACTAATTCATGGCTTCGTCAGGAGCAGTTCGTTTGGGTCTTCTAGATTGATGTTTCTCGGTGGTATCCTTCCATGGCTGGACAGTACAAATGATGCACTTATGTACACGTTAAGCTTAAATGGTCATCGTACACAAACCAACACAAAAATAAACGAAAACCTATACCACCTAATCGGAAATGGGAAGACACCCAACTGGGTGAATACGGCTGGTCTCTTTATGTTATACAAGACCTGTTTGCTGAGCAGACAGTGTCGCCATTTCTTGTCATCATCTGATCTATTAAACAGCTCTGTTCTCGATTGTAGTTGTATCACATGCGTCTGAAATACAAAGAGTATGGCCGAGGGCCTACTCTTGTGTTGAGCACCACTGTACAAGCCACCGTGGGTACTGGCTGTAGCACATATTGTACAGCCAATGTGGGAGTGAGTAACCCCTCACGTAGGCCACGAATAAAAGCCGTCCTCCTAAATAATTTTTGTCGCGAAACTGCTTTGAGACTGACGGCTCATGTTATGACCTACACTTTGTCTACCATCCCTATTAGAACATCTTAGAGCAATTACTGTATCAGCTGTACCTCAGCTAAAAATGTTCACACGAATACAACCGATCTCCACAACACTCTTCTACTATCAACAAAACTCCTCGGTGCATGGAAAGACTGTAACTTCGTTAATGTTCAATTACTTTTTTTTGTTAGAAAACATCTCTGGCGAAGGTTTGTTTTTCCTGATTGCAAGCTTCATGGACTCTACCTTAGTTGATTTCATGGAACAGCGACTTTCAGGGCCTCGTTGAGAGCGACGATAGAAACGGTTGAGGAAGTTTTTCCGTCGTTCCATAGCGCGGCTAGAAAGATGGCTGTAATAAAGGATTTTCAAATGCCGTGACCGGGGAGTTCTTGCTTGGAGAACTGGAAAAATACATGGGCGTAAAGTCTTGCTTGGAACAGGAAAAAATGTTAATTAGCTAGCGAATTCCAAGCCAGTCGTGTATAGTTAGTAGGTCAGTATTTTGGGTGTGTGTTGCAAACTCTGATTGGTAGGACGTTAGCTTGACACTAGCTAACGAGCTACCTTATGCCCATGCCACACTCAGTCACATCTGTACGTAATTTGATTCGTTAATTTGGTTATTACCCACTCTTACGTTTCATCCTGGTCACACTTGGAACGAAGAAACTCAAGACATATTACCACCATCATCACTCAAAGGTAAACAAAACAGTCTAAAGTCAGTGACTCTGATCTGTGATTGGTCCAAACACACTATAGTGGGGCCCGGGCATTAATGCCCGAGCTCCACTATGGACACACGTATTGTGAATCAGTTGTTCGACCTTGTTTAGACTGGTAATGAGACGGTTCTCTCTCACCCACATAAATCTGGGGATGGAAAAATCTATCACCCATTTGCCATCTGCTGTGAACAACCAGTAAGACATGAACGTCATAACAGCTCTTTTAAAAAAACAATTTCCGAACAGTTGTGCCCATAGGTCCGGGCATAAATCGCACTGTCCAGGTGGCTGCTCCTACTGTAGATGTCGCTGCTCGGTTGAATGGTGTTTGTTATACAAGATGTTTGGACTGGATATGTTACTGTCTATTAAAAGATTCCGGGGCACCCCACTTGTATTTTGAGGATTCGGATTCACACTCCTTGACCCTTGTCAAACTTTAGTTTGGGTTTGGATGAGTCTACTGTCTGTGTACTGACTGTTTACTCTGATAGCGTGCTCCGGTTTTGACCGCTCTGGATGAAAAGAAGTGCTTTCAGATCCTTATCCTGGTACGTGAATGGCTTTGAAGTCTTGTTGTCTGATCTTTTCAAAAGAAGCAGCGCATGGACAGATTCCCTGAGCCTCGTTTTTGTTGCATGCTGCAGGTCCACTTCTCGGCCGATTACGGACTGATTCTTTCTACATCCGTTTTTGCACTGCAGCGCTTCCGAGGAAGACGGCAGCGCTTCTCGAGAATCACAGACTTGCTCCCCGACCAAGTCCGTGCTTCCCTGCAAGATGCTGCAGCGCTGCCGCTTCAACCAAGAAGAAAGTGAATCCAAAAACGCATATTATGCAAAAGCAAAGAAGTGCTGCAGCAGCGATGCGGCAGCGCTATTGCAACAAAAACGAGGCTCTGATCTTTGCCAGAATGTCGCAATTGGGTTCCTCTTCCTCTGGTCGTGTTCTGTTCCGAGAACTGTAGTTTTTGGAAAACCGTAAAAGAGTGACGAATAGTAGTAGTTGTGTGTACGGAGGTATTAAGAAGGCATGGGATGTCCACCGGGATCTATGTCTACCCCGAAAAACTTGCCTTGCTCCTTGTAAAACGGATGAAAGCACGACTGCGTCACACCGCCATCTGACGACTGACGCTCTCGACCGATGCCAGTCGGCGCAGATGCTCTTGAATCGACCTTATCAAGGTCGTAAGCGAAATTAAGGACTATAGATGAAACTTCCCTGTCTAGGTCCGTCGCGCACTTTGCTTTCAGGTCTCGCGGGGATCCTAAACTTCCTAGTTTATGACTTCGTCTGGAAATAAATAGTAGTAACTTCGTCGTTGTCTGCATTCTGGAAAGATTGCTCTCGCACCTGATTTGCAATCTTCAAACTTTGACTAAAAGAAGGCAAAACCTTTCCCTAAATTTTGGTCAAAAGCTTCTAAAACATCCTCTCCATAGCCGTCTCTTGCCTCACCCATATGCTCCCGGACGAGTACGTCTCCCGAGAGAAGCGGCTGTGAAGGTTCCAAAGTTGACACCTGTTTTTGCTAAAAAAAAAAAAAAAACAGACCGCAGAGCTCTGTGCCTAGTTTTGTGGCCCTTTTTAACTCAACTTGACTTATAGTCTGTTTTCTTTTTGCTGATTGTGTAATGTGTTTATTTGCTAACAAAGTATGTACCAGACGAAAAAATATCGAATTTGGCAGTTTGCCATGATAAGCCATATTTTTGAATTAAAGTTTTATTCTATTCTATTCTAATCCGAAATTTCAAGACCCACGTTGCCAACTGAGGTTTTCTCAATCGATTAGATAGTGCTTCTTAGCACCAGTGTATCTGAAACGAGACTTTATGATTCTGCAAGTTAGATACTACTCGAAAGAAGTTCCGTTTGTCAGATGATGGATCGTGCGGAAATATAATTTCCAGCATATCAAATTCCAAAATGCTTTGTGGAAACGATTTGGTTTAACAGTGGCTTGGTGACAAGTGCCGAAACTTGCTGCAGAATGTTCGTGACAGAGATGGGCGAAACCGGATTCGAATTCAGGACAGGACCCTTTTGGCCTGATTCGAATCCGGGTTCGAATCTTCTGCGTGTTAGGCTCGACTCGAATTCCATACCCTGAATCTTACGAATCCACTCCAGTTTCTAGTCTTTTCCCAATTTGTACAGACTGCACTTAAGGTATTGTTCTTAACTACCTCCGAGTTCATTCCTTGTTGCCGTGTGGAATCCCATACTATAACAAGAACACATGAAAACCTGGAAATATGGTTTATAACGTTTATATTAACTGTCTCGTTTGCCATAGACATCAGTGCCTCTTTGTCACCTCTGATTTTTAAACTGTAAACTATGTACGGATTTGATTTTTTAAGGTCAGATTCGAATCAGGGTTCGAACCCTATAGGCATGAAATGGTGGATGCAGGATCAGATTCGCACCTAGCCCTTGATTCGGATTCGACTCCTTTCATGATCGGATTCGCCCACCTTTGGTTTGAGACATATATTTTGACGGCTTTTCTTTACACACACATTCAGATAAGGTTTCACAGATGAACATAAGTTTGCGAAATTTGTATCACTATTAGGAAACCTGCTTGCGATGCGTCAACATTTTCGTCAAAAACGAGAACACGGGGTTATGACCACACAGGAATTTTTTTTCGTAGAACAAGTATTTAGGGGACACAATTAGTCTGTAAAGGTCATGGTTCAACTTATTTTCCCTTCTGTTTAGTTTTACTTGTTTTATTTAATTTTACATTTATTTTCTACAAACAGAATTATTAAAATAGATGCCTTTTTCTGAAAATCAGTCTTATACCAAAACTAAACTCAGCATTGTTAATAGAAATTCTTTTTAACCATTCCTAATATCTTTTTGTTCAAAAACCAACAGCAGGGGCAACTCTCAGAATTGACTCCCCACGGAATCTGAAAGTTGCTGTTGGTGGTTATGATAGTCGGAGCACCCCCGTCCGTGAGGACTCGCGAGAATACGCGGAGGTGAGTCCCTGGGACAAACAGAAGCGTGGGGACTCCTTCACACGTTGTAGCTACTGGTTGATCCAACCAATTGGCCGTGCAGGCCCTTTGAGGCGGACGATTGTAGCCAGCTGGCGGTGGGCCAAGGATCTGACTAACATTTTGGCCCAATATGCATGTATAGATTTATCTACCTTCAAGGTGAAACTGCAAATAAGTTCTGATTTCTTCAGACATACCTAAGACCTCATCCGCGCATCTGTGTGTAGGAATTTTCTGAATGTTGAGGTAGTTGACTCTTGTTGAGGCCGAGGTAACTGTCGTGTATTTCAGACGCATGTGATACAACTACTATCGAGAACAGGGCTGTTTAATAGATCAGATGATGACAAGAAATGCCGACACTGTCTGCTCAGCAACAGGTCTTGTATAACATAAAGAGACCAGCCGTATTCAGCCTTTTCTAGGGTTTTTGGCCTAAAATAAAAATAAAAACCATTGCCGCTCTTTTTTTTTCATGATGCAGTAGTGTGCAGTATGGTCACCCCTTAGGGCGGGTGAAAGCTTCACGGGACAGCCCCGGTTCACATGTGTTCATTCTGCTTTATCAATAGCTCTCTTAATTGCCTAAGATACTTTCGGCGGAATTGCTAATGAACTTCTTTTCCAGGTATTTCTGCCAATCATCGTTGAAAACAAGCCTTGGAAGTCTTCCACTGACTTGCAAGCCACCATAGACCTATCCGGAGAGCAGAGTGACTCCTCGGAAAATGTTTCTGAATTTTCCATCGGTGGCAGTGTGGAGTCCCTGGAAACGCAGCTACAGAATGCTATAGACGACCCACGACCGTCTGCCAGTCCTAAGGGGTCGTTTGTAAGAAAGCGAGATTTGTGGGAGAAAAAGACAACTGATTCCGAGCCGGGACCATCCAAGCTCGAGCGCGGAAGGCGCGTTTTTGACACGCGCCCGCAGATTAAAACTCGAAGTAGCGCAGCGCCAACCCCGGACCTTGTAATGGACTTGCCCGTCTCTTCGTTCCTTTCCACGAGTCCTCAAACGAGCAGTGATAGTTCGCTGTCGTCCCCCAGCCCGACCGAAACTGCGGCCGATACATTCGCTAGTCAGAACCAATCGACGCTCAAAAAATCCGCTGGAAGGAGGAAAGAGGAAACGCCAGAGCGCGAAAACCACATTGTTAAAACGCGGACAGCCTCGACCAATGCTAATCTCGCTCCGAGAGATCCCACCGATCCGCTGGATTTGCGGACCGCGTTAGATGCGGACGCGGAGAATAACCAAGTCGCTAAAAGTCCGCTTCCGCGAACCCCGAAATTGGCTCAAAAGTTTCCGCATTTCTACAGTCTGCCGACCCCCGTTCTTCCCACGCCAGGAGGCCAGATTGTCAATTTCCGCGCTCACTTACGCTCCCGCAATCCGTCGAAACAGGAGCAAGAAGATGATAAAAGCTAAAAAAAAAAAAAAAAAAAAAAAAATCCGGAAAATCTTGTAACATAGTGGACCATTTTTCATAATTTTGCTGCTCTGTGTCACTTTTTGGTGCTTAGTTCTTGTGATACCTATTCAGCCAGATCTTCATTGTCTGTTACCTCGAAGAGGTGTAATATTCAGGATTTGTAAATGTCTGGTTTCGTTTCAAACTTCCTAGAAACTGGTATTTTTTAATCTGCGCATCTTAACTTTGTATGCAGCTTTGTGTTTGAAGGAGCGTTTTAACCTTGGAATGATGAAAATGAAAGGGGTTCTATTATGTATGTGGTTGCCTGTTTGGCAACTTTTTCTCCCCTCGAACTATTTCTTGTGGTAGACCAGCGGTAGGTATATAAGAAGAAACCCTATAATTGTTGCTGGATTCTTGGGCATCTTTGCCCCATCCCCCTTCCCGTTTTCATTTTGTTTTTTAGAATTTTCTTAGAGATTTGTATTTATCATTTAGAATCTCCCTCCCTGATCTAGTTTTAACAATATTTGTTTACGGTTTTACTACCTTCAGAAGCAGCATAACCGCGACTGCTGTAACACTGCTCCGTTAAATGTGACACGATTTTGTCCTTTATTTTCCGATGTACGATCATAACGTCGCAACAGAGACGCAACGGGAAACGACTCTTTTGCCACTATCTTTGGCAGGAGGACAACGAAATCCTCGGGATGCTGACCTCTAAGGACACAGGGGACGATCTACCATATCAAACTTCATGTCATCTGGCTCAACCCGTATGGAAATAATTCAATTCATTGTATTATAGGACATTTTTCCAATCGTAAACAATTGGAAACGATCGTAAACAGGTGTTTTATTACGATTGTGAACAGTGGAAACAACTGTTTCCAATCATAAAAAAAACTATAGTTAATCGTTTCCAATTGTTATCAGTTGTTCACTATTAGAAAAATGTCCTATACTACAAATGACTTGAATTATTTTCATACGGGAAGTCAGTGTTAAATGAGGATTAACTCGGAAGATATTTTGTGGTCAACGACCCTAGGGTTATAGTATTTTCTTTCAAAAAATATAAAGATTTCCCCACGAAGAACGCATGCGTTTTGCCGAACCAGTTGAACAACCAACCAACTGCTTGTCTCACATGTTGTGTCACTTCGAAACTGAAATCACTGTGGTGTGAATCAGTTGCTAGAGTGGTTTTCCTCCGCGACAATATGGTATAAACGACACCGCAGATTTCCATAAAGGCCTATGCTTCGCACTGAAGATCCGGTCACGCTGCCAAGAAGTCTTACGCAGATGGAAATTGAACATTCTTCAGGGTGTTATTATTAGTTCCTTGTTTTAACTGACCTTATCCGGCTCTAGAGCCGATGGTCCGCGAAAAATGTAGACACCTCTTCGTCCGATTTGTTTTGGCATGCCATCAAAACTTGAATACTGAGCAGGTAACTGCCCAGGTCTTACTGCTCAACTCTACGGCCCTAGTCCGTTCTCGTTCAGAGCTTTTATCCATCCTGAAGGCAATAGGCTGTTTTGGGATTTGGCTCGTATAAACGGACCAGGCTCCCGCTTTTTATTATTATTATTATTTATTTATAACCCATCAACTGGCCGAGACCAAACAAGATATAGAATGGAAAAAAATACAAAAAATAAACGAATAGGTAAAGAGAGTAAACTGTAGCACAAAATAACAACAAAATCCAAATAAGCTTGAGTCACGTCCTTTTTCAATGGGTTCTGTATTAGTAGTTCGTAAACCTCGTAAATTCAATCACTTCCGGACAGAGTACACTGTAAGCAGGGTGTTTGGCACTCCCACAATTGGCGCACTTCACAGAGGTTGGGACACGGGCTCTCTGGTTCGTGGCTCCCACCACACTTAGAGGATTTGGCGGTGTTCCCACTATGGTACTTGCGCTTACTGAAGTGCCATAATGCGATCGTAATGTCGGTCGGTCTGTCCGCATTTTGCTAGTTTGGGCACTTCCACATAAGCTAGTTCTTCCGAGGAGCTCACTGGGCGGAAATACTGGTTATGCAAGTTTTTTCTCCTCGAAACCAAGGGGTCTGAGCTAAGCTGAAAACAGACGCGACGGGTTCGGAACCTTCGAGAAACCTAAACAGAGTCAAGGGAGTCACGGGTGTTAGAATATTGGGATAGAACCTGTGTCTTGTTCGACTTGTGCTTTGAGGATGAATCGTGTAGCTTCCTCATTTCTTCCCGCTTCTACTGATGCTAGTTTTATGTTTCCCGTTTTGGTGTAGAACTGTAGAGGAGCTATGTCATCTTGAATATACATTATTTAAATCCCTCAACATTTGACTCTTCATTTAATCTATGATGTTTCTTGTCGGGAACAATTTGTCCGAGTTCTGGTAGCCTACCATTGCCCTAAAAACCGTTGTTTTCGAAAAACTAACCGTAAGACATAATCAAGGAGAATTCATTTGATGAAGTTTTGTTATAAAAAAGTCGACCTACCAAAAGCGAAGAAAACAAATTTCACATAATCTGCTCATTCATACCACCCTGTAAAACAATTGTTTCAATTTTTCGATCTCAGAAAAGCATAAATCCGTGGAGCGATAACATTTTGCCCCTTGGTCTGTTTCATGTAATTGTGAGACCAACCGTAAACGGCGTCGTAATTTCTAATGTGATGTTTTGCATTTTGTTTTCCTTGAATTGTATATAATTTCATTTCTGATCATGTAATTCAATATCTAGTCGTGATGTGTACCCAGGTTTTTGGCAGAATAAAAAGCTCTTTGTACGAATAAAGGTCTGGTGTTGTGCTTACGTACTTGCATTTGTGTACTGTATGCATATAAATATGTATATACCAGCTTAATTGCCCATATTCCGGTTCAACGCTTCCAAGCGGAGTAGTTTCTGTTAATCCCCCTATGCCTCACCATCAGCACCATGGTAAAAACAGAGCCACAAGTTAGTGGGTGGAAAACCTGTCATCTGCGTCCCAGGTAATGGAGGTTTTCCATATCTCAGCAGTGACAGTGACCCACTACCCTAGGGAACCGACTTTTCGCTATGTCTACACAAATAACAGTTATGAGACAATGGGGGACGAACAGAAATTAGTCCGCTTGGAGCGCTGAACTGTAATAAGCCCAATACTCTATATGACTAAAAGTGCGAACCCACGATCAGGGTGGGATGCTCCCGGTCTGGAATTCCTGCCCGGATTTTGGGCATCGTCATCACTTCCGTGTGGAAAAGTTTAAATTTTTCCAACTTGATGCTGAAAGAGCAGGAAATCCGGCCGGGAAATCCTGATCGTGTGTTCGCACTATAAGTCCAAAACACGCCAGCGATCCTCAGGAAGAAGGAGTAAGCGTGTACGTACGACTTGAATCCTGTGTCAATCAATCACTACGATCTTTGGCAGCAGCTGTGACACCACTTCTACCTTTCTTCCGCTAGCTACCCGGAGAGGCCAGAGGTTTTGCATCAGCAAGGAAAGACAGTTATCAAGAGCATTGTTTACCAAGTACCTGTACTGATGTCAAAACGCCATCTGGGCAGCTCTCCTTGGCGACAGCAGCTGACGGACCAAGTCGTGCCATGAAGCTTGTTCTTTCGTGAAGGTGGTCGAGAATTGATACGAGGAGGGACCCCACCTCCTTCCAAGCCGAGGGAAGCCTCCCATGGGCTCGAAGTTTTCTTTGAGGGTGCTGATTTATATATATATATCTGTATTTGAAAGCTATTAAGACATACGTAGAACATTCTTAAATCCTTACTTTTCTACATCCTTACTTTTTCTCACATTCATAACTTAGTAACATCTACAAACTTTCTGCTTAAACAATCACTTTTTGGGATCCCAAAGCGTAAGTGGAGGGATGCCTATGACATCGCAAAAGTTGTCCGTCTGTCCATCCGTCCGTCCGTCTGTAAGCATGATAACTCTCGAAGGGAAGGAGATATTTTGATGAAACTTGATCCGACGATTTTTTGGGTCAAGGGTAAGGTCAAGTTCGTAGATGGGCTTTGTAGCCCTACATTTGGGGGTGGGAGAGGGGGTTTAAAATTAAGGGACAAACAAACAAATTTTAAACAGCTAATGTGATAGTCGATTCGGTTAAAACGGACATCGCGGCGAAGCCGTGATGTCTGTTTCATAAATCTTTTGTCCCCACATTTCCAAATTGGGTTATTTAACATGTTTGTTGGTTCCCATATTTGGGATCCCAAAACGTAAGTAGAGGGATAACTATGACATCGCAAAAGTTGTCCGTCCGTTCGTCCGTCTGTAAGCACGATAACTCTCGAGGGGAATGAGATATTTTGATGAAACTTGGTGTGAGGATTGTTTGGGTCAAGTTCGTAGATGGGATATGTAGCCCTACATTTGGGGGTGGGGGAGGGGGTTCAAATTATGGGACAAACAAAATATTTTTAAACAGCTAATTTGATAGTCGAGTATGGGGTAAGAAGACATGCTGAGCACGATGGTGAAAGCCATTTTCTCACCGGACTTGTAGTTCGTCTTGTCTGGACTTGTCTGGATCAAATATTAGATTTTTGGGATCACATCGACACCTTTGGTCTTGTTCAACCATATTTCCAAAACAAATGATATACCTAGGTGACGTAGACTTTAGGATACCTTGAAGTAGCTCACCCCCTCCACCCCATTTTGAAAAATAGTAGCCCTTGCAATGGTGCCCCTCTCACCTTAGAACAGGGGCGTCCCCAGGGGGGGGGGAGAGCAGCCCCCCCCCCCCCCCCTACGTTTTGGGCGTTCGGTCAAATTTTCGCCTAAGGCGAAAATTTGATTTAGAGGTAAGAAGACATGCTGAACACGGTGGTGAAAACCGTTTTCTCGCCGGAGTAGTTAGTCTGGTATCCGGCAAAAACCGGAAAGTTGGTTAAAAGTAAAAGTTTCATTTCAAGTTGATTAAATGTTCGATTTCAGGGTAAGAAGACATGCTGATCATGACGGTCAAACCCATTTTCTCGCCGGACAACTAGTTCGCCTGCAATCCCGCCAAAACCGGAAAATATGTTGAAAGCAAAAGTTGTGTTTGAAGTTGATTAGATGACAGACTTAGGGGTAAGAAGAGACGCTGAGTCTGTATATGACAATCATTTTTACCCGGACATATAATTAGTCCAGAATCCGGTTGTAACCGGATTTTTTTGAAAGTTAAAGTTTTTTTTTTAGTCTCTTTATAGGGAGGGATAAGTTGGATTCGTTGGATTAGTTTCTGAATTTTCTTTTTTTGCTGGACTACTAGTTCGCTCGAAATTCGGGCGAAACCGCAAATTTGGCAGAAGTAAAGCAGGAAGTTTCGGTCAGTATCGTCAAAATAAATATGGCTTATAGAGGTATATCTGAACTTGGTTTTATCTGATTATTAGCCTGGCGAAGACAAGACCCAATTGTCTGGATCCAATATTAGATTTTGGGATCCCATCGACACCTTTGGTCTTGTTTTTTTTCGAATTTGGTAATTCATCCAACTTTTGTTCAGTCAACATTGATTGCACCGCATTCGGTCCGTCCCTTCGTAAATTCGGTGATTTAACGTGTTTATTTGGTCTCATTCTTTACCGAATTTGGTTATTCACCGGACTATTCTGTTACGTGTCTATTCTATCACATTCGGACAGTCCATTTCATAATTTGGTGATTAATCAGATTCATTCGGTTCTGATTCGTTGCCAAATTCGGTCGATTCCACCTGAGAAACAGATTTTTGTTTAGTCCGCATCTATTACCAGACTTACCACATTCGGTTGTTTTAGGTGGTTCTAACAAGAGTTTTATTCCGTTACGAGATTCTGTTTTTCTACCGCTCCCGATCTGTTCCTTACTTTGGCTGGGTGCCATTCATTACTTAACTTTTACTTCTAAAGACTGCAGTGCTTCAGGAACAAGCACGTCTCTTGACGTGAAAACTAGCCTACTTTTGTTTACTGTAAAGCAATTGCATTTTGATAATCAATGTTTCCAAAAAAAAATTCGCATGCGGCATATTTCGCAGTATTCGCTATTTAGAAGAAGGGTGCGTCATATAGTTGGCGTTTGAAGCTTGGAATTTTTTTTAACCACATTAAAGTTGCATGGAAAGTAGTTAAATGATGCCAGAAAAAAGGCGGGTTCAACAAATTTGGCCTGCGGCGCTTTAATTTGTCCTGGCTGCAGCCATTGGCGACGTCTTCGATCTGCAGCAACGGTGTTTTTTGTCGGCACATTTTCAAGTCCTGTTGGCGAACGGACGTCCCCCAAAGGTAAAAGGCAAGTGACGGCATATCCCTCAAGTGACGGCATATCCCTGAAAAACAGGAGTGGGTGAGCGTGAAAACGCGCCAAATTTTCTCCTTAGACTTGATTTTGTACATACTATGCAAGTTTTTACATCGTATCTTTTCGATGTGTTCTTAGAAAAAAAATTATAAATTCGGTCAAAATCAGGTACCGATTAGGTCAATTTCCAGGTTCGCCCCCCCCCCCCACCCCCCAATGAAGAAAAGCTCGGGACGCTCCTGCCTCAGAAGTGCATATATGATGTCCGTTTTTATGGCACTTACTATCGGTCGGTCGGTCCGGGTTTTGCTAGTTTGAGCAGTTCTACATAAGCTAGGACGATGAAACATGGCAGTCATATCAGGGACCCCAAATAATTAAGTTGGAAATAGTCACTTTCCCGATTGGGATATCGCGGAGGGAGGGGGGATCCGGAATGTTGAGGAATTCTAACTTTTAAACGGGTGATTGGATCTTAAAACTTGGTAGTAGGAAAGACCTCTTGCCCCAGACGACCCAATTCCGGACCGGATCCGGTGACTTTGGGGGGGGATCTTGAGAAACGCTTGGAGTGGAGGGATTGGAATGAAACTTTGTAGGAAGAACACGCACAAGTCCTAGGTACGTTATTGACAGGACCGAACCGGATCCGGGCACTCTGGGGGGATAGTTGGGGGGGGGGGGGGGTGGGGTTGTCTCCGGATTATTGAGGGAATTATAGCTTTTGAACGGGTGATCGGATCTTAAAACTTTATATTTGGAAAGACCTCGTGCCCCAGACGATCGGATTAGAATCCGGACCTGGACCAGATCCGGTGACTTTTGGGGGAGCTGAGGGGGGGGAACCAGAAATCGTGGGAAAAGCGTGGGGTGGAGGGATTGGGATGAAGCGTGGTGGAAAGAACATGCACAAGTCCTAGATACATTTTTATAAGTTGTGAACTGATAGGCAAAAATGCTTCCTCAGCCGGGATTTGAACCCAGGACCCTCTGCTTACAAGGCAGTCCCTCTACCAACTGAGCTACCGAGGGGCTTGTGAACAGAGTTCGCAAACCACTACAATAGTCTGATAGAAGCCGGCCATAGGAACAGTGATCCCGCCCAAAGGCAAATTCATCGAACCAGTTCACATCCCCATGTCACGGAAATTATTGATAGGAAATTAATTGACAGGGAATTATTGACAGGACCGGATCCGGGGAGGGGGGGGGGGGGGGTCCGTAATTTCCGGGATCTCAAATTCGTTACTTTGTGATTTGCTACGACGATGAAACTTGGCAGGCATGTTAGGGATCCGACCAGACTGACTTGAAAATAGTCGATACTCTGATCTGACCAGCGGTGTGTGTGGGGGGGGGGGGGGGGGGGGTATTGGGATTTCCCGAAAAATGCTCAGATTTGAGTGAAACTTGGTAGGCGGTAAGAGAAGATTCTTTAGATGATTCATTTATGTGTCCGAACCAGATTCGGCCGCGGCATGTTGGGTTGGACGGGGGGAGGGGTACCGGAAATAGTGTGGCACGTTTAGGAATCAAACGAGTTGATCTAAACTTAAAAGGTAGAAAAGTAATATGCCCTAGATGATCCGACACAGTGCCGTAAATACTCAGACGCGAGTGAAACTAGATATCTTATTTCTAGGTCCGAACCTAAGGGCGTAGAAGGGGGTATTTTATGACATTCTCATCTACCTTCTTGCACCACCTACTCGTAACAAGTGCCATGCGAGCTTGCAGCTCTTGTTTATATTTCTGAGCAGTTTCATCGTGAAAAGGTCATTTCTAGTAATAGTTGCAACCGAGTCGGGACCCTGGTTTTAGTAAATTTAGCAAAAATATGTATTATAGCAATATATTTGTTCACGTTACCCTAGGTTCACACAGACGTTCACACTGAGGCGATACCGGCCATTGCCGAGGTTTTTGTCACCAAAATCGGCGATTTCTGTTGCTTCGTCAGGCGATTTGCAATGTTGGGAAAATTCAACTTTAATCGGGCGACAGTACGATTTTATGCGCGCAACAGCAACATTTCCCGTTAAATTCTGTTGCCGACGAAAATTCAGTGTGAACAACCAGGCGATAAAAATCTTCTATCGCTGCGATTGAAATCTCGTTCATCGCCACGATTTGCTCTGTGTGAACCTCGGGTTACTTTGACTTGAGAAAATAGACAAGTAGACTTCGAAATGAAAAAGATAAGTTCCAACTACACTTTTTTACACGTTATAATTACCACTTCAGTCCTTGACTGGGGCACCACCCGAGGCTGGAGCCCTTATGCAACATCCTAGTTTGCCTGGGGCAGAAGTTCTACGCTGACTCTGCTTTCAGATAGAAGACGAGTATTGAGCAGATTCTCCGTGTTTTCGGCGGATGACCCAAATACATTTAAGGAGGTTTTCGGGAGATTTCGGAATCACTGTCGGGCGAGCGAAGTGCATCGCGAAACTGTGGGATACCGCCGTACTGATCGCGGAACCGTATGGAAAGCTGAGATTGACCTGTTGCATCATACACCTTTTAGAATAAATATGGTTGGACGTTTTTAAGTCATCTTTAATAATGCTTGCCATTTTTTTTATTTACTAGTGATACTTGCACTGCTTTTCCCACACTTCTAAAATCCGACGAAGCATTCAACTTTCGCAGAGCTTCCACGAACCTTGTGGAATCACTTTCTGGGAAAGTTGCTTCGGTTTCAAGGCGGGAAGCCTGGGTAGAAAGTTCGACAACATTCCGAAGTAGTGCGAAACCATTGGAAAGTGAACCCGACTTTTCTTTCCAGCTCGCGAAAATCCTTCTAGAGGCTAAGCTGAAGTTTCCATTTTCAGATCGAGTTTGAACCACTCTGTAAACTTTGAATTTTGGAAGGTGTGTCATTACAAGTTATATCTGCGAATGCCTGGCGGGATTCCTGGCTCCAAATCCGTCGTTTCCCACTTTCCAGGTTGACGCTTTAAGGGCTTCCTTCTAACAATGCCTCACGTATCACCTCTAGTGAAGACGAATGCCTTCTTGCTTTTCCAATTAGACAGAAACAAGCGTCTCCAGTGCGTAGTGGTGTTGCTTCCTTCTGACAACCTGGTAACTGATGGGTGTTTGTGTTCTCATAATTAGGGGCTTGTTAGAGCAAATCTTGTAATTCGAGGATGCCGCTAATCCACAATAACTGAGGTTGACATCGAGACTTTGGAAAGAATACAAAAGCCTTCCAAATTGGTAAGGATGAGATGAGGAAATGTCGTTTATCCACCTCATTTGGGAGAAACTGCTTATCACCTCGTTATCCGGTAAAGATTTGGTTTTTTTGCCTTATCTATTCGCTGCTTTGTTCTTGTAACTCTTAGAGCTCGGTCAGAATTGGCTCATTGCCTGGTTTTTGGGATCCCAAAACGTAAGTGGAGGGATACCTATGACATCGCAAAAGTTGTCCGTCTGTCCGTCCGTCCGTCCGTCCGTCCGTCCGTCCGTCTGTCCGTCCGTCTGTAAGCACGATAACTCTCGAAGGGAATGAGATATTTTGATGAAACTTGGTGTGAGGGTTCGTTGGGTCGTCGGACCAGTCAAGTTCGTAGATGGGCTTTGTAGCTCTACATTTAGGGGTGGGGGAGGGGATTCAAATTAAGGGACAAACAAAATATTTTGAAACAGCTAATGTGATAGTCGATTATGGGGTAAGAAGACATGCTGAGCACGATGGTGAAAACCATTTTGTCATCGGACAAGTAGTTCGCCCGGAATCCGGCCAAAACCGGAAAGTTTGTTGAAAGTAAAAGTTTTATTTGAAGTTGATTAGATGTTCGATTTAGGGGTAGGAAGACATGCTGAAGACGATGGTGAAAATTATTTTCTCGACGGACAAGTGTTTCGCCCGGAATCCGGCCCAAACCGGAAAGTTTGTTGAAAGTGAAAGTTTTATTTGAAATTGATTAGATGTTCGATTTAGGGGTAGGAAGACATGCTGAAGACGATGGTGAAAACTATTTTCTCGATGGACAAGAATTTCGCCCGGAATCCGGCCCAAACCGGAAAGTTTGTTGAAAGTAAAAGTTTTATTTGAAGTTGATTAAATGTTCGATTTATAGGTAGGGAGACATGCTGAAGACGATGGTGAAAACTATTTTCTCGACGGAAACTATTTCGACCGGAATTCGGCCCAAACCGGAAAGTTTGTCAAAATTAAAAGTTTTATTTGGAGTTGATTAGATGTTAGATTTAGGGCAAGAAGACATGCTGAACACTTATGTGAAAACAAGTTTCTACCCGGACATGTAGTTCGTCCGGAATCCGGCCAAAACCGGAAAACTGTTGGAAGTCAAAGTTTTATTTCTAGTTGATTAGATAAGCGATTTAGGGGTAAGAAGAGATGCTGAGTCCCTGTGTGACAATCGTATTTTACCCGGATATATAGTTCGACCGGAATCCGGCTGGAATCGGAAAATTTGTTATAAGCTAAATTTCTATTTGAAGTTGATTAGATGTTCATTACTGGGGAAAGAAGATACCCTGATTTCGTCTTTGAGCTTTCTTTTTTCGCCGGACAAGTAGTTCTGGAGTTCGGCCGGAACCGGGAAATTGGCAGAAGTGGCAGGAAGTTTTCGTCAAAACAGATATGACTTATAGGGGTAAACACACATGCTGAATCCAAATCTGAACTTGGTTTTCTCAGGTGATTAGCTATTTGGCCTTAATCTGTTTCTGAATTTTAATTGTAAAAATGTTCAAGGAGTCTGGCGAAGACTGGATCTAAGACAAGACCCAGTTGTCTGATCAGATATTGAATTTTTGGGATCCCATCGAAGCCTTTGGTCTTGTTTGGTTTGCAACGGTAGAAAAAAAAGAACAAGATACAACCAATTCTGAATGTTGTCGTTTTAAATTCAGGAGATCAATTAGAGCAAAAGAGCATGTATAATTATGCTACAGGAACCCTAATACTCTTGATGACTATCTCTCCTTGCCGATGCAAAACCTCCGGCCTCTCCGGGTATCTAGCAGAAGAAAGGCAGAAGTGGTGCTGCCAAAGATCGCGGTGATTGATTGACACAGGATCTTAGTCCTTGAGTTTGAGTCGTACGGACACGCTTCCTCTTTCTTCCTGTGGATCGCTGGCGTGCTTTGGACTTAGTAATAGAATAGAATAGAATAGAATAGAATAGTGTTTATTTAGCCTCAATGGGCCATACACAGATTTTTATATACACGGCATACAAATGTATTAATGCATTTAAAACAAAATGATCCTTCGATACTTACATAAACTATCTCCTATTTAAGTTCCCACTCACATATTCTACAACCGTTTTGATAACGTTGTCTTTAGTTGATGTCAGTATACCAGGGAAGAGCAACCCACCCCCAAACTGAACCGGTAGAGGAGACTCCTGGCACTGCCCTAGGAGGTGAGCAACAGTGTCCTCTCCAACAAGACAAATCGGACACCTGTAATTATCAATGATTAGCCCAACCCTATTTTTCCTCCTCTCAAACACCTTTTTCCTAAAACCAAGTGGTAACGAGTTTGTTCGGAGCTGGAACCAAAGTTTCAGAGTCTGTGCTGGTAGACCAAACTTAAAATAAAATTCCATATGAAAAGTTCGCTTCAACAATTTGTAGTAATTTAGAGTCTCAGAAGTTTGAATTGTCCCATGCCAGCTTTGTATCTCCTGGTCGCTTATAGCAAGTTCGAATTGTTTCAGTAATTGGGAGTGGTCCTCTGGGCCTGATCCCCCGTTCCAAGCAAATGACAAGCCAGCACGATCTAGCATGGCTTTAACCTGGAACGGCCAGGATTTTGGTCCTCCTATCTCTAGCATTTCTTTATATGCTACTCTTAGCAGCCTATCCTCTGGTATTCTAATAATTTTCAGCCAAAACCGTAGTATCTGCAACAGCCTAGATTTTTTCATTGTGAATAGGCCAAGCTCTCCTCTGACTGCCTGGGTATGAGTCGTTGGGTGAAGTCCAATCAATCTCTTGAAGTGGAGCAGCTGAATCGACTCAAGCTGTGTGGCAGCGTCAAACCCCCAAAGTTCTGCACCGTAATGTACTGCTGGAAGGATTTTATTTTTAAAAATATTCGTGTGAATTTTCATATCTTTAAGACCTCTCAGGACCGAGTTCCTTAGTATTGCTGAGGATACCATCCTCCCTCTTTTTTTCATTTCAGTTATATGCTCCTTCCAACTTCCCTTTTCAGAAAAAATCACTCCGAGGTATTTAAACTTAGATGTTTGTTTGATTTCTTTATCTCTATAAAGGAATTTCCACCCCTAATTTTTTTTCCTTCCTGAGAAAATCACAATTTCTGTCTTTTTAACATTCAAAGTCAACGTTTTCTTTTGTAGATAATCTGAAAGAATATTTAACAATGCTTGGAGGTCCTCAGGGGTAGACGCTACCAGTACCGCGTCGTCAGCAAATAGCAACAGTGACAATGTTGACAGGCCTAGTCTCACCGTTGGTGCCCATCTATGTTGGAAATACTCAACGATGTCATTAACATAGAGTATTGCAGTCTGCTCATTATCCCCAAGCGGCCACAAAGTCCATCAAATCTCACGGCCCCTAGGGATTTTCAGTTGTTTGTCGAATAGGTGGCTTTTTGAGCCCAGTTTGACAAAGCTTTCAACTGAACGCCTACGCTACAGTATCGTCGGAACGTTTGCCGTGGCTTCAAATTGTGTTCGAGCCGAAAATTGGCTCGGCCGATTTTTTCAGGTGTAAAATTTATAAGCTTTATATAGTCGCCTTGCGCCGCTTCCATTTACCTCTTTTTGTTGATAAAATAACCCTGGCACAAAGCTGTGGGTAGCGGACTGTCGAACGTGAGGTAAAACGTTACCACATAAATATTCTTTGAGCCCAAGCTGACTTCGAAACATTTATTCAAACAATGTTTACAACGGATACGTCAGCTACGATTCTTCATCAGCGATATTTCGGTCCTTCTTGGCAAGGGTCCTCGTCAGGCTGTCAATCCTCTGGTTCAACTTCGGGAAACATGAAACATGCCGCATCGACTTTCGATTTGATATAGGATATGATATATATTTAAAGCTCGAAGGCCATCGCATACAAAACAATAAAAGAGAACAACCAAATAAAAAACTGACATAGCCTAGCTACAAAATCTCTTCTCTGTGACTCCATCCTACGCGCAAGAACCTTCCAAGTTGCCCAAACCCCAAACAGACTTTTCTATAACCATCTCCTTCAACCGGAGATTGGCTCCCAAAATATTTGAGCTCTCGATCGAATCGACTCGATCGAATCGACTTGTAAAACCACATCGTCCACATCATCCACGCAACCACACATTGGGCAAAACATTGTTATACGACAATACACCATTCGGGAATCTTATAAATTTCAGAATTTCGAGGTACTAGAAAAACTTAGATAAGTTAGACCCGCGTGACCTATCTGGAGTAGTCTATGTGGCATATTCGTTTAAAACATCAACGGCTTATAGTAGTTGACGAGTTAAACTGTAGACCTTAAATAACAGAAGCTTCGACAAATTTCAATTTGAAAAATCTTGCTGTATCAGAATCTGAACAAACATTGTGACTTTGAGAAATGTTTTGCACTTGCAGGTATATTGCTTTATTGAGCTCAGAGTTCTGTTTTTAGTAAACAAGCGCAACTTAGAACGCCTTTCAGTCCTATAATCGTTGTACCGATTTAGAGGCTAAGTTCATGCTTCTCTGGAATCGGACGGTAACTTTAAAACTGAGGGCCAACGGTTCAAAAGCGTCAGTTGCATTTTGTGATCGAAGGCCAAATCTTCTTCTTGATGACTCGGTTCTTGTGACTAGCGATCACACCGTTCAATTGAATATCCATTACGTCTGAGAACAGGTAAATAGGAATACTTTCTTTTTTTAGTATCCAATTGTACGAAACGATGGAGAAGTAAAGGCTCATTTGCGGAAGAGCATGAAACGCATATCATGATCTGACAATTAATCAGGAGACAGATGAATCAAATTACAGATGGATTTTACATGCGGGGCTGTCAGCACACTGCTGATGAATGAAATTCCTAAATGAATGTTAATTGAATTTCCTACAGAGGGTGCTTGGTTCTGTCAAGTCATCCTGGGCATAGTTTACAGAGAAGAGAATCTGATTTTATTGGCCATGCGCATTCTCAATCCCATGTTCAGGTATTTGGGATGTTGGACTGACATCATATTTGTGCTACTTTCGTCTTTACACACACCACCAACACTGCAGCGATAAGATAGAGTAAGAAATGAGAACGTGCTTAACTTATTACCAAGAACAAATTACACAGTAAATTATTCATCAGAAATCCTGAATTTAAGTTTACTCCAGCAATTCAAACCGGAAATTCCTATCCTAAATTTCCATGCTCACAATACCTAATGATAGACAATTTTATCTGATTTTTCTTTAGTGGTGCTCAGAGACCAGAGGATGCTCGTATTTATTAGTAATTGACGACATTTTTGGTGGAATCTGAACAAGATGGCAAGTGGCAACACTGTTGCTGGTACTGGATGCCCACCGATGGCCGGCAAGAGATTTTGAAATTGTGAAACATGAGCAGGTAAAATCATTTAGGCTATAAACTATGGAAGGGGAATTCTCTTAAAACTTTGCTAGTCTTCCGGTAATACCTGGGTAAGACATTCTAAATTCTTTAGAAGACAGACTGGAGCTTCGGGAGTACAGTAGAGGTATGTGGAGGTAGGCTATGCTTATCACAAGCATATCTCTACAGGAGTGTTGCATGAAGCTGCCCTTACTATGGCACCGCCCACCCCCCAATTGGCCATGGTACATGATCCTGTCACCTTGGATCATGAAGCTGCCACCCCCAGAAAAATCATGCAAATACCAAGAAAACAGCAAATTTTGTTATTTGCAAAAGGTCAAGGAACCTCTCTGACCAAACAGCTGGCGTCTAACTTCACCATGTAGCAAAATACTATTTTCAGCAAAGTGGGTGGCTTCATGATCACTTGGGTGCCCATCTGGTGCCTATATTCTTTCGTGTTCTCCAGCTTAGCCTTGAACAATTACAAGTAAACTATGGTACCAGCAGAAAGTGAAGGTTCTAAGCTTCCTTTCAGGATACTTCACTGAATTTTATCTCAACCTTTACTCTTTTTCCCTAAGTCATTTCCCAAAAATAGGAGTTTAGGGTGGCGGCTTCAAGCAGCACTCCTGTACTGTTGTATGTGAACTCAGCCTTATGTGAACATCTGTTGACAGTGGAGTTTGCCATTTTCATGGACATGCTGTGTCTAAAGCTAACTATCAGTTAGCCAATGTAGGTAATTAAGGGCATCTGGAAACACCTAAAATAGGTATTTTGACTTCATTCTACCATTTAGACTGATTTAGACCAAATCAGAATTGCACTGTTCACATAAAAGCTGCATTAAAGTAAAGTAACTGTTCACATAAACATACCAAATAATATTTGGGATGTTTTTGTGAACATACCTCTACTGTACTGGTACTCCTCCATATTATGGTTGGCTAGTTTGATCAACTTTATGTGTGGCTTTCAGCAGCCCGTATGAAAATAATTCAAGTCAGTGTATTATGGGACATTTTTCCAATCATAAATAATTGAAAACAATTGGAAACGATCGTACACAATTGTTTTTTTTTTTATGATTGGAAATAGTTGTTTACACTACCCAAACCAAAATAGATCAACCAACTGTTTTAAATTTTTTTTAGACTGTTAACCCAGGCCAGACCTGGGCCAGACCAAGCCTTGACTGCCTGAAGTTTGAGTGGTAGCTTCAGGTAGCTTTACACAATGCTTAATACTGCATACTGTATCAACCAGCAAACACCCTGCCGTATTTGACTATGCAAAATGGATATGTCAGCTGAATTCTATTAGAGCTATATTTCTGCTCTTCTTGGCAATGCTCCCCTTCAGGCACCTTGAGGCTCAAGTGGCTCAACATCTAACAAAAGCCAGCTGTCATATCGGTTTTGCACTGTTAATAATAATATAATAATAATAATATAATCTATCTTGTTCTGGGTTCAAGACTTGTATTTCATTGATAAATGATGATTTAATAATAATGATTAATAATGAAAAATAATGATTTATTTTATTTTCTATGTTTTGGTTAACAAAAAAAAACCTGTCACCTCCTAAACTTTGGAAGGGCTTCGATCTTGTTAGGCTACTGTTTTATGGTCCCTAAATAGGTTTCAAGTGCAAAATGCAAAACAGTGACACTACTAAAAGGTAGCCTATATTTCCGCCCAAAAATCTGATCTCCCCAAAATAGTAATTGAAATTTGAGTATATACACCTTGGGCCTTGATTATATTGCACAGACCTGCATATGTTCGCATATGTTTAGGTTTTTGTTGACTTAACAGCTAAGTGCTTTTTCTTTACCTTTGGTGTACCTTTTAAATTACAGGGGGTGCAGCCACCCCCCCCCCCAAATGACGTTAGTGAAAGAAAGATATCAAGAGATTCAGAGGTGGCATGGCGGTGTTTCAGAGCACCACTCTCTGAAGTTGTATGGTATGGCCAAAGAGACATGGAGAGAAGAATATATATTTTGGGGATGAGGGATGAGGAGAAATTATATTGGTAGAGATAGGAAAGGTACTGGTCCTTATTTCTGTCCAGTGTGTGGTATTGAAGGAGAGGATGCGGTACATTTGATATGTTATTGTGAGGAGTTGAAAGAATTAAGAAAGGAAGTGTTTGGTCGGAAGGCTTGAGAGGAAAGGGATTTGGTTTCAAGTATGCTAAGTAAGTGTTTTGGTGAGCTCCGAAGGCTGGGTAGATTCCTGAAGCTAGCCACCCATCCACCGTGAAATATTTTTTATAGAAGTTGATTTTTAGTTTGTTTTCGGAGTGTATGATATTGTGTTTTTTGTTATATTGTTATGTTTCCCGCCATGGCCCTTGGGCTTTATTGGGAATAAATTCATTCATTCATTGTTTTATTATCCATGTCTGTTTTTTCATCAGAAGTACCATGCGAAGGTTCTTCAAGAAGATGAGGAAGTGTAGTGTTACCTCTGGCTGGGGCTGATGGAGGAGTTAATGACTGAGCAAGAACCGAGGACTGAGTTAAGGACTAAGTCTGCCTGTTTTCTTTGCTGCTGAAATTGGTGAGTGTCAATCATCCAACCTATTTAGCAGGCTTTTATTGATTTGTTCATAGTTAGCATCAAAAAAGAGTTTCAGTCCCAGAGAAAACTTTGCTTAGAGCGTGTTCCACCCTCGTACCAATAGTATCTATTAGTTACTATTTCCGTTCCAGCCTCACCAAAAGTTACTACGCTGACCGTTCCAACCTTCTCGAAATAGTCACTAATAGTAACCATTTGCTTACCACGCTCGGGAGCGTAGTAAGCATAGTAACTACGGATCTCTGAATCGTGATTGGTCGGATTCGCCCGTGGCGTGATATTCTGCGGGAAAATAGAAAAATCGTTCCAGCCTTGACGGAGAAAGCCAGAATTCGTGACGTCATGCGTAGTAACTACGGTAAGTAGGATGGAACACGCTCTTAAGCTACAGCATTTTTTTTTAAATGTATGTCTTCGTGTTTCGGATATTCCTTTGTGGGATCTCAAAACTTCAGTGACGGAATACCTGTTTTGTATAATGTTTGTTCGTCTGTCTTTCCGTCCGTCTGTTAGCGCAATAGCTCTCGAAGGGGTTGGAATATTCTGTTCAAACTTTTAAATCTGATGAGATAGTCACTTCAGAGGTAAGGAGACATGCCGAATCAGTATATGATCTATATTTTCTTGCCGGAAAACCGGAATATGGGAAAAGTTAGCAATGCCTTTTCGGTGGTTTTTAGGCTCGTCCTGGCAATGCTTGTTATGCATAACATTTAATGCACACACTTTTCAAAAGCAGAACAGAGCCCAAGTATTTTCTGTTGAATCTGCGCATCCTTGTGCTATCTCTTATGAAACTTCTGGCACCGTAGACGTTCAGTATAGACTAAGGGTAGGGATTTTCTTAACAGACAAATAACTTTGGGCCGAAACCGGAAATTCGGTAGAAGTAATTGTGAAGTCGATTAGAGACCCGATACAGGTATAACAATACTCTTGATGACTATCTCTCCCTGCTGATGCTGAATCTATCTCTCCCCGCCGATGCAGAATCTCCGGGTCTCCAGGGGGAATCTCCTGCGGAAGAAAGCCAGAAGCGGTATCACAGCTTCTCCCAAAGATGGAGGTGATTGTTTGACAAAGGAGTTGAGTCGTTGAGTTTTGAGTCGTTATGGCAGACAGATTTCATAATAAAGTCTATTTTTCTATTTTTCCTGGGTAGCTCTGGACCCCCTTGGAAGGCTAGGGGGTGCAGCCGCCCCCTCCCTAAATGACGCCTCTGAACAAGAACCTTTCTAAACATACGTAGTACTTATTGTCCTGTCGTTCAGAGCACTGTTGCGAACACTGATATTCTTCGGCTCTATCCAATACCATAACATAAAAGAATAAGACCAAAGGTTCGGATGCGATCCCAAAGGAGGATATGTATTCTACTTCTTAATCCAGGCCTGTAGATTCCGGCCTTCGCCACAACCCATTCAGATATCGGCGTTGGAAAAAAACCCCCTAAAACAATAGGCTATTAATGCTAGATAGTATGGAAAAATCCGTCCTTCATATGGTACGATTGTTAGTTCTCAGTTCCATTTAGACAGCGCCCATGTCGCCAAGACTTACAATAGCGTCGCGCTGCCACATATTCTGTATGTAGTGCCGTTTTAGCGTAAATTTAGTAAACCTGATCGTCTTAAAAAGAAGCGGGCTTTTTTTCACATTCGCGAAGTTTCTATTACGAGCCCCCCCCCCCCTGGCCTGGGAATTCGTATTTAATGAAAAAACACAATTTGTCAGACCCGTGCGCCAAGTTTGCTTAGCTGGATGCGCAAACATGTAAGGAAGCCCGAATGACAAATGTTATGTTTTTTATTGCAAAAGCTTGTGAAAAGTTAGTCTAGATCGTTAAATTGTTTGTTCTTTCTTTCCTTTTTTTGTCGGTGTAGCCTACCCCATGTTCTCAGTTTTGTGTATATCTTGAGTCGTCGAAGGATGAAACACACGATTCCTGGGCTTTCCAGATTCGTTCAATATTAGATAGTTGCGGGCTTGGTTATATGTGGAAAAGAGGGGAGGGTCCGGGGAGAGATTTAGGATTTATGTCAAAAGAAGTTAGTAGTAGGCTAATTGACCAAGAAATTCAGGTTTGGTTAGCTAGGATAAGAGATAGTGGATCCTTGAGTTTGTGTGCAGAGGCTAAAGAGATTTGGGGTGAAGAAATATATTTTAAAGCGGGTTTAAAAAAAGAGGAAATGAAACTAATTTTAAATATGAGGGCAGATAGCTTGCCACTTGGTGAAAGACGAAAGTATTTGGGAAGTGTTAGGGAGAAATCTGGTCCTTACTTTTGTCCATTGTGCGGTAAGGGAGATGAGGATCTAATTCATTTTATGTGTGGATGTGATGAAATTGAGGTTCTGAGGGAGGAAAATTTTTAAGGGAGGGATTCATGGGAGGAAGTGGTTGTTAAATATTATGCGGAGTAGGGATTTTCTTAGTATAAGAAACCTGGCGAGGTTCCTCAGAGTGGCCAGTCTGCACAGGGAAAAGTATTTACATGTTGTTATTTATGTGTGTTTGTTTTAGCCTTTGGGCTTTGAATACAAATAAATATCATATCATATCATATCATACGTATGGATTCAAGATGTCTCAGATCTCTACAACTGTCACGAACCTGTAACAAGCTTCAGAAAGAAACTTTACTTTTTATCACATTTTCAGTCTTGGCCGTTCCGGGCAAAATACGGCGAAAGAAATAAATTATGAAGTTCGAAAGAGCATTCGTCGTGTCTTCTTACCCCTGTATCGACCTGTGGTAAACTTAAACAAGACCAAAGGTTTCGATGGGATCCCACAAATCTAATACTTTATCCAGACAATTGCGAACGAACTACCATACTTGCCCAGAAAAAAAAAAGGTCAGAAGCGAATTCACCGTATCTCCTTATCCGTATAAAGAACATCTTATCAACTTCAAGTAAAACTTCTTATAAAAAAAATCCTGTTTCAACCGGATTCCGAACAAACTATGTTTCCCGGTGAAAAAAAAGATTGTTATATACAGATTCAGCGTTTCTTCTTACCCCTGAACCTGTCATCTAATCAACTTCAAATAAAACTTCTACTTTTAAAAGACTTTGGTTTTGGCCGGATTCCTGGCTAACTACTTGTCCGGCGAAAAAAAATGGTTTTCACCATCGTGTTTAGCATGTCTTCTTACCTCTACATTGAATATCTAATTAGCTTCAAATAAAACTTTTACTTTTAACAAGTTTTCCGGTTTCGGCCGGATTCCGAGCGAGCTACTTGTCCGATGACAAAATGGTTTTCACCATCGTGTTCAGTCTTCTTACCCCATAATTGACTATCACATCATCTGTTTAAAAATATTTCATTTGCCCCTTAATATAAACCCCCTCCTCCACCCCTAAATGTAGGGCTACAGAGCCCGTCTATGAACTCGACCTTACTCTTGACCGAAAGAGTCCTCACACCAAGTTTCATCAAAATATCTCATTCCTTTCGAGAGTTATAGCGCGCAGAGACGGACAGACGGGCGGACGGACAGACGGACGGACAACTTTTGCGATGTCATAGGTATCCCTCCACTTACGTTTTGGGATCCCAAAAAGTGTGAGACATTTTAACTGAAAACTGGTACATGACGGTGCTTCAACTCGACACCTTTCAAACAAAATGACCATCCGAAACAAAAATGAAATAGATAACATTAAACAAAGGCTCAAAACTTTTCTTACCGTTTCAGAAAATAAAAAGTTGGGGTTGGGTGGAAAAAGTACTGAGCGTTTGCTGACTCTTGTTCCTACCCTTCCTACTCTTGTGTTTTGTGCTTGTTCGGGGTGTTGCCCCCACTTGAATTTCCAAGGGGGCCCTCACTATCTAGGAAATAACATATTTATCGCGTCTTGAAGACATTCGATCCTCGAGCGATGGGTCATTATCTCGAATTTAGAAGTTCAATGTTCATGAGTGACCTTGGTCAACGGATATGGGGCAGCCAGATTTCATAATAAAGTCTATTTTTCTGTTTTTCCTGGGTAGCTCTGGGTCCCCTTGGAAGGCTAGGGGGTGCAGCCCCCCCCCCCCAAATGACTCCTCTGAACAAGAACCTTTCTAAACATACGTAGTACTATTATTGTCCTGTTGGTCAGAACACTGTTGCCAACACTGATACTCTTCAGCTCCGTCAATGCCGTAACTAAAGAAATAAGACCAAAGGTTTGGATGGGATCCCGAAGGAGGATATTTATTAGACTTCTTAATCCAGACAATCGGGGGTCTTGTAGATTTCTGCCCTCATCACAACGCATTCAGATATCGGGATCGGAAAAAAACATAAAAAACAGGCTTTTTAATGCTAGAAAGTATGGAAAGTAAAATCCGTCGTTCATACGGTACGATTGTTAGTTCTCAGTTCCATTTAAACAGAGCCCATCTTGCAAAGACCCACAATAGCGTCGCGCTGCCACATATTCTTTATGTAGTGCCGTTCTAGCGTAAATTTAGTGAACCTGATCGTCTTAAACAGAAGCGTGCTTTTTTCAGATTCGCGAAGTTTCTGTTATGAGTTCCCGCCTCCCTCCTGGCCTGGGGACTCGTATTTAATGAAAAAACACAATTTGTCAGACCCGTGCGCCAAGTCAGCTTAGCTGAATGCAAACATGTGTTGGAAGCCCGAATGACAAAATGTTATTTTTTGATGGTAAAAGTTTGTTAAAAGTTTTGGCCGGATTCTGGGCGAAAAACTTGTCCGATAAGAATTATAAAGTTCGAAAGTGTATTCATCGTGTCTTCTTACCCGGTGTCGACCTCTGGTCAACTTAAAAAAAACACGCTTACTTTTATCAGATTTCCGGTTTTGGCCGGACCCCGGGCGAAATACTAACATTTTTGGATTCATCCTGTCTTCTTACCCCTGTCCTCTGGTCAACTTAAAAAAACACTCTTACTTTGATCAGATTTTCGGTTCGGCCGGACTCCAGGCGAAACACTAACATTTTGGGATCCCAAAAAACTTACTTCGTTCACGTCCATTCGTCGGGAGTATACTTATAGTTCTAAAAATGTGTAGCTCTAGTTGCGACAATGTCGGAAAAAAAGAAAGAAAAGCTGCTATGTCTCGCAATAGCCGTCTTCACGTTAGTCACACATCGGGTTATTTTGCTATCCTTCCTACTGCATCCTCTGACTTGGAATTGCGCCGAAGGATATGATCATGATTGAACCTAAAGGATACTGGTTGAGAGTACGAAAGCCTCGTCTTGTTCTTCCCGCTCAGGAACATCCTGCCTTGCCCTGTGTCTTATTTATTTACTTATCAACAAAATTTGTTGGTAAGTCATCCAAGTTGTCATTACCAATATGCCAAGTATAGGGATACCAGGACATACACGGATTAATGTTCTCTTGAATCCTCCGAGTAATGCCTGCTTCTTCTTACCGCGAATTCGTTCAAATTTTGTTTACTTCCCATTCGAGTTACTTTGCCTCATCTTTGCATCTTTTCATAACAGCCTTTTTTGCTCAATTCCCATCCCTAGGATTTTGGAGGTTATGGAACCTACATTTCCACCATATTCTATAAGCGTGAATCCTGCCCACTTTGGTAAACCTTGGGTGGGTGGGGGGGGGGGTCAGTTTTGGTCCCTCATTCCAAGCATTATTTACGTCTTTAATTACTGTTTCGGGGTAGATTTGAATTGGTCTTCCAAAATACTGTACAGTAGCGTCATTGCTTTGCATTTGCCTTTTGAAACCTATTTAGGGGGAACAAAATAGTACCAATGTTAACAATTTTGCCCCCTCCCTCTAAATGCAGTGCTGCCTCTCGAGTTCTCTTTCGCAGGTCTGCTTCTTCTTGTTCAGACTGGCTCCAGTATTGTATCAGTTTTTTGAAACACGTGAACCTAGGCCCCGAGAGGTCTTGAGTCTAGTTACCACTGGCCAAATTTGTTTGTAGGGACTGGCTAGATATTTATCCAGAAACCTGGAAAATTGGTAAAAATTCATACTTCGCTCCAAAAATCTGGCCGGATGTTAATTTAGCCTCTCATAAAGGACTCCAGAGTAAGAGGGTCTGTCGTCCATTTTATCAGCAATCTTTCCTCGTCTTTGCGTTTTCGCTTGGTAACCTTGTTTATTCCCATCCCCTTTCCACAGGATTTTGTAGTTTATGATCCTGGGAACCTTAGGACACATTGAACTAAGGAGGCGGCGCGCGCCGAAGTTCTCAGCTTCTCCTCGGAACTGGGAGCTGGAGGGACCAAGTTTTGTACGAAAAGTGTTGAAACAAGTGTTATGTGTTTAGTCATTAAGAATCATTGGTGCTGAGAGCAAATGCCTGGGATTAGGGATTGATACTTTGGATACGGATACGACAGGATCAGGTGAGACCGAACTCCTTTTACGATGCGATGTTAGGAGGTTTTTGCTTGGTTGGGTAAATTGCACGGCAAGAATAGCCGGTTCATAAACATACTTGACAGGTGAGCGACTGAAGTAATGCCTCGTTTTATTTTTTTCTCTTCCGTTGCTCATTTTAATTCTTGTTTCGTCCTAATGTCGTTTCTTTTCAGATATCTTAGGATAATAATATGTTTATTTCCATTTCCATAGATAGGCTACTTTATACAAATAGTGACATCCGGGTAAACACAGGAATCACACGCAGTATAAGAAATAATAACATAATCGTGCCCCAAGCAGATCCACATATGCTACATGCCACATACTCTGAAAGCACCACTAACTTCCGTGAAATAACTTACTAGCGAACTTTGCTCTTTATTGTTGCTCTTTGTTCTTTATATAAATTATTTTTTATTAATTAGCTTGCATTTGTTTAACTTAGATTTATTGGATGTTTTAATGAATTGACAGCCTGACGAAGACCCTTGCCAAGAATCGTAGCTGACGTATATTCGTTGTAAACATTGTTTGAATAAATGTTTTAATGAAGCCGAAGAGCCTTGCGACACAAAGGCGTAAAGAAAAGAAGAATACACGGTTTAACCTTCGCAACTATCTAAATTAACCTACTTATCCCTAAATTTGAATTTTCTTGGACGGGACTAGAGTTTACCTCAAATTTCTTTGTTTCTTCGTAAAAGAACTATACACTCTATGTCCTCATCCGCATAAACTTTTGGTTCCCGCTAAGTGTCATAAACACAGATAAAACTGCAAGAGCTTTCACTTATTTTTAGTTGCTAATTTCAAAGCCTCCAACACATTTGCTCTTCTCACCTTTCAGTTTTGTTTCCCGATTCCGTGATGCCACTATAGCTAAAACCCTTCCATAAGCTTAATGAATCATCTGTGAATAGCCTATTCCAGGAGTTTTGTATGTCCACGTACAGAGAGTTGATGCTTGCAAATATTTAGGATATCTTCTTTCGTTTTCATTTTCGTTCTTGATTAAAATGTATAGCTAGGTAAAACAAGAATGTTTGATGCCCAAAATCTTATTTTGTCTGTTGGATACGGACTTTAGCTAACATAATTGAAAACTTGTCCTCTGGTGCTGCTCTGATTTCTTCTGTCCAACAGGTATTAGTGCTTAATTCGGAAAATTTCGTCAATAGCGTTTGAACAAACACGACTGGCAAAAAGATGATGTTGTTGGGAACCGAGAATGACGTCATAATTAGCTTAATGACCCTAACTCGTACTTCGGAGGGAAAAAGGTCGATGATGGATGTGTTATGCTCCGGTTTTAATTGGTTTGGTTTGTCAAATAAAACGCTGCTTAAAAGAAGAGAGCAAGAGCAATTCGTTAGGGAGAAAAAGTCAGAAAAGATGTTTATAAGAGTTTTTCTAGGTTGGCCAAAGTGGATCGAGTTTTGGTGTTGTCCTCCCTCAGACTGTTGCGGGGTATTGTTTACGTTATCACCATTGGCTATTGTATCAGGGCTTTCTTTATTTTGCTAATGTCGGTCGTAGGCGAAATAATCAGTCATATTTGAACAGGCTCGTATCCAGGAATTTATTTGGG
The DNA here is from genome assembly GCA_023053575.1 of Branchinecta lynchi. NCBI lineage: Eukaryota > Metazoa > Arthropoda > Branchiopoda > Anostraca > Branchinectidae > Branchinecta > Branchinecta lynchi. The sequence continues at coordinate 6,324,828 of JAKZAP010000007.1, forward strand.
GGGGGGGGGGGGTGTCTTTTGTTGTTTTTTTTGCCTGCGGGTCGGGCAAAAAAGACTTAGATCAGAAGACTATCAAATTATTATTTTTGTATGTTTCGGGGGGGGGGGGGGGGGGAGGAGTCCACCCCCTACCCCCCCCCCCCCCCTGGATACGGCCTTGTATTTGCACATTCAACTTTCTAATTCAACTTGTTTACCCCGCTTTTCCACTGGATCCCCAAAACGTAGTCGTTTGGCAATGAGCGAAAATCCGTCGTCACTTCAGGACGGACACCGCGAATCGTGGTCTATCAAGGGGATCCCTCTGTCCCTTTTCTGTGGCAAAACTACGGCCAACCTCCAAAACCTTTCTAATCGAGGGTATATGAGTTGTCAGTACGGTAAATTCATCACGGAGAAAAAAAAAATTAAGGGTCTCCAGATTGTTTCTAATAATATATTAAATGTACTTGTTAGGGTATTTCGCCTATTTTACAACAATAACCGTCTGTAATTTTGTTTCGATTGAGGATGCATTAGTAAGTTCACCGTGATATTTGGGTTTCTTGAGCAAATTTGAAGATATTAATTGTAAACTAAGTAGTTTTCATCAATTGTTTATAGTTTGTATTTATAGCATAGCTGAAGTTAATGTCAGTCACTCCTTAAATCCTTTTTATTTTACAGCCTAGTTCCAAGTAAACAAGACAAATAGGAGAGAAAAAAAGAGACTCCAAATCTCAAACAATTTCTAGCAAAAAAACAAATTAAACATTTTGTGATGTCTAACTTTTGGGGCCACACTTCAGGAGCTGGGAAAGTGTCCAGTTTTGTTTTTTTCCGGGGGAAATTGATTGCGCCGTTTTCCTGCAGAGTGGAAGAAAACATTACGATTTTCGCCGGATTTTAGTGCGGTGTAAAAAAAAAAGTTGAAGACACAATAGAGGCCGATTGGCACGGGCAAAGTTTTTACAACTGCCGAGTTTGGATTTATCCCCGAGCTTCAGTTTACGATGCACCTTTGGAAGGAAATCGTCCGTGGGGACGTAATAGTACTTTCTAGCCTTAGCTTTTCTGGTCTTAAATTCCTTTAGTGCTTCTCATTAAACCAGAATAAAAAGAGTTCGAACGAGCTGTTATTCTTTGATTGGCATAAGAAAATTTCTGACGAGAGGTAATTACGAAAATGAGAAACCTCGGGTATTCGGTACATGGCCGAAAGACACGTTTTTAGGTAGGTAGGTAGATAGGTTTTTTTATTTTTAACCAAAACGTTGAAATAAAATAACATTACTAATGTCCTAAGGACTTAACTGCAATTTATTAATACTACTTGTATCTAGTAAATAAATAACTAGACACAACCAGGGTTGTTACGACTGGGGGGGGGGGGGGGAATGATTTGACCCCCGGTTGATTTTTTTTCGTGAAAACAGTCGGTTTTTTTTTCTGAAAATTGGTCGATTTTTCGTCAAAATAGTCGTTTTTTCCGAAAATCAGTCGATTTTTTTCGAAAATGTCTTTTTGTTGTTGAAAACAGTCGTTTTTTCTGCAGAAAAAGTTGGTAAAAATTACCAGCCAGTCGGTAAATGCCTCGCCCCCCCCCCCCCCCAAACGTTTTGGCTAGTAATGCCTCTGGACACAATAACGTATTATCCACCTAGCCTACGACTTAAATAACAGACAATTAAACGTAAACGCTATACACAACAAGAATCCTTAATATGTACTCATTACCAGTTTCAGCCCCACCTGAACAACTGTGAAAAAAAAAGAAAGAAGAAAAAGACCACATACCCTTTAACACGTATTAATTAAGTGGAAAGTAAACCCTTTCACTTTACGCTTGGTTCGTATACGGTACGTCCGTGGTGGTACGTTCTGTCGTGCTGGTACGTTAGTCGCAGAAACGCAGCTCTTTAAAGCAGAAATGTGGTAGGAAATGCTGTTAGTGTTTTGCACTGTCAAATATGATGGTCTTGATGAGTAACTCCTCGTGCTGGCGAAGAATCGCCTTCTGACTAACGAAGAGCCGGAAGCGTCACAGTAGCTGTCCCCAACGAACCCCGTTGATTGGTTGACATAGGATTTGAGTCATCGGGTCGGGCGACGTTTCTCATTCTTCCCGAGGTTCACCGTTGTGTTTTGGACTTAGCCATATAGGGTATTCGCAGTCAGCTTCGGCTGAAGGAATATTAATCCTCGAGGAAATGCTACTCGGCATCGCGTCTTGATACGAAAGTATAACAGATTACTTCCGTTTAAAGAAGACGTGAAATAGGAGGTGATCGAGTAAATTATCTGCCTAGTTAGACTCGATAGAATTTATAATTTAATTTTTTCATTTTTTTTTACGATTTAACACGCTATAATAAAAAAAAACGCTGTCACTGACAGCATCCTTGTATCTTAATTCTTTGAAATTTAGTGAAATTATTTTTTTACTATATTTTAGTTTTATTTTAAGATGTTTAACGCCACTGATTGGGGGAAGAGTAATAGCCACCTACAATGTTTCGGTCGATAAAGAGAGGAAAAGAAGCTACGTGACAGGACCAAAAAATAGAATAACCTTGTTCGCGAGGTGGTGAAGCATTCATGAACCACATTTTCGTTTTGTAGGCTAACCCCGTTTTATTTTACATATGTAGGTCGCGAATACTAACCTGCAACAGTAGCAAATGGGTTAAAATATGGCTGTAATAGTTAGACTATTGGCATAAAACTTGGCGCGAGGGGTTGGCAGTGTGGTTTTCTTTATTCCTGATTTTGCATGCCTTTGTTTATCGTTTGGTGTTGCTAAGCAAATTAGCCAGCCGGATTTTTGATTCCTCTTTGTTGCGGTCCTTCTTAGCAAGAGTTCTATTCAGGTAGTAGCCACTTAATTTGGTGGCGATCTTGTATGAATGTTGTAAATCGCCACAAAGGTTTCTGATCACCTTAGCAAGACAGAGCATGATTCGTCGTGGACGAAAGGAGTATATATTCCTTTAAAGATACCTAAATTCATTCGTTCCGTATTTCACTAAACATTTTAACTGGACTTGATTTATGTTCGTTTCGTATTTATTGTTTGTTAGTTTGTGTTTTACATGTAGTGTTAGCGAGTGTTTTTTTTTTTCCAATTCCAGCCTTTGTTAACCTAGTGCTATTAGGGTTGACATAAAATTGATTGACTGAAGCCCCATAGGCTTGACATCCATGACCGTATGGCCGTGCTCACGTTTGAATTTTCCATAACAACAATTCTGGCCCAGTGTTGTATTTAGTATTCCCAAAAGTGTCCAACTGTGTTAGTGAGGATGGGATTTTTTTTTATGTTCCCACGTTTTCATTTTTCTTCACTTTCGTGCTTTCTTTTGATGCGCTTCCTCAAACGGCACCTTAGGCGTGAAGACTGTCTTCTTTCGTCCGGCAACCCTTCCTTCTTTTGCTGCAGATCTTTTCATCTAAATTCTAACCAAAAAACTATTTCTGTACAATGTCTCCTCTAGAAATCCCGTTATTATCCTACCCAGAGCGCTGATGAGACAGCTGTTGGCAACGAATGTAGACTTCCATTCTTCTTTTTAGTATTCTTTATGACAGCTTTGGACACCCGTTTTTAGTTTTCCTACGCCTGTTTCTGAAATCTGGGTGGGATTTTTTGCACTTCAATGGTTTCCCGTTGAGAAATCTCAACTTTTCCGTAGGGATTCATGATTAGCTTGCGGTTCCTACCCTACAAGGCTAATGTCTGTGGGCTAAAAAACTTAATAGTGCGAAAATGTGACCAGGATATCTCGGTCAAGTCGAAAAATCTTAGCTTTTGCATACGGAATTTATGATGGTGCCCAAAATCTAGGCAGCAGTTCCACTCTGCAAGCGCCCGACCCCGATTGTCTCTTTAAGACAGGTTGAGGTTCAATCATTGACATTTCTACTTCTTAAAAATAAAATTTTCAGAGAATTTGCAAAAATTTGCAAACGAAAAGGTCGGACCTTAGAAGTAAACTAACTACTGATCTAAATATATATATAGATTATTAGATTTAGATTATATATGAGGTTTATTGGAAAAAAATACTAGGAACTACAAAAATCTCCAAGAGTTTACACTTGTTAAGAGGTTTAACAAACTCCTTTGACAGATAAACCTACATAACAATCTAGATAATTAATAAAGATACAACGTATGAACGCCACCAGACATTCCGGTTATACCGGGCGATATCCCGTTCTTTCGCCCGACGTGGTCGTTCGGGGCAGATTGAACATAAAACTCTGAGAAATCCACACTTTATTGCTTGGACTTGCAGCTGCTATTTCACAACCGCAGTTACTGGTAAAAATACCGAGTGTATTTTCTGTCGGTATACCAGCGGTTATGACAGCAAGGCTAAAAAGTAAAGATGCCGTTTGGATTTTGTTGGCTGTAGATAGATAGATAGATAGATATTTCATGCATAAAAGCCATACATTGCGGCGTACATCAGGTTCCCTATGGTCTTCAGACCCAATTTTTGTCTAAGCTCATGTGGGACTCATTTAAGGGATTATGTGCGCCGCGGGTTCGTCGTCGGTAACTGTGTCCCAGCACAGTAGGCTATATATTTATTTATTATTTGAGAAAAAAAGCTAAGTTCTTGTCGCCATTCTAGACAGTATTCAGTAATTGACAGTGCAAAACGTATTCGTCAGCTGAATTTTATCCGAGTTATAAATCAGCCCTTCTTGGCAAGGGTTCTCTTGAGGCTCAAAGCCGCTCAAGTTGTAAAACGATTTTTGTGGAAAAACAAACTAAAGATTCGAGCTTAGCATTAAATATCTGACTTCATGGATTCCTTCGACTTATTGAATCTGTTTTGCACTGTCAAATATGATTCGCAGTCAGCTTGGGCTGAAGGAGTATTTAGTATTAAATAATAGTCACAACCACACTAACAACAATATTATAAATAAGACTGAACGAAACGGGCACTTCAGGAATAAATAATACTGAACAGATACGACCACTACAGGGATTGCACTAGAGCACTAGAATAGTAGAGGAATACTAGAATAATAGCATACTGTATTCCAGTCTATTAACGTTATACATTGTGCCTGTTGTCGCTATTATAGAAAAAAATAAGTAATAGTCTATCACAACACTGACAACAATACAGTAAATAATACTGAACATAAACGATTAGTACAGGAATAACACTAGAGCGCTAGAACAGATAAGCTGGAAATACTAGAACAATAGCATAGCGTATTCCAGTCAAATAACGTAATATGTTGTGCCTTTTGTCGCTATTATAGATAATAATAAATAAAAGTCATCACAACACTGACAGCAATATATTTAAATAATGCTGAATCAGAAGGACCAGTACTTCGATTACACTAGATTAAGTACACTAGAACTACTAGAACAATAGCATAGCCTATTCTGGTTAAAAACGTAATGCACTTTTCCTATAGCTTGCCAGCCCCCCTTGAGTTTAACGGTTTGGATTGAAAGTCGCTAGGATCCCTTTCTTTTCAAATGTCAAATTCTTTTCAGATGCAAAATCTAGCAATAAAGAAAGGGTATAGAAATGACGACATTCATTGCCAACTAATTAATCATTCGAGTAATGTAGAGAGAGATTAGATACGGTAGTTTTATTCACTGACAGGTAGGATTGATCTTTATCGCCTGACATTTTTAGTCAAGACTGCATAATAAAAGTCCCATTATTAATGCCTTGTTTCTGCTAGGGTGTCTAATAGTGACTGTAGCCTATAGATTGTAGAATGAATGCATGTAGCCATGTAGTGTCCTATTGTCAATTTGTCTTTAAAAGTTTAACCGAATACATCACTCATTCACTTAAATAGGCCTGAAAATCCGATAAAAATGCTTTTCTTCGTTTGTCCACTGGTAAAACTAATACTGATAAAATTCAGTTTTATGAAACTGACAGAATCTCCCTACGCTTGAAACATTTACCAACTACAAATGTAAGCCATTGCCGATTCCTTGCAAGACATATCTATCATCATTACGCAACTTTTCCGAGCTTTGCATCTGTCACACTGGAAATGCAGGCTTTTGTCGAAATTCAGATTCTCTGCGCCTGGGTGAATTTTGGGTTGTCTAACCAGGGCACACTCTGGATGTTATTAATAGAGCCCCGGGTGAAAAAATACAAATCCGTTAGGTGAGTCAAAATATTTTAGTTTACTCAAATATCAGATGTAAAAATAAGCTACCTTTTCATTCAAAATTGTCAAAATTTTCATGTCACAACAGACGTAAAAATTAAAGGAGGCGTTGGGGATGTCCGGAAGGATTCATGCTGAATGAATAAAAAATCAAATATATTATATTGTTAATTATTCAGATATGATGCTTTATGCAATTAATAATAATAAGAAGGAAATTAATAATAATAATAACAACGTTTATTTCCTGAATAGCTCATATAATTACTCGCTAGCGTCGGATCGTCACGCAATTCTTAACACGGCTAAAACTTTATAATCACTTCTCAATAATTACCTTAAAATATTTCTATGTATGTACAATTAATAACGAATATATCACGGTTCAGAATTAAAATACTTTACGAAATATGGAAGGATACAAATGACGAAAGATACCTGTCAGTAGAGTGTATATCTGGGCGAACAAGTCTGGTACAATTACGGGTTGCAGCGCGAAGCCTTGTTTCAGGTCGAGTTTGGTTTGGGGCCTCGTAATCCGGTAGGAGAGATCTATGAAGATCTTAAGTATCCCGGCGTCGTCAAATCTCATTCAAGTGCTGACCCAAAGGGGATAGCTACTTGCGAGTAGCAATCCGAAAGAAGTGAATGTAGTAGCATTAGTAGCAAATATATTACACTAAAGCCATGCGGCCACGGTAAATCAGAAAACAATAGAACAAAATTACGTATGTCACAATCCAAGGTTCCGACATTCCCGTATAGACGAACCCTCCATGTATGTACTATGTATAACTTTTTCAGTGTTTATGACACTTTCGTGGAGGCAACAGGTTGCTGGTATCGCGATTTAGGGAAGAAATTTGGTTTTAAGCAGAAACATCGTATATTGATGCCTCTTTAATGGAAGAAAGCATCTGTACTGTTGAATAGTCGCTTACTGTACTTTAAGAGGGTTACTTTCTGAGAGGGTGCGGCGATTTAGGCAGTCTATTGACCCGTAACCCGGCAATCAAATAGGTTTGTGATCAATAGAAATAAACTAGAATTCAGTTCCGGATTGGAACTGAATTTTTTTGTGATCGATAGATACAGCAGAGTTGAGTTCCGGATTTGGAACTCAAACAAACGCTTGGATTTCGTATACAGAATCGAGCAGGCTTTATTTAATGTAGGGAGAGGGAAGGCTACTCCTAGACACTAGAAGAATGCAGTTATTTATGAATGAATGAATGACTGAACTGAATTTGTAGTACACAGATAATGTATTTCCTGGTCAGCAAGGAAATGAAAATTGTGTTGGCCTAAATGTAAATGCAAGACAAAATGAAGAAAAGGCGAGTTCATTAAGGGACGTTGGAAGGAGAAAGTATATTTGAAGATAATTGGCGTAGTGAAATTACATGTCCGTTAAGAACATGTTTTCTGATAACATTTTGATTTTGATTTGATCTGGTCACCTTTTAACGCCGAATATTGCTATTTTGGTCTACGTATACGTGAATTTGTTTTGGTGGTATTGTATACCTTAAACGAGAATAAATATCCGTATTCGTAAAATAGGCCAATTAATCAAGACATTTATCATCTATTTCTGGTAAAGTAAATAGTGGCATTCGAGGACGACGTTTACCGAGTGAAGTCTGTAGCAAATCCGTTCGACGAACAACTCTCATCCGTTAAGTTATTTCTTTTCATAAATCTTTTTCTGCACATAGTTTGTTTCTTCATTTTCAATCTATCATGCGATGATTCTGTCGTACGCATCGCCAGAAGTCTCATTCTACGGTCATAAAACCGCGAAGAAAAATGTTTCATGAAAATGCTGTAGGAATGGAGGGTTGCGCAGGCTAAATTCTCTTCAGACAGACGCGTCTCATTCTATGTTTCTATGTTCTCTTCAGACAGACGCGTCTCATTCTATGTTTCATGAAAATGCTGTAGGAATGGAGGGTTGCGCAGGCTAAATTCTCTTCAGACAGACGCGTAAAACCTGCGTTTCACTTCCGTAATCATTTACGTTACGTCGACTCTTTCTAACCCGCAGCAGATTCACAAGACAGGTATAACAATTGTGGAGATCCTATTCCCGTCGGCCTCCGATGGCGAATCATTCTGTTTTTATGGCACTTGCCCTTCAGCCAAGTGCCATACAGTGATCGCAATTTCTGTCCGTCCGTCGGTCTGTCGCTATGTCGGTCGGTCTGTCCAGGTTTTGCTAGTTCGGGCACTTCGACATAAGCTAGGACGATGAAACCTGGCAGGCATATCAGGGATCCCAAATGAACAAGTTGAAGTAGTTAGTTCCCAGATCCGAGCATCGTAGGGGGAGTGGAGGGAGGGGAAATCGGAATCTTGAGGTATTTATAACTTTTGAACGGGTGATCGGATCTTAATGAAACATGATATTTGGAAAGACCCCATTTCTCAGACGACCCTTTCAAATCCGGACCGGATCCGGTGACTTTGGGGGAGCTAGAGGGGGGGGGGAGCCGGAACTCTTGGGAAACGCTTAGAGTGGAGGTATCGAGATGAAACTTGGTGGGAAGAACAAGTACAAGTCCTAAATACATAGTTTGACATAACCGGATCAGATTCGGGCAGTGTGTGGGGGGGGGGGGGGGGGCTTTGGAATCTGGTGATCCCGCGAGTTCAGTACTTCCTGATGTGCTAGGACGACGAAACTTGGAAGGAGTATCAGGGACCCGAACAGGCTGACTTGAGAATAGTCGTTTGCCGGATCCAACAATCCCGGGGCAGTGGAGGGATGGGGAGCCCGGATTTAGTGGCATGTATAACCTTTGAACGGGTTATCGGAATTGAATGAAACTTGGCAAGTGGAAAGAACTATCGTCTCAGATGTTCCACGTCGAGCCCCGATCGGATCCGATACCTGTGGGGGGGGGGGGGAATGGGAGTGGGGCACCGGAAATCTCGTGAAACGCTTAGAGTCGAGGTATTGGGATGGAATTTGGTGGAAAAAAAAAGCGTTAGCCCTAGATATATCACTGACAAAACCAGATCGAATCGGGGCTCTATGGGGTAGTCGGAGGCTGTTTCCCGGAATTCCAGTGATCGCCAGTTAGGATAGTTCAAGATATTCGAAGGACCGATGAAACTTTGCAGGCGTATTAGTGACTTAAGGACCAGACATAATGCCTTAGGAATAACTCATTTTCCTGGATCCGACCATCTTTGGGGAGTTGAGGGTAGGGGAATCCGGAAATCGGTAGCCTCCGTAAGCTGCGAACAGGTGGTCCGATTCGAGTGAAACTTTATGGGTGGACAGAACTGATCACCTAGACAAGCAAAACATGCGTCAGAACCACATGCGGCCACGGTTGGAAGAGTTAGAGGAGGGGTCCACAAAACCAACCGGATGGACAGAAAGGGATGCAAGTTGGACAGTTCACAGTACCGAGTTATTCGGCCTTGATTTGTTATTTGGCGCCTGGATCGAATCCGGATGGGTATAGGGGAGGGGGGGGGGGGGGTTGAAGCTGGAATCCGAAATTTGCAGATAGGCTATGCTCCGATTCCAGTCAAACTTAATGAACGGGAATAGGACATGTCAGATATGCGACTTTTATGGGTCTGAGTCGTAATCAGCCACAGCAAGGGGAGTTGGAAGGGAAGTCCCGGAAATGATGTGGCTCGCATAGGGGTCAAACAAGTGGAGCGATTCGAATGAAACTTGGTGTGTAGAGAGATCACATGCCATAGATGACATATTTTAGGGTTCAAACTGGATCCGACCACGGCAGGGAAAGGGTGAGAGTTACCGAAAGTCGCAGAAACTTAATAGGCGGTAAGAGAAAATACTTCAGATAATCCATTTAGGAGTCCGAATCAGATTCGGCCGCGGTAGGGGGAGTTGGAGGGTTAGCGGTACCCGAAATCGTGTGGCACGTCTAGGGACCAAACGAGTGGATATACTGCTGAAACTTGGAAGGTAGAATACTCGTTTGCCCTAGATGATCTGAGGCGATGCCGGTAATGCTCAGACTCGAGTCAAACTAGATATCCTCTTTATGGGTCCGAATCACATTTTGAGATGGCAGGGTAGTTTGTGACGTTCTCATCTTCTTTAGGGTACCACTTACTCGTATAAAGTGCCATATGAGGTCTTAGCTCTTGTTTTTTCATAAATCAAAGGGCTTCCTTGGGTAAATTGACAAATCTTTCGACCCGGCAAGTCCATTTTATTAATATTTCTTCTTGCCTTTATACGTTTCTTTATACTGCCTTATGTTGCCTTACTTTATGTTTGTAGAGTTTCTGTTTCCTTTGCAATTTTTCATCGCTTTTGTCGAAGGCAAATTATCGTATGTATGTATATTATTTACAACCTTTTGTATTAAAACTGAACAAGAACGGAGTTAATTAAAGAAAGAAATAAAGAACAGTAGAGAGGAAAGACAATTAGAGATCAATGACAAAATATATACAGCACTACAAATGGAGAAAAACACAAAAGGCGAGTTAGTCAGTAGTCATCCATTGGACACAAAGTATTGGTAACCCCGGGTGGGCGTCCGTTCTAAGAACTTTCTGGACTAGCTTGTCAACAGCCTCATTGGGTTCCATTTTTGTGTCTCCAAGGTCTCTCCTGGGCAAACTGGCAAATCCATTTTATTTGTATTTCTTCATTTCTAACGTTGCCTTACATACTCTTTTAAATGACCGCGAGGATCTTGGTACGAAGGGCCTGTGTAAGAACTTTTTCAGTGTGAAGGGACCTCTGATGAAGGGCTTCCTGTAGCTCAGTCGTGTGAAGAAGAAGAATGCTAAGTGCTTCATTTCTAGCCCGAGACTCGAAAACATCCAGGCAATTTCATCTTGTGTTGCTAGGTGCTGTTGAATAGCAGGGTTGTTGTGTCTTTATGTTTGCGGAGTTTCTCCTTTCCTTAGCAGGTTTTTCATAGCTTTGATCGAAGACAAGTATTTTCGGTAATCCATTGGAACAAAGTATTGGTAACCACGGGTGTGTGATCGTTCCAAGACTTTTCTGAACTAGCTTTTCTACAGCCTCGTTGGGTTCTTTTAGTGTTTCTCCAAGGCCTCTCCGGGGCAAAACTGGCAAATCTTCCAATCAGACAAATCCATTTTATTTATATTTCTTCTTTTGTAACATTGTCTTACATACTGCCTTACGTTGCCTTATTTTATGTTTGTGGAGTTTCTCCTTTCCTTAGCAGTTTTTCGTCGCTTTCATCGAAGAGAAGTGTCTTTCTGTCCCTCATAAATCCAAGGTGTCTCTTGTGCCAACTAGCAAGTCTTTCAATCAGGCAAATGCAATTCAATGATATTTCGCTTAGACTAAAGGACTAAAAGAGAGATTTCTAAACTTCCCTTTCTTAGGTTGTGTTACATTACGCTTCTTGCTACAGATTTCAGCTCTGATTTTACGAAAATTATTTTTGTTACTGGGGAGTACGCAGGCTTAAAGGACCTGTCTTACCCATGATAATAATTCAACCTACTTCCATAAACACTCCATATATTTCTAAACCCGGAAGCCCAATTTAGTACTGTACATTCTAACACCTCTAACAAAACCACGCTAATTTTATCACTTTGAATGAATGAATGAATGAATTTTATTGACTCACTGCACTACAATGAGGACTAGTGGAGTATAATAAAAGAAACTGGAAAAGGAAAAAACAAAAACACAAAGTACATGAACAATAACAATAACACTAAAAGGACGGTAACTAATCATACTCGATCATTCCTGGCCGTAAAGACGGGTGATCCAGGGGTGGTTGCAAGAAGGAAGGACTCGAGCACGGAGATCTTCCACCGCGGTAACAGGTTCACTAACTTTAAATCTGTTGATTAAATAGGTGTTCCGCGTCCATAGTGGCAATTTTAGCAAAAATTTAAGGTAACGAAAGAATAGCGAACGGTTTGATTTCAAAACGGGTAAAAATTTTCCAGAAGGGGGTGAGGTAGAGGACATGAGGAAGGGCTACAGTATTGTACAAAATAGCAAGATATTTCCGACAGAATCCGACAGAATCTTTCCGTATTTTGCTACCTTCGAAGTGTTTAACGCTGTCGACGGTTGTCTGCGAAAAGTTTTCCATAAAAAAAACGATTATGTAAATTGCTTCCCTGTTTCCGCTACAAGTCAACGGGTCTCGGAAATGGCTTAAAACAGCCAAAACTGTTGGTTATTGTTTGGAAGCACAGCGTAGTTCTAAAGTATTCGAATATTGTAAAATATTGTTGAAGAGTAAATAGTGAGGGGTCCTTTAAATGACCGCGAGGATCTCGGTACGAAGGGCGTGTGTAAGAACTTTTTCAGTGTGAAGCGACGTCTGATGAAGGGCTTCCTGTAGCTCAGTCGTGTGAAGAAGAAGAATTCTGTTCTAAGTGCTTCATTTCTAGCCAGAGACTCGAAAACATCCAGGCAATTTCATCTTGTGTTGCTAGGTGCTGCTAAATAGCAGGGTTGTTGTGTCTCCACGAAACTAAGGTGCGACCGAGAGGAGAGGAATGAATGAAAATCCTGGAAAGATGAAATCTGTAGAACAAGCCCTGAAGTTAGGAAGAAGTTGATGAAGTATTTACTTGAGCTGAAGCTGACTGCGAATCATGGTGGATGGAGCTAAACGGAGAAGTCAGCTGCGATTATTCCAGCGATACTTCGACCCTTCTTGGCAAGGGTCCTGGTCAGGCTGTTGCTAGGAGAATGAACCTGTATCTGTGCTATAGAATAGAATAGAATGTAATTACCGAAAACAGCCCGAGGGCCATGGCAACAAAAATTGTAAAACATGCACTTACTTACATAGCTAACACACAGCTCCTATTCTAAAAATCTCCTTCTATGCTCCATCGCAAGCCTCAAGTAACGTCCAAGTATTTTTACAGTAACAAACATTCATCCTTCATCATCCTTACCATCCATTCTTCATTAAACACTCTCTCACCAAATACCTTCTTTCTCCATTCATTCAATTCCACACAATCACACATCATGAACTACGCTTTCGTCCTCATGACCACACATAGGACGTGAAAGCATATGGTAAGAATATTATACATATTGTAACAACTTTCGCTGTGGTGCAAAAGGCGGCAACACTTTCAAGTAGTTGACGCAAAAAGAATTCCGTCCCTTACGATCGCCAAGGCAAATCCTCCTTAGGCTTAGATTCTATCTGCCCCCGCTAATTATGGCCTCAGATTACCGAAACTTGCCAGCTTTTGAGATCTTGGGTGCTGATGGGGTTTATCTAATCCATCAGACTAAGACTGTGCACGAATGTACCCTTGTTGGCCAAAAACTGTCCGGCGCTGGATCATAGTCCTCATTGTGTACATGCCGTCTGTTCGTTGGGCGGGAGAGACATACACTTTGTTTCCGAGTTTGTACTTTGATCGTCATTTCCAACGTTCCTCCAATTATTCCAATCTTTGAAACAAAAATCATGTTTCCCTTGGAGCCTATGCGGCAGGGGGGGGGGGGGGGGGGGTAGTAGATTGAAAAATAGCGTGCCTTAAAATTCAGAGCCGTTTTGTTTCTTTTGGCATACCAAAATGTCACACAGCAATTGCTACATGGCTTTTCGGGTCGGCCTTTTTGTGTCGGTGCTGTATGCTGAATGTAACAGACAAAGCCAAACTCTTCAGTTTGATACGGCAGGTTTTACAGTAAACACTTAGGCTGACTTCGTCCTATTCTGTCCTGAATGAAAAGAGCTCTATCGAAAAAGAATACAGTACAGCGTTCATCTCGAATGACTGCTCCCTCGGTACACGTTTATTTTGTCAGCGTCTCTTCTCATCTTCATATACAGTGAAGGCATGCTTCTTTGAACACTTATGCAAATTTTAGTCCTCCTTGGTTCTGTTTTATACAAGCAGTTATTACTATGATCAGATTTATAAATAAAGAAAAAATACTCACAAGAAAAAAATAAAAAAATCAACAAATTTGCACAAATCCCAGTCAAAAATTGTAAGTTACAATTCACAAGCCTTTTCATTGGAAAAAATAGTCTTCTGTTTTCAGGCTTTTCAGTAGATATGCACTTTAATTGAATCGAAGATCTTCTACCGATTCTTCAGAAATATGTTGAAAGAAAAGGAGGAATTTGTCGAAATTAAATCACATAAGAAACTAAGTAATGATAGATCGTCTGATAGGAGTTCAGTACCTAAACCTTTCCAGTGCGGTTCCACCTTACTTTTGAAAATACGAAACCGACTCCTACTGAAATCTTCCGACACATTTTTGTTTTGTTTGTGCCTGATTTTCTTGTTAACATCTGCTTTGAGCTTGGCCACTTGCCTGCTACAGAATCACGCCACTAAATGACCCTGCGGTCTTACCGAGTCCTGGTTTGAACTCAATACTTTGATACATGGAATCTGGACATTGTAAATGCTGGAAAGCTTCCGATTTCGTCCCTCACATGCCCATTCGGGCTTTCATGCAAGCAATGGTATTAACTACATGTCTATGGTATAATAACAGTGTGTTGTAATGTTTTGTTATGCAGTCTATGCTCAGTGCCGTCTTTACCCTTAGGCCGATTAGGCCTGTGCTGGGGGGCCAGGGAAAACGAGAGACCAAGTGGCCGGTGGAGATTGTTGAGAAATCAGGCTACGATTGCTATAGCCATGTTGCCTTGTTCATTGCAATCCAGGTGCGACTGGCTACGCTGCAACGTCATTTATGTTACCGAAATTATACTCATATGTGACCAGTAGGGCTGGACGAAGAATCGTTTGTGCTAACGTGGTTTTACGTTTGTGAAGAAGGAAAAGGGGCCAAAAGCCCATGGATGGGCCTAGGATCCAACAAAAGTAAAAGACGGCACTGTCTATGCTACAATAGTTTATTTGTAGAATACAAATATTAAACTTGAAAAACAAAATTGAAAGTTTAACTTCCGCAGTTCTGCTGCATCTTGTTCTGCAAAATACGATCTCTACTCCCTTCTGATCCCAGGCCTTTTTCAAGACAGGATAAAGGACATAAAATTACTCAAGTGGAGTGTTCCGACACGCGTTCGGGTGAGCTATTGTATGCTGAGTACATGTTTTCGTCCGTTGATTGTTCTTTGGCTCCCTCGTTCGTGTTTTTTGCGGTTCCAGTAGGACTTCGGCTGTCATGAACAGCTAATGAGCACAGCAGACTAGCTTAGTTGAAAGGTCTAAAGTTAGATCTCAGGAAAATTACGGGATTTTTTTTTACAGCTTTCTTAGCTAATCGGTAGCTGAGTGGTCGAGTGCATAGACTGTGCATCGTAGTACAGGTGGCCAGACTGCGTGTGCAGTGTCAGAATTTTAGTATCATCTAAAACAAGGATGCCTAACTTCAAAAGATAATAGACAAGACAGTAAAAGTTCTTATTTCAGAAACGTTGTGTCATTAACCTTTAAAAGTTTAACCGAATAGGGCAGAAAAACGACCGTCTAGGTACCCATCATTCATTAACTTAAACAGGCTTGAAGACCTGGCGAAAATGCGTTACTTCGTTACTCAGTTATTCATATAATCGATTGTCATCGAATGAACTGTCTATGTGGTTGAACCTCTATGCGTGGAAAATTTAGCAACTACAGCATTAAAGAATTGCCGAAGAATACATATTTTTGAGTCACACGCGATAGCGGGCTTTTTCAAAAGTGACCTTACAGTTTAGAACTGAATATTTCCTCAGCTTCGCTTCATTAGCCATTGAAGTGTTCGCGTTTGTTGAAATTCAAATTTTCCGCATAGGGATGAAACTGTGCTTTGTTGGGCCAGCAATGCATTTTCTGAATGTTACTGCTGGTGCCCAAGTTGAAAAAAAGCCCTTAGCAGAATCAGTATAATTTAGTGGACCCAAGATGTAAGAGTAAGTTTACTTTTCAGTTGAACTTTAATGCTTACCTTTTTCTAAAGCATTCTAAGCATTTCTTGGATCCTTTTTGTTTGTCCTTCATGTAGCTTCCCTTCATGGAATGTGCGATGTGGCCTAATCAATCATAAATGCGATTCTTACATGATATAGTGCTAATACCATGCAGATTCGGACCTATTGCCAGCCCGATTTCATAGTCATAACTTCCGTCATACTGACATCACCTTCTTCGCTTTGGAATCGGGACTCTTGAGTTTGCCAATCACTCATCCAAATGATTTACATGAAGCCATCACAAACATATTCGCTGGGTGGCTAGACCGTAAATTCCCCACTTGAAAGTATTGAATTTCCATGACAAAAGTTTATCGAGATTCCGACCTAGCGGAAAATGCACTTCATGTCAAAAATCTGCATTTGAATTTCACCCTCTGTGGCCGTAGAAACCTCAGAAGTGGCAGCGGGGTGCATGATTTTTGCTCCGTCCTCTATTAATAAATGATCCAGTTTCAGTATGGGCGATTTTTTGGCCATGTTTAGGGGTGATCACTAGGGGAGGAGCGGAAGATGGTAATTTTATAGGGAAGGGTGTTTTTTTTTCTTTCATTTCCGACAGGTTGGAAGCGAGTCTTGCTAGATTTGTTCGAAGTTGATACGCCTGAGACGTTAGTGAAATGTCGTCTGGATGTGATGATTTCCATGCCTTTTGAATATCGTTACATGATCCCGTCGTTCTTCTTATACCGTAACGTGTTCACTCTCTTAATGTGAATGACAGTTATGAAATTATGTCTCAGTCATGTCTATTATGATCTTTTCCCACCTGATCATATCATTTTAAAAATCGTTTTGACAAGCCCCTCGCGAAGCCGCCCAACTAGCTCGTGCATAGTTTTTCTTCTTCTTCCGTTTGATCATTGCGCCGGGACAGCTGGGTAGTGCGACCCTTTTTGCCTTCCGGTTATTCATTTCTGCATTCCTTTTTCTTCTTCTTTTTCTTATTCCGTCGCGTCTGTCTTGGATGCCGTTTCTTTGTCCTAGTTTCTTTGATTAATCTGTTTTTCATTTGCATGTATGCCCTTCTTTTCGCTCGGCCGATATTTCGATCTTTGTTGTCGTTTGTTTGTTCATTCACTCAATTGTCTGGCTCTTTTGCTGGGCGTCTCCTCCATACCGAACACTTGCTTCGTATCTCTTATGACGTGTCCCTCCGTTATTTGAGAGGCGCCACGTTTGAGCCCTAGTACTTTCATTTAACCCCGAACAGCTTATCTGTTCGGTCAGCTCATTCACATATTGCAAACCCGGCTCAGATTCGTCTCGACTTCTCTCTTATCTTCCATATTGGTTAACCTAGTAGCCACTAGGAGGGAGGGGTCATTCGGGCACAGCTGGACATTCAAAGTGCAAACCTGCTGTAAACCACACTATTGAGCTGATTTAATATTAACTTGGGCGAGTGCTGTCCTGTAATCGATCTATCTCGATTGCTGCCAGCATGGCTAATCAAAACCCCGCTGCTCCTGTTAAACCTTCGACTACCAGCTGCGCAAATGTTTGTGGTATTCATGGAAGCCCTGGCCTCACTTCTACTGCATCTGTTGTTTTTGTTGTACATCTCCCTCTCTAGTAGCGAAGTGGTACCAAGAACGTGTGTACTTTCCCGGAGAGGGGGGGGGGCGTATTCGTTGTTTTACTGAAAGTCGACGGAGGTCCTCCAATGGAGCTTCAGAAGGCCTACCCATTTCACATGGATAGCCCATGGAATAGCTTAAGAACTTAAAGTTCCTTGAAACAAAATAAAATACCCTCCACATCTCAAAATAAAGGAGTTCCTTCTTCTGGCTCGATCCAGCTTTTCTTCAGCTTGGTGCAAGCCCTCGCTTATTCAGCAACTGCTTTTCTGCGTGTTTTGATCAAGGAAATAAATGGCTTAAGGCTAAAGTTACGTGCACACGCATGGGACATTAGTGTCACATCCATAAACCTTCGTGCGATGCGTCAAAATTTCAGAGCGAAAGATGAAATTCGCACCCGACTGCGAAAACCGGACAAGTTTGAGTACGTAACAAGATTCTAAAGTCGTGTCCGAAGCATGAATAATCTCAAGATCCAACCTGAAGGAATTCCTTCTTTGCGGACATTGACCGCCGTCTTCCTTGTCTACGACACTCTTGTGTTGTTTGGTCTAGGCTGTCTGTTCACAAGCTCAAACTGAGCTACATGACTTGTTACTGTCACTATTTCTTCATTCTTCCTGGACCCATTGTCTCTTGCGGTCCTCATGTCAATCGAAATACCGCATTTTTGTGCCGAGTCTATGGTGCGCAGCGAAGCGAGGTGTGGAGGGAGAATGGTGCGAATAGACGTTGACAATCTACCAGATGTTGTGAGTGCCTTTCATGGTGTAACCTTTGTTTTTGCTTTGCAGATAAGCAGAATTTGGAATAGAAGCAGAGGTGGTGAGACTGGCGTCACTGATTAGGTCGTGAAAGGTTAACGGGTTGAATGTGTTCTGGATTGACGAGCTGCAGTAAGAAATCCCTGGTTTGTTACGTGCATTTTATGACACTTTTTGTGCGAATTTGCAGATTATGTGTCAAAACATCGAAGGTAGCTAACGGAAGAACGTGCCTAATAAACTGTCATTCATTCATTCAAACAGCGACAGACAAAAACATCGACGTATATTCGAACAATGCGTAAAATGGATATTTCAGCTGCGATGCTTCGGCAGCGATATTTCGGCCCTTCTTAGGCCATCCTAAGCATAAATTCGTAAGCATATAAAACGGATATGTCAGCTACGATGCTTTGGCAGCGATATTTCGACCCTTCTTTGGCATCGCAAGCATCGTAGCTGACATATCCGTTTTACGCGTTGTTTGAATATATATTTCCCAGTCAGCTTGGGCTCAAGGAGTATTTAAAAACATAACTGTCAAATAGCGAATGCCAAAAAGTGACAACCAAAAATAGCGAAAGCAAAAACAGTGACAGGAAAAAACAGCGGCGGTCAAAACAGTGAAAGGAAAATCAGCGACAGGCAAATACAGCAAACGTTACAAACGTAATCCTTGTGGAATTTAAACATTATCCAAGGTTTAAATTCTCTTTTCACTTCTTGATCCCCTAAAAGAAAGCTTAGATTATTTATTGACTAAAGTCCTCGAATAGTAAAGAAGTCGTCAGCATATGCGCGTGTGGAAATTGGCATCCGGTCAATACCCAGACGGTCAAAATAGCGGAATCCAATTACGTGGTCTCCCGAACGCTTGATTGTGGCATAAAAATAAATCTAACATCTTGTACTTCATCTGCTGGAATCGTAGGCTACTGACAAAACGTACGGTACGCTACATCGGAAACATTCTCACATAGCAAATAATGTAGAAGCATTATTCGTGACACCTTTGCCTCTGAGAACTTATAAGCAGATTATAAGTTTATACAAGTTTATATACGGTTTATAAGCATAGTTGGGAAGCTTTATATTGATGTCTTCGTTGAGGTCTTATAATTTGATCCTTTAGTCCCCTACACTGAAACATACCAACAAACATGAAACAATGAGTTAACGTAACGATAGAGGAAGTATTGGTACGAAAGCAAAGACAGCAAAGACAATACCTTTACGGTACATCTTTCTTTAAAGGCGGTAGTCTAACACCTCATAACATTAGAACGAACACGTTTGTCAGCATCCCTTCGCCCAGTAGCTGTTTTTGCATGTCGCCTTCGGTTTTTCCTCTGTCGTTGTTTTTGCATGTCACTGCTTTGCTTTTGGTGTTTTTGCCTGTCGCTGTTTTTGTGTTTTGCCATCATTGTTTTTTTTATTTTCGCTGTATTGGCCGGATACGATCCGTTGCCGATTTCTTGCTGTTTATGCACTTTGGTCAGTAAATAATTTAAGCCTCCGGGGACCTTTCAGATTATAACGAAAAGGACAATAGCATGACCTCATGTTCCTTGCAAAGCGTACTGCTTTGCGAAAATTTACGGCAGATTTTTCCTCGAAATATATGTTGAGAAGGCGAGTGAACTTATCTGCTGAAGTTGAGATGCGTATAACTATAGTTAAACGGGGGGGGGGGGGGTCTCTGTCAGTAAACCTTCTAGGAGTATGGGAAACGGATGTGCATGTTTTATTTTCGGCAGAAACCTCGATCATATTCAATCAATCAGCTAGTCGTTTGTTCTTCAAAGAACAGTTATGGTGGTTATAGAAATTTCCGAACGTTCGACTGCTCGTCAAATACTCTAAACACAATTGAATTCAGTTATCATAAACACAGATTTGTTGAAATACTTGCGTTTGTATGCCATCTCCATTTATTGACTAGGCTATTATATGCAGACACGAAAACTTTGGGAGGTCCCAGGACCCAACTCCCTCCGGAAGCTTAGCTTGCAGGAGACCTCCCACTAAAACCAGAATAACACAAAATATAACAAGTAATACTAGGATCGTACCCAAACCGAATCCACACACATGTTATAATGCGTGAAAAGTCTACTAACTTCTATGAAATAACTACCAACAAACTTTGCTCTCTTCTATTGGCTTAGGCTGGGTATTTCTCCAGTTTCTTGACGCGTTCTAATTTAAGTGTCTGCGGATCTACATAGTCTTGACTATTATTAATATTTCCGTGTTTATAATCGCTCGAAGACACGTCATCAGCTTGACGGAAAAGCTAGACTAATAACTTTGACAAAAAAAAAAGAGAAATGCCATTGGATTGGCAACTGGCAAAGTGGTTGGACAGATGCGGATCATGGATTTAAGTGTTTCTGTGCGCTATGAGTCGCTGGATGTCTACTCGATTACTACTTGGCATAAAGAGAAGACCGAGGGGTTACTCACTCGGTGGGCACCATCGTAGGTACAGCCTCCGTGGGCACACCGGCTGGGCACTTATAACTTATAATGTACTTTATTTCCTTAATAGCCTGTATCCTAAATGCTAGCATTGGATCGTCATTCACAATACTGTTAATGATGGCCCAGTGCTATTTTACTGATTCGTAAGAGATCAGTAAGTGTCCCTTTTGCCTGGATTTTCACTCACTCACATAAGGCTATCCCTGCTTCTCCTGAGGGGCTTCAAAGATTGCCCAAACTGGATTCTTTCACGGGCGATTTCCAGACCTCCAGCGACGCTCGCGGACACTTATTATTTGATTGGAACCATTCCGCTGAAAAACTTCCGAGTGCCGCCGATTTCTCTCTTCCGCCCGTAATCTTGTTATCTTCCTAATTAACTCCATGATGAAAGCTGTCTTGATAATCCCGCTGGCCTGGGCAGCCTCTTATTTCATCAGGACTTTATCAAACCCTTCCGGCTATTTATCCCTCTGGCGTAATATCGGGATGGAAGCTCAGAAGATAACACATGACTCCAGGGCATATTTCTGTCAGTTCTTATCGTTTTCCCCATTCGGTGAAACATCGCTCTTCTTCTCCGAGGATTTGGTTGACTGCGCCTGGAAGTAGAGGACAACAGATCCGCTGTCAAATGGGGTCAGGACTGGGGAAGTGTGGTGTGCTGAAGGAGTTAATTGTTATTTTATTTGTTATCTCCAGAAACGGCAAACTAGTTGGGATCCCAAAACGTAAGTGGAGGGATACCTATGACATCGCAAAAGTTGTCCGTCTGTCCGTCCGTCTGTCAGCACGGTAACTCTCGACAGGAATGAGATATGTTGATGAAACTTCGTGTGAGTGTCTCACGTCAAGGGAAAGGTCAAGTTCGTAGATGGGCCCGATAGCTGCATATTTAGGGGAGGGGGAGGGGTTTCAAATTAAGGGGCGACACAATTATTTTTAAAATGCTAATGAGATAGTCGATTAAGGGGTAAGACGACATGTTGAACACGAATATGAAAACCATTTTCTCGCTGGAAAAGTAGTTCACCCGGAATCCGGCCAAAACCCCTCGTCGGACAAGTGGATCGCCGGGAATCCGGCCAGAACCGGAAAATTTGTTAAAAATAAAGGTTTAATCTGAAGTTGATGAGGGGTTCGATGTCAGGATAGGGAAACATGCTGAATCCGAATATGAGAATGATTTTCTCGTCGGACAAGTAGATCGCCCGGAATCTGGCCAAAACCGGAAATGTTGAAATGCTGAATTGCTGTATGACAATCATTTTCTACTGGGACATATAGTTCGCCGCGAATCCGGCTGAAATCGGAAAATTTGTTGAAAGTTGAAGTTTTATCTGAAGTTGATTAGAGGCTCGATGTAGGGTAAGGAGATATGCCGAATCCGTTTTTGAACTTAAATTTTTTTGCAAGACAAGTAGTTCGCCCGGAATCCGGCTGAAACCGGAAATTTGGCAGAAGTAAGGCAGGAACTTTCGTCAAAGTAGATATGACGCAGGCTATAGGGGTAAACACACATGGTGAATCCATATTTGAACTTAGTCTTCTCAGATTATTGCCATTTGCCTTAATCTGTTTCTAAATGTTATTAGTAAAGTGCTCAAGTAGTCAGGCGAAGACTGGGTCTATAAGACCCGATTGTCTGGATCCAATATTAAATTTTTGGAATCCCATCGAAACCTTTGGTCTTGTTTTCTTGTTGGAGCTTGCAGACTTGCCGCGCTCCGAAACGGGAGTTCGGTGATTTTTTTTTGAAAACTCTGAGCTCCGTGGTGGGTGTGAAAAGCTTAGCAAAAGAAAACAAGATAGACCTGTTGTCCTACAAAGAGCGTGTTCCACCCTTCTAATAATAGTTACTATTAGTTACTATTTCCGTTCCATCCTCACGAAAAGTTACTACGCTGACCGTTCCAACCTTGTCGGAATAGTAACTAATAGTTACTATTTGCTCACCATGATCGGGAGCGTAGTAAGCGTAGTAACTACGCATCTCTGTAACGTGATTATTCTTATTCGCCCCTGGCGTGAGATCCTGCTGCAAAATAGAAAAATCGTTCCAGCCTTGACGGCAAAAAGCCAGAATTCGTGACGTCATGCGTAGTAACTACGGTAAGTAGGATGGAACACGCTCAAAGTGTTCCAACGTGAAAAGCAGAATTTTGAAGGTTCGCATGCGCACAAGCGGCTAAAACGAAATGATTGCGAAGGGCTGGGATTTCTGAAGATTATTACTCCATAGGGGAGCTTATGACAGTATGAAAGGCAGAACAAGTGAGAAGTTTCCTTACGTCTATTGCATATGCTAAGAAATAATACCATGGCAACACTGAACAAGACCAAAGGTGTCGATGGGATCCCAAAAATCTAAGATTTGATCCAGACAATTGGCTTTTGTCTTCGCCAGATTCAGTCTTCGCCAGGCTAATCGTCAGAGAAAACCGAGTTCAGATATTCTATCTATCTATCTATCTATACCTATATAAGCCATATGTATTTTGACGATATTGACCGAAACTTCCTGCTTTACTTCTGCCAAATTTTTGGTTTCGGCTGAATTCCGAGCGAACTACTAGTCCAGCAAAAAAAGAAAATTTAGAAACGAGTCCAGCGTATCTCCTTATCCCTTTTAAAGAACATCTAATCAACTTTGAATAAAACTTTGACTTAAAGAAAAAATCGGGTACAACCGGATTCCGGACTAATTAAATGTCTGGGTAACAAATGATTGTCATATACAGACTCAGCGTCTCTTCTTACCCTAAATCTATCATCTAATCAACTTTAGATAAAACTTTTGCTTTTAACATATTTTCCGCTGTTGGCCGGATTCGAGGCGAACTAGTTGTCCGGCGAGAAAATGGTTTTCACCATCGTGTTCAGCATGTCTTCTTATTCCTAAATCGAACATTTAATCAACTTCAAATGAAACTTTTACTTCTAGTTTTTTGCCGTATTGCGGACGAACTACTTGTCTAGCGAGAAAATGATTTTCACCATAATGCTCAGCATGTCTCCTTACCCGTTAATCAAACATTTAATCAACTTCAAATGAAACTTTTACTTTTAACCAACTTTCCGGTTTTTGCCGGATTCCGGACGAACTACTTGTCCAGCGAGAAAATGGTTTTTACCATCGTGTACAGCATGTCTTCTTACCCCTAAACCAAAAATTTAATCAACTTCAGATAAAACTTTTAATTTAACAAACTTTCCGGTTTTTGCCGGACTCCGGACGAACCACTAGTCCAGCGAGAAAATGATTTCACCATCGTGCTCATTATGTCTTCTTACCCCATAATCGACTATCACATTAGCTGTTAAGAAATATTTTGTTTGTCCCTTAATTTGAACCTCCTCCCAACCCCGAATATAGGGCTACAGAGCCGATCTACGAACTTGACCTTACGCTTGACCCAAACAATCTTCGGCACCAAGTTTCATCAAAATATCTCATTCCCTTCGAAACTTATCGTGCTTACAGACGGACGGACGGACAAGTTTTGCGATGTCGTAGGTTTCCCTCCACTTAAGTTTTGGGATCCCAAAAACATATGCTCAGGCTTAAATGACTCTTAACAGAAACAACTATAACAAGAAATATACGGAACGGTCGCGGTGATGATAGTGAAATTTAAATGTTTCGACATCATTCGTTTCTAGCGTTTCCGGTGTGAGCTCACTCCATGGGTTCCAAACGCGACTGTAAAAGTTAATTGTCTAATGGTAATTGTTTAATTGTTAGTGGTTGATTGCTATGGCGGAAAGTGCGGGAAAAACAGTCACCAGTGGATAGGAAGGATTATTGTGAAACAGCTGCACTTTTCCTAACACCGCTCGTCATTGTTCAGGAATTCGTAAGCAGAATCCTTTGGCGCAACCAGTCTATCTCCTCGTCCACCTGTATACGGTACTGTTTATGTTCCAACATTATAAAATAGTTAAGACTTTGCTCTGATTCTAACAATATTTGGCTGTTTTAAGCCATTCTCCAGTCCCGTTGGTCACTGTTTTTATGGCACTTGCAACTCCGCTCAAGTGCCATATTATACCGATCACTTTTCGGTCTGTCCGTCCACTGTTCTCGAGTTAGGGTACTTCCAGAAGGACTAGGACGATGAAACTTTGAAGCCATATTAGGGACCCGACCAAACTAACTCGGAAATAGTCACTTGCCCGATCCGACCATCGTGGGGGGAGGGGGAGTTGGCGGAATCCGGAAAATAGGGGCATGCATAACTTTCGAATGGGTGATCGGATCTTAACGAAACTTGATATCTGGAAAGACGTTATGTCTCAGATGTCCAATTTTTGATTCCGGGCCGGATCCGCTGAGCTGGTGGGGGGGGGGGGGGGAGGTCGGAGCGGAGAACCGGGGAAATCCTATGACTCGCATAGAGTGGAGCGATCAGGATGAAACTCGGTGGGAAGTACAAGCACAAGTCCTAGGTGCATCAGTGACAGAATTCGACTGGATTCGGGTACCGAGGGGGGGGGGGGCTGTAGGAGGGTATCCGGAATTCCGGTGATCGTGAGTTCCGGTACTTCCAGATGAGCTAGGACGATAAAGCTTTGCTGGAGCATCAGAAACTTTACATCGTTGGGTTAGACATCGTCACTTCTCCGATCCGACCATCGCTTAAAGAACTCATCTTAACCGCAAAATACAAAAAATACTTTTAAGAAACATTTACTTTTTCACGAGCGCCATGAGCACATGATCCTTTTTGCCTCGAGGTTTTGGCTTAGAAATTATTTTTAAACACCCTTAAGCGGGCATCCTAACCGAAAAGTGAAAAAAACTTTTGACCATCACTCGATCCTCTGACCCAGCCTTGCAAGTTTGGCGCATTTTAGCTGAAAAGTTAAAAACAATTCTTTTGACCATCACTTCCACCTAACCCGGCCTTGCAAGTGCTATATGAGCTTCCAGCTCTTGATTTTGTGACGAGTGGGCTTCCCGATAGAGCTTGATAACTGATAGGCATCGAAAAAGACAAGTGTGAAAATCAGTCAAGTGCCACTAGGGGTTTTAGAATGCACCGTATGGAACTTGCGTTTCCGGGGTTTGAGATGGATGGAGCGATTAGAGTTCCAATGACATTATACGTTCGACCCGACCTTTCATAAAATATACTCAAGCCAGGTAGACTTTTGCACGGTATTTTGAAGCCTTGTCGAGAGGTTCCTCTTTAGTTTTCAACAGTATCTTATCAGGTTGTGAATTTGGAAGCCAGCGAAAAAGCCTAGTTGACGGCTATTCCAGTTGTGGTGCATGTCTCGTTCAGGCCATTCAGGCTGTTGCTGTTGTGGGCTACGACCTAGCGTTTCTTTATATTATTTCTAGTCCTTCTTTCTTCCATGGGAAATACAAATATCTGTCTCCGGCACAATGAAAGTCATCGTTTTCGTTGCGGGGTTTCTCTCTGAATCGATCTCACAGTCTTATTGTGGTCGTGGCCTCATTCTTTTTTTTCGATTTGAGCTAATATCAAAACGATCATGTATACAGTCAAAGGGATTTATAGAAAGCAAAACACTGGCTACGGTCCAGAAGTTTCCGGCTCTCAAGAACAGACCTCTTTTTTCCACCACTTTTCTTTCCTTTGAATAGAAAGCTGATACCGCATTCATGATAATTCCATTGCTATCGCGAGATGAATGAAAGAATTCATCGTGCCAAACTTGCGGATCTCAGCACTGTAATTTGAGAAAGGTTCAACAATCCCAGGCATAAAGCAGCTGGTTGCTCCCAATGGAGATATATCAAAGAAAGGAATTTCATAATCTGCTGTTCACAGTATTCACAAAAGGCTAGCATGATTTCCTGGCGATCACCTCTTACAGAAGTATCCCTTTATCCCAAGCTGACAGCGAATCACATGGTTTTTCCACAAGTTCATTTTCCAGCTTGACCGGCTTGAGCCTGAAGGGGGCCTGCAAAGAAGGGCCGAAATATAGCTCTAAAAAAACTCAGCTGACGTATCTGTTTTAGTTGCATATAATCGCAAGCTAATTGGAAATCATGTATATTTGTTTATTTATTTTTTTAAATGACAAAAAACGGACAACTTAGCTCGGATCGATATTTCGGCCCTTCTTGATAAGGTTCCTTTTCAGGCTGTAGCTGAACGGAAGAAACGAACCTGCAATACGTAAACGAGGTTTCTATACGAACTATGAGTAGCATCATATTTGGTATTTGACGGTGCAAAACGGATAAGTCAGCCAAGTTTTATTAGAGCTATATTTCGGCCCTTCTTTACAAGGGTCCTCTTCAGGCTCAAGCCGCTCAAGCTGGAAAATGAACTTGTGGAAAAACAAGTAAAGATTTCAAGAAGGACCGAAATATAGCTCTAATAAAATGTAGCTGACTTATCCGTTTTGCACCGTCAAATATGATTCGCAGTCAGCTTGGGCTGAAGGACTATGTATCATATTTCGGGGAATTACTACCTAGAAATTGCTTTGACACACCTGCTGCTTTTGCTGCTCGATGTAGTCGTTGATTATCCTTTTTTTGTGAATAAGGCCTGGGGTTTAAGATTTCTTTCGCTAATAATGCCATTCCACGTTTCTGGAAGGGAGTACTCACCTGTTTCTCACTTTGTGCCTAGTCGGTTTTCTTAATCTGAACGGTTTCTCGAATAGTTTGATGTAGTACCGTGCATGTTGCAAGAATATGGTCCTTTTGAAAGCTTGCAATACTTTATAAACTCCGCTAACTTTGACCCTTCTGCATATCAGACCCCGAACAAAAATCTTAGGTAGCCTGCGAATAGTAGTACGTACAACGCATACGTATTCTCGGTAATAGTACGTATTAACGCTGACGCATTATAGGCCAGTGTGACACTTCTAGTCTAGTCGGTGCGATACCTCTTGGAGACTAGCTGTATCTCGAGCTGTATTTTCACCCTGGAAAATTATCTTGCTTTTATTTTGTTTGCTTATGGAATCGTTTCCGTGGTTCGCACCATGCAATGTTATCAAGAAACGATTCCACGGAATTCTTGTACCCTCGATGAGAGTGTATGGGATGGGAACGAACACTCGTCTACTCCCCCGCCCCCCCCCCCTTGGATCTTCTTTTGTTTAATTTCATAGCGTTAAATCGTATCACTGTATGCCTATTATCGATTGAGGTCATAAAAGATCACTTTTCGTCTCCCAGATAGTTTCCCACGAATTTAGGTGTCACTCATTCCCTGGCCCCGCCCCCTCTTCAGTCATGGATTCATCGCACGTGGCACTTGACAGCCATAAAGATATCACTCCGGAATCTACATCTAGCATAACTGTCAAGAGCATCCGAAGTGTCGTTAGTCAACTTCCAGCCACCCAAACTGCCGCGGTTCTATTAAAATCGATTGTTGTCTGTTGGGTGTTAGAAAAATGTTCGGGCGGGGGCGGAATAGTTTTTGACGGCTTGGCAGGTTCAGTTCCTAGGGAGGGGCGATGGTTGCAGTCTTCGTTATTGGTTTCGTTCGGGACTGATGTCCTCTTTATTGTCCCCCCTTCGTTCCACTCATCTACGGTCTATTTAGCAATCTAGAACCCGCCTGAGGTTTAAAGTTCAACCGCAAAGGACTGAGATAGGACAATCTAATTACCCATCACTTATTCACTTAAATAGACTTGAATGAAAATGCGTTACTTCGTTGCCCCGCTTTTTTCTCCGCTTTCCGCTTTTCGTATAGTCGACTTTCTTTGCCAGATTTGTGGTACCTCTTTGCTTGTACCTTGTTGTACGCCTGGCGATAAACATAAGTGTTCACCAAGCTAATTTCTGGCCACTGAAAAGCCGCATTTGTATTAAGATTCAAATTTTCCCCGTCATGGTAGAACTTCGCGTTGTGAGGATGGCCGCAGACATTCTGACAAAAAATCCCTTAATACAATCCGGATAATTCAATATATTCGATTAAATGATACAAGAATAAGTTGATTTGTCAGTTGAACTTCAAGGGGGCTATAGTAGACACTCTTTTTTACTCAGAAGCTTCTGTAGCTTGATAATCTATTTTTCTTCGTTTTTGTGGAACAATGCTTATTGTAATATAATACGTGTTGTTACGTTTAACAACGGCACTTAACGATATATACGAACTCGATATATACGAACTCGTCTCTGTTTTGACCCCGAATGCATTTTAATTATTGCAGTTCACCCCTCCAAGCTACGATATACATATAAATCTTATATCGTTCCCAGAGTGACGTATTGGCCTTTCCTCGATTTCCTCCTTCTGGTAATTTACACATGGGGATGTGGATCTAAAAGGATGGTACAGTATGAGTCGGAACATGGGCCAGCGACACGAGATCGCAATGTCACACATGCCGAATGAGTAAATTTATTAAGTGATCACGGCATTTCAGAACTGCCAACTTAAAACACTAAAACATTTAAAATAAATCACAATCACCTCACTTTCGGGAACGAAATTCCCCACGCTTTGACGCTGATATTAGCGAAGTAGCCCAGCAGTTGGTAGAGGAGGGATTAGAATGCGGTACCGGTGCCTGTTGCGGTATGTCGTCGCGGTTTTAGATTTCGCGGTATTGTCGTGTAACTGAAGAAAATTGGTAGAAAAATTCACTCGAAACGTCTGCGGGTAGTTTCATGCTGATTAATACTCCGCTCGTCTTCTAATTTCCTTCAGATTAAATTCCCAGTTAAAAGAACTTCCTCTTATCACCCTTAACTTCGGAGCACGACAGATTAACAGAATAAATTTAGAGCTTAGAGAAGACTACCCGCTTTCTGATGCTCTTATCAGTGGGGTGCAGGTCTTTTCTAGCATTGTAATGCTAATTTATTTCATTCACTAATTGAAGAGTTTACTTGGCCTTGATTGCTAAATCCGTTGTATACGTGGACGGGATGTCAATCTAGCTCGCACGCGCTATTGTTGTAGTATTCGGTCTGTTAGATGCAAAAAGCAATTTGATTAGAGATTACGTTGGAAAAACGCTTCTGGGCGTTGTTGCGTCCTGAGACCCAGCTGTGCAAGTTCAGTTGATTTTCACGTAGCTTTCATATTGGCAATTGTAATTTCACAGTTTGTCTGCACTATCCTCTGGTTTAACCAAGATCTTGTGATAATAGCATAACTTTGTAATATAATATAACATTATTGCTTTTGAAGATCGAGGGACAGGAAAACAACATTTCAAAAACTAATAAAAAAAAAAAAAATCAATTATATCTCCTGTTAAACATCACACAATTTACTTAAAGTTCAATGGGCACATCAAACTACCCGAATCCGACTCTGTAACAACATAGGAACAATGCTTACCCCCTAGATCAGCAGCTGTTTCAACAGTTTCCTCTCTGTGATATTTCAAAGCGTAATTTTTTGGGCAGGTACATGCTCATTTTACTAGCTTGGACAAAGATAAAAGTGATGTTTCTTGAAATACTTAATAGATCTTTATTTTATGCATAAATCAGCTTGTATAATTCAGATAATTCAGCAGATAATTCAGCTTGTATGTTCATATTCAGCCTGCTTGAATATGAACAACGGTAAGACTCCGAAATAGAAAAAATAAATAAAATAGAAATCCGAGTTGAATTTTACCGTTAGTAATTTTTTTTTCTGAAGAATCG
The DNA here is from genome assembly GCA_023053575.1 of Branchinecta lynchi. Lineage (NCBI taxonomy): Eukaryota > Metazoa > Arthropoda > Branchiopoda > Anostraca > Branchinectidae > Branchinecta > Branchinecta lynchi. Next base: position 6,355,351 of record JAKZAP010000007.1, read on the forward strand.
AGGCCTTATACACCTTTTCTCAAGAGAAATGTAGCTTCCTATTGAAAGTGAGAAACTTTCTCGGCTAGGTGTTTTGTTGAAGTCTCGTGGATTCCACGCCAGCTTTTGGTCATTATTTGACGAATGCAGTTATTATGAATAATCAAAATAAGACTGTTTTTGTTAAGAAAGAGGAGGCTGACGTAGTTTTAAGCATTCCGGGTTTGAATCATTATTGTTATTTGTATCGAGTGAAATACAGCGATTATAATTCAGCACATTCTTGACTAGTAAAGTAAAATGAAGGGAAGAACTATTGATTTCATGTACTTTTCGCATGTTTATAGATTGATCCTCCCTCATACACAGTAAGTCAATTCAGTTCAATTCAAATAATTTATTTCCTCCAGAAATCGGAGAGTAAAAAACATAGTAAACACATACATAACTGGCCAAAAATATAAAACGACTACTATGACATAACAAGGTCGTAGGCCGTCGTTTAGCTCGTGGGATAAAAACTAAAAATCTTATTTGAAAATACCCCCTTACGATGCTGTTCCAACTGCAGCTCAAACAGTGGGGGCAGACCAAAATAACTCTAGAGTTATTTTGCTCTGAGTGGGGGATTGCTGTTCATTATAAACTGGATATTCTGCTGGTATATTTGTTTTCGCCTTCTGCTCCTGGCGGATATTAAAGCGCCATCTTCCTCTTCGCTCTTCGAGTTTTACCTCGTTGAAAGTTGCTGCGCCTCTTTTTCTTTGATTTCTTCAAAATGCAAGCTCCGATCCAAACTTTATACGACAAGTTCTGAAATTGCTTGGAGTTGGTGTGCTGCTTGCTTGTAGAACTTGGCTTGTTCTATTAGATTTTCTAGCGTCCGAGGCAAATCTTCAAGCCAGGCTCCTGACCAGAATTCTAAGGGAAACTTGGCACAGCGGGAAATGTTTCCAGTTTCCGGAAAAGAAAGTTCCAGGAACGCGTGACACAAATGGCATGGTTGAAATGATAAATTGGATTGAGTTGGAATGAACTTTTTTTGGCGAAATTGTTAAAGATGTCCTTCTTCTAACGCTTAAAATTCGCTCTTCCAGCGAATCAAGGCGGATTGTCCCTAATGTGGAACTCCCGGTGGTTCTGTCGTCATATTTGATTGCATTAGAGACTTGTTTGTTTCTTGTTTATATTTGGCTTCACCCCGATGTAACGGGTGGAGCTTTGGAGGGGTCGAAAGTTATTTTGTATTTTTGTATTATTGGATAAAAATGAACTGCACTGTAAAAAAGTTTCTCCGAATGAGGATGCAGTATTTGCTACTGAGATTAATCTTATCTCTATTGGGTTAAGATTAATCCGAATTAGGGGTAATCTTTTCTCAATAAAGATAAGATTAATCCCAGTAGCAAATACTGCAAGATTTTGTTTACAGTGTGAACTGAAGCCAAGCGGAAAAGTTAGCTGAGATTTATTCGATGGCAGGTTCATCTTTCTAGCTTGAGCTTGAAGAGGACCCTTGGCAAGAACGGCCAAATAAATTTCAGCACCGTATAGAGCCACTAAAAATGATTCCAGCTAGCAAGGGCTGAAGAAATACTTAGGTTCTGTCATTGTTTTTACATAATTCTAGGCGAGCAACAAAAATCACGTACCTCCTTGTGCAAACCGCCTTTTTTTTCTTTCACATACACATATGGACGAGGTTGCGAAACAAACTTTACAGCTATTTAACTTATAGACTACCAATATTGATGCAAAGAAGTTACAACCATTTTTCTCTATTTCGCTCTCTTTACTTCTCATGCTCTTCCCGTCTCAAAAACAAGGGGTTGTCCACTCTCTATTCTAGAGTACAGTAAGTGCACGGTGCAGGTGCTGGATGACACAAATCAGTACCGGGTGACACAAACCTGCACCAGATGACACAAGCTGGCACGGGGTTACACAAACTGGCACCGGTTGCAACGGGTTAGATAATATAGAATCAGTACGTTTAGAAGCGTTTGAAAGAAGACTCGCCTAATTTATGGCCGGCCCCGCTGGTCTTGAGTGCTGGGAAAGGGTGTACAGCAGGTCCGGGGGAATGGGCAGCCCCTCGCTCCAAAAAGGTCTTTCCTCGATGTGTTATGTAAACGCCTTCGACAAAACGACGGCGAAAGACGTGCGGACCTGAATTTGGCTTGCAACTAATGCATTGTCCAAATAGGTATAATAAGGTGTAACACGGCGTCTATAGTATCGGCTTATACTCGGGGCGTGCTGTTTATGCTGTAGCTGTTCCGACCAACTGCTTGGACCGGAGACCTTTGGCAGGAAATGAGGCCACTAGCGAAAGCCCAAGTCTAGGAGCAAAAACTGGAGCGGTATCAGAGTAGGAAGTAAAATAGGCAAACAAAGGAACACATCAAAACCCAGTAATATCAAATAAACAGATGCCAATTTGCCAAAAAGAAAGCTGGAATCAGCACAGCTAAACAGCACCAATCCCAAGGAAGACTAGTTGAAGCCCGATTGAGTATACTGGTGGCATCTTAGTCTACTCGTCCTTTTCGAGTTCAGCGCTTCTAGCGGATTAAAGTTCGATTGGAAACGCTACTCGAGTTGCAGCGTCAAATTCGTCACCAAAATAAGATTCAAAAATAAAAAAAAAAGACACTTGCAAGCTAATAGTGACAATCAATAATAAATTATAACCGCGACATCACAATCAGAAACCGCAGAACTAGGATCAGAAACAAGAGTTTCAGGCGTCTATTCGAGTAGCGTTTCCAGTCGTACTTCGTCCGCTAGGTTCGCTTAGTTGGATTAGAGCCTGGCCGTCGAGCCTGCTATCTGCCATGAAGTGATATACAATTATTTGTTTTCTTTTCTGAAATAGATGAACCTGAGCCTGGAAAATCCCGAATTTCTTCTCTAACCGATTCTGTCCGGAACTTCCTTACTGAAGAGAAGTGATAGTAGAACACTTCAATTTCTTTCGATGAGGGTTGACACAGACTGGGGAGAACTGACCTGGAAACTAGCTACAGGGATACGGCTTCGACTTTTAGATACTGAGCACTGGCCACGCCAACCAGAGGCGTTACTAGCCAAAATGTTTGAGGGGGGGGACGAGGAATTTACCGACTGGCCGGAAATTTTTACCGACTTTTTCTGCATAAAAAACGACTGTTTTCAACAATAAAAATGACATTTTTGCAAAAAATCGACTGATTTCAGAAAAATCTACTGATTTTCAGAAAAACCGACTATTCTGACGAAAATTTTTCTTTTTCTTTTTCTTTTTCTTCACCGACGATCGTCGGTGAAGAAAATCTACTGTTTTGACGAAAAATCGCGGCGCTTCGCACCGACTCGGTTATTTTTACCGACTGGCCGACGGCATTTGGGGGGGAGGGGCGTCCCTCCCTCCCCCCCAGTCGTGACGCTCCTGACGCCAACACACCAACACCATTCAACTTTGACCTTAATAAATATAAGGTCCTTCTCTGCTTCTCAGTTTGGCCCACTGATTCTTCCAGAGTTGGTTAGAACTGTCTCGGTCAGTTCTGGTTCCAGCTGAATGATTTCTGAAGAGGTCGTCCTCGTGGTAATAATAGTAAAATTTCTGTAGGGTCATACACAAACACAAAAACGGAGACACTTTTGATACTAACAATGAACACTATAATATACTAAACATAGTACGTTAACTTCTATACTTGTACCATGAGATGAACCAGTCAGCCCATCTACTATTGTACGTTGTACTAGCTAATTTTGTTTCTGCATTTTTTAACTGCTTACGTGATCCGCCAACATAATAATCTTTGATACATGATTTACGGTTTGAAATAAACCATCCTATACCATCTCTGCATGAGGTACTAGTCAGTATCTTGAGCGCCTTAATTAATTGGTTCCGCAGTTTCATATATCAAAAAAGTGTCTTTACAGATGCGATGCAAGTTGAAAGTCTTTTATTAGGAGGGGGGGGGATACTTAGGGTGGGCATGAAGTAATTCGGAACTACAGAGATACTTTAAAGATGCTGCTTGAAAAAAAATCTGCCATCTGTTTCGTTGTGTATGCAAGCTCTTTCTTCTACTCTCTTCAAACCCTCTCTTCTGGTTATTAACTCCTTTGTTCATCGCCTTTCTCTATATTCTGCAGTTCCGCAGTATCGGACCATCAACTTCATCCTTACGAATACACTGAATCAAGTTTATTATCTTTCTTTCTTGAAAGTAGTTGCTATTTAGATTGTAGAGTCTGATGCCTGAAATCTTTTCTCATTTTTAGTGGAGTCTTCCTTCGAACAGTCCACTATTGCGAGCGCTGCAGCAGCTTCCGGCTTTGGGTTTTCACCGTATTTTGTGAACTCATAACTCTTGAACTAGTGCAAGTATCAAGTTCAAACTTTGTACACTTGCGGGTATTTTGTTTTGCCTTTTTGGGGTCCCCTCCTCACCCCCCCCCCCCCTCCTGTTCATGGGTAACTAGGCCCGGATTTCCCATGAGTTACGTTCGTCTATGACATGCCTCAAATTCAGCTCTTGTGTACTTGTGGAAATGTGTGTATAGATGCGAATTTTGGTGTAACAACAACAAATAAGACCACGTGGCGTACTTCAATCCTTAATGATCAGTTGGGAACTGGACGGTTTTTGGGATCCCAAAACTTAAGTAGAGGGATACCTATGACATCGCAGAAGTTGTCTGTCCGTCCGTCCGTCTGTAAGCACGATAAATCTAGAAAGGAATGAGAAATTTTGATGAAACTTGGTGTGGGGATTATTTGGGTCAAGAGTAAGGTCGAGTTCGTAGATGGGCTTTGTAGCCCTATATTTAGGAGTGGGCGATGGGGTTTTAATTGATGGGGCAGGAAAAATATTTTTGAACAGCTAATGAAACAGTCAATTTTGAGGTAAGAAGACATTATGAACAATGGTGAAAACCATTTTCTTGCCGGACAAGTACTTCGCCCGGAATCCGGCCAAAACCGGAAAGTTTGTTAAAAGTAAAAGTTGATCGGATGTTCGATTTAGGAGTAAAAAAACATGCTGAACACGACGGTGAAAGTCATTATCTCGCTGGGCAAGTAGTTCGGCCGGAATCCGGCCAAAACCGGAAAATTGTTAAAAGTATTTTTAATTGATTAGATATCCGATTTAGGGGTAAGAAGAGATGCTGAATCCATGTATGACAATCATTTTTTACCCGGACATATAGTTCGCCCGGTATCCGGCTAGAACCGGAAAATTTGTTATAAGTTAAATTGTAATTTGAAGTTGGTTAGATGTTCGATATCGGGGAAAGAAGATACGCTGAGCTCGTTTTTTAGCTTTCTTTTTTTTTTGGCGGACAGGTAGTTCCAGAATTCGGCCGAAATCGGGAAATTGGCAGAAGTAAGGAGTTTCAGTCAAAACAGATATGACTTATAGGGGTAAACACAAACATGCTGAATCCATATCTGAACTTGGTTTTCTCAGATGATTAGCTTTTTGGCTTTAATCCTGTTTCTGAATTTAATATTAAAAATGTTCAAAGAGTCTGGCGAAGACAAGACCGAATTGTCTGGATCAAATATTGAAATTTTTGGGATCCCATGGAAACCTTAGGTCTTGTTTCATATGATCCATGATATGTCGTTCTTAATTAAGTTGTGACATTAGCTGAAATTAAGTGACATTAGGTTAAAGCCTGAACAGACACATTACAGCATACAGCTCCTGAATGTGATGCATAGCGAGCCTTCCACCGCAAATTTCTCCTGGTAAAGGGGGCTTACTTTTATACTATCAAGAAGTTTTAGTGGGAGCGTATGGGGTTGCTTGCGTCCTCGACGCAATCGATTTTTTGGGATCCCAAAACGTAAGTGGAGGGATACCTATGACATCCGTCCGTCTGTCCGTCTGTCGGTCCGTCTGTAAGCACGATAACTCTCGAAGGGAATGATATATTTTGATGAAACTTGGTGTGAGGATTCGTTGGGTCGTCGGCAGAGGCGTTACTAGCCAAAATGTTTGGGGGGGGGGGACGAGGAATTTACCGACTGGCTGAAAACTTTACCGACTTTTTCTGCAGAAAAAACGACTCTTTTCAACAATAAAAATGACATTATTGAAAAAAAATCGACTTATTTTCAGAAACATCTACTTATTTTCATAAAAACCGACTATTTTGACGAAAAATCGCGGCGCTTCGCACCGACTCGGTTATTTTTACCGACTGGCCGACGGCATTGGGGGGGGCGTCCCCCCCCTGCCCCCCCCCAGTCGTGACGCCCCTGGTCGTCGGACCAGTCAAGTTCGTAGATGGGCTTTGTAGCCAAAACCGGAAAGTTTGTTAAAAGTAAAAGTTTTATTTGAAGTTGATTAGATGTTCGATTCAGGGGTAGGAAGACATGCTGAAGACGATGGTGAAAACCATTTTCTCGACGGACAAGTAGTTCGCCCGGAATCCGGCCGAAACCGGAAAGTTTGTTAAAATTAGAAGTTTTATTTCGAGTTGATTAGATGTTCGATTTAGGGCAAGAAAACATGCTGAACACTTATGTGAAAACAATTTTCTACCCGGACATGTAGTTCGCCCGGAATCCGGCGAAAACCGGAAAGTTGGTTAAAAGTAAAAGTTTAATCTGAAATTGATTAAATGTTCGATTTATGGGTAAAAAGACATGCCGAACACGATGGTGAAAATAATTTTCTCGCTGAACAACTAGTTCGCTCGGAATCCGGCCAAAACCGGAAAATTTGTTAAAAGCAAAAGTTCGATTAGATGACAGATTAAGGGGTAAGAAGAGAGGCTGAGTCGGTTTATGGCAATGGTTTTTTACCCGGACATATAATTATTCCGGAATCCGGTTACAACCGGATTTTTTTTTAAGTCAAACTTTTATTCAACGTTGATTAGATGTTCTTTATAGGGATAAGGAGATACGCTGGTTTTGTTTCTGTAATTTTTTTTTGCTGGACTAGTAGTTCGCTCGGAAATCGGCAGGAAGTCTCGGTCAGTATCGTCAAAATAGATATGGCTTATAGAGGTATATCTGAACTTGGTTTTCTCTGATGATTAGCGTGGCGAAGACTGGATCTGGCGAAGACAAGACTCGATTGTCTTAATCAAATATTAGATTTTTGGGATCCCATCTACACCTTTGGTCTTGTTTTCCCTGCTCCGGTTTTATTTTTCACTCGATACGAATGTTTCTAGATACTTCACGGAAAATCGAAGCGTCCGACTGCCTTGGTAAAATTAGAGTGCTCGGAAGCTCGAGCGCAAACCACTTGAAAATAGACACTTGAGACATTCTAGATGAACTCGACCGCCTTGCCCTTGCCTTGCCATTTCCCTACCTAATCATATGTCTGAGACCTCCTTTTTGTTTGCAGACGACTCTCTAAGCGATAGATGCCCAGATCTCAGCTGAAAATAAATGGCTACCCTTCCCATTTTCGTTCTCGCAACGGTTCTTCCCCTGTTCTACCTGTCAGCATCATCAGCCTTCAAACAAGAAAGTAAGTTACCCTCCACCCATCTGTTCTGAACTGCAAGATTGGCTAGATTCTTAAAAGGTGACTAGAAAGTTTTGAAGTTGAAGCTTTTATTTAGATAGTCTAACCGCCTGAACGACTTCTGGTTAACTTACTTGACGTAGATTCATTAGCGAGTATATCGCAAAGTGACGTCGTGAGTACGAACAGCTCTAGTTCCACCGCAAAAGGCTTGTTATTTTTTCTTCTTCCTTAAGAGTTTAGGACAGATTGTTCTGGTGTAATTGTTCTCCTTCTTCCTTGAAATTTTTTTAAAAAAAATCGGTGTTCGGAGCCGAAAGACGGTTGACGAACTGAAGCGACGAACGTTAACCTCATTGACGAACAAAGCTCCGAGTAATTGGACTTGTTGCTTGGACTTGAAGCTTGGTGGACGAACAAGCGGGACAAGGCTCCGACTTTTGGAATTATTAAATTTTTCCTTCAGGCCAAGCTGACTGCGAATCATATCTGACCGTACAAAACGGATAAGTCAGCTACATTTTATTAGAGCTATATTTCGGCCCTTCTTGGCAAGGTTCCTCTTCAGGCTCAAGCAGCTCAAGCTGGAGAAGAAGCTCAAATATGTTAAATTTTTATTGATGTTGCCGAAAGCTCGCCGTACCTGCGATTTACCTTTAATGTCTGTTTTTCTCGTAAGCACTAAAACGCCCCCCCCCCCCCTCCTACCCTGATTTTTTGGTTCTTCGAACTACTCTAGGCGACAAGAACCCGTCGCCAAGCACACCTAGGAAGTAATTGTTAGTTTCTTCGGTGGATAAAAGTATCTTCAGACGGTAGCTAATTAAACTGCCTTGTTAGACGGCGAAGTGGTACATGTGTCGAAACCAAGCTGATCCGCATTAGTTTCGGCGAACAGCAAAAATCTGAGCCAACCAATGTTTTATGGCTTCAAAGAACTCCAGCTACGGAAACCTTGACAGCAAGCTGTAGATCACCACTTATGTATTGCTCCCTGGTTTATCTTAAAACGCTTCGCTTTCGCCTCCTTGTATCCCAAGGGCTACATTGTTCTTAGCGAGGGGTATTGGATTCCACTCTCTCGCGTGAACGTTCGAAGGTTTTAGTTTTTAGTTTTTTGGGATCCTATGACTTCGCAAAAGTTGTCCGTTCGTCCGTCTGTCAGCTCGATAACTCCCGAGGGGAACGAGATATTTTGATGAAACTTGGTGTGATAATTCTTTGGGTCAAGTGAAAGGTCCAGTTCGTAGATGGGCCCCATAGCTGTATATTTACGAGAGGGGGAGGGGTTTCAAATTGAGATCTAGCTTCTGAAAATATTTTTCAAAAGCTAGTGAGATAGTCGATTAAGGGGTAATAAGCAAGGCCGTATCCAGGGGGTGGATTTTTTCCTCTGATTTATGTCTTTTTTGTCCAACCGGCAGGCAACCCCCTCCCGAAAGGCACCCCCTCCCCCCCCCGAAACAAATTCCTGGACACGGGGCCTGGTAAGAAGACATGCTGATCCCGAATATGAAAACCATTTTCTCGCCGGACAAGTAGTTCGACCGGAAGCCGGCCAAAACCGGAGAGTTAGTTAAAAGTAAAAGTTTGTCTGAAGTTTATTAGATGTGTTGATTTAGGGGTAAGGAGACATGCTGAATTCAAATATGAAGATTATTTTCTCACCGGACAAGTAGATAGCCCGGAATCCGGCCAAAACCGGAGAATTTGTTAAAAGTAAAAGTTTTATATGGGTAAGAAGACATGCTGAATTCATGTATGACAACCATTTTCTACCTGGACCCATAGTTTGCCACGAATCCGACTGAAACGGGAAATTTGGCAGAAGTAAGGCAGGAACTTTCGTCAAAGTCGAGAGAACACAGGCTGTAGGGGTAAACACACATGCTGAGTCCATAGTTGAAGTCTTCTCAGATGAATACCAGTTGCCTTAATCTGTTTCTAAATTTTATTAGTAAAGTGCCCAAGGAGTCTGGCGAAGACTGGATCTCTACAAGACCCAATTGTTTGGATCAAGTATCAAATTTTTGGGATCCCATCGAAACATTTGGTCTTGTTTTTAGAGATGTTGGAAATTGCTCGGGAGGTTGTTCGAATGGTCGTGAATTCATGCCAGTCATCACTGTATGAAATTTCTGCGATAAAATTTTTCAGTTCAAACTCTGTTCAAACTCTTATGTGACTACCGAGAAAAGCTGTCTCAAATAAAATCTTTCTAGGACCAATGCCATTTTACGAAGATAATATACGACAGTACTGAGGTTACTCTGTTAGATTTCTTGCTTCAGTTTGCTTCAGTCCAGCAAAAATAGGAAACAAGATTTCCCATTGTGTGTGAGAAGATCCATGCATGCCTGTCCATGTTGTACCGTCCCACATGGATCCCAAAAAACGTCGTATCGCGAAAAGCAAGACCAAAGGTTTCGATGGGATCCCAAAAATGTAATATTTGATCCAGACAATTGGGTCTTATAGATATTCGGTCTTCGACAAACTCCTTAAACATTTTTACTATTAAAAGTTAGAAACAGATTAAGGTCAAAGGTAATAATAACTGTTCTTATCCTATAACCTACGTCGTATCTACTTGATCAAAACCTCCTTCAATTAGGCCTACTTCTGCAAAATTTTCGGTTTTGGGCGGATTCCGGATAACTACTTGTCCGGCTAAAACTAAAACTCAAAAACGAATTCAGCATGTCTCCTTGCCCCTACACATTGAAACTTTAATCAACTTCAGATAGAAATTTTAGTTTTAACACATTTTCCGGTTTCAGCCGGACTCCGAGCGATCTATGCGTCCGGTGAGAAGATGATTGTCATATTATAAGTATTCAGGATGTTTTCTTACCCACAAATTGAACATCTGATCAAATACAAATACAAAAATTTTCCTTTAAACAAAACTTCCCGTTTGGTCCGGCGAGAAAATAATTTTCACATTCGGACTTCATTTTGGACTTCATTTCGTTTCCTTACCCTAAAGTGAACCTCTATCAACTTCAGATTAAACTTTTAATTTTCACAAATTTTCCGGTTTTTGCCGGATCCGGGTGAACTACTTGTTCGGCAAGAAATTTTTTGTCGTATTAGGATTCAGCATGTCTCCTTACCCCTAAACCAACTATTTCATTAGCTTTTACAAAATATTTTTTGTTTGCTTATTTTCAGACCTATTCCTAAATATAGGGCTAGAGAACCCATCTTCGAAGTTGACCTGTACTTTGAACCAAAGAGTGTTCGTGCCAAGTTTGATCAAAATATCTTGAACCCCTTCGAGAGTTATCGTGCTAACAGACGTACAAAATTTTTACGAAGTCATAGGTATCCCTCCACTTACGTTTTGGGATCCCAAAAATAAGAACATTCAGCATCCACGATTCTAATATTGCCATCCTGATGGTCACTAATCCTCTGCTACAATACATTTGCGTTGCCTTAAATTTGCTCTGGTACACTAAATTTGCTAAACGTTTCTTGTTGACTAATCCTTCCTTACATTTTCTTTTGCCTCAGACTTTTGTTCATAAATCATTCATTATACAGTAAACCTTTTACATTTGCCTGAAGAAATCCCGTTTCCTTATCACCGGAAGCCTTTTCATTGGCTGATTTGCGATACGCGGACAATCATCTTAGGATGTCACTTAGTCTATGTTGTTTGAACAGGGTTTCTTCGCTTAGGTCAAAAGGGACCTGAACTCGAGCTAAGATTGTATGCAGTTTATTAAAATACAAATCTGGACTTGGGTACAGGGAAAGAAATGGGGTTTCCTACGAATACTCCTCGGCTTCAGCCCAAGCTGACAGGGAATCATATACAAAAGTTAACTCAAATGGTTAAGTGCGCTCAACGACTGCGGGTTTTGTTTGTTCCAGGTATAGGCGCTGCAGCCTTAAGAGGACCATTGTCAGGAAGGCTGAAATATTACCGAAGAATAGGGCTATCCTAACTGACTCTTTTTTTATACGATATGTAAGTGTTGCTGCTGTAGTAGCCCTACTTTTTAAGACAACTTTTTTTTAATGTGGACATCATAGCCCAATGATATATAAATAGCCCCCATAATAGCTCAATCTTATTCTAACTAATAATAATTCGGCTATAGTAGTTTTTGGGATTCCAAAACCTATGACATCGCAAAAACGTCCGTCTGTCTGTGAGCACGATAACTCTCGAAGGGAATGAGATATTTGTAGCCCTACATTTAGGGTTGGGGGAGGGGTTCAAATTAATGGGCAAACAAAATATTTTTAAACAGCTAATGTGATAGTCGATTATGGGGTAAAAAGAAATACTGAAGACGCTGGTGAAAACCAGTTTGTCATCGGACAAGTAGTTTGCCCGGAATCCGGCCAAAACCGGAAAAATTGTTAAAAGTAAAAGTTTTATTTGAAGTTCGATTTAGAGGTAAGAAGACATGCTGAACGCGATGGTCAAAATAATTTTCTCACCGGACAAGTTGTTGGTTTGGAATCCGGCAAAAACAGGAACGCTTTTTAAAAGTAAAAGTTTCATTTGAAGTTGATTAAATGTTCGATGTAGGGGTAAGAAAACATGCCGAACACTTATGTGAAAAGCATTTTCTAGCCGGACAACTACTCCGCCCGGAATCCGGCAAAAACCGGAAAATTTGTTAAAAGCAAAAGTTTTATTTGAAGTTGATTAGGTGACATACTTAGGGGTAAGAAGATTCGCTGAGTCTGTATATGACAATCATTTTTTACCCGGACATATAATTCGTCCGGAATCCGGTTGTAACCGGATTTTTTTACAAGTTAAAGTTTTATTTGAAGTGATTAGATTTTCTTTAGAGAGATAAGGATATACGTTGAGAATTAGGTCACTCGGAATTCGGCCAAAATCGGAAATTTGGCAGAAGTAAAGCAGGAAGTTTCGACCAGTGTCGTCAAAATAGATATGGCTTATAGAGAAATATCTGAACTTGGTTTTCTCTGATGATTAGCCTGGCGAAGACTGGATCTGGCGAAGAAATGACTCAATTGTCTGGATCAAATATCAGGTTTTTGGGATCCCATCGAAACCTTTGGTCTTGTTTTTAACTGGCTTATTTGATACAGCGAGGAGACATTTTTTTTTAAATGTAAAAAATGAGAACATTATAAAGAACAACTTAACTAACCAATTATTTAAACATATTCTTTGAAGTTTCCACTTCCTATGTTATATTTTTCTGCAGTTGCTGTTTCAGAATTTGTCTCGGAAAGCCATGAGAAACCAGGACTCGGGAACAGTGTTACACCATTGCTAGAAAGGACTTGACCCCTACGGCAGCAATTTTTGCGTTGGAATCTTCACGCTTAACGATCCGATGCTCCCGCCTTCGATTTTTCTAAATCCCTCTTACCCAAATTGCCTAATCGTAATCTAGAGTTTAGAACGTCAAAATGGTCCTTCCCGTCCTCACTTGTGGGGATTAAGTAAACTTTCGACGCCGGTTAATGAGTTCCCCGGAGGTTTCTTTCCGGAGTTTGGAATTTTCCGAAAGACGCCAAAAGCGCGCTGGTCGATAGGTGTCGGGCCTGTAGTGCCGACCTCACTTTAGAGAGGGAGAACATTTTTCTATTGTTCTAATCTACAACTTGACGTATCCGGAATCGAAAATGGTTAGAATAGAAGAGGAATGAGTTGGAGTTTTGCCATTTGGGACATTCCTGCGAATCGGCCGTAGGATTTGATTAGTTCAGTGGGGGAAGGGGATCTGCCTGGGGCTTTATAGGTAGTAGGGGTAGGGGCTTTGTAGGTAGTGTTGTATGACACGAAATTGGAACTTACCATAAACAGATTTAATGTGCTGTGTGAGGTGGTGGGTATGTTTGGTCGACTTGGTGAGCTATACACGTGTCCCGCCAACTGATTTACCCTGTAATATAAAACTTTTGCAGCTTTCAAGAGGATTTTGAGGCCCATCTAGGTTCAGTGTGTCTCCAAATATTCAGTAGTAGTACGCTGATGGAGGGACATACTAAACTGAAATACTAACGCAACTGAAAAATTCTTGAGTTTCAATTCCATAGAGTATTTATTTGTACGAATTTTTCGTAATTGTTCTTTGAAAGCCGGAAGAGCCATGGTAGGTTCATTACACCTTGGAAAAGAGACCTATCTCTAAGTGAAATTCCAACGCCTCCAAAAAGTGCTTGAATTTTTTGTTTGTTTTTAATAGTATGTGTGTGTTAGTTGTTTGGTCGCGTTAGAATTTCAGTTCATCCATGCACCTCCCCTTGTCAGTTCGTTAGGGCCATAGTTCATACTTTTCTTGAAAGTTTAGGAATTGATAAGAGGAGATGTCCCAGCGGAAACGGATGCAGTTCGAAGTCTGGGGAATTTAGAAAATCTTCTTCCCTATTGCAGTTTTTTTTACCCTTCCGAAAATCTTCTCGGGATTATCCTGCCAAATGCACGTCTCAGCGAACAGAATTTCGAACGGCACTTCCCTTGGCTTTTTAGCTCATTTTCTTTTTTGTCCGCTTAGGAGAACTTATTTTCCGTGTTGTTGAACATCCTTGGTTACTTTTTACGCGGCGTCTCAGCGGACTATTAGTTTCTAAGCCCCTTTCGACTACCTTGCCCTTGGGCTTCCCGGTTACTTTCCGGCCTAATCGAATTTGTTAGTCGGTAATGGAAGAGGCTCCGCTCGATCATGTCCAGTTTCAGATCCATCCTCACCATCGCTTTCTTTGGCGCTTTGCCCCCGAGGAGTCTTTCGGCCATTAGCCTGCAGGCAGCAGACTGGCGGGGACTAGCGAAGTAAATCAGAGGAGCGAACGGAGTTTTATTAGACCCATAGCAGTACTGAGTATAAATAGGCGTAGAGTGACGCGTTTGGTTTATTTTGACCATAAGGACAGACCGCCATTCTGTCGTATCGCCTAGAACATGAAAGTCCAAAACGCAACGCGGTTCGATTTCCACCGAAAGTTGCCATTTTTTTGCAGGCAAGGCGTACGCTGTTTTGTCCATCGAGTAGCCTATCAGCTGGTGCGTTGATCAGTCCGCTTGCATGTTCGTTGTCGAGCCTTGTCTGGTGCCAGATTCCAACTGAAAGCTAAGGGCAATTCTGGCGTTTTTCTCAAGCAAAGAGAGAATCGGCCAAGCGCAAAAACTAGCGGAATGTCGTTGCCCATTTACAACTTCTCGCTGACTTACCCATATCAGTTTCCACTCACGTAGTGGATTCACTTTCCACGTCACTTTCCAAAACTAGTGGAGCACAAAAGAGCTCTGGAAAGCGAAGCAAGTTTTAGCTGAAGTCTTGAAAATAGCCGACAGCATAAACTAGCGGAGCTTTCCAGATTGCTAGAGTGGCCGTCTATTCCGTTTCGCATTGAGAATTACCGAAAATACGAGAATATATTCCGCATGCAGTTGAAAGCTGTACAATATTAGCTGAACTATGAGCTTTAAAGTGAGGTTATAGGATCAAAATTACATTAATCACAAAAGTTCAGTATTTTAATTGTCAAGCTTCATTGGCGCCCTTCCCCATTTCAGTCAAGTCATTCGGTGTGTGTGTGTTTTGTCGATGTTCTCTGCGAATTAGTGGGGGAGGGCGGGGGGCCTCTGTGGCTCATTCATCGTGGCCCTAGGCTTTGAACTTCGCTTAAATACTTTTCAGGTTTGTTTGTCCCTAGCACCACACTGTAAAAAGTTTCTCCGAATAAGGATGCAGTATTTGCTACTGGGATTAACCTTGTCTCTATCGGGACAAGATTAATCCGAATAAGGGGCAATCTTATCTCAATAAAGATAAGATTAATCCCAGTAGCAAATACTGCAAGATTTTTTTTTTATAGTGCAGTTTGCGTCTTTGTCCAAAATAGGATTAAGTACGTCATTCGCGAAACTTCGTTTTCTTGCTCAGCGTCCTGTTTGTCCAAAGCAGAGCGTCCAGAGCACCGTCTACTTTTTGTCGTAGCTGTGCGACATCTCGAGAACACCGACGAAAGTTAATAAAAGTTACCTTTTGACATCGAGGTTGATATCTGAAGATAACAGCGAGACGGCCGTTTAAAATAACCTATCCGAGCCGAAGGCTGGAGGTTAATATGAAGTCATATGCACCGCTAACTTTCTGTGACTGTTATCGTACTATAACTGACCGTGGGTCACAGGATGATCTGCATTCAATACCTGTTTGAGAAAGGTTATACTGGGGTAGAAGGTAGCCTGGCTTTTGGAAGTTGCAGCCCGAAAGTTGCAACCGGATCTGGAAAGTCGGATGCCGGTCTGTATTGAATGCATTCACGTTCGAATTCCGCCACGGGCACCGCGGGAACTCAGCTACCCCTGCTTTAAAGTGCTCCGATTTTTCGCGAACTTTAATGGAGAATGAAAAGAAAATACTAAAATTAGCTGATTTTTTCTTGGCTAAAAGTTGCAACGCCTTTTATGAAAGAAAATGGTGTAATCCTAGGATGGATTAACGTCAAAATGTCTTATGGGCAAACTGACCTGAAAATAGGAAAAAAAATATGAACCTTGGCCGAAAAAATACTTTTCAATTTAGTGAACTGAAAGACGAAAGTGCTCCTCAGGCGGGATTTGAACCCACGACCTTTGGCTTACAAGGCCACTGCTCTAACACTGAGCTTCAGAGAGGCTTGAACAAATTTCGCAAACCACTAGACAGTCCGCTACTAGTGGGCTATAGGGACAATGATCCTGCCCGTTCCCGCCTAAGGCAAACTCGTAAACAGTCCACGTCTTTATAAATGTTTGGTTGCATTTGTTGGTCCGTCGTGTTATTGTCATTTTATTTGCTTTCATGCCCCCCCCCCCCCCCCCCCCGGGGGAATATACGTTCGTAATAATAAGAATAGCCCAATTCTTGCTGATTCTGCTTTGCGCTGTGAACGTTCATTCGATTTTGTCATACGTCGAAAATCGAAGAATAATTTGCTTGATGTAACCGTAACGCAAAACGTAATGTAACGTAACTTAACGTAACCCAGCCTTAAAGGTTGGTTCCCGCAGAACGCGATTTTCTCCACCTACGAATTTAGACGCGACGCGAATAAAAATCGACTTAAGCGCAATTCACACAGGGCGTCTAAAAATCGCAAGGCAAAAATACGCCTCGCAATGTCTAGGCGAAATCGCAGGGTGTGTCAGACTCAGAGTGAATACGCTCGAATTTTATTTCCAGAAATATGAACCGAAAGAAATAGATAGGTGTTTGGAGCGTAGAGGAGTAGCTTGCTCTGCAACAGCACTGCCCAAGTGCATACAGCCTGTGTACAGCTGGCATCTGGGCACAACCTAAAAATTAAGGACAAGAGCACCCTGCTGACTAAACTGCTATGCTGTCCTACATGTCTCTACTGTACCTTCTTCTCCAATTCCTTGGCTAATTTCTTTCCAGGCATTTTCCCTAATTCCGTTGTCTTTGTACTCCTTGAAACCAGTATTGTAGATTACTGGATAACTCTGAACTAGGCTAATTAGCTGTTACAAATCCATGTCAAATTACTTGCCAGGCGTTTCGATTTTTTTGGCTCGAAGCCGAAGCCCGACAAAGCGTTTTTTGTTACCTGACGATGCGTTTTTTTAACGCCTGGTGTGGCGAATATCGCCAGGGTTGGTGAAATTCCCTCTCTTTGTGAATAGGGCTTTAGGAGTGGAAACGGTAGTGCGCGAATTTTGAGGTTGGACGACGTAGATTGGTCTACCTGCGACCCCCTCCCTTAAGGGAAATAGGTTTCAGCGGGGCGAATCGAGCAACGAGTTTTCTCTTCTGACCTGTTGTCGTCTTGCTATGGCCTCGATCGAGTAATGAGGTGAGAAAGTCGTCACCTTTTACGGACGCTTTTAAAGAAAGAGCTTTTAGTGCGGCAAGATATGAACGAAGGATCGATTGCCTGAGACGGATAACGCGCTAAACTGCTATCGACTCGGGGCTTTCTGTTGGACGTAATGTTCTTAATGGTGTGTGAAGGTACATAAAAGAAAGGAGGAGGGCGAGGCGAAGCAGCAATAAATCCTCACTTTTGGATCGTTTTATTGTGTTGCGAGAGCAACACTTTGGTTTTGTCCTGTTTTTTTTTTTTTTTTTTTTTTTTTTTCCTGTGACTCCGATTTCATTTTATTCCTGGTAACTGGGAAGGGTCTAACCTGTGCGGTTTTTACGGAAAGTGTGGACCTTAGGCCGGATTGATGAATATGACATTACATTTTGGAAAGCTCCGTAGAACTCTTGCCTGGGGCCAATAAGGATGGTTTTTGCTTGTCATCGAGCCAGAGCCTACGGTTTGCGAAGTGAAGTGGAGTTGTATAGCCTATGTCGGAGAGGACCATCTCAAGTTGTGTAGCGAACCTTTCGTTTCATCAAACCATGTTTCTGCTTTCGAGTGGAAAGCTCCGTTCTAGCACGCTAGCAGGCAGGCACCAGTTTCAAATTGAAGATGGACTAAAATCTATAAGTGTTAAATATATGCGGCAGTTACCCGGCCCCACAGCCAACATATCTTCTTTGAGTGATAAATAGAAAAATCTACAGAGACAAAAAAGTGGCTTTTTCCCACGGGTCCGAAAGTGCTGCCATCTATTGTTTCTGTCCATGTCTGCGACGATTCCAGCTGAGTTTATAAAAAAAAATATTTGCACTTGGGTTTGCGGTAGAGTAACGGTATCAGATGTGCCCCTTAAACGTTAAAAGTTCTCTCATTGCTAAAGAAACTAGAGCTTATCCTTTTCTCCTTTTTAAGTCGTGACGTTAGAAAGTTGGCCTACGGCAAAAAAGTCAACTTTTGAACTAAGACAGGTAGAATTTTTTTTTCGACGGCATTCGATAGCCATTGATGAGCTGATCAAAGTATATGTCATCCATTTTTTGGTACAAAAATTCCTTCATGAGATACACCAGTTTGAAAATTTCAAAGGGGTTGACAACTTCAGTAGTAAGGTACACGAAAACAAAAATAGGCGATACCTGTTATGAGACATGTAGGGGACTTTTAAGCAACAGTCGACTGTTGGCTCATAATCATCTTTGGTAATGAGGGGTTTGCCGCTTTTGCTAGTTGGTGTACCTGTTATTTGTTTCCGGTGTATTCGATGGTAAGAACAATTTGGTTCCCAATGGTAAGATATGCAAGGGACTTGTAAGTAATAATCGGCTGTTATGCTACAATCATGTTCTGCGATGATGGGTTTGCAACTTTTGCTAGCTGGTGTACCCATTATTTGTTTTCGTTTAAGGGTTAATGTATATCACGGGAGAGGGACTTGTAAGTAGGAATCGGTTCACGAGTGGCTAGGAATTTTTGCAATTGGGTGCACATTGTATGCTACAATCATCTTCAGGGATGAGGGGTTTACAACTTCTGCTCGCTAGTGTACCCATTATTTTTATCCGGTGAACTTGATGTCTATCACGGGAGAGAGACTTGTAAGTAAGAATCGGTTCACGAGGGGCTAGAACTTTTGTAAATTGGTGCACATTGTATTCGATTTCTATAAACCTGACGGTAGAAAGTTTGTATCGATGGTCTATCGCTGTAACCTAGGATTAACTGTTTACGCAACTATCCATTTGTGTACGCGATTTCAGCTGAGTTTATCATTCGTTTTTTTGTACTTGGGTTTGCGGTAGAGAAATGGTATCAGATGAACTCTTAAACTTTAGAAGTTCTCTCATTGCTAAAGAAACTAGAGCTTATCCTTTGCTCCTTTCTAAGTGGTGACGTTAGAAAGTTGGCCTACGGCAAAAAAGTCAACTTTTGAACTAAGACAGGTAGAATTTTGTTTTCGACGGCAATCGATAGCCGCTGATGAGCTGATCAAAGTATATGTCATCCATTTTTTGGCACAAAAATTCCATCATGAAATACACCAGTTTGAAAGTTTCAAGGGGTTGACAACTTCAGTAGTAAGGTACACACTGAAACCGAAAATAGGCGATACCAGTTGTGAGACATGTAGGGGAGTTGTACGCGACAGTCGACTGTTACCTCATAATCATCTTCGGCATTGAGGGGTTTGCCGCTTTCGCTAGTTGTCGTACCTGTCATTTGATGGTAAGAACAGCTTGGTTCCCAATTGTAAGACATGCAAGGCACTTGTTAGTAATAATCGGCTGTTATGCTACAAAAATCTTCAGCGATGAGGGGTTTGCAACTTTTGCTAGCCGGTGTACCCATTATTTTTATCCGGTGAGCTTGATATCTATCCATTTGTGTACACGATTTCAGCTGAGTTTATCATTCGGTTTTTTGCACTTGGGTTTGCGGTAGAGAAATGGTATTAGATGAACTCTTAAACTTTAGAAGTTCTCTCATTGCTAAAGAAACTAGAGCTTATCCTTTGCTCCTTTCTAAGTGGTGACGTTAGAAAGTTGGCCTACGGCAAAAAAGTCAACTTTTGAACTAAGACAGGTAGAATTTTTTTTTCGACGGCAATCGATAGCCACTGATGAGCTGATCAAAGTATATGTCATCCATTTTTTGGCACAAAAATTCCATCATGAAATAGACCAGTTTGAAAGTTTCAAGGGGTTGACAACTTCAGTAGTAAGGTACACACTGAAACCGAAAATAGGCGATAACAGTTGTGAGACATGTAGAGGACTGTTAGCTCATAATCATCTTCGGCAATGAGGAGTTTGCAGCTTTTGCTAGTTGGTATACCTGTTATTTGTTTCAGGTGTATTCGATGGTAAGAAGAATTTTTTTCCCAATTGTAAGACATGCATGGGACTTGTAAGTAGTAATCGGCTTTTATGCTATAATCATCTTCAGCGATGAGGGGTTAGCAACTTTTGCTAGCTGTTGTATTCATTATTTGTTTCCGGTGAATTTGATGTCAGTCACCGGAGAGGGATCACATTGTATTAGATTTCTATAAATCTGACGGTAAGAAAGTTTGTGTCGATGGTCTATCAATGTAACCGAGGACTGTTTTCACAACGGATACAAACGAAAATGCAAAGCAATGAGGTATTTTCATAATAATTAATAGTGTCATCTATGGTATTTTAATCCTGAAAAGTTACGGATAGCTTTCTATTACCAACTAGATTATATAAGATATTGTTCCAAGTTTTCATCCGTCACGATGTCTACGATTGAAAAGGATAAAGTACAACTGACTGCAAAGTTAATTTAGTCCCTTCTTCCTATATTATTTTGTTGTTGTTTTACAACGCTGAAGAATACCTTTTGATCATATGATTAATTTTTTTAGAACTTCCCGTTTAAAAAGCTTATGCTATAATCATCTTCAGCGATGAGGGGTTTGCAACTTTTGATAGCTGGTGTACCCATTATTTGTTTCCGGTGAATTTGATGTCAATCACGGGAGACGGACTTGTAAGTAAGAATCGGTTCACGAGGGGCTAGAAATTTTTGAAAATTGGTGCACATTGTATTCGATTTCTGTAAATATGACAGTAAGAAAGTTTGTATCGATGGTCTATCGCTATAACCTAGGATTAACTGTTTACGCAACGGGTACAAACGATACGGTAATGTAAAACAATAAGGTAATTTTGTAATAATTAATAGTGTCATCTATGGTATTTTAATCCTGAAAAGTTACGGATAGCTTTATAATATCAACTAGATTATATAAGATATTGTTCCAAGTTTTCATCCGTCACGATATCTACGATTGAAAAGGATAAAGTTCAACTTCGACGGCAATCGATAGCCGCTGATGAGCTGATCAAAGTATATGACATCCATTTTTTGGTAAAAAATTCCTTTATGAGATACACAAGTTTGAAAGTTTCAAGGGGTGGACAACTTCAGTAGTAAGGTACTCACTGAAACCAAAAATAGGCGATACCAGTTGTGAGACATTTAGGGGACTTGTACGCGACAGGCGACTGTTAGCTCATAATCATCTTCGGCAATGAGAGGTTTGCAGCTCTCGCTAGTTGGCGTACCTGTCATTTGATGAACAATTTGGTTCCCAAATGTAAAACATGCAAGGGACTTGTAAGTAATAATCGGCTGTTATGCTACACAAATCTTCAGCGATGAGGGGTTTGCAACTTTTGCTAGTCGGTGTACCCATTATTTTTATCCGGTGAACTTGATGTCTATCACGGGAAAGGGACTTGTCAGTAGAATCGGTGCACGAGGGGCTAGAAATTTGTCCAAACTGTTGCACATTGTATTCGATTTATATAAATCTGACGGTAAGAAAGTTTGTATCGTTGGTCTATCGCTGTAACCTAGGATTTACTGTTAACGCAACGGGTACAAACGATACTGTAATGTAAAACAAGGTAGGTTCGTAATAATTAATAGTGTCATCTATGGTATTTTAATCCTAAAAAGTTACGGATAGCTTTATAATACCAACTAGATTATATAGGATATTATTCCAAGTTTTCATCCGTCACGATGTCTACGATTGAAAAGGATAAAGTTCAACTGACTGCAAAGTCAATTTAGTCCCGTTTTCCGATATGCTTTTGTTGTGGTTAGGGCAATCGATAGCCCTTGAAGAGCTGATCAAAATATATGCCATCCATTTTTTTTAATAAAAATCCTTCATGAGATAAACCAGTTTGAAAGTTTCAAGGGGTTGACAACTTCAGGAGTAAGGTACACACTGAAACCAAAAATAGGCGATACCAGTTGTGAGACATGTAAGGGACTTGTAAGCAACAGTCGACTGTTAGCTCATAATCATCTTCGACAACGAGGTGTTTGCAGCTTTTGCTAGTTGGTATACCTGTTATTTGTCTCAGGTGTATTCGATGGTAAGAACAATTTTGTTCCCAATTGTAAGAAATGCATGGGACTTGTAAGTAATAATCGGCTTTTATGCTATAATCATCTTCAGCGATGAGGGGTTTGCAACTTTTGATAGCTGGTGTATCCATTATTTGTTTCCGGTGAATTTGATGTCAATCACGGGAGACGGACTTGTAAGTAAGATCGGTTCACGAGGGGCTAGAAATTTTTGAAAATTGGTGCACATTGTATTCGATTTCTGTAAATATGACTGTAAGAAAGTTTGTATCGATGGTTTATCGCTATAACCTAGGATTAACTGTTTACGCAACGGGTACAAACGATACGGTAATGTAAAGCAATAAGGTAGTTTTGTAATAATTAATAGTGTCATCTATGGTATTTCAATCCTGAAACGTTACGGATAGCCTTCTTCCGATATTGTTTTGTTGTTGGTTTTACAACGCTAAAGAACAGCTTTTGATTATGTGATTATTCTTTTTAGAACATACCGTTTTAAAAGCTTCGATAAGTTGACAATTTCAGCATTTAACCGACAGCGAAGAAACAAAACCAAAGTGTTGCTCTCGCAACACTTTAGCCGGCGAAGCCGGACAAAGGTTGCCGCAACACTTCACGTTGCCCGGGCAACGTAGGTCTAGTTATCTTTTATTTTAGAGAAAAAATAAGCCCGGGGAATGAGACATGCTATCGGTCTTACTGCTTGATAACGGTCCTCTCATAGCAGTTTATCATTTGCTGCCCACTTGAGACTAGTGAAAAGCTTATAAGCTTCGCTGACACTACATGCTTCATAAAAATTAATAACGCCCCAAAAGGTTCCGGAAGCATACCAATTTGAAAAATTTAAACCATTGAATTGAAGACAAGACGAGCTTATTAAAGAAGAGAATTTAGATTACGAAAAAGACAGTCAGTCAACTTTTATCGTGTTTGGTTGTGATTACCTCCCCTATAACCCTAGGGTTAGGATTTCTAAGCTTCGGTCATTTTGGCTTCATAAGCCGATGGCCATTCTGGAACAGTTATCTTACCTTAAATCGCTCTTACACAGTTCCACTGTGATAAGCTGAGTCCCTACTGTAGCAACTCTCTCTAGTTGAGTACAAGTTGATTGATGATACTGTGTCAATGAACTGATCAGGTTTTCTTCCCATCCGTGATTCCAGGGTTCGTTTGACTGGTCTTGATTAGCCCTGTTTCGATGGATTGATCCAGCGGAATTCCACGCAGTATTGCAGAGCTGGTTTGACTGGTCTCGACCAACTCTGGATTCCCACTCGAAATTACCGAGTTGGTTTGACACGTCTTGATAAGCTGTGCCTCTGCGGATTGACCCAGTGCCATTCCCGCCCGGCATTCCAGTTCCTTTGACTTGCTCGATAATCTGTGTGTCATTGGATTGATCCACTGGTATTCAGATCAGTTCTATAGCATACGCTTTTTTTTCGAGAAAGTCTTTGTTAAAAATAGTGTAGAAGATAGCAAGAGAAATGCACTGATACAGAGTTCCCACGCGGTTTTCCCGAGCTAGTTTGACTGGAGTCGATCTAGGCAACTCATGAATGGTTTCTGATTCGACGGTGCTGTCGAAGAAAGTAACAATGTTCCAGTATCAAAGCTTGTGTTGAAGAAGTTGGGGCTATTATCACAATCGGTCATGGTCATTACGTTATGTCGTTTCCTCATTGCCACTTTATCTGCCAAATCTTCCGAGTCTTGTTTGTGCGTCCTGCCACAAAGCAGAGCTTGTCCCTCGGAACAAGGCTCCTGTCTCAAGGAAGAAGAAGAAGAAGAAAACCAACAGAACTGGGCCCTGCCCTTTCTCGTTTTTCGCTTCTCCGGAAATGCGTCGTTAATTAATGATGGCGGCGATGGTGTGGCCAGCTGATGCTGTAATTTGTTCTGCATCCTCTTATCCACAAAGCTCCAACATTAAATCAGTCACGGCTACTGAGGGTCCTTTTTACCCTTCTCATCCCCGTAAATCTTCCCCTCCCCCCAGTCTCACACTCCATCCTGCTAATAGCCATCCCATTTGAAGAGTGTGCCGTTCCACGCGGACTACAGTAAATCGCTTTCCTGTTGTGATAAAATGATGCAACAAGGAAATCAAAAAGAGTAATAACCTCGCATAAATCTTTTGGGATTGTCTATAGGCCCGCGAGGTTGGGGAAGGGGCCAACAAGTGATTTAATAGTAGTTTGA
Organism: Branchinecta lynchi; assembly: GCA_023053575.1. Classification (NCBI taxonomy): domain Eukaryota; kingdom Metazoa; phylum Arthropoda; class Branchiopoda; order Anostraca; family Branchinectidae; genus Branchinecta; species Branchinecta lynchi. The sequence goes on from JAKZAP010000007.1 coordinate 6,379,764, forward strand.
TTTGGTAGAGCATCGTTGATCTAACTTCGATCTTCGTGAAAGGAGATCGCAGTATTGTGAAGATATTTGACTGCATTTAATGGATGCGTCAGCTGAGTTTTATTCGAGAGGTTATGTAGCGATACATGAAATTAAGGGACATGAAGGTACAAACAAATACCTTAATTACTGTCATTTGCATTTAAGAGCAAATTAAGATCTGAAGATCGCCTGAAATCCGCTCCCGAGTTGATTAGGTGGTTCATCATAATAGGTATGGTCAACATAGAGATATCATAACCATCAAGATTTCATATGGGCTACCCCCGTAAAGCGCTGGTCTATCTAGGGGTGGCGGGACAAATCTGTAAAAACTAAAATCATATTTTCATAATTCGCCAAACCAGAAAGAAACGGTACACTCTAATCCAATCTGAAATACTACACCTCATATTTGTTCAGTTGTTCTTCTTTCAGTGGTATTTTAAAATCAAACTTAACCTTCGGACATGGTCTCAAAAATATTCTAAGCTTTGATTTCTAAATGGTGGACAGAAAAATTCGAATGGGAAGTAAAAATACATACATAGGTCCCTTCAGGAAACCGGAAAGACCGAGGATAAAGGCGGCAAGGGAGTACCTGTTCATTCGTAGTCATTCGAGAAGTTCCTGGTCAAGCGGATTCAAACACCAAGCGGAGCTGGAATTCACAAATCCAGCCAAGCTCGGGGCCTACTAGCCGAGATGGACCATCTGCATTTGCAATTTATTAATGGAAAATGTATATAGACGTGAGACATAAACATATACACAGGGTCCTAACTAAGTGCTTCTCACAGTGGGGTGAGCCGAAGCACGTCTTTTCTGTGTCACGGATGAAGTTCGTAGCCTAAGGCACTTTGAATACGTTCAGATCCTGACCTTGTGTAAACACGGCAGTCAGCTGAAACTGGGGGAGAAAGACCCAAATCATGATGCTGGGATATTTATGGTTAAGATAGAAGCCGAAGGGATATATAGATAAATACGTGAAAGAGGGAGAAAGTTAACTAGGAAGAGTATTACAGAGCAAAGTTCTATAGAGTATCTTGATAAAACTTGGGATAATATCGAGAATAGTGGTGAGCAGACAGAACTCGTTAGGATCTTTAACTTTATCTTTTAAAGCACGTATCTGTACTTGACAGTTTGCAAATGTAGTCACCCCAAATATGGAACATAAGATTTTGCCCTGGTAGTTCACTGCGTAGAGACACCGCGTGACATAGTAGCCCGCAATGAGTGCGGTCAGGGTTCTCTTGTCAAACAGCATAGTAGGGTTGTCCATGGGCGTCACATATGGGAGAGGGATTGGGGACGGTCCCCCCAATGTTGTTGGCCGTTCTGTAAACATAAACAGTCGGCGCGAAGCCCCGGGTTTTTTCGTATAAATAGTAAAGTTTTTCGTGAAAACAGTCGGTATTTGGAAAGACCTCGTGTCTCCGACGATCCACATAAAATCCGGACCGGATCCGGTGAGTTCGGGGGGAGTTGAAGAGGGGAACCGGAAATCTTGGGAAACACTTAAAGTGGAGGGATCAGGATGAAACATGGTGGGAAGAGCAAGCACATGTCCTAGATACATCATTGACATAACCGGACAGGATTCGGGCACTATGGGGGGAGATGGGTGGAGTTGGGGGACGGGGTCTGGATTTCTGATTATCCTCGAGTTCGGTACTTCCTGATGTACTAGGACGATGCAACTGGACTGGCATATCAGGGGCTTGAATAAGCTGACATGACAGTAGCCGTTTGCGTGATCCGATCATCATGGGGCGGGGGGGAGGAGGAATCCGGAATCTTGAGGTATTTGCAACTCTTGAACGGGTGATCGGATCTTAATGAAACTTGGTTTTGGAAAGACCTCGCGATAGAGACCATGTGTCCTAGATGACACGGCTTTAGGGTCCGGACCGGTTCTGAACACGGTGGGGGGGGGGGACGTACCGGAGTTTCCCAAAAAAAGCTTCGACCTGAGTGCAACTTGGTAGCCGGTACGAGAAGATGCCTTAGATAATCTGTATGTGTGGCTGAACCAGATTTGGCCCTGGTACGGAAGTTTGAGGGCGAGGCGTATCGACAGTAGTACGGCACTCCTAGGAATCAAACTAGTTTCGTGAAACATTTGCGCTAGATTATACGAGGCGATGCCGGAATTGCTCACGATCACCTGAAATTAGATACCTTATTTCTTGGTCCGATCCTAGGGGGGCGAAGGGGAGATTTTCTGACATTCTCATCAACAAGTGCCATATGAGCTCGTAGCTCTTGTTCTGAAAATCAGTCAATTTTTCATCGAAACAGTAGGTTTTTCTTAAAAACAGCCTTTTTTCTTAAAATTAGTCGATTTGTCTTCAAACCAAGGCCGTATCCAGGGGGGGGGGGGGTAGGCGGTTGAACCCCCCCCCCCCCGAAACATACAAAAATACTCATTTTTATAGGCTTTTCCCTCTGATCTGTGTCTTTTTTGTACTTTTTTGCGCGACCCGCAGGCAACCCCCCCCCCCCAAAATAAATTCCTGGATACGGGCCTGCTTCAAACTGTCGTTTTTTCTGCAAAAATATTCGGTTAAAATGACCAGCCAACCGGTAAATAGCCCCCCCCCCCAAAAAAAAAAACAAAAAACATTTGGGCCTCTGGCGTTGTCAGTTGAAGCGTTATTTGTGTCAGATGAGCTCGGCAGCAATCTAAGCGGACTACTATGTCACGCGCAATCTACGCAATCAAAAGTCTTCTGCTATTAGCATGGGGCAAGATTTTGGAATTTTCTCTCCGTTATGATTTTTGTATCGTTATATTTGACTGTCTTGATTCAAGTGATTAAATACGCAGCCTGTCTGCGTGCTTTAGCCAATACTAGTGCCATAAAGCAGTAGAAATGGAAGGTTGGGCTTTATCTTGGAAAGCACTCGCGACGTTCCTCCCTCCTTTCGCAAACAAGCGCATAAAACATTCACACATTTTTGTGACTAGACTTGACCTTGAAGCCACGCCTTTTCTTATGAAATTGTTTGCTCCAGCAATTTATAAATCAAACAAAAATGTCAGTTTTCCATCCTTTCAGTTTACTAGAATTGTCATGGAAGTAGTTGCCTCTCGCTATTTGGCGTTGGGGTGGGGTCGTATGGAGGAGCCTGATCTTATGTGTACAGTAGAGATATGTTAATCCGGATGACACCTTACTTAGAACGGCGCGGACGAATATGATGAAGTTCAAACTTAAGGCCTTTTTCTGCGATCCTACAAAGTGTTTAAGGCTCGATCACTTTGTGGCTAATATTTGACAACAACTGTCGAGATGATCTTCTATTTTATGGCTCGAATTTGGCGGGAAATTCAAATTTAGCACCAAAATAAAGTCTGAATTAGCAAAAATTAATTCCTTTATTAAGCAGATAGACATACAAGTGAGGATTATTTTTGCACAGAAAGGTAGAATGTAATGCCTAAAGTTATATTTATTGAGACTTTATCTTGGTTTATTTATACTGGGTTTATGAAACAACAGACACAATAGTTGCGTTTTTGCAGATACCATGGTATCTGTTTCCACGGTAACTTGATCTACGTTTAGTTGTTTTTGCAGTTACTGTGGTATCCGGGCTGCTCTGCAAAAACCGCAATTGCCAGATTTGCGCTTTCAGAAATCATCCAAAGAGAAATACTGATATCCAATGACATCTATAGTGACATAACTTCTTTCCCACCGATTTGACAACAAACTAGACTCTTTTGTTAGTGACGATGAAAGTGAAATGAATTTTTCAGATACCATCGTGGTATCTGAATATCAGTTACCACGGTCACTGGCCTGTACCACGATAACTGCAAAAACGACTTTAGAAACGCAACTAATGGCGTTTCCGCGAGTTTCGACTTGTGTCTCGGCGCGTGCCACACAATCTTGTTTCCGCGAAAAATACTCAGAAGTGTGTGACCCACAATTGGCCATATGCCCGTTCAGCGCTTCCAAGCGGATTAGTTTCTGTTGATCCTCCTCTGTCTCATCGTCAGCACTTAGATAGGATATGGTAAAATAGATCCACAGATTACTGAGTGGAAAACATGTCATCTGTGTCCCAGGTAATGGAGGTTTTGCATGCGTCTCAGCAGCAGAAAGTGAAAGAGACCCACTACCCTATGGATCCGACTTTTTACTATGTCTACGCAAGTGCTGGTTATGAGGCAATGGGGGACTAACAGAAACTAGTCCACTTGGAGCGCTGAACTGTAATATGGCCAATTGTTCCGCGCAATAGAACATCAAAAGAAACAAGAGATGCGTTTCATTATGACCCCCTAACGACAACTCGCTTACCTTTTTTCGCTATTTTCAGTGCGTATCCTACTCATTCCGATTTTTAGCGAGAAGCTTCGTCGTCAGTAGAACCGGCTGTGGACTTTGTCTATTTTTGCTAGAATTAATGGGCCTTGAAACAGCCGAACCTGTTGGTATTTTAAGTAGAGCCTATGTTTGAAGTATTCAACTATTTTAAAATACTGGGAAATACAGTACTATCTGGAGTAACAACCACCATTTGAGTTTTTGAGTTAGCCCCAGCATCATCATTTTCTCGTCATGAGAGAATATGTTCTGATGACTGTAGCTATTAAATTTGTTCTTCTTCTTCCTTTTGTGTTCGCATTTTACGTTTCGTTTGTCCTTCCTGAGGAGGCATCAATCGAAATAAATACGAGGAATCAATATGAATAGTTTTGGAAATGTTTGTTCTAGGCAACCGTTTAAATGATTGAGAAGGACTAGATCAAAAGGAGTAGAAACCGGGGATCGAATTTGCTAAACATTAAATGTGTTTAAAAAGCTCGAGCAGGCATCTCCTTATTGCGTACTTGAGGTACTTTTGTCCTCCTCTGTTAAAGGCTATTCTTCACATTTTATACCGTTGACACTTCCGCTAACCAAGAAACCCCTTTTAAAGCAAGATCAAGACTATGGACCCCAGGCACTCTTGCGTGGAATTACATTTCCGTTTATTTTTTTTATTTTTTTTAATTGCCGCCTAGCATCTTTTCCGTTCTTCCTGTCCAATATGATTTGGCCAGGTGGCTACGCTTCCACTTTCCCTCCGTGACGACAACGGTCTTAACATCTAATATTTTTTTTTTTTTTTTTCAATGACCGACCTATATATTTAGCGTCACCTACACTTTCCTCTATCTCTACATTTAATTTTTTAATATTCTTTCTTATTTCCTCTTTTAACCCTTATTTCTCATTTTACCTTTTTCAACACATCTTTAAAACCTTAAAATTTTCTTTACTTTTCCATTTTTCGTTTTCCTTCGTCTTTTCCGTTTATTGGATAGAAATGTTTGAAGTCTTTAGTCAATCTAGTCGCTGACTGAGGGTCTAAAGAGATTAGTCTGTAGTTTAGAGTTTATTATGTTTCCGTTTTCTTAATGATCAGGATCTTCCAGATGAGGCGATCCGAGTGATATGATCTTGCTAACAGCAGTTCGTATTTATTTTAGGGATCCCAAAATGACAGTCCGTCTGTCCGTCCTTATGTCAGCACGATAACTCTCGAAGGGAATAGAGATATTCTGATGAAACTTGGTGTGAGGATTCTTGGGGTCAAAGGAAAGGTCGAGTTCGTAGGTGGTCTCCATAGCTGTATATTTAGGGAAGGGGGAGGGGTTTCAATTTAAGGGGAGATTTATTTTTTTAAAGCTGATTTTTAAAGCCGAATATGAAAATTGTTTTCTCGCCGGACAAGTAGTTCACTCGGAATCCGGTAATAAACGGAAAATTTGTCAAAAATAAATGTTTAATCTGAAGTTGATTAGAGTTTCAATAAGAATATGAAAACTTGCTGAACCCGAATATGAGAATTGTTTTTTCGCCGGACAAGTAGATCCCCGGAAATCCGGACAAAACTGGAAAATTTGTTAAAAGTAAAAGCTTTATATGAATTTCATTAGGTGTCCGATTTCTGGGTAAGAAGACATGCTGAACTTGTGTATGACAATCATTTTCAACCCGGACACATAGTTCGCCACGATTCCGGCTATTTATCTGAAGTTGATTAGAAGTTGGACATGAGGGTAAGGAGATACGCTGAGTCCGTTTTTGAACTTCAATTTTTGCAAGATATGTAGTTCGCCCGCAATCCGGCCGAAACCGGAAATTTGCCGGAAGTTTGACGCAGGTGGTAGGGGTAAACATATATGCTGAATTCATATTAGAACTTGGGTCTTCTCAGATAATTACCATTTCCCTTAATCTGTTTCTAAATTTGATTAGTAAAGTGTTCAGTAATCCAAGACCCAATTGTCTGGACCAAATATTAAATTCTTGGGATCCCATCGAAGCCTTTGGTCTTGAACACGGCTGCCGGATTACCTAATTTTTGTTGTGTGCAACACTTTCATTTTATTTGAGCAACACTGTTTGATTTTGGATGGCAATGGTCAAACCTGTGTGGTATCCATGGAAAATTTTTACTTCAGACCAGATTGATGAACACGATATTGCATTTTGGAAAGCTTTCTAGAACTCTTGCCTTGGTCCAAAAAGGGGGGTGTTTGAATTGAAAAGACCTAGAGCTTACAGAGTGTGAAGTGGAGTGGAGTCGCGCGTTCGTTGCTTTAAACCAGGTTTCTGCTTTCTAGTGGAAATTGCCGTTCTGGAATGCAAGACGGCACACATCAGTTTCAATTTGAAGGTGTGATAAAATCTAAATATTCTGAAGATGTTTTCTGGCAACGTAATTAATTATCTCTTCCAAAATATCTCCGTAATAAAAAGAATTGTACAGAAATAAAAAGTAGCATTTTCCCACGGGTCCGAAAGTGGTGCCGTGTATCTTTATTAGCCATTTCTATTCGTGATTTCTGCTGAGTTTCTTCTGTCATTCTTCTGCGCTTGAGATTTGGACTGAGAAATTGTATCATGTGTGTCAGCTAAACTTTAAATGTTCTCTCACTTCTAAAGAAATTGGAGCTTAACCCTTGCTCCTTGCAAAGGGATGATTATTAGAAAAGTTGGCCTACTGCCAGGAAAAAAAACTTTTGAACTAAGATAGAAAGAGTTTTCTTCCACGCTGAGTGAACCCTTGATGAGGTACATCTATCAGATAAAACAAACAGTAGCTACGAGCTCACATGGCACGCGTTACGAGTAGGTGGTGTGGAACACTGTTAATCTCAGGTTTTTCCCGGGAATTCCGATACCCCTTCCCACCGTGGTCGGATCCCGTCCGGATCCTAAGATCTGTCATATCAGGCATACGATCTATCTACTTTCCAAGTTTCATTCAAATCACTTCACTCGTATAACCCATATGCGAGCGACAACATTTCCGAGACTCCCCCTTCAACTCCCCCCCACTGTGGCCGAACACAACTCGGACACATAGACTTCGCATCTCTAACATCTCCTCTTCCCGTCCATCAAGTTTAACTCGAATCGGAGAATATCTACAAATCTCCGATTCAAGCTTCATCCTCCTCCTACCTTGGTCGGATCCGGTTCGGACGCCAAATAACAAATCTAGGCCGCATAAACTTGGTACTGTCCAACTTACATTCCATTCTGCCCATCAGTTTCATTTGTGTGCATGTCACAAAGTTTCCGGACCCCCCCCCCCAACTCCCCCAACAATGGCCGAGTGGGGTTCGTACACGTGCTTTGCATATTTAGCATAAACTTGAATTGGACCATTTTTTCGCAACCTAGGGAAGTAAGTAATTCCCGGATTCCCCCTTCCTCAACTTCCCGAAAACGGTCGGATCCAGGAACGGAAGTACTCATAGGCATTGTATCGGGTCCTTAAGCCTTTTTGGTCGAGTCACTAATATGCCTGCCAAGTTTTATCGTCCTTAGCACATCTGGAAGTATCCTATCTCGCGATCACCGGAATTCCGGGAAACCGCCTCCAACTCCCCCCAATGAACCCCGATATGATCTGGTTCGGTCAAGTACGTATCTAATGCTTATTCTTGTTTTTCCCACCAAATTCCATCCCGATCCCTCGACACGAAGCGTTTCACAAAATTTCCGGTGCACCGGAAGTTTTATTTGGAGTTGATGAGATGTTCGATTTAGGGGTAAGAAGACATGCTGAACACTGATGTGAAAACAATTTTCTACCCAGACAAGTAGTTCGCCCTGAATCCGGCCAAAACCGAAAATTGTTAAAAGTTAGAGTTTTATTTGTAGTTGATTAGATATTCGATTTAGGGGTAAAGAGATGGTGAATCCGTGTATGACAATCATTTTTTACCCGGAGATATAATTCGACGGGAATCCGGCTGGAGCCGGAAAATTTGTTATAAGTTGATTTTTTATTTGAAGTAGATTAGATAATCGATATTGGGGAAAGAAGATACGCTGAGTTCGTTTTTGAGCTTTTTTTTTTCGCCGGAAAAGTAGTTCCGGAATTCGGCCGAAACCGGGAAATTGGCAGAAGTGGCAGGAAGTTTTCGTCAAACAGGGATGGCTTATAGGGCTAAATACACATGCTGATTCAATACCTAAACTTGTTTTTCTCAGATGATTAGCCTGTTTTTGAATTTTAATAGTAAAAATGTTCAAGGAGTCTGGCGAAGACTGGATTTGGCGAAGACAAGACCCAATTGTCTGGATCAAATATTGAATTTTTGGGATCCCATCGAAACCTTTGGTCTTGTTTATTAAAGATACTTCACATCCGCTTGGTTCCCGTGCTCTATCGCCAGACTCTCTTGTTTTATGGAAATCGTAGTCATCAACTCCTCGTCTTCGTGTCAGGTTCTTCTCGCAGAAACATCTCCAGGCCGACTTTCTTCCGCTGACAACGTCCGAAATTAATTTGTCCATCTCTTCGCCAAGATACTATTGCGGATAAGAAAAATTCGATTCTCGGACGGAGTGCACCCGAAGGGCCTGTAACGGGGCTGGATATTACATCCATCGATCACCAGGGTACGATAGTGCTCCGGGACAGTTAGCGTCAGATTCATTTAGTTACGAGCCGACGGCGATTACTTTTTTCCGCTCGGTTTGAGACGAACCGATCCTGCGGAATAAATATGGTGCAGTGCGGGATTGCTGGAATATGATAATCTTGGGACGCTTAGGAGGGGAGGGGTGGAGGTGCTTGCAGGTCGTTTCATTCGTCGGCTTTGATGCTTTTCGTATTCCGTTTGTGACGAAAGTATCTCAGCGAGTGGAATAAATGAGGCGAAAGTACTAAGTGAATTAGAAGTAAGTTGAAAACGTGGGGAGATAGCTATTGATTTTCTGATTAGATATGGTGGGAGTATCTGTCCTTTTACTGTCGTATGCTTTCGACTGTATGAAACATCTTAAAGTCCTACTTGAAGTGGGAGTGTCATTCACTTACGAACTGTTAAATAAGAAAGGAACAAAGGTTTCGATGGGATACCAAAAACCTAACATTTGATTCAAACAATTAGGTCACGTCTTCGCCATTCAGTCCTCGTCAGATTCCTTGAATATTTTTTACTGTTAAAATAAAGTTCAAAGATGGATTCAGCATGTCTCCTTGCCCCGGTTCGAATCTCTAATCGATTTCAGAAACAACTTTGAGCTTCAACCAAATTTCTAGTTTCAGCCGAATTCGCGATAAACCATTTGTCGAGCAAGAAAACTAAATTCAGATATGGATGCAGCTTACCACCTCAATGACGTCTTCCTTATCCCCTCATAGAATATCTTATTAGCTTATAAAACATACATTTTTTTATCGCAAATTCGAAACCCCTCCTCTGCCTCTAAAGATAGGACCCATCTACGAACTTGACCTTTACTTTACCAGTGAATCCTCATTGAACAACACCCTCGCTTGAACGACGTATTTCCTCGTTTGAACATTATCCATCAACCCCTTCGACCTTCGATTACACTAGATCCCTCTGACGTCCATAGGATAAACAAAGCAATGTCGTCATCCACGCCCAGAGTTAAATTTGTTTGAGAATAAAGGGGTAGGGACTGCTATAGCCGAAAATTGGTTGACAAATCTTTTGTCCTGTTTTCGCAGGATTCCAGATGAACTACTTGTCCAGCAAGAAAACAACTTTCATATTGGGATTCAGCATATTTCCTTACCCCTAAATCAACTATCTCAATAGCTTACCCCTTCCCCACCCCTAAATATAGGGCTACAAAGCCCATCTACGAACTCGACCTAACTCTTGACCAAAGAATCCTCACACCAAGTTTCATCAAAATATCTCATTATACCTTCGAGAGTTATCGTGCTTACAGACGGACAGACAGACGCCGGACAGACTGACAACTTTTGGAATGTCAATGTCATCCCTCCACGTTTTGGGATCCGAAAAAGTAAAAATCGATCAAAATATGAATATGACAGATGAACTGGAGACAAGGTTCACTATTTCCAAATATTGTTGGAGAACAATGTGTTCTTAATATGGAAAATAATATAATTAGTTGTGAATTGTTTCTTGTTTGCATTTAATGATAGCTGATCTTGAATTTTTGTGAATTTGATAAAAAGTACAAGAGAAATAATGGGAAACCGGGATTGAGTTGGGGCAAAGTGCTACCAAGGCCCAGGTTTTTGCGATTATCTTGGAGGCGTCGCACTTTTTCCCCCACTTGTCTGGATCTGAGGGTTTATTGCGGGAGCAGAAGCGTATGCCACACAGTCGACCCAAAAACAAACTCGCAGAAATCCATGTCTTTTTTGGCAGTACTTTTGAACGCTTAAAAATTAAAATAAAATCCAGTTACAATCTCGGTAAACAGAACATGAGTCATACGCCTGACCATTTTGTGGTATAGAATGATCTTCAGTTTTATTTCCGTCTGCTCGACAAAGTAACATTTTTATTATTTTTACTTTAATCTGCCGTGGGCTTTAGGTCGCGGAATTGAAAATTACCCCGACAGTTGTTTGTCAAATTTGATCCTCATTGCGAGCGAGCCACGCAAATCATTTTGGTCGTGGAAAAATACTTGTGGGCCACTCAAACGATCATGGAAACACGCCTTAGAGCATAGCTGTCATTAAAGCTTAACTGAAAAAGCCAACTTATTTCTGCATCATCTAATCGAATACACAGAACTATTTGGATTCTGCAAAGGGATTTTTTATTTTCCACTATCTGTTCTAGTTATGAGTTTCAGAATATCTGCGGCGGTCCCCACAGCGTAAATTCTACTAAGACGCGGGAAATTTTAATCTCAACATAAACGCGGCTTTTCAGTGGGCAGTGGTGAGCTTGGTGACGACTGCTAAGTGCCTGAACAACAAAAAAACACAAATCTTTCTGGTAAGGCATACAACAAAAGTACAAGTGCAGAGAGGTACCAGAAATCACACGGAAATTCCACTATTTGAAAATCGATTATTCTCGAAGAGCGGAACAACGAAGTAACGCATTTTCAGCGGGTCTTCACGTCAATTTTAGTGAATAAGTGATGGGTAACTACATTGTCCTATCCCAGAACTTTTCCGTTAAACTTTAATGGAGCAAAGGTTACTAGCTGTGTGACCTCCCTCTATTTGAACGTCACACTATCTATGAAACACAATCCCCTCTTGACAGCCATCCGTTTGTACCTTAGCAGCTAGCTATTAGTCGACTTTGTTTGCCAAATGTTTCCATAGTAGCCGAAATGGAAGTAAAGGATAATTAAAGATATCATGGTTTAGAGGTTAATCAAAAGTGGGGTTTCTGTTGTTTGGGCTCTTGATTTGAATTAGGGTTGTTCTAGGAATATTCGATTAGCTCCCTGTCCCTCGACCTCACATGAAAGTAGCGTTGAGGTTGGGAAATGTTATTGTAGGGCAATTCGTGAGGGGACATAGGAGTTAGAAAATGGGAATTTCGTTTATCTTAGAGAAGGATTCTTGGTCTGATTAGCCTTTCTGTAATAGCACGGGCCCACTATAACGTGTCTATATATTTGTCGTCGGCAGAACTTGGTGCTAAATACCCATTAGTAGATCTGTCTTCGTCCCCCTTTTATTTTGTGATACTTTTTTGGTTGGCCAGAAAAAGTTGTCATTCACGGAAGGAACATTGTTTATTGTTTTCATTCAAACCAGGTCATTTGTCGATGTAGAAGAGGATTAAGTATATGAGGATAGCCACGGCTATTGGAATCTGAAGTTGACAATTCAAAGACCAACTCCGTACGATACCAAGTCCCCAGCCGGACAAGCGCATTTAAGCCAATCCTTAATCAAATCCCGGTTAATTCTCTATCCGTCGAAAGTGCAGTTTCAGTTTCACTTTGTTTATTAACAAAAAGCAAATACAGTGTAAACTAACTACACACTAAGTGAGCACTGCTCGTAACGGGTGACAGTATTCATTCATTTGTCAAGAAAAGAAATACAAGGAAAAAGAAAAGAAAAAAAAGAAAGGAAGAAGAAGGGAAAATAAAAGAAAATAAACGTACATTAGTACGACAAAGACATAGAGAACTAACGGTAGAAAAAGTTAGGATCTAATTCTATATTTTCCAACAAGAAACTTTTTATCTTATTTTTGAACTCTGGTAAGCTAATAGTATTTTTCAGTGTATTTGGCAGATAATTCCAGTGCATATAGGGAAGGATAATTGCGGCTAACGCGTGGGCAAATTTTTGTCTTCCAAGTACACAAGTCTGCACAAGACCTTGTCAAGTCTGCACAAGTCCGTGCACTGCCAAGTCTCCAACCGAAAAATCGCATTTAAGACAATCAGCTAAAGGCAAGCCCGCTTAGTAAAACCTGCAGTTGACTCCGAGGTGGCTAGAGACCACGTCGTCTATGCTTTCATATCCATCATATGACTAAGACGTCATATCCAGTAATTGTCATGCATTACTAAAGGAGCAAGATGAACAGGCGAAGGAGCAGATGATATCCCCTAAGGTGTAACACTTGAATTTGACAGGGTACCACTACAAACAACGTCCTTTGGACGAGCAACTACATACTAATGCTTGCGGTATAAAGAGTTTGGAGATGCCCATACATATATCCTTAAGGTTCTGGCAGTCACCGTCGAGGGTGATGATGCATTGTATGGTGGGAATACCGGACGGAGGAGGGAGGGCAGGTGACCCCATTCCTTAACCAGTTATCGCTCGTTGGCCAGGTAAGGCCTGCGTAATGTACAATGGCGAGTGGCCATGGCCCCTAGCCCTGACTGTCGGTCACCAGACTGCATGGCAGGATACATTCACTTACTAAGAGTAAGGTGGGGAAAACCGTAAAAAAGCGAGAAAGTAAGAGGAGAGAGATTCGGTTAATAAGAAATGAGAATGTCCAGGTGAGGCGACCCCATTCCTTAACCTGCTGTCGCTCGTTTGCCAGGGAAGGTCGGCAGAACATACCAAGCACCATTGCAAGGGTGATGCTATCCTTGGAGAGACGAAGAAAATGGGCCAGTAGGAACCAGGGTTGCCACACGTCGCACGATAGAGTGAATTGTCACTCTATTTTGTTTTTGTCACTCTTGTCCTACGTAGGACATAAAATTCACTCTATTTCAATAAACGTCCAGAGGTGTCATTTTCCAGCAGTGATTCGGACCAAATGTGACTATTTCGCTTTTTTTGCAAGGAGACTAAATTAAGATTTGTAGTTTTTGCAGCATTGGTTCCGACAAAAAGTGACCGTTTCCCATTTTTCATGAAAACAATATTTCACTCCCAAATCACTCTCTGTTTTCGACCAAAAGTCACTCTTTAATTTTTTCGATGTGGAAACACTGGTAGGAACTGGCGGGCCGTGTAGTGTGATGGATGACTCCGTTTGTCCTCGAACGCCAGAAAACTATCTCGGATAGGTTTTGACTGATTCGTTCGAGCGGCTGTGAACCCGCGATTTGAGATCGATAGTATACTTTCCATGGAAAATAATCAAATTATCCTGCCAACCGATCCTCCTAGAAGTCGACCTTAATTTTTTTTTTGTGAACCTGACAAAAAGAAGGAAAAATAGGGATTACTTGGACTTCCCGCCCAGCTCTGAATTAACAGACCTAATGAACCCGTTTGAGCTAGTTTTAAAACAATCTGTATTTTTATTTGTTTTGTTGCTTCTTTTTCTGTCTTGTACGGGCATAAGCTATGAATAGCTTTAGGTCTGCTTTGGGTCGAATAAAGTTTGTTTCCTGACCTCAAGAAGTTACGAATTCTTGGTAGTCCATGCTCCAGAATTTTGGTCAGATGTTCCTTCTTGGAAATAATCTGCTTAATTCGTTGTTCGTACCATTTTTCGTAGAAGCGGGTTTCTTTTATCTCTGATTCACCATTTTCCAGGATTCGCATTTTTCTTTCGGCCGTTTCTCACCGGACTTTCTATTCCAAAGCCGGCAGGACTGTCGCGATAACAAACGAGGGGCTTCTGACTTGTGTAATCTCTGACTGGAATTTATGAGGCTTTTAGAAGAATAAGAAGCATGTGATATGATACTGTCTTGTTTCGTCCGTGAGCAAGAAAAGGTCTGAAGCATGGCTTCACCTTCCATATTTTGTTTTAAGGATCCCAGACATCCATTGTTTTCGATGAGGTGGGTCCGGGAGGAGAGGCCCATGTCTGAAAGGCATAAGTGTTGAACGCCCGAGATTACGGAAGGTGACATATAGGCAATATATTTGAGAGACGCAACAAATACACTAATGAGCGGGGTAAGGGAAACATGAAAAGTGATTAATAGTTGTGATTGGGTTGCGAAGGACATTTTGAGGGGACATTTACTGAATGGTAAAGGATATCATAATTAGCTCTGACACAAATATGTATTAGATAGTGACAAACGGAAGATTCAGCCGACGTATCCGTTTCCCACCATCAACTATGATTATCAGCCAGCTCGAGTTGAAGGAATATTTGTACGCACATATGCTGCGGGACACTTATATTGTGTATATTCCGAAAATCATATGCATATGCCTCCTTCACTAAAAGCAAAAAGAATCCTGTAAAGAAAAGAATATTTGCTTAAAGGTCACGTCATATTTATGATAGTAATTTATTCTAGTTCAGTAGCATTTCAGTATAGCTCTAATGAAATGTAGCTGACTTTTTATTCATCCTCGTTCCCGAGATTCCACCCTTCCTATCCCCTCCATCACCATTACATTGAGTATCGCATGCCACATCTGTTCTCTTTACGTGACATATCAGGCTCACGATTATTTTTTCGGAGAATCTTGTTGGTCCGAAAACCGGTTATGCAATTTTTGCCAACTGTGTCATCTAAGGCGAGGGAGTGGAAAAAGCCTAAACAGCCCAAGCTTTGTGTAGTTTTCTGTAAGCACAGCTAAGTTTTAAAATAGACAACTAGCGTAGAGCAACTGAGCAGAAACTTTATGCAGTGCGAGTTGTCCTTTAATCTTCGACCAAATTAGTCGGAGAGCTGACAGCCTAGTTACACATCACTTATTCACTTAAACAGGTGTGAAAATCCGGTAAGAACGTGTTATTTCGTTTGCCCACTGTCCATAGGTAATCAGTTCATCGAATGAATTATTCTATTGGATTTGTGATAGCTCTATGTGCTTGTCCCTCTACGCTCCAAATATATAGCAACAAAAAGGAAAGCCAAGACATAGAGCGTGTTCCACCCTTCTAACAATAGTTACTATTAGTTACTATTTCCGTTACATCCTCACGAAAAGTTACTACGCTGACCGTTCCAACCTTCTCGGAATAGGAGCTAATAGTTACTATTTGCTTACCATGCGGGGGAACGTAGTAAGCGTAGTAACTACGCATCGCTGTAACGTGATTGGTCGGATTCACCCGTGGCATGGTATCCTGCTGGGAAACAGAAAAATCGTGCCAGCCTTGACGGAAAAAAGCCAGAATTCGTGACGTCATGCGTAGTAAGTATGGTAAGTAGGGTGGAATACGCTCGTAACTTGTCATCATTTTCTTACTTTCTTCAGCCGTACTTTCCCGAGCTTAGTGTCTTTAGGCGTGGTATGGGTGAAATGGGCCTTTCCGCGTAATGAGTGAATTTAGGTTTGTCTTGCAGGCGGCTAACTTTCTGACCATTATTGCTGTATCCCCGTGTGAATAAATACAAAATCTCTTTGGTGAGTTAAGATAATTCGCTGTAGTCAAGTATGAGATTTTAAAATAAGCTGCCTTTTCAGTTAAACTTTAAAGGACCTCCCTTCCCCATAATACTTATGCAACCTAGTTCCATAATCACTTTTTATATTTCCGAACCAAGAGACCCCAATTTCATACGGTACGTTCTAAACCCTCTAACAAAACCACGCTGATTTTCTCATTTGCCGTGTTTTGCTACCTTCGATGTGTATCACGCTGTCGATGGTTGTCTGCGAAAAGCTTTTCAATCAGAAAAAACGGTTATGTAAATTGTTTACCTGTCTCTGCTACAAGTCACCGGGTCTCGGAAAAGGCTTAAAACAGCCAAAGCCTTGGGTTGTTTGTTAAAAGCACAGCATAGTTTTATAGTATTCAAATATTTTAAAATACAGTAACTTGAAGAGTAAATAGTACGAGGGGTCCTTTGAAGCACAACTCCTACTAGAAATGATCTTTTCACTATGAAAGGGATCAGAAAAAAAATTCCCGCAAAAATACCTTTACTTTCCATCTGGATTTAGAGATTTTTTGTTAGCAATTTCTGCACAGCCTTCCTGCTCTCCGAAGCTGCGGCTAGACGCAAAACATTTAAAAACTGAAAGCGCCGCGGATAAAAAGTACGAAAACTAAGCAAATAAAATTAGTCAGAAACAGAAGATTCTCATATCCTGGTGTGTGAAAGAGTTTTCAGCGGGCGTTGAAGATTCTGGCAAACTTTGCGTTGTGTCACGGGCAAAACTCGGCACGGTCGAAAAGGAACTAAAATCCATAGGCACAAAACGAAACAATAGAGAAAGATTGGGACTTTAAAATAATTTCCCCCAACAAGATAGCTTCAGGGGGTCTTGTTTCTTGTTTTATATGTATGTTTTGTAGTCTAACTAGTACAGATAACTGAATGAATGAATGAAAAAAAAAATAAAAAAATGAAAAGCTCATGATTCCATAAGGGAGCTAGGTATGTTATAAAAGACAGAATAAGCAAGAGGGGTCCTTTAAGCGTTCTTCTCCTTTTAGGTGGAGGTTGCGTGATTCCCGCCAAGTGGGCAGGAGATTGGCATCAAGCTGCTTTCAGAGAGCCGATCACCGTCACTGCTGAGACAATTACCTCCAAAGGAAAGTGCATCGAAGCAATGGGAGACCGGGCAATCTTCTATGAAAAGTAAGCAATGATTATGTTAGTTTCTCGGGGGAAGTGGAACGCTGGAGCGAAGCTTATCATGCGGACGGAGGGGGAAAATGACATTAAAACGACAAACAATTGAATCTGAGATGGTAGGAAGAAAATGAGATGAAAAATAGCCTACTCAGCAGGAATTGAATTATCATTGTGTGTTTTGGCCGTTTTGGGCAGTGTGATGTCCATCGCAAATTGTGGAACAAATGAGCTCCCTGTTACAACCAAGCAGTTCGGTGTTTTTCTGTGCGTATTTACAGCTCTTACCTGAGATTAATGAATAGTTGCGTTTTTGCATATACAATGGTGTCTCTTACCGCGGTAACTGGATCTTCAGTTAGTCGTTTTTGCAGTTACGGTGGTATCTGATACCACGGTTTAAAGTCATTTTACGGTACTTTGCCAAATACCAGGGTAGCTTTAAAAACGCTTTTTAACCGTGTTTTAACAGCCTGACGAGGACCATTGCCAAGAAGGGCCGAAATATCGCTGATGAAGAATCGTAGCTGACGTATCCGTTGTAAAAATTGTTTGAATAAATGTGTTATCAGATACCAAGGTAACTGCGAGAACGACTTTCGGCCGTGGTATCAGGTACCATGGTATGTGCAAAAACGCAACTAATGAATTAACGGGTGATTTAATTTGCGAAGCCTAGACTGGTTACGCATTTGCACAGTATATACACAAAAAGATAAATACACGCATAACAAGAAATGCAGAACGGCAATATACACAACAATATATACAACAACAACAGAAATAAATAAACGCAAAACAAGAAATACACAAGAAAACACGAAAAGAACAATAAATTTACGGAATTAGCTGGTGCATTAGGCAGGAAGGCGACTGGTTGATGGTATAAGCTGTCCACTTTTTGGGATCCCAAAACGTAAGTGGAGGGATACCTATGACTTCGCAAAAGTTGTCCGTCTGTCCGTCCGTCCGTCCGTCCGTCCGTCCGTCCGTCTGTAAGCACGATAACTCTCGAAGGGAATGAGATATTTTGATGAAACTTGGTGTGAGGGTTCGTTGGGTCGTCGGACCAGTCAAGTTCGTAGATGGGCTTTGTAGCTCTACATTTAGGGGTGGGGGAGGGGATTCAAATTAAGGGACAAACAAAATATTTTGAAACAGCTAATTTGATAGTCGATTATGGGGTAAGAAGACATGCTGAACACGATGGTGAAAACCATTTTGTCATCGGACAAGTAGTTCGCCCGGAATCCGGCCAAAACCGGAAAGTTTGTTGAAAGTAAAAGTTTTATTTGAAGTTGATTAGATGTTCGATTTAGGGGTAGGAAGACATGCTGAAGACGATGGTGAAAATTATTTTCTCGACGGACAAGTATTTCGCCCGGAATCCGGCCCAAACCGGAAAGTTTGTTGAAAGTAAAAGTTTTATTTTAAATTGATTAGATGTTCGATTTAGGGGTAGGAAGACATGCTGAAGACGATGGTGAAAACTATTTTCTCGATGGACAAGTATTTCGCCCGGAATCCGGCCCAAACCGGAAAGTTTGTTGAAAGTAAAAGTTTTATTTGAAGTTGATTAAATGTTCGATTTAGAGGTAGGGAGACATGCTGAAGACGATGGTTAAAACTATTTTCTCGACGGACAAGTATTTCGACCGGAATCCGGCCCAAACCGGAAAGTTTGTCAAAATTAAAAGTTTTATTTGGAGTTGATTAGATGTTCCATTTAGGGCAAGAAGACATGCTGAACTCTTATGTGAAAACAAGTTTCTACCCGGACATGTAGTTCGTCCGGAATCCGGTCAAAACCGGAAAACTGTTGGAAGTCAAAGTTTTATTTCTAGTTGATTAGATAAGCGGTTTAGGGGTAAGAAGAGATGCTGAGTCCCTGTGTGACAATCGTATTTTACCTGGACATATAGCTCGACCGGAATCCGGCTGGAATCGGAAAACTTGTTATTAGCTAAATTTCTATTTGAAGTTGATTAGATGTTCATTACTGGGGAAAGAAGATACCCTGATTTCGTGTTTGAGCTTTCTTTTTTCGCCGGACAAGTAGTTCTGGAGTTCGGCCGGAACCGGGAAATTGGCAGAAGTGGCAGGAAGTTTTCGTCAAAACAGATATGACTTATAGGGGTAAACACACATGCTGAATCCAAATCTGAACTTGGTTTTCTCAGGTGATTAGCTATTTGGCCTTAATCTGTTTCTGAATTTTAATTGTAAAAATGTTCAAGGAGTCTGGCGAAGACTGGATCTGGCTAAGACAAGACCCAGTTGTCTGGATCAGATATTGAATTTTTGGGATCCCATCGAAACCTTTGGTCTTGTTTCTTCTAATTTGACAGTTGGGCCCAAGACAGAAAACTTCGGAATCAATGATCTAATAATGCCTGGCTAGTGCTTACAATGATCATACACGTGTGTCAATGTTCTTAGATAATGTAAAGATTGGCATTAGTAGGCTATAGTGTCAAATAACCATACAGTTGAACAAAACAAACTTGCTTGAAATCGCTTCTTACATTTGTATTCCTTCAGCAAGCTGAGTGCGAAATCATATTGTATGGTGCTAAACGGATATGTCTCGGCCCTTCTTGGGTCGCATATTCCCAGAAACATTTTTATTGCACTTGCCTTCCGGCCAAGTGCCATATACCGATCACTTTTCCGTCGGTCCGTCGGTCTGTCGGTCTGTCGGTTAGTCCGGTGTTTGCGAGTTAGGGTACTGATAAGCTAGGACGATGAAACTTGGCAGGCGTATGAGGGACCCGACCAAACTAAGTTGGAAATAGTCACTTGCCCGATCCGACCATCGTGGGGGGAGGGAGGGGAGCCAGAATCCGGAATTTAGTGGCATGCATAACTTTCGAACGGGTTAGCGGATCTTAATGAAATTTGATATTTGGAAAGACGTCATGTCTCAGATGTCCCATTTCAAGTTCGGACCGAATCCGATGAATGTGGGGGGGATGGCCCTAGGTACATCATTGACAGAACCGGACGGGATTCTTGCACTGTGGGGGGGTTGGAGGGGGGGGGGGTCCGGAATTCCGGTGATACGGAGTTAAGTTACTTCCAGGTGGGTTAGGACAGTGAAACTTGGCAAGCATACCAGGGACCCAACCAAAAAAGCTTGGAAATAGTCACTTCCCCGATCCGACCACCGTGGGGGGAATGGAGGGAAGGGAAATCCGAAATCTAGAGGTACGTGTAAATTTTTAACGGGTGATCGGATCTTAATGAAACTTGATATTTGGAAAGACCTCGTGTCTCGGATGTTCCATGTGAAGTCCAAACAGGATCCGCATTATTGTGGGGGGGGGGGGTCAGAGGGGGGAGCCGCAAATCTCGTGGCATGCTTAGAGTGGAGCGATTGGGATGAAAATTGGTGGGAAGAACAAGCACAAGCCCTAGATTCATCAATGTCAGAACTGGATCTGATTCGAACACTGTGGGGGGAGTTAGCTACGGGGGGGGGGGGGGTCCGGAATTCCGGTGATCACGAGTTAAGGTACTTCCAGATGTGCTAGGACCATGAAACTTGGCTTAAACATTAGAGACTTGACATGATTAGATCATTTTTGCCTCAAGCGGGGCTTTGCTTACAACTGAATTTCTTAAAGTACAAATGATACTTTTGAGTAAACTATAGGCCTACATTTAATTCAACCGATGAGCTCATCATCACTTTTGCTTCAAGAGCTTTTATTACAGACGAATTTCTAGCTGCCCTAAAGTGCGCATCATCACAGCCAAATGCATTACCAAACGATACGTTCTTGTGATTTCCAATGGTTTTGGCTCAAGGGTTTTGCTTGCAAATAATCCCAACAAACTGACGAACTTAAGAATTCCTACTTGCATCCTCTGACCCAGCCCTGCAAGTGCCATATGAGCTTCTAGCTCTTGTTCCGAAGAGGACCCTTCCAAGGGACGAAATATCGCTAGAAGAAATGTAGGCCGACTCGCGCCATCGCATATGTGATACATTACGAACGTTTTGATTAGTGGTCCGAACATAGAGATCAGGGCCGTATCCAGGGGGGGGGGGGTAGGGGGTTGACCCACCCCTCCTGAAACATACAAAAATAATCATTTTTATAGGCTTTTCCCTCTGATCTATGTCTTTTTTGTAATTTTTGTCCTACCCGCAAGCACCCCCCCCCCCCTCCGAAATTAATTCCTGGATACGGGCCTGATCCAGGACCATTAGGCATTAAAGCAGTGCTTTTTTTTATAATCTAGCAAGAAAAACTCTACTTCTGTTGGTTTTTAGTCATTCAACGAACTTTGACTAGAAAATACACTAGCAAACATGGAAACAAAAAAGAGAAGTAGCCTACCAACTTCACTTTTGTTTTACACACGATAATTATTACTTTGATCAATGGCCGGGACCCCCAGGCAGCTGCTTAGTTAACTAGGCAGCTGCCTAGTTGATTAGGCAGAGGTTTGCAACTGTCTGATTATATATTATTGATATATTTTTGGTTGTTTAATCATTTTTCCCTCAACACTGAGGAGTAACATAATACATAAAAAGAACTATTCATAAATCAACTGATCCGGAATATGTAATATAGCCTATATTCAAATAATGATAAAAAGGATATGTCAGCTACGATGCTTTGGCAGCGATATTTCGGCCCTTTTTGGCAAGGGTCCTCGTAGCATCGTATATGACATGTCGGTTTTGTGCATTATTTGAATATATATTTCAAAGTTGTGCTCAAGGAATATTTATCGTTGGCACACCATCAAATGGTGGCTATGTTCTTCGAACTGCAATAAGGCACAGTGCTTGAATTAGTTCTTTATCGCGTTTGTGTTGATACCCCCCCCCCCCCCCCCCCCGAAAACCGTCTATTCCAGAAATAATATCCAGTCCTGTTCACCCTGAATTTTCAGCTAGATGGAGGACACTTCGATCAGGGACATTGGGATTGTTCGGTCTACGGGGAAAGGGGATCCTAATGGATCTATTATCATGGAATCCTGAGATATAATTCATATCTGTCGATTTTTCTTGACAATATCTTGCACAGGGAGGAATACCGCATCTCCCCGGGCTTTTACCTCTTGATTTTTTGTTGATGCTGACGGCTTGATGATTGACAATGCCGAGTGGGAATGCGTGTAAGGATGAAAGATGGTTCGGGCGCTCGGTGGGGTGGTCCAGTAGCGAGCGAGATCACTAGTCATGTAGCCTGTTATCAACTGGCGATTGTAGTGATTTGCAAATCCGAGCAAAATAACACTAAGGAGTAGCGCCAAGACTTGAAAAAAATGACACACACTCTAACAGCAGCTATACTAGCACAAGTAGTGATAGAGAACGCACCTACTGAAACTCTTTCAGCCGTTCACCATCGGATAACTTCATATTCTGAAAATAGCATAAAAAGATTATACAGCTTCCATTGTTTCCTTGGGTGTGCAGACCGCAGTTTTGGTTTACTAGACATTTTTAAACCCGCTAGTTTGTCTTGCTTTAAATGGCGCAAGCGTATTGGGCGGCGGTACGAAAATATGACCCGTTTGCACAGCATGGAAAGTATAGGTCTTGCCGCTACTCCATAGTGTTATTTTGCTCTGTTATTTGTTCACACAATCCCATCAGTATATGGGACCAAGGCCGTATCCAGGGGGGGGGTATCCAGGGGTTGACCCCCCCCCCGAAACCTACAAAAATAACCATTTTTATAGGCTTTTCCATCTGATCTATATGTTGTTTGTACTTCTTTGTCCGACCCGCAGGCGACCCCCCCCCCAAAGGCAATCCCCCCCCAAATAAATTCCTGGATATGGGCCTGTATGAGACCAAAGGTTGCGGGTTCAAATCTCGCTTGAGGAGCATTTCTATTGTTCAGTTCACTACTACTATTGGTCCAGTATAACGTATATATTCTTGGAGGGGCTGATTTTCGATAAAAATCCTCTGCGGCCTAGTAACGTTGTAAAAACAAGGCTCCGATCGTCAAACATTTTTGAAAGGAAGAAGAAGAAGGTCTTCATCTCTTAGACGGTCTTGCCGCTGTTGAGCCGCTCACGCATCTTGCTCGACCTGCCGATAGTCTGAAATAATTTAGTGTTTTACTTTATATTACCTCAAAGCAATTATGAGGCTGCGTGAGACTTTCGACATACAAGCGTTTGCCTAGTAGTTTCTTGCGTAAAACTAGTTTTAGTATTCGTTGAGTATAAGTACTATTTTTTGTTGCTTTGGTGACATCACCGAATTCTTCACGCGACAGGTCTCAGAAGTAACACTTGTTACCTGCTTGAGGTACAAACTGTCAAGTCAAGCTCTGATTTAGTGCTCAGATTAACTCTAAGACGGACATATGTGACATAAGCTTGGGCGGAGTTCCGTGGGCAGAAAGTGTAGTAACGATTGAAACATTTACATTACAATAGACAAAACTGTGGTCTGCGACTGCGAAACAGGCAAGGACCTGGGAGGTCTGTCAGTGCTGAACAAAGCTTGTCTGCCTCGTGTACTCGTGTTACGAATTTTTAAACCAACATATTTCATAAATATTTGTATTCAACTTTATATCAGACTTGCCAGCGGAATGTAGTGCTACCGTTGGACGAAAATGATGCCCTCGTGAACCATTGTACTTCGGAGGTTAGGAAGGACGGGAATACAAACACCGCGACTGTCAAAATCGCGACGGAGAAAACCCCTTCTGTTAAGAAAAACGCGATTAACAAAACCACCCTGACCAAACTTGCAAATTAGCCTAATACCAGTTCAGCGCTTCGAGTTGATATGTCCCTGTTTGTTCCCCTCTCTTCGTTATCAGTAGAGAACCTTTTATTTCTTAAACTGGAGGGTTGTGTAAAACTCTCGCATCCACTTATCCCGTGAAGATTCGCTCGGGTCAATTTTTGCGAAATGTCCGGCAAACCCTCGACCTCTGTCCATCGATGTGGGATCCGATCCGGACTTCAGAATCGTATGACTAGGGAAAATGCCCTTTGCACTGTCTGAGTGTTGTCCCGATCAGATAACCTGTCTGACCCCTAAACCTTTAACAAAATTTCCGGGACCCCTTCCCCCGCTCTGTCCAGATGAGGTTCGAACGAAAAAATGACCCACCTCTCTTTCTTCCGTCGGTTCAGACCTACTCAGAACAGAACGGTTAAGGCTACTTTCCGCCTTCCCCGCTTCTGTCCTCCAATTGGCCTTTAGAGTGAACTAGGTCTTGATGACGTAGATGTGATCATCAATTAGCAGAACTTACTCGCTCCCATCGAATATAATGCCCTATGCTACTATTAGCAAGACTGGATGCTACTGGATACTACTGCTTAAGATTGGCCCAGTCTGAGGCACATTAAATGATAGTATTCTTTACTATTACATATCAATACATGCAACTTTTTGTACAACTACGCAGGCTTCACATTTTTCATCGAGAACGAGAACATTTACATCGAGAACTTGATGCCGTAGATGTGATCATCAATAAGCAGAACTTACTCGCTTCCAACAGATATCATGCCCTACTTCGTTCGAGCTTCCATTAGTAGGTTCAACCATGACCGGAGTTCAGTTCATCAGTTCCGGCTTCCTAAAAGAACATCGTCAGAGACCCAGGTCACCAGATTATACAGCAATTGCTGTCTGGAACCCCATTCCTTGTGAACTTTCACACATCACTTATTCTCTGTTTAAAAAAGTCTTCTTGCGGTCTTGAAATATGCTTTTGATTTTTTAATTTTGTGTCCTTTTTGATATCCCAAAACGCAAGTGGAGGGAGACCTATGACTTCGCAAAAGTTGTCCGTCTGTCCGTCCGTCCGTCTGTCCGTCTGTTAGCACGATAACTCTCAAAGGGAATGAGATATTTTGATGAGACTTGGTGTGAGGATTCTTTGGGTCAAGGGTAAAGTCAAGTTCGTAGATGGGCTCTGTAGCTCTATATTTAGAGGTGGGGGAGGGGGTTCAAATTAAGGGACAAACAAAATATTTTTAAACAGCTAATGTGAAGGTCGATTATGGGGTTCACATTTTTCATCGAGAGGTCTTGATGTTGGATCATCGTCGCGCCTGAACTTTGGAGCTTAAGGTCCTGTTTTTTTTATAGCACTTGAGCTTACTCAAGTGCCATATAGCGATGGTAATGTCTGTCTGTCGGTCGGTCTGTCCGCATTTTGCTAGTTTGGGCACTTCCACATGACCTAGGACGATAAAACTTGGCACGCATGTCAGGGGCCCAACCGGATTAACTTGAAAATAATCAGATGGGGAATCCGGAAATTAGTAACAATCATAACTTTGGAACAGATAATCAGGCGTGCATTAAACTTGACAGGTATCAAGAGCAAGTGTCTTGGATGTTCATTGTCAAATCCGTATCGGATCCCATAACGGGGGGGGGGGGCTGGAGGGGGACACCCGAAATCTCTTGAAACGCTTTTTCTAGTTTTTGTCAAACCCGTACCCCTTTCTTCACACTAGTATACCTCTGCGCGTGGATGAGTCATACTTTCTTCACACTAGTATATATTCGTGGATGAGTCATTCTTTGCTTAAAGTCGTTCGGAGAGAGCTACAGCAATCGAAGGTCGAAGGGGCTGGTATAATATGTTGTTGAACCTTAAGTAGGGGTTGATATATATTAGGGGGTGCTGTGACGATGAAACTTGGCAGGCGTATCAGGGGCCCGACCAAACCAACCTGAAAATAATTAGTTTCCCGATCTGGCCATCTGGGGTGGAGTGGAGGGTGGCGGAATCCAGAAAATTGAGTGGTGTGTAACTTTCGAACGGGTGATCGGATTGAAATGAAACTTAATACCTGAATAAATGACATATCTCTGATGTTCCATCTGAAGTCCAAACTAGATTCGACAGCTATGGAGAAGTTGGGGAGGGGGAGACCGGAAATCCCGAGAAACGGTTAGAATGGAGAGATCGGAGTGAAACTTGCTGGGAATAACAAGCATCTGCTCCAGATAAATCGTTTACACGTTTGGACTGGATCCAGACACTTGCGGGGCCATATTGAAGACCACTGAACCGCCCAACGAAGAAGAGGAGTTCTAGAAATGCTTTTTACAGTACTTTTTACTTACTAGTGTAGAATAAAATAATATTCGACTCGGTACAGAACTCCCAAACAAATAACTCCCGCCAACAAGTGCCATATGAGCTTTCAGCTCTTGTTTTCAGTAGAAATTTGAGATAATTATCGTAAAAATAGGTAGATGAAGTGGTTGTTAAGTGTCTTGTGTAACAAGCTATTCTTCTAGAGGGACTTTATCCCTCTTGGGACCTCAAATTCCTTAAAATTGTGTAGTGTTGTGAATATGCGGAAGCCAGTAAATGGAAAGGTCTAACACCATGAATAAATAATCAGATAGAACCTCCGTTTCCCTATCTCTGTAATGTGATCATGCGGAGTCGAATATTTCCCCGTACCCTGCCCGATGCCGACTAGCGGAGGTTAGGAGCTACGGGGCACACTACGTTTTGTTACATGTACAAATTGCCATATCGCTGTGAAGCCGCGTAGAAGAAACTTCCAAAGTCAAAGCAGATTGGTTCTCTGGACGTGCTCCAGAGCGGGTCGGTGTGCCTCCTGCATTCATTGCTCTGCTATGAGCAACGGCGAAGACGGAAGTAAACGGGTTTCAAATCGAAGCTAGAGCATGTACCTGAAGCTCCGCTCAATTTTGGGTTACTCGCTGCATGGTATCAAAGGCGGGGGGGGGGGGTTCTATCTGATCATTTGTTCTTGCTACCACCCATCAAGTTGCACATGAATCGGGGCACTCCTTAGAAATGCCTTTAGCCAAAAGCTGCAACTGCCGTAGGAACAAACGAACACTTTCAAGACAAAACTAAGTGAGAGGGCAGAATTGCCCTAGACAAACCCACCCCTTTCCTCTCTTAACTGTCTTGAAAGGGGCAAGCTTTCCTTCCGTGTGAGTGTATTCCAGCTCGAGTACGGACCGGAAAAGGTGGCAAAGCACGAACTAGGGGCGAATTTGATTTTGCTGAAGATCTTAAGTTAGAGTAAGGGACAGTTAAATTAATGGAATGACAAGCTGGGGAGAAGTTTTCGACAAGTTTCGGTAGTTGACTTGAGACCCCTCTACGTTTAAGAAGTTTGGATTGGTTTCGGGAAGAAGGACACAAGTTCGGTACTGCCCTAGGGATATGGGAAGTTCTTCAGTCATTCGTGGCTAATACACTCTATATTCAATAGGCACGTACTATGATGATGTACTGCGCTGGATTTTTGGAAAGCGAGAATACCTTTTAATCTAAAAGCCAGTGACGGGATGGGAGCATATCCCGAGATAAATTTTCACGATAGAATCGACTTTTGACAAATGTCACTAGGCAAATCCGCACGAGGTAATCAGAGCATTTGACAAATCTTCGAGAGGCAATCATTCATTAGGCAACCCTCCCACGAGACAACCCTGATTAAGAAAAGTAGGATTAAGACAATCAGCTCAGAGTGAGCTACCGTATATATAGTAGAGGGTGTATGTTAGGATAGTAGTCTGTTTTGATTCTGGAAACAGAATGTCAAGCCAAATCCAGTTCGAAATGGTGAAACCTGCAAGAAGAGGGACTGCAGTACGTACTAATGGCTACAAGTTCGTTCTGCTTTCAACAGAAAGCAGCTACTACAGATGCTCTGACAAAGGCTGTCGAATACTAGGGAAAGAATGTAATCGCAAGTTTACTCTAACTTCCAAGGTTGACCACAACCACATATGCAACGCCGTAGCGATTGTCAACGACTAAGTTCGAGAGTTAGCGAAAAGAAAAATTTACGGTTCGACCAGTATTCTTACCAAGAAAGCCTACAAAGAAGCCCTTCGAAAAGTCTCCGCAAACACCAGCCGAGCTGCTGCAGCGCTGTCCATGACTTATTCATCGACAATTTATACAAAAGTCTTTATGCCAGATTTGTCCCACGGAACTTTGTCTTGAGCAAGGTTTGCCTCGTGATAATTTGTCTCCTGGTATTTTGTCTTGTGAAAAATTGCCAAATGACTGACTTGTCTCGCGAAAATTTCTCTAGAAACGTTTGTCTTGTCGTTTGTCTTGTCCTTTCGTAGATGGGCCCCATAGCTGTATATTTAGGGGTTGGGGAGAGGTTTCAAATTAAGGGGCGTTTTTTTTTTTAAAGCTAATAAGATAGTCGATTTAATTTATTTTCACGCCGGACAAGTAGTTCAACCGGAATCCGGCGAAAAACGGAAAAGTTTTGAAAAGTAAAAGTTTATTCTGAAGTTCATTAGAGGTTCGATTTAGGGGTAAGGAGACATGCTGAATCCTAATATGAACATATTTTCTCGCCGGACAAGTAGTTCCCCCCGAATCCTGCCAAAACAGGATATTTAGAATGAAGTTTTAAAACCCAAGGATATAGTCGATGTAGGTTCAGGACAAATTCTCAAGATAAAGAAAAGTGTATGCAATCAGTATTAGTTATCTCCACAGACTCAGCCGGCATTTACTGGGTCAAAAAGCAGAATGCACTTGACACCTGCCTGGTGAAAAATCCAATGAAATTTGTCGACCAATTTTCGGAAAAACAAGGTGGCGATACCAGTCCCTACCCTACCCCTTTATGCATACAAGCATTTGTATTTATACATAATTCACCTTACTCCTTCTTTAACCTACAGATGGCAGGGTGAGTGCGGGGACCGGTTGCATGTGCAATATCTCTTAGGTCTTAGTCTTGTCAGCCGTGTCGTGGGCTCGATGGGGTTGAGATATTTTGTTCAAACGTAGTGTGACGATCCACTGGATCAAAGTACAGGCCAAGTTAGTAGATGGGTCCTGTAGCCCTATATTTAGAGGTGGTTTCAAATTAAGGTAAAAACAAAAAATACGTTCTAAGGGGGCATGGTGAATCCATATCTGAAATTTGTTTTGTTGCCAGACAAATGGTTCACCCAGAATCCTGCCGAAACCGGAAATTGTGTTGAAGCTCCAAGTTGTTTCTGAAGTGTATCAGATATTCGGTATCGGGGGAGGAAGAAATGCTGAATTCAGTTTTGAACTTTATTTCCATGACAAACAAGCTGGAATCCGTGACAAATAAGCCAAATGCTGATATAGTGTACAGTAGTGGGCAGCCCGCGCGGCAGAAGGATTTTTGCCGGAAAATAGGGACAGCGAGAAAGCAGTTATCAGTTTATGACGATTTGTGTCTATAGTTCCAGTAATCCAGTACTTATAGCTATTAAGCTCCAAAGTTTCTTCTGTATCTCGAGCGGTTCCCATATTACTTTCGGGAAATCCCCTCCCATTTTCTGTACCGACAGCGTACGGATGGTGAAACTTCCTGACTGCTTGTCGGATTAGTCCGATTAATTAAGATCGATCGTCTTTCTTTACGCCGGTTCAGGTGTGCTTAAAAAAGGTCCGAGAAATAATTAACGTATGCTGCTGCCAGCGGAATCCGTTAGGGAATTTCTTCCATCAAACGCTTGGCTAATGATGTCGATTTATTGGGAACTGGGGATTTGTCCTGATAGAAGAAGTTAATACTAAGAAGGCGATTGGAGTTGTCTTCCTTCTGTCGTCCGGCTGTTTGGACGTCTTGTTTTTCGAATGGCGGCTTCAAAAATAGCCAAAAATTGTGTCTGCCAGTATATCTAGCACGCTTCATGACTTTTTGTCGGGCTAGACTTTAAGTTATTAGTCCAGTTTTCGTTTATGAACAATTCACTCTTGTGGCTGCTTTCGCCGGATTTCAGTTTTCGCCGTTTTTCTGTGGAGTTCATAACTTATATTCAAATAATATGTCGTGATTGTTTTGAACATATGTTTCAAAGTCAGCTTGGGCTCAAAGAATAGGTATTTAGTTCATAACCTCTGAATCCTGACAGATATCATTTGAGATCTGGTAGACTTGTTGGCGTTTCCTTCTTCATAACTCTCGTAGCCGCTGGAGGATCGCCCCGCCCTTTCCCTCAAACTAGCTTCATGGACTGTGAAGACAAGGAAATTCTTCAAGATCCTTGGAGACCACAGAACATACGTGAGACCTGTGTTTTGCACGTCATATATAGGCATTTTGATAATTCCATGCACCTACACTCAATTAAGAAGATACATTTCTGGCTTACTCGTTGTGAAGGAAACCGTTCATGAAGCTTCTTCTTCTTCCACACGTGACGTCTGGAAATACTCCAAATGTCTCTTCCTTGCATGATGCCCCGTTGTCGAGATCCTCGTTTTCCTTCTGCAAAATTTCTGCCATTTTGAAATGAAGAAAAGACAATAAGGGTTGGGCGGTCGCGGGGTGGATTTCCTGCAAGAATGTTCTGCAAATCATCGATTCCAGTTAAGATTTTTTCAAGTTGATGGTGAAAGTGCAGAAAATCCGAAGGAAAATACTGATCTTCTATTCGCACCATTCCCTGCTCTCATTTGTATGTATGTATTTGATGATGATGATGAAGTTTTATTAACGCACCAGACAAGAAAAGAGGAAATACTGCAGAAAAAAGGATTAATCTCATCTAGAAAATCTCCTTCTCAGATGGAAAGTAGAAAAAAAGTCAAAGGCAGAAACGTGGAGGTCCTGGGCAACGGATGATAGTTTTGCACAAGGGTCAGGTGGTAAAAGTTTGCAGTTGTTTAGTTATTTATAACAGCTATTAAAGCACGAGAAGGAGTACAGAAAAATAACAAAAAACAAGGAAATAAATAGATCAACCCAGATATAAAATAAAACCAACATATTAAGAACATGCTAGTATAAAATGCCTCTCCAATCTAAGAACTTCCTTCTTCTTCCTCTTGAAATGCCAGTAACGTGAGGGTTCGGCAAAAGACGTAGCTGGCTGCCTTTTCAAAACATAGAGATCGATAGTTCCTTGTCGTCGTTTCGACTTCCAAGGAGGGGGGGGGGGGGGGGTGGTTGTTGCTTCCATATACGAACACCCTCACTAACCCTATACTCTTTAATGGCTTATGTTCTGAGGATTTAGTAGAAATTTCCTGCCGAAAATTGGCTTCACGCTCGTTATTGTTAATCTTGTTTTGCCATGCAATCAACAAGCTAAAATGAGGTATTAGTAAAGGCGCGTCTCGTTATATTGGTGTTGGGGTGATTCCTACGCGGGAAAGGACACGCGAAAGGAAATTCAATTTAGTTATGTGCAGAGTTGCATTTCATTCGTTATTTGCCGGTCATTCCAGAAGTTGCTAGCTTCTCGTCGAGTCGAGGCTTCGAATCGACCGTCGTTTTCTTTTCATGTCTGAATAGTCAATGTCATGTAGCGTCCATCTTTTTTGCCTATTGCAATTTACCCTAGGCAACACTGGCAAGCTTACCGCCTTCTTTGTAGTAATACAAGTTGCGTTTTTGCAGATACCAAGGTCGAAAGTCGTTTTCGTGGTATCTGAACCACGGTCAAAAGGTGTTTTTGCAGTTATCGTGGTATCCGGCCAGTTATCGTGGTATGTGATATTCAGATACTCACTTTCGTCAAATTTTGTCAAAGTGGTGAGGAAGAAGTTTAGCACTTAGTGATGGATATCAGTTTTTCTTTTGGGATGACTTCGAAAATTTTAATTTTGGCAATCCGTTTTTGCAAGGAAACCGTGTATCAGATACCACGGTAACTGCAAGAACGACTAATTGCAAATTCAGTTACCGTGGTAACAGATATCATAAAAACGCAACTAAAGTCTCTAAATAAAATATATTGTTTTAGCCCACTATACAGTGAGTGAGACCATATCGAAATCCGGACCTTTTAATCTTAATCCTGACTTCATCTTTTGCTTCAGACAAATCTGACCTCTGTTGGGGGGTCACCAGGGCGAGTCAAGGGTTCAGGCATGAAACATTCCCATCCTACATAGGGATACTTTGCGAGCAGGAAACAAAATAAAAATGAAAGAAGATGTTCACAGTAATCGTATGAATGGGGTGTTTGCCTAAAACTGTCAAATCTGCCACCGCTAATTACTCACTGACGATTCTATACCCCCAGAAGTTAAAAACTCAGCAAATACCAACCCGAAGGAAGTGAACTTGTTTGTAATTTTGTCCGTTTCCGGCATTTTCGCGGAGCGAAATGTTTGAAGGTACCAGAAAATAGAGAGCAGGGTTGGTTTTAAGCAAGGACTTACAGCAAATTTCGAAATGATGTGCAATAATATGTTTTCTTAGTAGAGAAGTACCTACATAATCATACTGGTGGACTTCTGGTTAAAGTTTAAGATCAGCTAACACATAATAACTTTTTCAACCGCATAATTAACTGATTAGCTGCTTTAAATTTTGCGATATTTGCCAATATTCTCTTCCCTGGTATCTTGAAAGTCGACATATAAAGGCGTAATTCGTGGAGTCTTTTTTTTTTCGGTTTGAATGCAATGAAAAGAAGAAAACAGTTTCTGTTTTCACTTTTAGTGGTATAAATTGTTGTTGGTCGCTTGCGACTGTTGTATGGCCGTATTAGGCTTTTTCCAATGCACTATTATTATTATCCTCCGTTGCTTGGCTCACCTTGGACATTTTGTGGTCTCCTCCTATTACCACTCATACTAGTATTCTTTTTGTTCGTTAGCCATACAGAAACAAGGCCTTAGACACAGTAAGAGAAAAGAAATACAACACGACTAAAGGTTACAATGGGATCCCAAAAATGTAATAATTGATACAGACAACTGGGTCGCTAGATCCGGTCTTCGCCAGATCCAGTCTTTGCCAGAATGTTTGAACATTTTTACTAGAAACAGATTAAGGCCAAATAGCTAATCATCTGAGAAAACCAAGTTCAGATATGGATTCAGTATGCGTGTTTGCTCTTATGAGTCATATCTATCATTTTTGATGAAACGGATCGCTGTCTTACTTTTGCCAAATTTCCAGTTTCGCCCGAATTCCGGATGAACTGCTTGTCTAGCAAAAAGAATAAAGGTCGAAAACGAATTCAGCGCATCTTCTTACCTCTGTATCGAGCATATAATCAACTTCAAATAAAACTGTAACTTCGAACACATTTTCTGGTTTCAGCCAGATTCCGGGCGAATTATATGTCCAGTACGGGTTAAAACATTTTCTAAACTTATTTCCGGTTTCTGCCGGATTCCACGCGAACCAAATGTATGGCGATAAAACAAGTTTCAGATGCAGATTCAGCATGTCCATCTACGCCGACATCTAAAAGACCCATCTACGGACTTGGCCTGTACTTTGCCAGTGAATCCAAACAAAGTGCCCTCACCCACGCGGAGAACTTTCGCTTCTATGAATAAAGGCGTAGAATATAGGGACTCGAAAACTGGTCAACAAATTTGATTAAATTGTTACCAGATACTTGTGGCATGCATTCTGACTTTTTGAATCAGCAAATGCTGATCGGGACTTTGGAGATAACTAAAATCGAACATCTAATCAAGTTCAAATAAAACTTTTACTTAAAAAAACTTTTCCGGTTTCGGCCGGATTTCGCGCAAACTCCTTGTCCGGCAAAAATAATTTTCACACACACATGTTCTGCATGTCTCCTTACCCTTATTCAACCTGTAATCAACTTAGGATTGAACTTTTACTTTTCACAAATTTTCCGGTTTTAGCCGGGATTCCGGGTAAACTACTTGTCCGGCAAGAAAATAATTTTCATATTCGGATTCAGAATGTCTCCTTGCCACAAATCAACAGTATTCTCGCCAGTACTTTGACCAAAACAGTGCTCGTGCCAAGTTTGAACAAAACATCTCAACCCCTTCGAAAGTTATCGTACTAACAAACGAACACCGGACGAACCAGTTGTCCGGGTAGAAAATGCTTTTGACATAAGTGTTCATAATGTCTACTTACCCCTAAATCGCACATTTCTAATGAAACATTTACTTTTAACCAACTTTCCGGTTTTCGCCGGATTACACTGTCAGAAGTTTCATAACAGATTGCGCATAACACTTAATAACAACTTTTCACCTAGAAATACAGTGTTACGACCAGTTAAGTTTATAGCCTACTATTTCGTGCCTAGATCTCCAACAACACCTTCAATAGGTAAAAATACTACGCTGTCAGAAGTTACATAACGACAACAGAAGGATGCGCGGTTTCAACAGATAACACTTTGGGATGTTATCTGTTAAGTTTCTTTCGCTCCCGTTAGTATTTTTTACCAATTGAAGGTGTTCTTGGAGATCTAGACACGAAATAGTGTAAACTTAATTGGTCAAAACACTTTATTTCTAAGTAAAAATGTGTTATTCTTGAAAGTGTTATACGCTATCTGTTATGGAACTTCTGACAGTGTACAGACTAAATACTCGTCCCGCGAGAAAGTAGTTTTCACCATCTTTTTCAGCATGGCTTTTTACCCCTAAATGAACATTCAATCAACTTGAAATAAAACTTTTACTTTTAACCAACTTCCCGGTTTTCGCCGGATTCCAGGCGAACTACTTGTCGGGCGAGAAATGGTTTTTCATATTTGTGTACAGCATATCTTCTTACCCCATAATGGACTATCACATTAGCTGTTTTAGCAACTTTTGCGATGTCATAGGTATCCCTCCACTTACGTTTTGGGATCCCAAAAAGGAGAATAAAACGCCATAATACTGGAAAGAAACTAAGACACTGCGACAACACTGCCTATCTATTTAACTAAGCTTTTGTTGAAAAATGCTCTTCCTTAAACCTCATTTAGGCCTTAACCTCGACCCCTTCAAATGATGGATGCCCTTCGCCAGCTTCTCTACTTCACAATTTCTCGTAAAAAGAGTGGGTAATCGTGCGTTTAAAGTTGGGAAGTTGGAAAAGTCAGAAAGTTGGGATTTCAGCTCAAAGGACCCTAATCTTGCTATAATGACAAGGCAACCTATTTACGTAACTGTATTCGTTGATTCTTAAGCCCGGAGACTCAAATTTCGTACGTAACATTCTAAACCCGCTAACGGCACCTTGCTTATCTTTGCACTTGCCACGATTCACTATTTTCCATGCGCATTATGCTCCGGACGAGTGTCGATGTGTAATTTGATTCATTGTTGATGCTATTGATGCGTAACACCGGTTATTTGAATTTTGCCGAGTTTTCGCTCGAAGTCGATGAACCTGGAGAAAGGCTTAAAATAACCAAAGCCGTGGATAGTTTGTTAAAGCAGAGCCTAGTCTTACAGTATTCAAATAGTTTAGAAAATTGTTTTGAACATAAAAAGTAAATAGTGCAAGGTCTGCTTTAAGGCTGCCCTTGTATTTCAGATCGTGGTCAGTGGTTCATTCCAGGCACCCTTGGCACTTTCATTTGCAAATCTTGCATAGGTAATACCAGAAATACAGATCCAAGTTCAAGTTTTTATTTTCAACATTCATAAATAAAAAAAATAAAAAAACAACACTTTCGTGCTGGAGAAAAAACCTATGAGGATTTGGATTCGGGCGAAAGTGCCAAAGAAGTTTGCATTCGCGTGAAAGAAGTAGGCTAACTAACAACATGTAAATAAGCTATATTTCCGCAAATTAATTATGTCTAAAAAGTGTCTTTGTAAACGTAATGGTTACATGTAATGGACTACTTTTCTTGCCGATTTTTTTAATTTTTTCATGGTTGGCTTCGGACCCCCTTGTAAAGTTAGGGGTGAACTTGCCCCGCCTCCTCCCAAATGACGCCCCTAGCTTAATGAGTAAGATAAGTAAGTATAGATGTGAAGTGGGTCTTCTAACGCCACCGTATGTTTTCCGCTACCCAGGAAATCTTGCATCGTCAAGACGATTAGTTGAGTCAGACAAAAGGGTCAAATATTTTGGTACGTCCAACGCCAGCGTATGTTTTCCGCCAACTCATTAGTGCAGGTAGCTGGTTCATGTCATCCGAGATCTAAATCGTTAAATGCGAAGAGGGGTTTACCGCCACCAACTCTACGTTACTCCTAGCTAATACGAAGACTGAGCTTAACGTTTCAAATAATTATTTATTTAAGTCCAACTAAAGAAACTGTAAAACTTCAACGACTCAAGGCCTCAAACTATTCTAATTTCGAAAGGTGAGGAATCGCCCCCAGAAGTGCTTCTCTCGAAGACTTTCCTTCTTGATACGTAATTTTAGCTTTCGGTAGCCTGTCCTCGAGTTCTCTGTAGACTTTGCCACGTTTTGGAGCAGGTTTGCCCGAGAGACTTTAATCGCTGTGATAGTTAATCCGGTTGGCGCTCGATACCCCATCAGAATATTAGGTCTGACAAGATTTGACCATATCCTCTCGAGGAACCAGTCCTCTTGGGGACGTAAGATTTCCTGGGTGGCGGTAAACACCCTTTTCACATTTAAAGATTTAAATCTGAAACTACCTGCACAGGCTACCTGCCCTGTCTGAATTAAAAGGTGACGGAAAACCGCGGTGGCGTTAGAACACTGCTACCATAGATGTAATACGAGTAAGATAATTAGAGAGATAGTTCATAAGTTATTATGAATACGAAGCGTTTTGAAAT
Source organism: Branchinecta lynchi (assembly GCA_023053575.1). Taxonomy (NCBI): domain Eukaryota; kingdom Metazoa; phylum Arthropoda; class Branchiopoda; order Anostraca; family Branchinectidae; genus Branchinecta; species Branchinecta lynchi. The sequence continues at coordinate 6,416,456 of JAKZAP010000007.1, forward strand.
TGTTTAGATAAAGGCTTCACCATCAGATTGGTCTTAGTTTTTTTTTCTTCTTTCTTATTTAAATGTGATCTTCTGTTTTGTTGTGAATGGCCAGAAATTAAACCGAAGAGGAACTTCGTGTATCCGCCGCTTGGAAACATGAGTTTCTTTTCTTTTATTCAAACAGTGTTTACAACGGATACGTCAGCTATGACTCCCTTCTTGCCAAGGGTCCTCGTCAGGCTGTCAATCCTCTGGTTCAACTTCGGAGAAGGAAACAAACCTGTAATCAAACGTTTGATTACAGGTTTGTTTCCTTCTCCGAAGTTGAACCAGAGGATTGACAGCCTGTTTAGGACCCTTGCCAAGAAGGGCTGAAATATCGCTGATGAAGAATCATAGCTGACGTATCCGTTGTAAACATTGTTCGAATAAATGTTTCAAAGTCAGCTTGGGCTCAAAGAATATTTTTCTTTTCTTATTTGTGTATATTTTGCAGGTCCGATGGATGCTACAGGTGTATAGTATTTCATGAGCGACACCAGAATATTCTACAGTACAAAGAATGTAAGTATGCTTATTTGAAGAAATAAATAGAAACTTGGTTTGAGAAGAGTTCGGTGAAATTACAGTGTTTTTTGGGATCCGAAAACTTAAGTGACGAGATGCCTAAGACTTCGTAAAAGTTGTCCGTCAGTCCGTCTCTCAGCAAAACTCTCGAGGGGGTTAAGATATTTTGTTCGAACTTGGTTTGAGGATTCTTTCAGTCAGAGTACAGGTTGGGTTCGTAGATGGGCTTGGTAGATGTATATTTAGGGGTGGGGGTGAGGTTTCAGATTATGCGGCGCATCAAATATTTTTTTTTAAAGTGAATCAGATAGTTAACTTAGGGGTAACCGGAAATGCTGAATCCTTACTTGAAACTTATTTTCTCATCGGACAAGTGTTCGCCCGGTATCGGGCCGAAACTGGAAAGGTTAAAGTTTTATCTGAAAATGATTAGAGGTTCGGTATAGGTGAAAGGAAAATGTAGCTGAATCCATTTTGAACTTTATTTTCGCGCCGGACGAGAAGTTCGCCCGGAATCCGGCCAAAATTCCAAATGAAATACGAAGAAATACGATGTCGATTAGAGATTCGATAAGAGTAAGAATACATGTTCGATCCATTTCTGAACTTTATTTTCTCATCAGAGAAGTAATTCTCTTGAGCTTTGGGGTAGGGATAAATGCTTAAATCCAGACCTATTCTTGGTTTTATGAGGGGATTAGTCGTTTGGCCATAATCCGCCATGCTAAATCAATATCTGATTTTATTCTTGCCGGGCTTAGAAATACATGCTTTTTCTGGGGTAATGTCCAAATAAGGGTAAAAAGAGGGATTGGTATTGTTTACTTTTCTTGGTTTTATGGTACCTTTTGCGATTATTTTTGGTTTAGCGGTTTTTGAAATATACCATTGGTTAGTATTTGTCGGTTTTCACGACATCATATCTTCCTTTGAAATCAAACGTCAGCAATTTTGTGAAATATATCGGGGCTGCCTGGTTTGAACTGCTCTAAAAAACAGTTATTCAAGAATTACTTTCTTTTAGTAGACTCTCCAGATACAAGAAAGTTCGAGCGGTTCTGTAGTACATCGGTTTGTTAAAGCCGTTTTACGAAGCACGCTCAAAGCAGTCGTGGTTTACATATATATTTATATGCATACATATATACATTTATAAATATATATATATATACATGCATAAACCTTTAGATATGTACATGTATATATATATACCTTTAGATATGTATATGTATGTATATGGCTTTAGATACGTATATGTATGTATATATATATATATTATACATCTGTAATAAGGAGTACAAATATTCCCCTTTGGGATCCCGTCGAAATCCTTGGTCTTGGCTTGCTGGTCGCGCAGCGCCTATGAACTTTTTTTCATTACGTGAAACGGGGTAGGTTTTGTTTTGTATGCATAAGCCTGTCCTCTCGATCGACTGTTCCTCTGGATGCTCTTGAGGACTAACTCTCCTTGCGGATGCAAAATCGCCGTGCACCTAGCGGAAGAGCCGGAAGCGGCGCAGCAGCTGTCCTAAACGATCGCCGTGATTGGTTGAATCCGGATTTGAGTTGTTGAGTTTGATTAGTTGAGGCGACCTTTTTCTCGTTCTTCTGGAGGATCGCTGGCATGTTTTGGACTTAGTCTGTAGAGGATAGACCGCTCCCCGATATGTGTACGGTGGTTACGACCGGGCCGCGCGCCGCATCTACGCTGGACCATAAGGATCACTTGGATCAAATGCAAGGCCAGTTTGTTAAATGGTTCTTGCACCTCAATCAGTAAATGCAGCTATGTTTTTCCTTGAATTGATAGTTTGGCCGGCATCCGGTTGAAACCAAAAGTTTCGGAGCTAATCAATTACCCAACGAATGCAATTAGGGGGGTCGATATTGAAGTAAAACAGCAAGCTGAATCTGAACATGTCGTTAATTTCCGGCTTGGATGGATAATTAGAGTTGGGCCCGGACAAAAACAGAAATACGAGCACGGGCCAAATTGTCTGAGAAAACTGGCTTTGGGGGGGGGGGGGGGCTAAATAAGCTTAAGACCAGTGCTGTCAGCTTTTGATATAAACATTGGAATAAAAACGCATGTGCTACTCGCAAGTGGCCATGCTATGTACTGGCCATCTGGACGTGAATCGGCGACGCCGGGATTCGTAATTTCTTTTCGTGAGCATACTGAGTCATTATGAAATAATTAACAATGGAATATCTGTGATTTTGATTATCATCGTGTAAGTTCATCCTTTGCTTTTATTTGAAATGTCTCATTTCATTCAAATCAAATCAAATCGTTTATTCATTAAGAATCTTAATTACGGCGTGTGCCGACTAACTGATTCTAACGTGAATATGTAAATACACATCAATATATATAAACAAGAAAGAGCAAGCGTAACTGCCGAGTCAACTGTTATTTCGGTTTGCATCGAAAAAACAGGATAAAAATATATATAAAATTAATTACACTCTACTAAACTACTAAACATATGTGTTTAAAAAAAACAACATAAAATCATGTGGGCTCTTTAATGGTGGATGAAGCGTTAAACAGTTTAACAAATGCCGGAACAAAGCTGTTACTGTATCTTACGTGGGTGCATTGGACAGGTTGCAGTTTTGGAATTAGGGTTGCAACTAGTCTTGGAGTCTTGACCGTTCGGTTTCAAAATCAGGGGGCTGGAGTGGGTGTTTAAGAGTTTTTAGACCAAAATTTACCGATAATTTTTCACGGCGACTCGCTAATGTACTAAGATTGAAAGTTTTTAAAAGGTTGATATAAGGGACTTCAGGAGATTTAGATGCAACGAGTAGCGCTCTATACTGGATTCTTTCAAGCGAGTCGGACATTCTTCTTCCTATTCTTGATCGGAATTCATTGTTATCATAGGTCAAGAATGTTTCATGTCTGAAATCATGGCTTGTACCTATCGATGGTGACCCACAAGCCAGGTTAGGTTTGTGTCAAGCAGATGCCAAAGATTGGAAAGGACTAGTATGTCCAGGTTCTGATCCAGACTTTAAAGGGTAGTGGGAATAGAACAAGGCTGTGTCGGGATCTTCTGCGTTGCTCCAGTAATTTCCGTTTTTCCGAGAATCTTCTAACGATTAGTTACACAAATCAAATAGTTTTTTGGGATCCCAAAACGTAAGTAGAGGGATACCTGTGAGATCGCAAAAGTCTGTCTGTTAGCACGATAACTCTCGAAGGGAACAAGATATTTTTATGAAATTTGGTGTAATGATTCTTTAGGTCAAGGTAAGGTCAAGTTCATAGATGGGCTCGGTAGCCCTAGATTTAGGGGTGGAGGTTTTTTTTCCGGAAAAATTTGCGCCCGACAAATGTTTGCAGAATTTGATTTAAAGACTCGGTGTGCGGACAAGAGTACTGACGCCCGACAAAAGCATTCAAAATTCGATTGCTTCTGTGTTTGCCCGACAAGATTGTAAAGAACTTTATTTTTTACGCGTAAATAGAAGCCGTTGTACCGACGAGATTTGAACTTTCGGTATGCGCCCGATAAAATGTTACAGAATTTGATTTTTTTTTTTTTTTGTGTGAAAAGAACCCGATGTGCCCGAGAATACCGACACCCGACAAAACCATCGAGCATTTGATTTTCTCTGTGTTTTGCTCGACTAGACTGTACAGAACTTAATTTCATACGTGTAAATATAACCGCTTGTGGCGATGAAACTTAAACTTCCCGACTGCGCCCGACAAAGTTTGCAAAATTTGATTTCTTACGTAAAAGTAGAACCCGATGTGCCGACGAGTCGACCGACGCCCGACAAAAGCATAAAAAACTAGTTCTTCTGGATTTCTTCTGTATAAAAAGAACCCGATGTGCCGATGAACCGAGGCACGACAAAAGCATGCAGAGTTCGATTTGTCCAGTGCTTTGCCTGACAAATGTTTGCAGGATTTCATTTCTTGCGTATAAAAAGAACCCGATGTGCCGACGAGTCGACCGACGGCCGAAAAAACTTAATTTTTTTTTATTTCTTCTGGATTCCTTGTGTATAAAAAGAACCCGATGTGCCGACGAGAATACCGAGGCACGAAAAAAGCATGCAGAATTCGATTTCTTCAGTTTCCCGACAAACGTTTGCGGATTTTGTTTCTTGCAAATAAAACACCCCCCATAGTGGCGCCCCTGTCTTTAGTAACATAATATTTCATTTTCAGCCCCTTGTGTGCATAAAGAGTCTATGCAAGAGATGTGCACACGGGTCACTGCTGATGCATACCTGTACTCAATGATACGAATAGATGCGAAAGCCGTCACGTGCCCCCTGCCAGCGCCATCTCTTTTCACATACAGGTGAGTCTCCCGTCTGTACAAGAGATATGCTGCGAATAGACGATCAGGTTCACTTCCTTCAGGTTACCGGGTTCCTTGAAGGAACAAAAAAAATATACGACCAGCAGTTAGGAAGTTCCACGATCCGTAGACTATCGGTAGAGAAAATGGGAGGGATTTCCCTTCGTACTTATGAGATATTAATTCTTCTGCTTCAGTAGTATTTCCGCCTATTCTCGTTCCGGAGACCCTACACTTCATAAATGCAGGCTATCCTATCTTCCTTCTCTATTAGTATAACACTCATTATCACAGTTGCCAAGTTTATTTTGTTTAAATGACGTATGAGACACTTCATTATCGCAGGAACAAAGAGATGAACTAGAAGGAATACGGAAGTGGGCTCTTCTTATTATTCATAATGGACCGAAGCTTCCATACTCAAACCTTTTAAAACACTTTAACCTAAAAACACGGCAGGAGCGCAGAAAGGAGCTAAGCGCTAACTTCGGTTCAGCCATGGTATCACGTCTTCTCCACTCCTAAATCCTCCCTCCCCCCCTATCAAAATGTTAGAAGTCGACCAGAGCTAGTGGTAAGTTCTAGGGTTCTCAACGCTCTGTCCCGTACCCACAAAACACGCTAGATATGCAAAAAGTTTTATTCCCGAGTTCGTGAAATATTTTAACGAAGAGTGAATCTTTTAAGCTTACTGACATTAGATACATATATTGTAATGTTTCTGTTTGTTTGACAGTAATCGCAAATTTGGTTTATAACCACGATAGTCGGTTTTTGGGATCCCAAAACATAAGTGGAGGGATACCTATGACATCGCAAAAGTTGTCCGTCCGTCCGTCTGTCCGTCCGTCTGTAAGCACGATAACTCTCGAAGGGAATGAGATATTTTGATGAAACTTGGTATGAGGATTGTTTGGGTCAAGGGTAAGTTACGAGTTCGTAGATGGGCTCTGTAGCCCTATATTTGGGGGTGGGGGAGGGGGTTCAATTTAAGGGACAAACAAAATATTTTTAAACAGCTAATGTGATAGTCGATTATGGGGTAAGAAGACATGCTGAGCACGATGGTGACAATCATTTTCTTGCCGGACAAGTAGTTCGTCGGAATCCGGCAAAAACCGGAAAGTTTGTTATAAGTAAAAGTTTCATTTGAAGTTGATTAAATGTTTGAATTAGGGGGTAAGAAAACATGGCGAGTACGATGGTGAAAACCATTTTCTCGCTGGACGAGTACTTCGTCCGGAATCCGGCAAAAACTGGAAAGTTGGTTAAAAGTAAAAGTTTCATTTGAAGTTGATTAAATGTTTGATTTAGGGGTAAGAAGCCATGCTGAGCATGATGATGACAATTCATTTTGTCGCCGGAGAAGCAGTTCGTCCGGAATTCGGCCAAAACCGGAAAGTTGGTTAAAAGTAACAGTTTCATTTGAAGTTGATTAAATGTTTGATTTTTTAGGTAAGAAGACATGCTGAACCCGATGGTGAAAACCATTTTCACGCCGGACAACTAGTTCGCCTGTAATCCGGCCAAAACCGGAAAATATATTAAAAGTAAAAGCTTTATCTGAAGTTGATTAGGGGTAAGAAGAGACGCTGAGTCTGTATATAATGATCATTTTTACCCGGACATATAATTAGTCCGGAATCCGGTTGTACCCGCATTTTTTTTTTTAGTCAAAATTTTATTTAAAGTTGATTAGATTTCTTTATAGGGATAAGGAGATACGCCGGCTTCGTTTCTGAATTTTTCTTTTTTTGCTGGACTAGTAGTTCGCTGGGAATTCGGGCGAAACCGCAAATTTGGCAGTAGTAGAGCAGGAAGTTTCGGTCAATATCGTCAAAATAGATATGGCTTATATAGGTATAGATAGGTAGATAGAATATCTGAACTCGGTTTTCTCTGATGATTAGCCTGGCGAAGACAAGACCGAATTGTCTGGATCAAATCTTAGATTTTTGGGATCCCATCGACACCTTTTGTCTTGTTACAATAAACTTTCTATCTATCTATCTATCACTCGATCATCGTTTCAGAGAAGCTTATTCGACCAAAGAAGAGTTATGCAAATTTTGCCAAGTTTTTCATCCAAGGCAATGAACATGGAAAAATAATAAAAACTGCCGAAGCCTTTTGTAATTTTCTGTAAGCATAGCTAAGATTTAAAGTAGCCAACTGTGTCAGAACATCTTAGAAGAAACTCTAGATATTGCGAGGTTTAAGTCCCTTCGTGTAATAATGAATCATCAGTGAATAACTGGCAATAGCTACATTCGTGCAGATACCATGGTATCTGATGTCACGGTCCAGTTACCGTGGTATATGATATTCAGATACCTTGGTCCCATTTTTGACGGTGCAAAACGGATAAGCAAGCTACATTTTATTACATTTTAGTCCTTCTTGGCAAGGGTGCTGTTCAGGCTCAAACAGCTCCAGCTGGAAGATGAACTTGTTAATTTCTTGGTCGCGATATTAGTAACTGAATGTGATATCAGAAAATATCTTTTCAGTTTCATTATCACCCGCACAAGAGCCTAGGGTTTTGCAACTTGGTGAGAAAGAAGTTTAGTACGCGTGATGTGTGTGATTGTAAGCATTTCTTTTGGGGTTACTTCTAGAGTGAATTCGGCAATTCTGATTTTCCCGACGAAAAGTGTGTAGTTGTACGAAAAAGTTGCATGTATTGATATGCAGTAGCACAGAATACTTTAATTTAATTTGCCTCACACTGGGCTAATCTTAAAAAGTAGTATTCAGTTCCATCCCGCTTGCTCCAGTAGCATCCAGTCTTGCTATAGTAGCACGTAGTAGCATCAGTTGGTACTGCGTGCTACTTTTTCGCACAACTTCATACCACTATTCTGAGGTAATTTTTCATTGGGTTTGCAGAGCAACTTTAGTATCAGATACCATGAGCAACGGCAAAAACGACAACATGCAGATCCAGTTACCATGGTATCGGCAAAAACGCAGCTAAAGTCATATCTGAATGCTTTTTTCTAACGTGTCCTTTAATTTTTCTTTCTGTTCTTGTTCGAAACTTGTTGCCATGTCGGACACGAATATTTCCAACCTGAAATCTTGGCTGGTATTGAAGAAGCGGAAGGTTGGATTAAGAGCTTAGCCCCACCTTTAATTTTGTAATGAATTATAAATTCTTATCTTTTTAGCACTGGCAAAGGAGACTGTAAGTATCCTATGTCGTCCGTTGAGCGATGTTCAGATCCATTCCGGAAGCTGGTGCGATACCAGGCTTGTCCTGATGTATCTGGAGCCGAGAGCTCAGGTAAGATGATTTCTTGCCCAAGTTTGTTCTGTATGTCACGGTCCAGTTACCGTGGTATATGTATTTGTGGTTTCTGCTTTCAGAACGCTTTGGGTGCAGCGAACCACTATTCGATTTTTAAAGCTCTATCTTTAAGAGCGTGTTCCACCCTTCTACAAATAGTAACTATTATTTACTATTTCCGTTCCAACCTCACCAAAAGTTACTACGCTGACCGTTCCAACCTTCTCAAAATAGTAACTATTTGCTTACCACGCTCGGGAGCGTAGTAAGCGTAGTAACTACGGATCTCTGTAACGTGATTGGTTGGATTCGCCCGTGGCATGATATTCTGCTGGAAAATAGAAAAGTCCAGAAAAAACCAGGGTTCGTGACGTCACGCGTAGTAACTACGGTAAGTAGGATTGAACACGCTCTAAATATCTTTCCAAAATTTCCCAAAGCGCACTTTAGCTTGAACAGTCGACCCGTAATTGTAAGCGATCTGCCTTCACCAGATTTTCTGTGTACGAGATTTCATATAATATTCTGCTCTCATTCTTTAGTATCACCATAATACTTGTCCTTTTATTCGTCCTCCTTTTTGTTTCCGCCGTTACGGCTGAGCACTTCGAGAAGAAGGGAATGATCAAAAGAGAAAACACCGGTCCATATTCATCTCTTTATTCATTATTTTTTTTTTTGCCCGGTACCAGATGGGATCCGGATAGACAAGCTGAGGAAAAGATAGATGGTAAAGTGTAAAAAAAAGGTTTAACGGAGGGAATGAATACTGCGTAAAATAGAGGAGAAGCCATAATCAGCCGACAGGGAAGATTATTGTAAACACTACTTTACCTTTTTTCTGAGAACTTTCAACAACATTATTCGCAGCTAACAGAAAAATGGATTAACCTTTAATGACAATGATTCCGTCAGTTCCGCTTGCCCATGAATAATTCAGTGGGTCAGACAGTAGGTTGTAAGGTAGCTTAGCCAATAGGCCTGCACCACTTCATCTTGAAATTTACGTTGATTGCTACACTGAAATACACATAAACATTGAAATAAATTGTTGAAATTAATTAACAATACCAAATGCTTCATCTGCTAAACGTTGCAAATGCACATTGTTCTCAATGTGCCCAATTTAACTCCTTCCGTCCGTTTTCGAACTGTTTTAGTCTTAGCATAATCTTTAGCTTTGACTTCGGGCAACACCACTCTAGACCACCTAAAAAAACAAGAGCTGTAAGCTCATAGGGCACTTGCACGGGGTGAGGTGTATTGTTTGATCAAAAGTACTTTTCGACTGTGCGGTTAAGATGCACACTTTAAGGGAGCTAGAGAAAAGTATTTTATTGTTGAACTTGGCTGTAATGATATGGACTTTAAAGGCGCTAGAAATTCATCTGTAAGCAAAACCCTTGAGGCAAAAACGATAGCAGGCTCTTAGGGATCATTGATATACTATTTGGTCAAAAGTATTTTCTTTTCCTTTTCGGTTAAAATGCGCACTTTAAGGGTGCTAGAATTTTTTATTTTTTAGCAAAACCCTTGTGGCACAACTGATCATGGGTTGAAATGTATCGTTGGATAAATAGTAATTTTCGACCTTGCAGTGAAGATGCGCACTTTAAGGGAGCTAGAACTTCATTTGTAAGCAAAACCCTTGAGGCAAAAATGATAATGGGCTCATAGGGATATTTTGCTTAAAAGTATTTTTCTTAATTTGCGGTCATGGTTGGTATTTTAATTAATGGTCGGATTTGGAAAGTGGTGATTTCTAAGCCAATCTTATTCAATTTCTAATATTCTGTCCAAGTTTCATCGTCCTAGCACATCTTACCTTTACTCGCAATCACCGGAGTTCCGGACCCCCCAACCCCCCTCAAACTCCCCCACAGTCGCCAGAGCCTTCCGGTTCTGTAAATGACTTATCCTGAGCATCTGTTTGTTATTCCCACAAAGTTCCATCTCGATCTCTCCAGTCTAAGCCGGTCAAGTATTCCGTCCCCCCCCCCCCATTTGTTGTCGGATCCGGTCCGGACATGAACAAGATCACCAGAGACATGTCCTCTGTTCAATTACAAAATTTCACTCAAATCTGAACCCCCGTTCCAAAATTACGCATGACTCAGTATTCCGGATTCCCCCTCCCTCTGCTCCGCCCATTACTACCGGACTGAGTAAATTTTCATTTACAAGTCAGTTGGATTGGGTCCCTGATACGCCTCCCAAGTTTCGTCGTGAAAATCCCCAAAACCGCCATCACCGGAATTTCGGGCAACTCCGAGCAGATGCTTGTTCTTCCCAGCAAGCTTTACTCCGATCCCTCAATTCTAACCGTTTCTCGGGATCTCCGGTCCCCCCATCCCCAACTCCCCCATATCTGTCGAATCCGGTCCTGACTTCAAATGAAACATCAGAGATATGTTATTTATTCAGGTATTAAGTTTCATTCCAATCCGATCACCCGTTCGAAAGTTACACACCACTCAACATTCAGGATTTCCCCGCCCTCCACTCCCCCCCCAGATGGTCGGATCGGGAAATTGATTATTTCCAGGTTGGTTTGATCGGGTCCATGATATGCCTGCCAAGTTTCGTCGTCCTAGCACATCTGGGAGTACCCTAACTCGAAAAAGTGTGACAAAATGCTTGAAACATATACCAACCCCTTCGACCATCGATTACACTAGCTCTCTCCGCCGACGCTCATAGAGCAGATAATGACGTCATCCACGTGCAGAGCTATACTAGTGTGAAGAAAGGGGTAGCGATTTTACAAAAACTACTCAATTCTCAGGATTCCCCCGCCCTCCCCCCCCAGATGGTCGGATCGGGAAACTGATTATTTCCAGGTTAGTTTGATTGGGTCCCTGATATGCCTGCCAAGTTTCATAGTCCTAGCACATCTGGAAGTACCCTAACTCGCAAACACCGGACTGACCGACCGACCGACGGAAAAGTGATCGGTATGTGGCACTTGGCCTGTAGGCAAGTGCCATAAAAAGACAATATTTCAGGCATCAAGTCAATCAATTTATTTGGTTCGTGATATTACATCTCACAAATCAAAACTACACTAAACACGACTTTTCTTTAATATATACAGTCGTTCTGCCCCTCGGGGAAATAGCAAAGTCGACGGAAAAGGCCATAAAAGTGGCCGGAGCGATACTCTGCATTCTGGTGTATCCTTTGAAAGCGGATTTTCGAAAACTTCTATTCTCAGTCAAAACAAACTATCGCTTTCCGACCAATCACATCAAAAGATTCGATATAATTTTCTAAGAATACTTGACTAGCAGAGTAACGTTGATTATATGAAAGTAGACAGAGTATTATTAGCAGTAATAGAAAATATTATTGAAACAAGCCTTTAGTTTATGTGTCGTCGTCTCAGTATAATTATCAAAAAGTGGGAGACATTATAATTGCGCATCAAAATCCATATCCTTCATAGCAATTACCTCAACTCAGTTCAGCTCCAGTTAAATTCCAAAATATCTCATGTGGACGATCTCAATAGGCTATCTTAATGACGAACTGTTCGTGCCGATAAAGAATCGCCATGTAACAATGTAAGAGCCAGAAACGTCACGACAACAAACGTTGATTATTGGTTTACATAGGATTTGCATCAATTTAAAGGGTTCCTTTGGATGACGTTTCTTGTCTTCCGCAGGTTCAGTGGCGTGTGTCGGACTTAGTAGAGTATTTGCGTGCAGTTTTGAATCTGTGACAGATGTCGTTACTGTTGTTGGTAGAGGGTTATTCGACCTATAACAAGTATAGGCCTATATAACAAGTATTAAAAAAAAAAATAACAAGTAGCTGGGGCAGGGTTGAAACAGACGGTTCTCACGCTGGACTCAAACTGCCCTGTCACATTAATCTTTCTCCAGCCCAGCAAATTATGTTTCCTTAGAGCCTTTACAATTGTGGGTTACAGCTGGAAAATCACGGTTTGCGGATGGGGTCTTGGGTTGTCGTTTTACATTTTGAATTCAGTATTTTAGTGTTTCGTTATATTTCTTGCAGTAAAGAGCTGCGTCCCGTTCAGAGGCGTTACTAGCCAAAATGTTTGGGAGGGACGAGTTATTTACCGACTGGCTGGTAATGTTTAACGACTTTTTCTGCAGAAAAAACGACTACTTTCAACAACATAAATGACATTTTTGAAAAAAATCGACTGATTTTCAGAAAAATTCACTGATTTTCAGGAAAACCGACTATTTTGACGAAAAATCGATCAATTCTTAGAAAAACCGACTGTTTTCATGAAAAAGTCAACTGTTTCGACGAAAAGTCGTCCCCCCCCCCAGTCATGACGCCTCTGGTCCCGGGAATAAAGAAGAATAAAGAACTCTCTGGGAATAAAGAAGACTGTGTTCGATCAGAAGCCTCAAGAACGCTACCTATTAGATCAAGGATATTAGATCAAGGATTATAACATCAGAAGATACCCCGTTATAGACTCGCGTTTGGAGAAAAGAAGTTCTGCGGATTTCAGGAAGAGAATGAGAATTAGAGAGAAGGAGAAGGGTTTTGATATTTCTTTTCAAACGATATCAGGATATCTCTCGCTCGTGTTCGCCCGCGACATATAAAAGGGATATGTCAGCCTCGTCGTTGCCAGTAATTTTATTGAACAAGAGCAGCCGGGATCTTATTTCGTCATTTGTCGAATGGGGCGAAACAAAAGCCCTTTTTTTTCTTTCCCATGGAGCACTCTCTTGGAAATCCGGTTTCTTGGCTCAGCGTCGAACGTTTATTTTCTCTTCAGTTTTTTACCCGCCAGTTCGCGTGCTTAGGATCGAGCGAAATATTAACAAGGACCGAGAACTCCAAACAAACAGAGCTGGATGTCGAGACCTCTTGAGCCGCTTTTTACGTTCATCTTCAAAATGGACAGGAGTTTGGACATTTTTCAAAAAGGGCCGTGAACGCATATCGACCTAGAGAAAGAAATAGCTATAGCAGCGCTTTTTTATTTCACCCTTAATATTTAAATTCCGAACTCAAACCTGGAATTGTTGATTGGATGATTGAATTATTCAAAACATAAGCACAGATCGTGGCATAATGCCAAATAGCGTACTTAGTCAACAGGTCATATATAGCAAAAATAATCATATTGTTAGAGTTAATAGTAACACAGCGATCAGTTTTTGCATCGTACAAATCCACCATCTAATATTGCCCACCGTCAAGATGAGACAAGATTTCAGGCATCAAACATCCTCGTGTGGTACATAGAAACATGTTTCAAGCAAGAAAATGAATATAAATCAAAGAAGGCTTTCACAGTAGAGATAGATTAACTTTTCTTTTAACTTTCAAAGTAGAGATACGATTAACTTTTGGCAGTTGACATTACAAAACAAGACCAAAGGTTTCGATGGGATCCCAAAAATTCAGTATCTGATCCAGACAACTGGGTCTTGTCTTAGCCAGATCCAGTCATCGCCAGACTCCTTGAACATTTTTACATTTAAAATTCAGAAACAGATTAAGGCCAAATAGCTAATCGTCTGAGAAAAACTTCCTGCCACTACAACCAATTTCCCGATTTCGGCCTAACTCCAGAACTAATTGTCCGGCGAAAAAAAGAAAGCTAAAAAATGAACTCAGGGTATCTTCTTTCACCAATAATGAACATCTAATCAACTTCAAATAAAAATTTAACTTATAACAAATTTTCCGAATCCATTTATTCAAACAATGTTTACAACGGATACGTCAGCTATGATTTTTCATCAGCGATATTTCGGCCCTTCTTGGCAAGGGTCCTCGTCAGGCTGTCAATCTTCTGGTTCAACTTCGGGGAAAGAAACAAACCTGTAATCATTACAGGTTTGTTTCTTTCCCCGAAGTTGAACCAGAAGATTGACAGCCTGACCAGGACCCTTGCCAAGAAGGGCCGAAATATCGCTGATGAAAAATCATAGCTGACGTATCCGTTGTAAACATTGTTTGAATAAATGTTTCAAAGTCAGCTGGGGCTCAAAGAATATTTATTCCGAATCCAGCCGGATTCCGATCGAACTATATGTCCGGGTAAAATGTGATTGTCACACACGGATTTAGCGTCTCTTCTTACCCCTAAATCGGTTATCTAATCAACTAGAAATAAAACTTTAACTTCTACCAATTTTCCGGTTTTGGCCGGATTCCGGACGAACTACATATCCGGATAGAAAATTGTTTTCACATAAGTATTCAGCATGTCTTCTTGCCCTAAATCGAACATCTAATCAACTTCAACTAAAACTTTTAATTTTAACAAACTTTCCGGTTTGGGCCGGATTCCGGGCGAACGACTTTTCCGTCGAGAAAATGGTTTTCACCACCGTGTTCAGCGTGTCTTCCTACCCCTAAATCGAACATCTAATCAACTTAAAATATAACTTTTACTTTTAACAAACTTTCCGGTTTGGGCCGGATTCCGGGCGAACTACTTGTCCGTCGAGAAAATGGTTTTCACCATCGTCTTCAGCATGTCTTCCTACCCTAAATCGAACGTCTAATCAACTTAAAATAAAACTTTTACTTTTAACAAACTTTCCGGATTGGGCCGGATTCCGGGCGAACTACTTGTCCGTCGAGAACATGGTTTTTACCACCGTGTTCAGCGTGTCTTCCTACCCCTAAATCGAATATCTAATCAACTTAAAATAAAACTTTTCTTTTTAACAAACTTTCCGGTTTGGGCCGGATTCCGGGCGAACTACTTGTCCGTCGAGAAAATGGTTTTCACCATCGTCTTCAGCATTTCTTCCTACCTCTAAATCGAACATCTAATCAACTTAAAATAAAACTTTTACTTTTAACAAACTTTCCGGTTTTGGCCGGATTCCGGGCGAACTACTTGTTTGATGACAAAATGGTTTTCACCATCGTGTTCAGCATGTCTTCTTACCCCATAATCGACTATCACATTAGCTGTTTCAAAATATTTTGTTTGCCCCTTAATTTGAAACCCCTCCCCCACCCCTAAATGTAGGGCTACTTAGCCCATCTACGAACTTGACTGGTTCGACGACCCAGCAAATCCTCACACCAAGTTTCATCAAAATATCTCATTCCCTTCGAGAGTTATCGTGCTTACAGACGGACGGACGGACGGACGGACAGACGGACAACTTTTGCGATGTCATAGGTATCCCTCCACTTGCGTTTTGGGATCCCAAAAACAAAAAAACTTATGAATATGCCATTGCTAATCATTCACAGATCAATAAGATGTGAGCCCATTTGTGAGCTGGACCTCCTCCTTGACCCGAAGAGTCTTAAAAACAGTGATTCGTGGGGATGTCACATTAGGCTCTGGTGTCGTTGAGGTTGTCGCTGAGGGCGCGGAAAGACAGGCATGTTTACTATGCCTCCTCGCTCTAGTCTGGGATCCCAAAACGAGAATATTTATTTATTAATTAATAAGAAAAAGAGGTTAACCTGAAGCTTCTCTCGCTGTGATGATGAATGGTGAACTACGGCACCGGACCTGGATTTGTGATCATGAAGGAAATCCTTTTCTCTGTACCTTTTCTTGAGTATTTGCCTTAGTTTACACATCCTACTGTCTATGTTTTGTTAAAATTTCAAAATTTATGTGCTTCAGTTTACACATCCTACTATTTTTGTTTCGTAGCCGGCGTGCCAAATTTCAGAGATTCTTTTAGATTTAGATTTTATTAGTAATGTGTAGGGGAGTCCTACAGTCGGAGTATCCCTACTTAATCAACTGTACATTTTAATCTGTTCCAATATCCTTGTCAGACTGTTGTTCTTAATTAATCACCCGCAATATATCATGTCCGCGATGTATCAACCTCCCGTTCTCTTCGGTGACTTAATCTACACGCTTAAGTTTATGTTGTCCTTGCGTCCAAGCTGACCTGTGCCCTGACCTTCGGCTTTGTCACCTCCTTACACTATGCCCTTGGACATAGTGGACAAGGAGCTTGCAGAGCATTTCGACAAATTCTTTATATTCCAGTACAGAGCCATCATGCGGTTTAGATTATCATTAAGTTCATCACTAACATCAAAGTAAAGTTTACCTCAAATCTGCCACGACATGTGTTAAATTATGCTCCTTCAGCAAACAAAAAAAATTGCGAACCTCCCTGATGCTGAGAGTCATGCACTACACTACACTTCAGTTGAAGTTACAGTGAAAGGTTCTCTTTGCTGTTAGAGATTAATCCGCTTGGACCGCTGAATTGCCCATAAGCCCAATTAGATGCCTGTTTCATCATTTCTTCATTCGTTACTAGTTCGTGCCGTCAAGAGCCAGTAATTAGTTTTTCATCACTTAATTGTCAAAAGACTTTCCACTACTTAACCTTTAACATAGCCATCTTTTTTGGGATCCCAAAACGTAAGTGGAGGGATACCTATGACACAAAAGTCGTCCGTCTGTAAGCACGATAACTCTCGAAGAGAATGAGATATTTTGATGAAACTTGGTGTGAGGATTCGTTGGGTCGTCCGACCAGTCGAGTTCGTAGATGGGCTTTGTAGCCCCACATTTAGGGGTGGGGGAGGGGATTCAAATTAAGGGGCCAACAAAATATTTTGAAACAGCTAATTTGATAGTCGATTATGAATATTTTCTTTTTCACAGCGCTTGATATTACAATTGGCATATGACGATTACATTTGAAATATTCGCATCGTATTGTCGCTATTCTCATGTCTTCATTTGCCACTCTATCGCTTCTTTTCTTCACACTGTCATCGCTATGGGAGAGGAAATTTTACAACTTCCCATGAATCTGATATTCGGAAATAGTGATTTGGCTTTTGTGAAAATCGTTTTTTTCGCCTCTAGCATTTTCCGGGAATGATGAAAACAAATGATTGGTTATTTGACATTCTGGATCGGATTCAAAGTTAGATTAGACGGGTTGGAGCTTTCTTCACTCGCTCACTGTGCTGAGTGCGACCGCTGTCACCAAATATTATTAGAAAGATAAAATGGTTGTTGCTTGGTATCTGTAGCGGGCGAGGAAGGACTGCCGGCAACTTGTTTTTGTTGTTATTCACCTAGTCTTTTCGGAGTCGATACTCAGTTCATAGGTCAATACTAAACGTTCTGCCGTGCACATTTCCTCGGCTTATCTATGAAATGTCTCCCTGACAGATATTCCTAGCTAGTGTTTGGAATAATCTGCCGTCTAGCATCAGGGAGTCTGCCACTTTATACGGATTTAAAAAGAAACTGAAAACTTTCCACTTAATTAATACGAGTTGAAGGGTATGTGGTCTTTTTCTTCTTTTTTTTTCTTTCTTTTTTTTCACAGTTGTTCGGGTGGGGCTGAAACTGGTAATGAGTAAATATTAAGGATTCTTGTTGAGTGTAGTGTTCACGTTTAATTGTTTGTTATTTAAGTCATAGGCTAGGTGGATAATAAGTTGTTATTTTTAGTTATTTATTTATTAGATACAAGTAGTATTAATAAATTGCAGCACAAGTCCTTAGGACTTTCTTTTTGCTGCAATGGGATATTAGTAGTGTTATTTTATTTTATTTTCAATGTTTTTGGTTAAAAATAAAAACCTACCTACCTACCTACCCCGATCATCATCGGGCTTTGGTCTTTTGGGTGGGTAACAGCTTTAACTCAGTTTGAAGCAGTCGCAAAGAGTTTGCAAAGAGTTATCTACCAGGGCGTTTTCATCCCTTAACTTATTCCCATGCCATTGTCTTAGAATTAATGTACTTTGTACGAATATTAAATCCTATCTTTCATAATCTGTCTTTGATATTGGTGTATTACTTAGTTGTTCTGTAACTCTGGTTTGGCGATCAAATTTATCAGGGCTAGTAAATATCTGTAAAGCTTAAATTTGAAACCCCATTTTCCCGAGATTATACGCTTACGCCCATAGACCACCATAAACGGCACTCGACGTCACTTCCCGGCTTTCTGCACGCACCTTTCCGTTTATAGGTATTGATCCTGAAAAAAAAAAATGATGAATTCCGAGCTCCACCTTTCCAATGGAAAGTCAATGGCTCTCCCATTTGTCTTGTTGCTTCCTCCGATGGTGAGGTACGCGAAGAGATTAATCGCAAGAAAGCAATCCAAGATCTACTTGTCATTGTTATAGATTAAAGTGGTGTCCAGGTTCGCTCACCACTGTTCGAATTTGATGAATAGATTGTATTATTGTGGATTTCTGGTGAAACAGAAATCGCTAAGAGATGTGACAATTGTTTGAGTGCTTCGGATGTCGTATGGTGAATCAAGTAGTATTTCTGTCGTAGGAGAAATAGTAGATTCTCAAGGAAACAAGAGCGGCGAGCTCATACGGTACTTGTTACGAGTAGGTGGTGTGGGAAACGAGAAAGTAGGCCAGATCTGAGCCTTTTCCTGGAAATTCCGGTACCCCTCCCCACCGTGCTCGAATCCGGTCCGGACCCTAAAATATGTCATCTAAGGCATACGATCTCTCTACTCTCCAAGTTTCATTCAAATCACTCCAATCTTTTAAGCCCTATGCGAGCCACAACATTTCCGGGACTCCCCCTCCAACTCCCCCCACTGTGGTCGAATACGACTCGGACACATAATCTTCGCATCTCGAACATTTCCTCTTCCCGTCCATCAAGTTTAACTCGAATCGGAGCATATCTGCAAATTTCCGATTCCCGCTTCATCCTTCTCCTACTTTGGTCGGATCCGGTTCGAACGCCAAATGACAAATCTAGGCCGCATAACTTGGTACTGTCCAACTTGCATCCCATTCGACCCATCCGTTTGGTTTTTGTGCCTGTCACAGAGTTTCCAGACCCCCTCCCCAACTCATGACCGTATGGGGCTCAGACACATTTGCATATCTAGGTCATCAGTTCTTTAGCACCCATAAAGTTTCACTTGAATCAGACCATTTGTTCGCAACCTACGGAAGTCAGTAATTTCCCGATTCCCCCTCCCTCAACTAACTCCCCGAAAAATGGTCTGATCCAGGAAGGGAAGTCTTCTTAGGGCATTGTGTCGGGTCTTTAAGGCTATTTGGTCGAATCACTAACATGCCTGCAAAGTTCTATCGTCCTTAGCACATCTGGAAGTATCCTAATTCGCGAACACCGGAATTCCGGCTAACCCCCTCCGACTCCCCAAAAGAGCCCCGATATGATATGGTTGAGATCCGGTCCGGCCTTATCGAATATCTGAGACAAAAGCTCTTTCCACTTGCCAAGTTTCATTCAAATCCGGTCTCCCGTTCAAAAGTTATGAATGCCACTAGATTCAGTTTTTCCCATCCCTCAACTCCCCCCACAATGCTCGGATCGTGCAAACGACTATTTTCGAGTCCTATTCGGATCCCTCATATTCCTGCCAAGTTTCATCCTCCTAGTACATCGGGAAGTACCGAACTCGGTGGATCACCGACCCCCCCCCCCCCCCCGCAACTCCCCCACTGTGCCCGATTCCGGTCCGACTATGTCTATGATGTATCTAGGACTTTTGCCAGTTCTTCCACCAAGTTTCATCCCGATCCCTCTACCCAAAGTGTTTCCCAAGCTTTCCGGTTTCCCCCTCGAACTTCCCCCAAAGTCACCGAATCCGCTTCGGATTTGAAGTGGGTCGTCTGAGACACGAGGTCTTTCCAAATATCAATTTTCATTAAGATCCGATCACGCGTTCAGAAGTTGTAAATACGTTGAGATTCCGGATTCCCCCTCCCTCCACTCCCCCCGCGATAGTCGGATCGGGAATGACTGTTTCCTAGTTAATCTTTCCGAGTCGTTGATATGCCTGCCAAGTTTCATCGTCCTAGCTTATGTGGAAGTACCCGAACTAGCAAAACCCTGACAGATCGACGGAGGGACATAACTTGCGATCGCTATGCGGCACTTGGCCGAAGATATATCGGATTATAACAACGAGACGGCCATTGAAAATAACCTATCCGACTCGAAGTCGAGGCAGGTTATGAAAAATATCTGCCGAACGCAGCAAGTTTCATATTTTTAAACGGTCTTCGAGCTTGTTATTGCGATATCAGCTGAGATGGGGGTATGATTATTACAACGTTTTCGAACAGAACTTTTGTTTAGGTAGCTTTATGCATTGTTTGAATTATATATTTCCAAGTCAGCTGGGCTCAAGGAGTATTTGACTTCTGCTTAGTGAAATGGCTATCCTTTGAGTTCTATGTTTCCAAGTCAGCTGGGCTCAAGGAGTATTTGATTTTTGCTTAGTGAAATTGCTACCCTTTTAATCATATGTTTCAAAGTCAGCTGGGCTCAAGGAGTATTTGATTTTTGCTTAGTGAAATGGCTACCCTAGACTACTGTGACTACTGTTGTGGCCCGGGCACTTCTGTTTCTAACAATACAATCTTTAGTCAACACCCAGCTTTTAAATTTGTGGCGAAATAGAGGCGAGCATATAGAGAGATAGGATTAATCAGCTTAAATCAGTGTTGCCAGTCGTTGCAGAATTCTGCGATTTGACGTATATTTTCGTTTCTTCGACAAAGCGAGCCGGAATTCTCTGACCGGTTCTTTACCAATAAATACAAAAATAAGGCATAGAAGTTGAGGAGTAAAATTATGAAGTTGATAAAGCGGGATTTCTCGTTAGTAGTTGGTGAAAAGAACAAAGGTGCCAGAATGTCCCTGGGTTTTGCAGCCGAAAGTCAAAGGTTCCGTAAGAAACAAGACCAAAGGTTTCGATGGGATCCCAAAAGTTCAAATTTGATCCAGACAATCGGGTCTTGTCTTCGCCAGATCCAGTCTTCGCCAGACTCCTTCAACACTTTTACTATTAAAATTTAGAAAAAGATTAAGGCAAAATAGCTAATCATATGAGAAAACCAAGTTCAGATATGGATTCAGCATGAGTCTTTACCCCTTTAAGTCATATCTATTTTGACGAAGCAGATCGAAACTCCCTGCCTTACTTCTGCCAATTTTCCGGTTTCGGCGGAATTCCGGAACTACTTGTCCGGCCAAAAAATAAAGCTCAAAAACGAATTCAGCATGTCTCCTTACCCCTACATCCAACCTCTAATCGACTTCCAATTAAACTTTTACTTTTAACAAATTTTCCGGTTTCAGCCGGATTCCGAGCGATCTATACGTCCGGTGAGAAAATGGTTGTCATATGCGAATTCAGCATGTCTACTTACCCGCAAATCGAACATCAAATTTAAATAAAACTTTTACTTTTAACAAATTCTCTGGTTTTGGCCGGATTCCGGCCGAACTAATTGTCCGGCGAGGAAATAATTTTCATATTCGGACACAGCGCGTTTCCTTGCCCCTAAATCGAACCTCCAATCAACTTCATATCACTTTTCACAAATATTCCGGTTTTCGCCGGATTCCCGGTTAACTATTTGTCCGGCGAGAAAATAAATTTCATATTCGGATTCAGCGTGTCTCCTTACCCCTAATTCGACTATTTCATTAGCTTAATTTTAAACCCCACCCCTAAATATAGAGCTACATAGCCCATCTTCGAACTTGACCTGTACTTTGACCTAAAGAGTCCTCACGCCAAGTTTGATCAAAATATCTCAACCCCTTCGAGAGTTATCGTGCTAACAGACGGACGGACGGACGGACAACTTTACGATGTCATAGGTATCCCTCCACTTACGTTTTGGGATCCCAAAAAGTGGCAAACAAGTGGCATCACTTTTGAACTGAAAGAAAACACGTCCACTGTTGAAAATTAGAGCAAAAATCAAGAAAAATCGATTGATAATTGCTCGATAGCTATCTTTTGGAAAGAAAAGGAAAGTAAGATGTTGTTTCGGTTGATAAGTTGTGTTTTCAGTAGAAATGTGATAAATAACAAGGTATGACTCAGGTTGGCTGACTAGGAAAGCAAGATTTTCTTTCAGTTTTAAATTTTTTTTTTACATATTCTTTGAGCCCAAGCTGACTTTGAAACATTTATTCAAACAACGTTTACAACGGATACGTCAGCTATGATTCTTCATCAGCGATATTTCGGCCCTTCTTGGCAAGGGTCCTCGTCAGGCTGTCAATCCTCTGGTTCAACTTCGGGGAAGGAAACAAACTTGTAATAAATAAATGAAGCTTATTTATAGTCGGTAGAAGCTTCAGTTATTTATTACAGGTTTGTTTCCTTCCCCGAAATTGGACCGAAGGATTGACAGCCTGTCGAGGACCCTTGCCAAGAAGGGCCGAAATATCGCTGATGAAGAATCGTAGCTGACGTATCCGTTGTAAACATTGTTTGAATAAAAAAAATTTTTACGTTTTTCAACTTTTTTCTGTATTGTTTTTGTGGTGTTTTGTTTTTGTTTTTCTTTTTGAGATTGATGTATTTTAATCATGTTTTGGAAGTCAGGTTATGGTTTCAAGTACTTGAGGAAAAATTGCTCGATGAACTTCTACGGAGGCTAGTACGGCTTGGTATCATCCTCTCTCTTGGCTGATACGCTATCGTATCAACCTCCACAAAATTAATTGTCATACTATAACTAACTACCTGTGGGATGTAGGGAGATATGCATTACATACCTGTTCGAGTCCATCTCTATTTTTCCTCGTTTTTTTTCCAAATATTGGAAGACCAAATATTGGCCTATAGTGGTGGCCCATGTGTTTTTGCTTGATGAACAGATTGTATTATTGTGGATTTCTGGGAAACCAGATAACTCCAAGATAGGTGACAATTGTTTGAGTAATTAAGAGCTCGTGACTCAAGCAGTGTTTCTGTCCTGAGAGAAATAGTCGAATTTCCAGAAAGAAAATAGGATCAGGATGGAAATGTATATTCTAAAGAAGTCACCCAGTTCACCGCAAATCTTTCGGTACGGAAAGTGAGTTCTAATCTACAACGATTAAAGTCGATATGGCATTGTTATATGCCAGAGTGGTGTCCAGGTTGGTTCACCACTGTTCAAATTTGATGAATAGGTTGTATAATTGTGGATATCTGTGAAACCAGAAATTCCCAAGAAAGGCGATAATTGTTTGAATGCTTAAGAGCTCGTGTCTCAAGTAGTGCTTCTGAGAAAGAGTAGAATTTTGGATGGAAAATTGTATTCTTAAGAAATCACCCAGTTCATTACAAACCTTTCGGGAAGGAAATTGAGGTCTCTACTGGATAGTTCAGTATATATTTGACTTGGCAATGTTATGTATTTGAGTGGTATCCATGTTGCCATTCACTGGTGGAATAGGCAGTATAGTCTCTAAGGCGATCCCAGGGCTGTCTGGGATCTACTCGGGAACTTTGGCCTCGTCACATTCCTCCAGTGGAGCCTTTTTTGCAAGTTTACCGAGTGTCCCATATCCGATTGTCGGCCTCTGAAGCCTGTCTCAGCGTTAGATGGAAATAGACATTGAAAAAGAATTTCTCGTAAGGCAGATTTGGAGACTGACTGAAGGCGTACAAAACTGGAAGAAAACGGTATTCCCGTCCGTGATGCTTTACGCCACATTCACAAGGGACCGTAGTTTAGTATTTCACTGTGCGAGTCCTGTAGTGTGCATGTGCCGCAAAGCACCAATCACAGAGGGCCTCAGCTTCAGGCCTACACTGTAAAAAGTTTTTCCGTATAAAGATTAAAGTTAACTGCAGTATTTGCTACTCGGATTATTCTTCTCTCTACGCAGATAAGATTAATACCAAATAGAGATAAGACGAATCCGAGTAGCAAATACTGCAGTTAACTTTTAATCCTTATACGGACTAACTTTTTACAGTGTACTCCTGATCTTATTCAGAAGTTTGACATTATCGTCGACGAGTTTTAGACTAAGCCTCGACAGTGTGAATGCAGTAAAATATTTGGAAGACGAAGTCGTCGATGGGGTTTCAGGCTACCACGCCCGCATCTTGAATTCTACAGCATTTCATATTCCGCTAGCCAGTAGGGGCGTCCCGGCACCTTCCTGAAAGGGGGGGGGGGGGCGGCTTCAGAATTTTCCGGAATTTTTCTTTACCGGAAATTCCGTAGGTTATACCGGACATTCTCCATAATGACCATCTCTGCAGAACCTCTAGTTTAGTGTTGTTCCTGACTTCGATTATGGTTAAATAAAAAAATAGGCTGGTTAAAGTTTGACTGAAAAGGCAGCTAATTATTTTAAATCTAATATTTGAACAGGCCTACACTGAAACATTTCGACATATTTGAGGGATTTTTCCACCCGTGGCTCTGGTAATAACGTTCCGAGTGTGCGCTGCTTGCACGGTATAAATTAATCCAGACACGAAGAATTTGAACACAATCCTGCATTTTCAGGGTTAAAGTTGCGACACCGGATAAGTTACGCTTGTAGGAGAATGAGTTAGGATAAGTCTTGCAAGGAATCTGATATTTTTATTTCATTTATCGGCAATGGCTTACATTATATTTAATGTTTAAGCGGAGGTAAATATTTAAGCGTAGAGGTAGTTGCAGGTGCGAGCAAATTGTCTACCTTTCGGGAAAGTTTGGGAAAGAAAGAGAAATCCGGAAATGCATAGGTCTTGCCCGGTCTGTGGGGAAGGTGAGTATGGGCTTGGCCACATTCTCCTGCGGTGTCGTAGCCTCTCACATTTGAGGGGAAGTATCTTTGAAAAGGGGAATGATGGCTTTCTCCCTGGGATTTTGAAATCAACGTCGCCGAGGTATATTATCGCAGTAGGGAATTTTGTTGGAAGGGCTTTAGAGTTTAGTAAGATTGAGGAAAGAGATAGAGCAAGTGCGCCGTAGAAATTATAGTAGTGGTGATTGAATGCTGGTTGTATGTTGATTGTTACTGTATATGGCCATACGGCTTTCAAATACAGATTATCTTATCTTATCTTATCATAGAGGTTCCACAAATCCGAAAGAATAAGTTCATTCTATGAAATCAATTATCCCTGGATAACGAAGAAACGAAGTAACTCATTTGTATCGGGTTTTCAAGAATATTTAAGTGAATAGGTGATATGTTACTAGACCATTGGATATCATCCCTATTCGGTTAAACTGACTGTCAGTTTAAACTAAAAAGTCAACCCACCTTACACATTTCTTTGTCGCGTTTTAAGCGTATTTCCATATTTTCACAACAATCCAATTTCACATTTGTCAACTAGTTTCGGTTTCACATGCGATTAGTAATAGACGCTGGTCAGCTATTGTTGAACCCAAGTGGTCTGAACCAACTTCATCTTGCTAAAACGTCTTTCCGCTTTTGCTGAGTTGACAGGGAACGTTTTAGCCAGCTTGAACGCTTTCCATGCTGGTGGTAGCACATCTTTCAATTCACGAAAGACTTCGAATATATCATCAAACTTTTTGTTTGTTTCGACGCTCTCCTGGCGACTTTCGAGATCGTCGGAACAAGGGTAACTCGTTTTCGAAATCTTCTCGGCTTATCACCGGAATGGAGTCGAGAAAGCTGTCGAAACTGAAGTAGACGGTACCGTTATGTTATTCCTGGAACAGCATTTGTAGTTGGACATAATTTCAGTAGGTTGTCTATTCTTGAAAGCTACGGAAACAGGAGATTACCGGAATCACCCGATGAATGTTCCGGAACGCTGCGTTGGCTGTCTGCACGTACGCTGTGAGTCTGTACCTATCTGATAAGCAGCAAAATTCCTGTAGATTCCCTGAGACAAATTCTAGTAGATTTCGTGGAGTGAAGTCGGGTAGATTCCCTTATCCAGCCTCAAGCAAATTCTCTGAGACAGGTTCCGATAGATTTGTTGAGCTAGATTTCGGTAAGATTCCCTGATCGATCCCCTGATCCAGCCTTCAGTAAATTCCTGAGACAATTCTCGGTAGATTCCTTGAGCAAGATCTCGGTAGATTCCCTGATTAAAATTCCGGTAGGTTCCTTGATCAATAATCCGGTAGATTACCCAAAGTTCAGGTGAATTTGACAAATTATAACTGGCGCGGCTTCGCCGCCCAGTCAAAATTTACCGGAATTTCTGTCCACAAACCTTCTGGGAGGGGGGGGGGCTGCTAGAATCGAAACCAGGACCGAGACGTGGCTAGATTGACTCGAAGTGTGGATGAACCTCACTCCCCATTCTTGCTGCAAGACTCAGTGTCTTCTATTTCCTTTGGTAATCTCGAGTTTAGCTAGCTGGATGCAGGCAATGAGATGCGCTTTAACCTCTCCCCCTCCCCCTGCAACACCCTCGTCTGAGAACTTACTAAGACGTGATCAACCTTCCTTATCTACACCGGCCATCGAATAGACATAGAAGATTATTCTGAAATGGGATGTTTTGGATATTTAATCGTCTGATTACCATTTTGCGTGAGTAAGTACCTGGAAGTCCCCAAGGTCACAGAACATTCCACCCATAAATTCCGCACCCCATTTCTTCAGGGACCATTCTAATCCCCTTTGTTTGCCCTTCGGGAGCATTTCCAACCTTAATCCTTTCTTGACTTCTAACTCCTGATTGTCTTTCCCTTTCGAGTTAATCAGGCACTCATAGACGCCTTTGTAATGTTTTTCTTCCTTTCGTTAATTTAATTTCCAGAAGTCAGGAGAAGTTCTCTCACTAACGATATTGACTGATTCTGCCGACTTATCAAATTGGGAACCAAAGTGGAGCCAGAGAAATAACAGTCGGTGGTGAAATTAAAGGTCTTCTAGACTCCGGGTCCTCCTCACGAAATATCCTTGTTTGAGACGACCAGTGAGGGGAGGGGGGGGGTCCATAAGCAGATGTTCATTTAGTAGTACTCGCAGATAGACGAATACATAAAATTGAAAGCTCGTAACCTGAGGTTAAGGTTCTGTTATCACAGAACCAGATTTTGGCAGTTTCCAGTCGACAAGTCTGCACATGGTAATTGAGTGAACTTCCTGAGAAATAACAGTCGGTGGTGAAATTAAAGGTCTTCTAAACTCCGGGTCCTCCTCACGAAATATCCTTGTTCGAGACGACCAGTGAGGGGGGGGGGATCCATAAATGGATGTTCATTTAGTAGTACTCGCTGATGGACGAATACATAAAATTGAAAGCTCGTAACCTGAGGTTAAGGTTCTGTTATCACAGAACCAGATTTTGGCAGTTTCCAGTCGACAAGTCTGCACATGGCAGTTGATTGAACTTCCTGAGAAATAACAGTCGGTGGTGAAATTGAAGGTCTTCTAGACTCCGGGTCCTCCTCACGAAATATCCTTGTTCGAGACGACCAGTGAGGGGGAGGGGGGGGGGGGGGGTCCATAAACGGATGTTCATTTAGTAGTACTCGCAGATAGACGAATACATAAAATTGAAAGCTCGTAACCTGAGGTTAAGGTTCTGTTATCACAGAACCAGATTTTGGCAGTTTCCAGTCGACAAGTCTGCACATGGTAATTGAGTGAACTTCCTGAGAAATAACAGTCGGTGGTGAAATTAAAGGTCTTCTAAACTCCGGGTCCACCTCACGAAATATCCTTGTTCGAGACGACCAGTGAGGGGGGGGATCCATAAATGGATGTTCATTTAGTAGTACTCGCTGATGGACGAATACATAAAATTGAAAGGTCGTAACCTGAGGTTGAGGTTCTGTTATCACATAACCAGATTTTGGCAATTTCCAGTCGACCGTAGAACCGGAAAGTTGCAGATAAACTATACTCCGATTCCAGTCAAACTGTCTGGACGGGATAGGAAATGTCAGAGATGCCGTTTTTCCGAGTCGTATTTAGCCACGTGGGGGGATTTGGAAGGTGAGTCCCGGAAATGTTGTGGCTCGCATAGGGGTCAAACAAGTGGAGCGATTTGAATGAAACTTGGAATATAGAGAGGTCACATGCCCTACATGGGATATTTTAGGGTTTGAACCGGATCCGGCCGTGGTGCAGGAGGAGGGGGGAGAGTTACCGGAAGTTCCGAAACCAGATTCGGCCGCGGTAGGGGGAGTTGGAGGGGGGGTACGGGAAATCGTGTGGCACGTCGAGGGGCCAATCGAGTGGATCTACTGGGTCGAAACTTGGTAGATAGAAAAGTCATTTGCGTTAGACGGTCCTAGGCGATGCCGGAAATACTCAGACCTGACTGAAACTAGATTTTTGAATGGCGAGTATTTTGTGACGTTCTCATCTACTTTTTTGAACCTCCTACTCGTATCAAGTGCCATATGAACTCGTAGCTCTTGTTCAGCTTATTCAATACAATATTTTACTTTGTACATGTTTAAGTGGTTGATTAATTGGTGTGGATAACTAGCTTAGGAGACGGGGTCTGGCGAAGACCGGAAATCTAGAAGACCCGATTTTCTGGATGAAGAAGAATTTCCTTTGGTATCCCATTGAAGCCTTTGATGGTGTTTCTTTTTGTTACCATTATCGCCATGGCCCCAGCCCCAGTCTTTGTTTTTGCTAATCAATTATTTAGTCGAATTAATGGTTTGCATGTGAAACTTTACCCGATGCTTTAAAGACATTTGGTATTATGATCAGCTTGGTAACACGACTGTTTTGGGGTTCCTAAAATATTAGTGACGGTTATTGACTTCGTGGAAGATATCTGTCTGTGTGTAGGGTTGAAAATAATTGGCTTCTTTGGTTCTAAGTATTGGTCAGTTTCGCAGGTTGTTTCTTCCTCCGTATACTTGTACCAACAACCAACACTTTTTTTTCCTTTTTTTTTACCTTTTGAAGCCGATAATTAACATATATGCTTACGCGGTCTGGTGAATACCGGAAATATACAAGACCTGATTGTCTGGATGATGAAATGCAAAGAATATATAGGTCCTATTGACGTCCCTTCGAAAATTTTGATCTTGTTTTTTCGGTCGCAGTTCTCTATCTCTAAGCAAGCAGTATTGTTGCAACACTACTCAGCAGTCTATTTAAAACTGGAATTCGATTGCGTCGACGCTTACTGGAGACTTAAATAAGCCAACTTTCGGACCGTCTACTTTTTCCTCGCGCTGATATGCAGCTGAGAAAATCGTCCTTGCTGTCTCCGCCTTTTGTGTAATGTCTTTGTAAAGTTCCTAGCGATTTCTTAAAGCAGGAAGAGGGCGATCACGGCTGTTGTTATGCCGGTAGAGAACTATTTATTGCAATCTCAACTCAGACAGTGACGGGGGTGGGTGGGGGGGTGAGTTTCGTGAAGTGCGCATTATTACAGCCAAGTGTAAAAAGATAATACTTTTTACCATTAAATACATCTTCCTGATTTTCAAGGGCCCGTGATCATTCTTATCTCAAGGGTTTTGCTTAAGGTCAGGCTTCACCTTTCAGATTTTACTTCCGGATTCCAGACAGCTGTTTTCGTCGAGACAGATCTGGAAGGTGAAGCCAGGCCAAAAACGTCAGGAAGTCCGGGGTGTTTGGACACCCAGATTCCGGATGATTGGAAGGTGCCATAGAGGCAACCCGTTCGAGACACGCGACAAATATGCAAATGGGGGGAAGAAAAGGGAAAGTGATTGACAGTTGTGACTGGGATGCAACAGATATTTGAAATGTAAAGGAGACATCTAGGAAATATTGAAGAACAGCAAATTTAGCTGCCATCATTATCATGAAAATCTGGAAGGGTTGGCTTGACTATGCGGAAGCCCCGGACGTCTGGGAATCTGGAAGATGAAGCCTGGCTTTTAGAAATGATCAGAACAAACCAATGAGTTTGCAAACTCCTACTTTAATCCTCTGAACCAGCCTTGCATGTGCCATATGAGTTTCTAGCTCTTGTTTTACTGCAATGACCGTGGGCTTTTGGCGTAATAAATATCATATCAAACCACCAACAACAAACCAAAAGAAAGGCACGATACCTCCGCAACTAAAGGCACAGTTAAAGCCTCACGATGGGTCGAACCCACACTACAGTTCCCCCCCCCCCCCCCCCCGATCTTGGCAAAAGATACAAAACTAGTGCAGCATGGCTTGCATAAAGTTTAACTGAAAAACCAACTTATTTTTGTATCATCTGATTGAATAGACTGAATTGTTTGGATTCTGCCAAGGGCTTTTTGATTTTCCACTATCTACTCTAGTAGTGACGTTCACAAGGAAATTCTACTATGACGTGGAAAATCTGAATCTCAGTATAAACGCGGCTTTTGAGTTGCCAGTGATAACCTCGCGGAAGGTAGCTAGCTAACTGCGTCAACACTTATTTTTCGTCTATCGTCTTCGTCAAGCATAACATACAGGTACAAGTGCAGAGAGGTGCCACAGATGCGACAGGGAAATTCTACTATATGAAAATCCAATAACCATGAATAGCGGGGAAACGAAGTAACGCATTTTCATCGGGTCTTCAAGCCCTTTTAAGTGAAGAAGTGACGGGTAACTATAGATTGTCCTATCTCAGCCCTTTTCAGTTCAACTTTAAAGTTCAGTGGGCACATCAAACTACCCCAATCCCACTCTGTAACAACCTAGGAACAATGCTTACCCCCTCGATCATCAGCTTCTTCAACAGTTTCCTCTCTGTGAGATTTCAAAGCGTAATTTTTTGGGCCAGTACATTCTCAATTTACTAGCTTGGACAAATATAAAAGTGAAGTTTCTTATAATACTTAGTAGATCTTTATTTTATGCATAAATCAGCTTGTATAATTCAGATTTGAATAGGTTATTTGCTTTTGAATGATTTTTGTAGCTATGTTATTTTTTATAAGCTTATTGCATATTCTGGTACATTTTATAAAGCAAGCTAATCAAGCTTCACAACACTATTCCACAAAGAAAAACTTTTAATAGGCACTTTAAGTCATGGAACTTCTGATGAAACACCAGAAACAATCAGGTAAACTGCATCTGCGGCTTGACTTAGGTGACATCTCAAAAATATCCTTTTATATCAAGCATTGCTGGGAGTTAGTTTTTGAATTTCCTGCCACGATATCCCAGCTCTTAAGATTTGGATCGCAAAAATGCCAGAGAGGTAAAGACAAGGGATAACAAGAAAACGGCCGATTTTCGTAGTGCCTTCTAAAGGAAGTCGGAAATGTTTATTTGTGAAGCATTTAATACAAAGTAAAGCATTAGAAGTGTCCATTGTGCTTTAAGGAGTTGCTCCTCTAGTATATTTTACTCCAGTTTCAATTTCTTTTAGTGAAGTACAAGTCGGATTTTTCGTGAGTATCACTTTTTAGAGCTTTAACGGCACAGGCAGTAGCAGCATACACGAGTACGAAATGTGCTGTTGTTAAGCTACTCTTTTACATCTTCTTAAACCCTTTAAACAAAAAAGCTAACATTCCATCAACAATCTAGTCAGGAGGCAAAGCATCTGCTTTTTCGTGCTACTTCGAACCGGGCTTTCGCTTATACTTATATTCCACCATTATAGTATGTCGCTGTAGCTGAGAGAAAGGCCAGAAAGCGTCTCATGTTGCTATGGAAGCTTATCTGTATGTTAAACGAGACTCGCCGGGAACGGAGCGATTTTCTGAGAAGGAAGTTCCCTAAACTGAGCTCGGAGTAAGATCTTTCGGAAGAGTGGAAGCTCGAAATTTAAATTCGTTGAGCACAAATGGAGAATCTCGTTCGTGAAAGAGTATATGTGACCGAAACCCCTGAGGTTAAGAACGGTAATGGGCCCTTTCGGATCATGAATATGTATCGTTTGGTCAACAATTTTTTTTTTTTTTTTTTTTTTCAGTTAAGATGCGCACGTTACGGGTGCTGGAAATTCATTTTAAGCTAAACTCTTGTGGCACAAATAACCTCGGGCCGAAATGTATTGTTTGCTCAAAAGCGCTTTTTTGACGCTCACTTTAAGGGAGCTAGAAATTCATTTGCAAGCAAAACCCTTAAGGCAGAAATGACCAAAGGCTCATGGGGATCATGAAAACGTATATTTTGCTTATAAGTACAGTGAAGATGAGTAGGCTACTTTAAGTTATGGCCGGATTTAGGAAGTAACAAATTCTTGTCAAGTCTCTAACGTTCAAGCCAAGTTTCATCGTCCTGGCACATCTGAAAGTACCTTAAATCGCGATTACCGAATTTCCGGACTCTGCCCCCTCCAACTCCCCCGCAGTGCCCGGACCCAATTCGGTTCTGTAAATGATTTATCTAGAATATTGATTTGTTATTCCACAAAGTTCCGTGCCGATTTCTCCAGTCTAAGCGGGTCACGTATTTTCCGGTCTCCCCCCCCCCCCCAACAATTGCCGGATCCGGTCCGGGCATGAAAAATAACCATCAGAGACATGTCCTCTGTTCAGTTATCAAAATCTGTTCACCCGTTCCAAAGTTACGCATGACTCAATTTTCCAGATTCCCCTTCCCTCCATTCCCCCACGATGATTGGATCGAGAAAGTTATCATTTCCAAGTCAGTTTTGTCGGGGCCCTAATATGCCTGCCAAGTTTCGTCATGAAAATTCCCAGAACCTCCATCACGGGAATACCGGGAAACCCCCCAGTGTCCGGATCCAGTCCGATTGTGTAAACGATTTATCTAGAGCAGATGCTTGTTCTTCCCAGGAAGTTCTGCTCCGATCCCTCCAAACCGTTTAACAAGATTCCCCCCCCCCTCCCAGTTCCCCCACAGCTGTCGAATCTAGTTCATACCTTAAACGGGACATCAGAGACATGTCTTCTATTCAGTAAGTTCATTTGAATCCGATCACCCGTTCAAAAGTTACGCACACACGACTCAATTTTCCGGATTCCCCCTCCCTCCACTCCAGTTGGTCGGATCGGGAAACGGATTATTTCCAAGTTAGTTCGGTCGGGTCCCTGATGCGCCTGCCAAGTTTCATCGTTCTAGCAAATCTAGAAGTGCCCTAACTCACGATCATCGGACCGACCGACCGACAGACAGACAGACCGACCGACCGACGGAAAAGGGATCGGTATATGGCACTTGGCTGGAAGGCAAGTGCCGTTACAAAAGCTATATTATAAACAAATTTCCAAATACCATTCAGGCTTGAAACAAGAGTTGGAAGCTCATATGGCACTTGCAAGGCTGGTTCAGAGGATTGAAAATACAATTTGCCTTTTCGTGGGTTTGTTTTGATCAACTGTAAGCAGAACTCTTGATATAAGAATGATCATGGACTTGGAAATCACGAGAATGTATCGTTTGGTAAAAAGTATTTCATTTTTGAAAATTGGCTGTAATGAAATGCACTTTAAAGGCGCTAGAAATTCATCTGTAAGCAAAACCCTTGAGACAAAAACGATAACAGACCCTTGGGATCATTGATAATTGATATATATCGTTTGGTTAGAAGTATTTTTTTCACTTTTCGGTTAAGATGCGCACTTTAAGGTTGATCATGGCCTGAGATGTATCGTTTGATCGAAAGTACTTTTCGACTTTCCGGTTAAGATGCGCACTTTAAGAACTTCATTTGTAAGCAAAACTGTCGAGCCAAAAACAATAGTGGGTTCATGGGGATCATGAAAATGTAAAAGTATTTTTCTTACTTTGCGGTCAAGGTTGGTACTTTAAGGAATAGTCGGATTTGGGAGTGGCGATTTCTAAGCCAATCTTGTCAAATCTCTAATATTCCAGCCAAGTTTCATCGTCCTAGCACACGTGGAAGTACCTTAACTCGCGATTACTGGAATCCCCCCCCCCCCCCCTCAAACTACCCCCACAGTGCCAGGAGCCAATCCGGTATGCAAATGATTTATCTAAGAGCATCTGTTTGTTATTCCCATAAAGTTCCATCCCGATCTCTCCAGTCTAAGCGAGTCAAGTATTCCCCCTCCCCCCCCCCCCAGTAGTTGTCGGATCCGGTCCGGACACCAAAAAGATCACAAGAGACATGTCCTCTGTTCAGTTATTAAATTTCACTGGAATCCCATCACCCGTTCCAAAGTTACGCATGGCTCAATATTCCGGACGTTTCATTCCAATCCGATGACCCATTCGAATGTTTGCACTACTCAATTTTCTGGATTCCCCGGCCCTCCCTCCCCCCCACCCCAGATGGTCGGATCGGGAAACTGATTACTTCCAAGTTAGTTTGGTCGGGTCCAATGAAATGCCTGCCAAGTTTTATCATCCCAGCACATCTGGAAGTACCCTGACAGACCGCCCGACCGACAGACGGAATTGCGATCGGTGTATGGCACTTGAGCCAGAGGTTGCAAGTGTCATAAAAAAGTATCTCTGTGTCTTATCGACAGCTTGAGGAATTTACCCACTTTCTGTATTGAAAAGATTATTTTAGGCCTTTTTTAACGTGAAGGTATAGTGTTAGTTTTTATATGTATGAACTGAAATTTGTTATGTTAAGCTAGTTTCTGAATACACTGATCTCTCTCTCTCTCTGAAACAAAGCACCCATTGTTCAACATTTGACCTGTCCAGTCATAATAGCACACATTTACTCCAAATATTTCTCGTCTCAGATCATTTAATGTCCTACATTCACATATAAGGCGAACACTTATTCATATTTCCACAAATCGGGCAGAAGGAGAGGACAACAACCCCTTCGTTCGTGCATGTGAAGTTATTTTGTTTTGTTTTTTAAATTAAATTATGGTAGACTTCTTTTCGTCTTTTTACCTTTTTTTCCGTTTTAGAGGAAGAACTGACCTGTATAGCAACATGGAAAGAAGGGACGTCCCGATATTTGATGGCACGTTTGCGCACGCGCCATCACGCCCACGGCCACCACGCGGAACGTTACCGCTGTTACCTACTTGAACGTGATGGAACATCACTAAAGATGGCGCAGTCGGGCGATGCGTCGTGCAATGGACTTTTTTCAACGAGTGAAGGAGCACGGACGTATGTCTTTAAGTCAGGTAACTATTTTTGCATTTTTTTCACTGCGGTCTGCGGATTTATTTGTAAGATCTTTTAACAGGATTAGAAAGTTGAGGTTACATTTCTTAATATTTTGGCCTTTCTCGGCAATGGCCACCGTCAGGAAGTAAATAGAAATATTGCCGAAATAAATTGTAAAAATCAACAAAACAAAATTATAAAAAAAAATCAGTAACAAACAATTTCAGAGCCAAATTCGGATGTTATCTGTTGTGAAAATGTTCTGGATAATATGCGTTACCATGAGGATGGACCGAGAAACTGCCAAAAAGTATCAGCTGATTTTTCCGACATCATGACGATAAGGAATAGTAGCTGCTTGTTTGGCTCTTCCTAACAAATCTTGTTATGCACAACATTTCATGCATAACGTTTTCAAACAGTGTTATCTGCTACGCATTATCTGTTGAAACCGCGCATCCTCGTGCTGTCTGTTATGAAACTTCTGACAGTGTAGGAAAAAAAATCATGCCCAAACCCCACCGCATTTTCTGTAGAAAAACTCGCTCTTGTGGTTCGGAGAAACTTGAAAAATTACCCAGTTTAGTCCCGAATCCTTAAAGCAGGACCCACACTCTGGCGTGTCGCCAATAGAGATAGGAGTGTGTTACTGGTTGTGGACCAGGGGTCCAGGTTTCTCACCAAAGGTGTAGACTAGTCAGAGCTCTTTGTGTCCAGAAGGGAAGAACCCGAGAAAAAGCTGTTTTCGAAGACATTCTATCAAACTAGCAGGAATACATCTTTGAAGCCCAGAGTTGGTCACCAAGAACCATGGGTGTACGAGTTACTTCGGGATACTTTAGGTTACTCAGGGTTACTTTGGGTTACATTGCATTGGGTTACATTGGGTTACTTTGGGTTACATTGGGTTACTTTGAGATACTTTTGGGTTACTTTCCAGGTGTACGAAGTTACTTTTGGTGACCAACCCTGGTTTGAAGCTCAAATGACACAATATATAACTAATTTTTAACGTACCAAGGTTTTAAATTCTGTGAAACCCAGCCAGAATTGAAGTAACATTAATATGTTGATCAAATTCTTGGAAAATCAGTAGGATCCCAGGAGACAACTTTAAAGCCGCTTTCAAATTGACGCGTCATTGCGATGCGTTGCGTATGTGTTTATCTTGCGTTGCGTACAGGTAGCTTAGTGTATCTTTCGCAACTGCCGAGAAGCTTTCATGCTGGAGGCTCATTTTCATTTCTCGGTTTCTTCTGCTGAATTCTTGTTTCTTTCACCATCAGTAAGTTTTTCTTCATCGTTAGTAGATTCTTCTTCAGTTTTTCTTAAAAACTTCCATTTTCTTCTGGAAAGTTTGATGCGTACATGCCGACGGCGCAAGAATAGAACCAGACAACCTGGTTCTATTCTTGCGATGTGTTTAATTTTTCTGCGTAAGCTCTGCGACTCTGGGGTTGCGCAGCTGAATTTGAAAGGCTCAACGTGTCAATGTGAAAGTGGCTTAAATTATGATCTGGATTTGTCTCTGTCCAATTCCGTGGCACGTTTTTTACGTGACTTCAGCACGACTATATCTATTTTCGTGGTAGACGACAACTTATTTCGAACTTGAATTTCATTGTAAAGAAAAAAATCTTCCTCTTCATGACAGCTAGGACAGCAAGTGCCCACAAAACTAGAAACAAAAAATTCTGTTTGGAAGGGTGTCATGAACTCCGCCCGACCCCCTTTGGTTAGTGCCGTGGTGCATCCAGGGCAAAATTAAATTTAGTCAGAGTTAACCACGTAACGACTCGGTCACATGAGCGAGTTACGGTGTACCGGAAATCCGACTACTTGTCATACAGCTTCAGCTGTTCCCGAGTTTAATAGTGAGGTATTCTGTTTGAATAATAAAATAAAATATTTAGCCAGACGCCCATACAAGTTTAAAGACATCATACATCGCAAAACCTAGCTGTTACACCTTCATAAACTAAACCAAACTTTCTATTCGAAGTTTGAACGCTTTAGATACGTAGTTACGAACTTCCACCATGACTTATTTATTGTCGATGTGTTTGCGGTCTATTCATATTTTTTAAACTTGACTCCTTTATTACTTCTATTTTTAGATGAAAAACGAGTAAAAAAAACAATACGAAACCAAGCAAAAAAAAAACAAGCCGAGGGGGCCCCTTCCGCCATAGGGCTGTGATGACAAAAAATTACAACGCAAAACAAGACTGGAATTCCTGTCTAATTCCCAAACGCCAAACTTCTGTGATAGTGTCGCCAATGTAATGACCTATCATTTTTATATTATAACGAAACAAGAGCTCGAAGCTCATATGGCACTTGCAAGGCTTGGTAAAATGATGAAAGTAGGAATTTGCCAATTCGCGGGTTTGTTGTGATTATTTGTAAGCAAAACCCCTGAGATAAGAATAACGATAGACCCTTGGAAATCACGAGAATGTATCGTTTGGTAAAAAATTTTTTTTTTGCACTTGACTGTGATGATGCGCACTTTAAGGGTGCTAGAAATTCATCCCTAATCGAAACCCTTGAGGCAAAAATGATCCTGGGTCCTTTAGGATCATAAATATATATTTTTTACTTTTCGGTTAAGATGCACACTTTAAGGGTGCTAGAAAGTAAATTCTAAGCAAAACCCTTGAGGCAAAAATGATCATGGACTTATGGGGACCATGAAAACGTAGATTTTTCTTAAAAGTATTTTTTGAAGATCAGAACTTTAAGGACTTTCAGACTTACTTTCCGGATTCCGCCGTCTCCCCCTCCCTCCACGATGGTCTGATCGAGCAAATGACTATTTTCAAGTTAGGAGTTACTTCTTACACTCTCATTATATTTTATTCCAATTCAGAATCTTCGGCAAGAGCTATAACTACAGCTTTAAAAAACCTAGTTTGGTCGGGTCCCCGACATGCCTGCCAAGTTTCATCGTTCTAGCACGTCTGGAAGTACCCTAACTCGAGACAGTGGCCTGACAGACAGACCAACAGACCGAAAAGTGATCGGTATATAATCAAGTGCCATAAGAACCGTAGGGTTTTTTTAAAACTGAAAAAAAGGAGTAGCACCTTTGATGGGCGCACCTGACTGTGTGTAGGTCATAAGATACATCCGTATGAATATATGTTATGGTATTTATATCGCAGAAGTCACAATGGATGGAATGATGGGAAGTAGACTAGAATGTATTTGTATAATAAGCACGACTGCTCCCTTTAAGCCCATCTCCGGGAGAGCGTAGCGGAAAGTTGACTTTCATCTCCGGGTAACATTCTGGAATTAGCTTAGCTATGAATTCGTTTTTGGTTTCGGTTTTCCAACGCATTGAAGTTGTAGGGGGATGTTTTCCCAAGAGAAGCTTCATCCGTAAAGAGGAAAATGGCATTATACAAATTGGCTTAACTGAGTGCGAGAGCAAACATTACTAGAAAACAGGAGAACCTTGACTTAATGATATCTTGAGAGCTTGTCAAGCCGTTTTAAAATACGAGTACATACTGTCTTACTATCGCTGAAACCGCTGAACGTAAGTCTAATATGTTGCGTTTTCTCTTGCGACTTGCATCGTAGTGGGTGGTTGTCTGTCTGCTTTGCTCTTATGTCGTATGTCAGCGGATTGGCAATGCTGCTACGGTTCTCGGGACTCCGGTGGGCAGTTAAAGGACACATCGTATTACTGACGGTATATATTTAAGTATTTTAAAATAGTTAAAACTATACGTCAGTTTAACCATACGTTAAAACTAGGCTCTGCTTTCAACACGTAACCCACAGCTTTGGTTGTTTTAAGACTTTCCAGGCCATACGACTTATAGCAAAACCAGGGACAAATTTATGTAACCGTTTTTATGGCACTAGCCCTTCGGCCCAGTGCCATATAGCGATCGGAATTTCTGTCCGTCCGTCGGTCTGTCGGTCGGTCTGTCCAGGTTTTGCTAGTTCGGGCACTTCTATATAAGCTAGGACGATGAAACTTGGCAGGCCTATCAGGGACCCCAGGTGAATAAGTTGGAAATAGTCAGTTCCCAGATCCCAGCATCGTAGGGGGAGTGGTGTGAGGGGGAATCCGGAATCTTGAGGCATTTATAACTTTTGAACGGTGGTCGGATCTTAATGAAACTTGATATTTGGAAAGACCCCATGTCTCAGACGACCCGTGTCAAATCCGGACCGGATCCGGTGATTTTGGGGGGAGCTAGAGGGGGAGCCGGAAATCTTGGGAAACGCTTAGAGTCGAGGGATCGGGATGAAACTTGGTGGGAAGAACAAGCACAAGTCCTAAATACATAGTTTGACATAATTCGATACTGTGCGACTGCGAGAAGCGCCATGTGGGCAGAACAGAGAGGACTTTCGAAAAGAGGCTCACAGAACATTTAGACCACATAGAGATCGACCACGCCCTTTCCAACGGACACCGTCCAAATTATATCTTCAAATCAGCACTGGCAGAACACGTTTTCGAAAACCCATCCCACGTTGTACACTTTGGAAAAGCTGAGATGCACCGGACTTCATCAAACTATAAGAGAAGCCGTTGAAATTATGAAAAACCGTTCAGGGATCAACAGAGACACAGGGGAATACTCACTACCAGAATCATGGAAAGCCATCATAAGTGAAAGGAAATTCAGACCCCAAGCTCTTCTCTACAACAAAACGAAATTCAACCCAAATGCAGAAAAATCTCTACCCGACCTACGACCCAATCGAGCAGCAAAAACAGCAGCCGTGTCCAAAATGAAATCACAGCAACCTTTTGAACTCCAAGCAAGACTCACGAAAGAATTTACGAAGTTAAATATTTAACGCTAGGCTAGAATCTTTAGTTTTTTTGTTTCCCACAAGTTCGTTTTTCCATCTTGAGCGGTTTTGAGTCTGAGGACCCTGGCCAAGAAGGGCCGAAATATAGCTCCAATAAAATTCAGCTGACGTATCCGTTTTCCACCATCAACTACGATTCGCAGTCAGCTTTGGCTGAAGGAATATCTAATCTGGTGATCCCGCGAGTTCGGTACTTCCTGATGTACTAGGACGATGAAACTTGGGAGGAGTATCACCGACCCGAACAGGCTGACTTGAGAATAGTCGTTTGCCCGATCAAACCATCACGGGGGGAGTGAAGGGATGGGGAGCCCGGATTTAGTGGCATGCATAACTTTTGAACGGGTTATCGGAATTGAATGAAACTTGGCAAGTGGAAAGAGCTATCTTCTCAGATGTTCCACGTCAAGTCCTGATCGGATTAGATACCTGTGGGGGGGAATTGGAGTGGGCCACCGGAAATCTCGTGAAACGCTTAGAGTCGAGGTATTGGGATGGAATTTGGTGGAAAGAAAAACCATTAGCCCTAGATACGTAAATGACAAAATCAGATCGAATCAGGGCTCTATGGGGGAGTTGGAGGCTGTTTCCCGGGATTCTGGTGATCGCCAGTTAGGATAGTTCCAGATATTCTAAGGACAGATGAAACTTTGCAGGCGTATTAGTGACTTAAGGACCAGACATAGTCCCCTAGGAATACTCGTTTTCCTGGATCCGACCATCTTTGGGGAGTTGAGGGTAGGCGAATTCGGAAATCAGTGGCTTCCGTAAGCTGCGAACAGGTGGTCCGATTCGAGTGAGACTTTATGGGTGATAAGAACTGATCACCTAGACAAGCAAAATATGCGTCTGAACCACATGCGGGCGCGGTTGGAAGAGTTGGAGGAGGGGGGGGGGGGGGAGTAATATCCACAAAATCAACCGGATGGACAGTAAGAGATGCAAGTTGGACAGTACCGAGTTTATTCGGCCTTGATTTGTTATTTGGCGTCTGGATCGAGTCCGGATGGGTATACGGGAGGGGGGGGGGTGAAGCCGGAATCCGAAATTTGTAGATGGGCTATGCTCTGATTCCAGTCAAACTTAATGAACGGGAATAGGACATGTCAGATATGCGACAATTATGGGTCTAAGTCGTATTCAGCCACAGCAAGGGGAGTTGGAAGGGGAGTCCCGGAAATGATGTGGCTCGCATAGGGGTCAAACAAGTTGAGCGATTCGAATGAAACTTGGAGTGTAGAGAGATCACATGCCACAGATGACATATTTTAGTGTTCGAACGGGACCCGACCACGGTGGGGGAGAGGGGAGAGTTACCGAAATTTCTCGAAACGCTCAGATTTGAATGAAACTTAATAGGCGGTAAGAGAAAATACTTCAGGTAATGCATTTAGGAGTCCGAATCAGATTCGGCCACGGTAGGGGGAGTTGGAGGGGTGCCGGTACCGGAAATCGTGTGGCACGTCTAGGGACCAAACGAGTGGATCTTTGAAACTTGGAAGGTAGAATACTCATTTGCCCTAGGTGATCCGAGGCGATGCCGGCAATGCTCAGACTTGAGTAAAACTAGATATCCTGTTTATGGGTCCAAATCACATTTTTGGTTGGCAGGGTATTTTGTGACGTTCTCATCTTCTTTCGTCTACCACCTACTCGTAACAAGTGCCATATGAGCTCTTAGCTCTTTTTTTTGCTGATGAACAAATTTCTCGTAGACAACCATCGCAGCATGAGGCACATCCAAGTTGAAAGTCAATAGTAGAGGAAAGCAGGTTGTATTCGCATTTATAGGTAAGATAGCTGCTTTATCGAAAAAACTAGGTGAAATGAGATGAAGCAGGCTATAGAGAAATAGATAAGCTGATCCTACAGCAGTGGAATAATGAATTGACTTCTTAGATTGTGGATGCATATTTTCAGCATTCAGGCTTTCTTTTGCCTTGTGTTGCCATTACCGGGAAGTAAGGTGGTCTTTTATTCGATAACTGTTTCCTGGTTACTAACAAGGATAGAAATCTACTCCACACGGCGTTGGCATGATTACCGGAAGGGCTGTTCCGGTTCTGATTAGGCCACTTGTGCATTGGAGCTGGTATAACATAGACTTACCACTGTTTAGCTGGGTAGAAAGTGATCCGAATTTGTTCGATCTAGCCCCACACAGTCAATTTTCAAACTCCGAAACGTCCAGCGACGGACCTTCTACGCTCCACACTGTCATAAGTTTCATAACAGATAGCGTATAAGACTGTCAAGAATAACACCTTTTCACTTAGAAATAAAGTGTTATGACCAATTAAGTTTAGACTATTTTCGTGCCTAGATCTCCAACAACACCTTCAATTGGTAAAAATACTAACGGGAACTAAAGAAACGTAAAGATAACATTCCAAAGTGTTATCTGTTGAAACTGCTCATCCTTCTGTTGTCGTTATGTAACGTCTGACAGTGTAGTATTTTTACCTATTGAAGGTGTTGTTGGAGGTCTAGGCACGAAATAGTATAAACTCAATTGGTCATAACACTTTATTCTTAAGTGAAAAGGCGTTATTCTTGAAAGCGTATGCGCAATCTGTTATAAAAACACAGTGCAAATAAGGGCTTTTTTAATCTTTTTCTTCGATATTTGTTTTCAAGTCCAAAAAGTTGGATACTCTTGATGACTATCTCTCCTTTCTGATGCAAAATCTCCGTCCTCTCCGGGTAGCTAGCGGAAGAAAGGCGGAAGTGG
Source organism: Branchinecta lynchi (assembly GCA_023053575.1). Classification (NCBI taxonomy): domain Eukaryota; kingdom Metazoa; phylum Arthropoda; class Branchiopoda; order Anostraca; family Branchinectidae; genus Branchinecta; species Branchinecta lynchi. Next base: position 6,458,836 of record JAKZAP010000007.1, read on the forward strand.
TGCCAAAGCTGCGCCTAAAGATCGCGATTGATTGACACAGGATTTGAGTCGTTGTGTGTGAGTCGTACGGACACGCTTACTCCTTCTTCCTGAGGATCACTGGTGTGTTTTGGACTTATTCATATAGAATATTAGTGAGTCTTTTTCGTCAACGAAGATGACGTTGCAAAACAAGAATATCACCAGAACAGAGCTCCTGTCTTAAAAAGGAAGAATATCAGAACTAGGGTACTACACTGCCAGAATTTTCATAACAATAACACAAGGCTGTGCAGTTTCAACGGTCAACACTTGGGGTGTAAGCTGTTGTGATTTTGGAAACGTTATCAATGAACTGTTATGCATAACAAGCATTGCGAAGAGCCAAAAATGGCGAAAAAGCATCTGCTGACTTTTCTGCTTGTTTTAATGATCTCGGAAAATTCAGCACATGTTTTTTGGCGTTTTTTCGACTCTTTCTGGCAATGCTCGCTATGCGTAATATTTCATGCATAACTTTTCAAAATTACACCCAACACCCAAGTGTTGTATGTTGAAACTGTGCATCTTTGTATTATCTGTTATGAAACTTCTTCTGTGAAACAGTGCACCCTTCCCTCGTTTTTTGTGGCGGTTGATAATCTTTAACACATGGATGCGCATTACTTATTTGTCGGAAGGCTCCTACCTGGAGTAACCTCCAACATAGAGAGTACTTAAATGGGGTCACAGGTTCGTTTTCGTAGCTTCAGCCTGAAGAGGATCCATTCCAAGAAGGACCGAAATATCGATAGAACAAACTCAGCTGATGTATCCACCACAGTCAAATCTGATCGGAAGTCAGTCAGTTTGTAATATTATCGGCATTTGTCGTAACATTTACCCTAGGTTCACACAGAGCAAATCGCGGCGAGGAACGAGATTTTTCAATCGCAGCGACAGAAGATTTTTATCTCCTGGATGCTCAAACTGAATTGTCGGCAACAGAATTTAACGCGAAAAATAATTAAAATAAATAAATAAAATAACACTTAAAATTATTAAAATAATAAAAAATAATTATTTTGTCTAAAAGTGAATCATCAAAAGGGTCGTCCATGTTGCTGTTGCGTGCATAAAATCGTACTATCCCCCGATTAAAGTTGAATTTTTCCAACATTGAAAATCGCCTGACGAAGCAACAGAAATCGCCGATTTTGGCGACGAAAATCTCGGCGATGGCCGATATCGCCTCAGTGTGAACCTAGGGTTAGTACAAGAAGCTGGATCCGCGTGATAAAATTAAAAAAGAGTTATGACTAAAACTTCCTCTTGACCCTTCCACGCTTTGATCCGGGCTGTAGACCCGAGATATTCCCGATAAAAGCCTGTCGTTAGTTTACTCCGTTATTTCTGTTTAATACATTTGTGTAATAAAAATATTTGTTCATTCATTCATATCCGTCCACACATTCCTTGATATCTGGCTCGTTATGAAGAACATTCTTACACGTATCTGCTTTTTGGGATCCCAAAACGTAAGTGGAGGGATCCTATGACATCGCAAAAGTTGTCCGTCTGTCCGTCCGTCCGTCTGTAAGCACGATAACTCTCGAAGGGAATGAGATATTTTGATGAAGCTTGGTGTGAGGGTTCGTTGGGTCGTCGGACCAGTCAAGTTCGTAGATGGGCTTTGTAGCTCTACATTTAGGGGTGGGGGAGGGGATTCAAATTAAGGGACAAACAAAATATTTTGAAACAGCTAATGTGATAGTCGATTATGGGATAAGAAGACATGCTGAACACGATGGTGAAAACCATTTTGTCATCGGACAAGTAGTTCGCCCGGAATCCGGCCAAAACCGGAAAGTTTGTTGAAAGTAAAAGTTTTATTTGAAGTTGATTAGATGTTCGATTTAGGGGTAAGAAGACATGCTGAAGACGATGGTGAAAATTATTTTCTCGACGGACAAGTATTTTGCCAGGAATCCGGCCCAAACCGGAAAGTTTGTTGAAAGTAAAAGTTTTATATGAAATTGATTAGATGTTTTATTTAAGGGTAGGAAGACATGCTGAAGACGATGGTGAAAACTATTTTCTCGATGGACAAGTATTTCGCCCGGAATCCGGCCCAAACCGGAAAGTTTGTTGAAAGTAAAAGTTTTATTTGAAGTTGATTAAATGTTTGATTTAGAGGTAGGGAGACATGCTGAAGACGATGGTGAAAACTATTTTCTGGACGGACAAGTATTTCGACCGCAATCCGGCCCAAACCGTAAAGTTTGTCAAAATTAAAAGTTTTATTTGGAGTTGATTATATGTTCGATTTAGGGCAAGAATTAGGGCGATTTAGGGCTGAACACTTATGTGAAAACAAGTTTCTACCCGGACATGTAGTTCGTCCGGAATCCGGCCAAAACCGGAAAACTGTTGGAAGTCAAAGTTTTATTTCTAGTTCATTAGATAAGCGATTTAGGGGTAAGAAGAGATGCTGAGTCCCTGTGTGACAATCGTATTTTACCCGGACATATAGTTCGACCGGAATCCGGCTGGAATCGGAAAATTTGTTATAAGCTAAATTTCTATTTGAAGTTGATTATATGTTCATTACTGGGGAAAGAAGATACCCTGATTTCGTCTTTGAGCTTTCTTTTTTCGCCGGACAAGTAGTTCTGGAGTCCGGCCGGAACCGGGAAATTGGCATAAGTGGCAGGAAGTTTTCGTCAAAACAGATATGACTTATAGGGGTAAACACACATGCTGAATCCAAATCTGAACTTGGTTTTCTCAGGTGATTAGCTATTTGGCCTTAATCTGTTTCTGAATTTTAATTGTAAAAATGTTCAAGGAGTCTGGCGAAGACTGGATCTGGCTAAGACAAGACCCAGTTGTCTGGATCAAATCTTAGATTTTTGGGATCCCATCGACACCTCTGGTCTTGTTATTTTACTACCTTTGCCGCCGTCTGTGTAAATGATCATAAATTACCCATAATGGTCCCTAAAGACAGCCTCAAATATACTTTTTTGTATGGCCCTTGCAGCTTCGCTCAAGTGCGTTATACCGATCACTTTTCGTTCTGTCTGTCAGTATGTCGGTCCACTGTTCTCGAGTTAGGGTACTTCCGGAGGTGCTATAGGACGATGAAACTTGGCAGGTGTACAGTGCCATCTTTTACTTTGGTGGACCCTAGGCCATCCATGGATTTGTGGCCCCTTTTCGAGAGTCAAAACGTAAAAACGTCAACCAATTAGCACAGACTGTTCTTGGTCGAGCCACACTATGCACTGTACAAAAAAATCTTGCAGTATTTGCTACTGGGATTAATCTTGTCTTTATTGAGATAAGATTGTCCCTAATTCGGATTAATTTTATCCCAATAGAGACAAGTTTAATCCCAGTAGCAAATACTGCATCCTTATTCGGAGAAACTTTTTAAAGTGTGGTCACATCTGAAAACATTTCGGTAACGTAAACGACGAGGGTGCGTAACCTGGATCGTAAGGAACAAGGCAATGTGGCTAGCAACCATAGCCTCATTACCCAGCAATTTACACCGGCCGCTTGGCCTCTCTTTTCCCCTGGCTCCCCAGCACCGGCCTAACTGGCGTAAGGATAAAGACGGCACTGTAGGCGATCAGGGACCCAACCTAACTAACTTGAAAATAAATACTTCCGCGATCTGACCACCGTGGGGGCAGTCGAGGGAGGTAGAATCTGGGATCTTGGGGTGTGTGTAATTTTGGAACGGGGTGATCGGCTGTCAATGAAACTTGATATTTGGAATGACATGACAAGTTTGAGAAGTTTATCTTGTGACACGCTTAGAGTGGAGGGATCAAGGTCAAACCTGGTAGGAAGAACAAGCACAAGCCATAATTAAGAACGAGTACATTACTGACAAAACTTGACCGGATTTGGGCACTGTGGGGGAGTCGGAGGAGGGTTCCGGAATTCCGGTGATCTGTAGTTAAGGTACTTCCAGGAGGGCTAGGAAGATGAAACTTGGTAGGCATATTACAGACCCGACCAGATTAACCTGGAAATAGTCAAATAGTCAGTTCCCCGGTCCGACCATCGTGGGGGAGTGGAAGGAAGGGGAGTCCTGAATCTTGAGGTATGTATAACTTTCGAACAGGCGATCGGATCGCACAAGAATTACCTGTAAGTTATACATCTGTTTAAGAAACCGGACCTTAATCTTCCAACTACTCTTTCCTATGGTTACATGGGTTTAGATGGATCTGTAGTGCTTCGGGTATGTTTGTTGGTGAAGGAGTCCCTTCTCTCCCTGAAATCCGAATTCCTCCATTCGTTCTCTTCAGTCTCGAATTCTGGCGTCGAGCAATCCTCTGCTGGTGATTCTGTGTGGTCCGCAAATGCGCCTGTCTCTGCCTCTGTGGCAAGCATGGGGGAAAGAAATTTACTGTGGGTTTGACCCATTCTGATTCTAGCGGGTTGACCCATCCTGATTGAGTACTTTGTTTGTTGGAGGCTTCGTGCCTTCAGCATATTTGTTTTTTTAGTTTTCTTAGTGTATATAAATGAGTTGTTATGTTATATTTTGAAATAAATAATAATAATAATAAAATTCAGGTGCAATAATGATCCAACATAGACCATAATGTATAAACATTTATAGAAACAAGGAATATAACATATACTAAAATTAAAGAAATAGAGACAAATATTGAAAATTGAATACATAATCGGTGTATCTTTCAGAATAGTGAAACAAAAAAAAATCATATAGGAATACGAACTGGCAGAGACAAATTTATCTGCTAACAAGAATAAGGCTGTATGTCTGTTTAAGAAACCAGAACTTTAACCTTCCAAAATGATAATCCGACAGACGATATACAAAGCATAGAAATAGAAGATAGTACACAAACCAAAAAAGAAAGAAGAGAAACAAAGCAAAACCAGGGGCATATTTCAGGACCTTGAGAAAAATTGCTGACATAGATAAGGAGAACAGACTGGCTGAGGGAATTTTTCCAGGTCTTTACCGTAGCTTGGCTCTGTATCACCCAGTCCCCACTCCTATTGCCGTAACAACTAATGAGACATTACGTTTCCTGACTGACAAGTCTTCCTTTTGGCTTGTGTCTCTGCCTCTTTGTTATTTGCCATTTGGAGACTAAGAGCTCGTCTTTCTATTGGATCGATTTCATTAGTTATGGTTCAAATCCTTTTCTAAAAGGCTGACATCAGCTATTCGAGATTAGTCCTATCAAAGCCAGAGTCTCAGGTAGTAAGAAGAATGCAAGGGATTGGATGCGGATTTTCGATGATAAAGTCGTTACGGTGGATGATCTGGAGATGATTCTTCATTCCACGAAGGGGACCTGATTGAAAGTCACCAGGCGGAAAGGGAATCCACCGTGGAAATCATAAAGTGTAAAAGATTGAAGTCAGTCGGGGAAGGAAGCTGATTAAAGAGCTGTATTGGGGTTTTCGGTTATTAAGAAGCTTTCTGATGAGATCATTGATTTTCAAGTTTTTAACTGGTTGGATAGGGACCATGGTCAGAGGGAACAGAGCCATTACTTAAGAGTTTCATTTCAAGACGAGATCCTTGGAGAATAGACAGGTTTCTTAGTACAGACTAGGGAGCATAATAATAATAATAATAATAATATTTATTTATGATCCATCATACACTCACAAAGTGAAGTTTGCGAATTTCTTGAAAATGCATGTTGACTCTATCCAGCCCTCCCCCTCTCCGACGCAGCAGCTGGACGCAGAATATTTGAAAACAGAACGCGCCGTGGTCAGGGTTGCCACATGTCGCGCGATAGTGTGAATTGTCACTCTATTCTGATTTTGTCGCTCTTGTCCTTCGTAGGACATACAAATCAATCTATTTCAGAAAATGACCAAATGTGTCATTTTTGCAGCAGGGATTCCGACCAGAACTTCAAGTTTTTTCATGAAAGTAAAATTAAGATGTGTCATTTTTACAGAGGCGATTCCGACCAAAAGTGAACATTTCATGAAAATAAATTTCACTTCCGATTCACTCTCTGTTTTAGGCCAAAAGTCACTCTCTAAATATTTGTGATGTGGCAACCCTGGCCGTGGTTAAAAAGTGGGAACACAAAGCAAAAGAAAAGTAGTCGAAAACAGAAGACAGACCTGATGAACTACCATGTCTTCCAAAAAAAACATCACTTTAAAGCTTCTCATGTCCCTGTTTGTGAAAGAGTCGGCGGACCTTGAAGCCTTTGGCGAAGTTTGTTTTGCGTGACTGAGAAACCCGGCTCGCTAAAGAGTCGAGATTCAAAACGAAACAACGGCGAAAGGTGGGAATTTCAAAAGCTTATAATTCCATAAGCGAGCTTGGGATAATGTAAAAGTCAGAATAAGCAAAAGGGTTCCTTTTAAAAAATTGTCAACAGCTTTAGCTGTCCTCCAGGCCCGTTGACTTATAGCAAAAACACGGAAAACTTTACGTAACCGTTTATTCTGAAGACGTAGGTAGCTTTTGGCATACAATCGTCCGGAACGTATTACGCATTGAAATAGCAAAACAAGCTAAGTGTGAGAATCAGTGAGTTGATCGTAGGAGTCGCCACATGCAGGGGTGTTAGGAGAGCTTTAAGATTTAGAGAGTGGGAGGATATTAACAGGCTTTGTGATGAGATCAGTCTCTCTATCTTCCGTCCTTTGAGCAGGGATAGTATCGACTAGGGACTGTTGAAAAGGCCCAGAGAATTTGCATAGGTTGCGACCTTCACGTGTGCGTTTCTATTGGGCTGGTAGTCCCGGCGGAAAATGCTTCTGGTACGTGGGTCTGACACCCACACGAACTGTTCCTAGACGCAGGTGGAAAAATGTATGTCCAGACGCTAACACACGCTCCACGAAATACCCTTTGTAAATATTCCTTCAGCTCAAACTGGCTGTGAATCATTGTTGACTGTCAAGAGCGATATTTCGGCCCTTCTTCGCAAAGGTCCTCGTCAGGCTGATGGTGAAAGAAACGAACCTGAAACGTAGCGACTTTTCCGTTTTGCGTGATTTTGTAACAAATGATTCCCAGTCAGCTTGGGCCGAAGGAGTATTTATAAAAAAAAGAGCATAATCGCAGCGTTTTAACATGTGAACTCTTGTATATATATATATATTTTATTTGTAACTCACCAAATACACAAGGTGGTAGCGGAGTAAAGAGAAGAACGAAAAACAACACAAGATGAATAACAGTGTACACAAACAAATATTTAGACATAATTTCTAACTGTGCCTGAAAAGTTCCATGAACGAAGTGTTAAAGGATCTGTCTTTACCTATAATAGTAATGCAACCTACTTCCGTAAGCACTCCATTTCTAAACCCGGGGACCCAGTTTCGTAATGTACATTCTAACCCCTCTAGTAAAACCGCCAAACCGCCTTAAAACAGCCAATACCGTGGGTTATTTGTTGAAAGCACAGTATAGTTTTAAAGTACTCAAACATTTTAAAATACTGTAAGCTGAAGAGTAAATAGTGCGAGGTATCCTTTAAGACCTCTTCCTCTTCTAGCTCCAGTTCAACCTCAGTGCCAGTTTCCCCCTTGGCTAACGAGGCCCGGCACCAAATGGACCTCCCTAGACTACAAATCCAGCATCGAAATTAGCCACAGCGAACAACGAGCATCTTCTTTCCCCGAGGAGTCTCACTGGAGCAGCAGTCTTGCCGACTCCAGTCAAGCTTGGTATAGAAGGATCACACGCCATATCGGGGATCCATATTTGCAGAAAAAAGAGGATCCAGTGGCCAGTGGGAGACACCAGTTGCTTGGTAAGGAATTTATGGTGGCAGGAAAGGAAATATAGCTTTTAGGGGTTTATTTTATAAAGGATTTATGACGTGAAGAAGGAATGGAAGCCGGACATGCTTGGTGCAAATAAGGAACATATCTCGACGAAATATCTTTACTTTATGCTATGCTGTTCACAGTAGCTAAATGGACCGAAATAGGGTTTTAGACGGCAATATAATAAAAAGTCAAAATGTACATAGTTTAGGTAAAGTAGGGGATACCCTCTACATTAAGAATAAGAGAATTATTGCCGACCATAATGCTCAAACGTACAAAAATACGGAGTAATTAAATGAAGAAAAAGAATTTGGCCAACTTTATACATTATACCCATACCCATTATACCCACGACATTATCTGTGTGCACTTGAATAAGATTTGACGCGACGAAAAAAGAAAAGAGCCAAAAGTCATTCAGAAGAGAAAACGGTTCAGTTACATAAAAAGGCATATTTGTCACGACATTAGTTATCTTTTGAAAATTTCATCCGCTTCTCTGATACAAAGTAAAAAAAAAAAAAAAGTGGCGATTCGAAGTCGCCAAGTAATGTCTCCGAGAAAATCTGGGTGTTCCAAGTCTTTATTTTTGAATTTGAATAACCTTCCTAGGAGCGAAATAGTTGTATACACAGAATTAAGGGGAACTTCACATCGTATTTGATGTAGATGCTTAATTGATATAGAGATACTTTATTACAGAACTAACTTCACAAGATCGAACTGCCGAACGTTGTGTTTTTTTCAGGTATATGTCATCAAAACAAAACTCAAAAAACTTTCGTCATTTATTCATGATTTCAACGAACACTGGCCCATAGCTCTTTCCGTGGCGTTCGGTTTTTGCATTGATGGAGTTAAGACACCGGAATCTTGAAATAGGTGTTATAAACGTGGTTGAGAACGCAGATTGTTCCCGGACTCGATACAAAGAGCAACACCTCGGGCTGTTAGTCTTCAGTGTCATTAGGCTAATCAAGCCAGTCAGTAGGCTACTCTTAGGACCAATTAATACCAAGCTCACGTGTAACAAGGAGAGCTCCGGTGAGGTATTTGTGTCAATGTAAATATATATTAGTTTATTATAGATATCGGCCATGCAGCAAACGACGCTTTTGTCATTTAAACTTCAAAGAGCTAACAGTTGAAACTACAAAGAACAAATTGTAACACAATTTATTACATTTTTGGGATCCCAAAACGTAAGTGGAGGGATACCTATGACATCGCAAAAGTTGTCCGTCCGTCCGTCTGTAAGCACGATAAATCTCGAAGGGAATGAGATATTTTGATGAAACTTGGTGTGAGGTGAGTTCGTAGATGGGCTCTGTAGCGGGGGGGGGGGAGGGTCAAATTAAGGGACAAACAAAATATTTTTAAGCAGCTATGGGGTTATGGGGTAAGAAGACATGCTGAGCACGATGGTGAAAATCATTTTCTCGCCGGACCAGTAGTTCGTCCGGAATCCGGGAAAAACCGGAAAGTTGGTTAAAAGTAAAAGTTTCATTTGAAGTTGATTAAATGTTTGATTTTGGGGTAAGAAGACATGCTGAGTATGATGGTGACAACCATTTTCTCGCCGGACAAGCAGTTCGTCCGGAATCCGGCCAAAACCGCAAAGTTGGTTCGAAGTAACAGTTTATTACAGTGATTAAATGTTTGATTTAGGGGTAAGAAGACATGGTGAACCCGATGGTGAAAACTCTTCGGACAACTAGTTCGCCTGTAATCCGGCCAAAACCGGAAAATATGTTACAAGCAGTAGCTTTATCTGAAGTTGATTAGATGATAGATTTAGAGGTAAGAAGAGAAGCTGAGTCTGTATATGATGATCATTTTTTACCCGGACATATAATTAGTCCGGAATCCGGTTGTAACCGCATTTTTTGTTTAAGTCAAAGTTTTATTTAAAGTTGATTAGATGTTCTTTATAGGGATAAGGAGATACGCCGGTTCCGTTTCTGAATTTTCTTTTTTTGCTGGACTAGTAGTTCGCTCGGAATTCGGGCGAAACCGCAAATTTGGCAGTAGTAAAGCAGGAAGTTTCGGTCAGTATCGTCAAAATAGATAGAGCTTATAGGGGTATAGATAGATAGGTAGATATACTATCTGAACTCGGTTTTCTCTGATGATTAGCCTGGCGAAGACAAGACCCAGTTGTCTGGATCAAATCTTAGATTTTTGGGATCCCATCGACACCTTTGGTCTTGTTAAATTAAGATAACGAATAGAACAGATACGTCAGCCACTATCCTTTGACAGCGATACTTCGGCCCTTGTTGACAAGGGTCCTCGTCAGGCTGTCACTGACGTTTGAAATCGGAAGAAAAGAACCTGCAATCTTCCATTCTCATTTCATTATCTCCATTTCCCAACGTTGTCCTTGACGTTCGACAGCCTGACGAGGACCTTTGCCAAGAAGGCCCGAAATATCGCTGCCAGAGCATCGTAGCTGAAGTAAGGTATCCCTTTTATCCATAGTTTGAATATATGTCCAGTCAAATTGGGCTTTTCTAAACGTAGTTGTGATCTTCAGATTTCAGATATCAGATATCAGGGACTTGTGGATCGCCGTTGAAGGGTGTGGGGGTGAACGCACCGCTGTTCGCCCAATCTCGGTATTTTATAAGTAGTGCACTGAAAGACAAAACTGCTCCTCAGCTGGGATATTTTTGCATTTTTTTATTTCAGCTCACTACTTATAAAATGTTCCCCTCTCAAAAGTGTCTTCCCCACTAAAATTATATATTTGGTTTACACCATGAGACCCCGCCTTGTGGGTCCTGGTATGTCTACGTGGCTCTGACAGTGGAGTCCCAGACTTCTAAAGTATATTCGAAAAAAAGTGTTTCTGGTTTATGGGTCACGGTACCAGTCCCTTGTGTAAAGTGTCATATATGTATTATTATCAGTCTTTTGGGGAAGGAGCGGGTCTGGGAGGAGGGGTTAGGAAATACACGTATGTGGGACAAGGACAGCTGACAGAGATGAATCCTAGAATTCTTCTACGCTCCTTTCCTACCTTTCTAAACAGTATAACCTCAAACACTACAGGAACTCAGAAAGGAGATAAGCACCGCCTTCGGTTCATTGATGGTATCTTAGTCGCTTCGCCCTCAAATCCTCCCTCCCCTTTACAGAAACGTCACTGGCTAGGGTGTCCTACAACGCGGCACGTAAACCTAAAGTTTTCTTACTGCGTTCGTAGAACTTATTAACGAAACATAAGTATTTTAAATATTTGAATGAGAGTAATCGAGTTTGGTTGTGTAAGCGTAACCGCGCAAGTAGATTGTGAAATAAACTATCTATCCGTCTATCACTTTCATATGTTGTATTCCTTAAAGGATACCTGGATGAACAATTCCAAGTATCATCCCTATCTGTATGACTTCCGTTAACAAAGACTGCATATAATCCAATCCAAATACGCAATAGTGTTTCCAAGCTATGATTTTTGCTCCATTTTGCATCTGTCCTTATTTCAGTACCTAACAATCTTAAAAATGAACAAATGTCTCCAATCAAACCTTCTTCTGGAATATTTTTAACCAGTTAAGCCCAAACATATATCTAGAAGAAATTCCAATACGATCATGTGCATGTGCAAACCTCCAGAAACGAACATCCCTATTTTGAAAACGTCACGTTCAGAAGAATGCTCTCCAAGCTGGCTGCGTATCATGGTTAGTGGCTGCTGAAGCTATGTTTCGGCGTAATCGCATAGCTACAAATCAGAACTAGCGATACAAAAAATGAAGTTTAGCAGCTATAAATCACAAATTTAAACATTTAATTCTTGGTGTTGCTGGAGCTAAAAGCTAGGGCTGAGATTTCATTTTAGAAAGGCTTCTATTGTTTTGTTTCTCCAAGATTAGGATTCGGACATTATTTTCTTCTGTCCTGGTACTAGAGAAGCCGAAACCAACAATCCTCTCACAGGACAAGTAAACATGGGTAATTGGATTTTAGGAAAATGTGGTGCGGTGACATTTTCTTTCGAAATGAAGTCCCGTGCAGAGTCTTGTATGGCTTTAGCGAGACGAATACGGAAACCCTTTCTAATCCGGGGCGAAAGAGTCACCAGCTTTAATCCTTAGGAAGCGTTTCACAAGGGATGGAAATAAACTGGATTTGGGCATTCATGCCGTTAGTTTTACTAGTGGCGGGGTTGCATGGAAGTCTTCCACAGCCATGTGACATGTGGATGTTCTTATGGCCATGATGTTCTTTCTTTCAAGGATTATCTCGTTCAGGCTTCAGTGGAACGGATACTGAAACTCTTTATTAACCCGTTGTGAAGAGTCATATAGCGTTAATCCTTAGTATTAAGTGGTGTTGAATGAATGATTTGATTTATTACATGCAGACTTACGATAAGGCATTTGCACAGTATATACACAAATATAAGTAAATAAATGCTTAACAAGAAATACAGATCGGCGTTGTCACAATATGTACAACAACACCAAAAGATAACAAACAAAAGATAAATAACATCTTTTAATAACAGAACGATAAATCCTATGAACAACGTCTGAAGGAGCTGAAACTGACTACTCTTGTTTTTCGACGACGGCGAGCTGATATGCTTATGACATATAAGTTGACCTCACATGAACAGTCCTCAATTTGTATGCCCATTGTCGAAAGCGTTGGCGCAGATATAGAAGGAGACACTCTAAGAAGCTTTTTAAGCCATCTGTCAGAACCCGACAACGGCAACAGTTCTTCTCATGTCGAGCTGTCAACAAATGGAACAGTCTGACCAACGACACGGTATCAGCACCCAACGAGGAAGCCTTCAAAAAGTCGCTAGATGAAGAGTGGAGTGGTGCGCCCTCGAAGTACTGCTTGGATGCGTCTGATGCCTAACAAATCATCACATCATCAAAGACGGAGAGATTCAACAGATTAAGACTGATACTCAATTATACTGGAGCATTGAGAAGAAATTCTGGAAGCTCCATTAAACAACACAAACAAAAAAAGATACTTAATTCGCTCCGAAGTACGAATTAAGGTAATTAATTAATTAAGGTAATTAATTAATTAAGGTAACACAAACAACGAAACACGAATAGGACAATAAATTTACTGCATTAGCTGGCGCACTGGGCAATGGGCAGGAAGGGCGTTTGGATGATGTCAGAAGATCCTCACTTATTTCTTTTAGTTTGACAGTTGGGTCCAAGGCAAAACACTCCTCCATGATTCAGTGATTGCGCGTGCGACGAGGAAGGTATGAAGAAAACGGAGATATTTGAAATAACATGATCTCATTCGACTGGTGCGTTTTTTCGTGAGAATTATTTCTCAGGAATAATTCTTCTACAAAATTCTTTTTTCCTGAGAATTATTATGTAAGGTTACAGTATATTCGCTCAACAAGCATACCTTTGCTCTAAACTTTGTAACCACTTTGGTTTTTGTGTCCCGTGAAATATGTCTCAAGCTTCAAGGTTTATTATTATCAAACATTAATTAGTACACAGAACTTTAACAGTAGGCCTAATTACCTTTTTTATATATAACATATTCTATAATAGCCACCTTTCTGTGATTGCAGACAGTTACAGGGATTAAGGGAGGAGATTTTTGGGGTAGGCTAGTGGGAATGGATAAAAATGGATTGTTAAAAAAGTATGGGGAGCAAATATTTTAAAGAAATAAGAAATGTTGGGAAGCTCGTCAAGTTAGCTTTAAACACGGGAAAGATTTCTTTTGATGAGGTCATGTGTATGTAATGTAGATAAAAGGATGTTAAAGAGTGTGTTAGTTTGTTTGTGCCATTTCTGTTGCATGATCGCCTGATCTCTTTAATGTGCAAATAATTCATTCATAACATTTTACGGACGAAGTAATTCTGGGCTCTGAACCAGAAAAATTTAGTTTGAAAAGTTCAAAAGGACTCATTAGTATCTTATAGCCGCTGGTAGACTTGACGCGAAACTGCGGAATGTTGGTCGTTCGTCTGCAAGTTCGTGATAAACGCATTGTTTTCTAGGTTAAACATTTCTATCCTCCTGGAATTCCCATCGAGCTTAAGAGATTTATTGCCCGGACTTTTCTTCTCAAAAACATGCTTTTCGCGACGAGAAAGGGGTCCCCTGGCGACAACTATAATAGTAGATACACTTTTCAGCAAGATTGAAAGTAGTTGTTCCTTTGCCAAGAGTAGGTAATTCGAAGGATTCCTGACTCACCAAGGATTCCCGACTCCCGACAGCAACCGCTCGTCTCCAGTGTTTCTATTCAGTACAGCATGCCACTATATAGGTCCGGTGTCTTACCTATAATACTAACGCAATCTACTTCCATAATCACTCCATATATTTCTGAACCCAGAGTCCCCTATTTCGTACGGTATCGTACATTCTAACCCCTCTAACAAAACCAAGCTGATTTTCTCACTTGCCGTGTTTTGCTACCACCTATGTGTATCACGCTGTCGACGGTTGTCTGCGAGAACTTTTTCCATCAGAAAAAACGGCTATGTAAATTGCTTCCGGGTTTTCGCTTATAAAGTCAATGGGTCTCGGAAAAGGCTTGAAACAGCCAAAACCGTGGGTTATTTGGTGAAACCACAGCCTAGTTTTGAAGTATTCAAGTATTTTAAGATACTGTAAGCGGAATTGGATAATGTAGTTAAAATTTTCAGATTCCGGTCATTGGCAGTCCACATGACGGGATTTTAGGGTTATCTTCGATTTGGTTGGAAAACCACGAAATTTTGTACCTGAATTATACAAAAAATCAAATCAGATGAAATCTATGCAATGACGGGATTTTATGGTCATCCATTCTCGGGGCAAACCGGTACGGTAATCATAGTAGGAAGCGGAATTCGAAGAACCAAGTCCAGAACTCGGTCTTCGAAATCTCGCAAAGCATTGGTAAATTTCATTGGACCCACTTATTTCCATCCAGCAAGTCCGTTGGACGCGGTGTCACGCCGCTGAGACAGGATTTGGAAATTCTTAAGTTTATCTGTTCTCAGAGCTATTTACTTTTGTTTCCTTCAACGGAACAGCAACCTAAGGGTATAAGATAAGGCAAATCCATCATACAATCCAGAAGATACAGATGGAGTACATTTAAGAAAGAAAAGAGAAAGAAAAAACTGAAAAAATAACAAAGAATAAATACAGTAGATCAACTTCGTCTTCGAATCAAACAGCTAAACACTGGAAGAGAAAACAAAAATACAAGAGGGATAAGTATTACAATAGGAACCCATTCAAGCGAAGAATACGGGGGATTTTCTGAGAACTTACGATGACGTATCATTACCGTTGGCTTCTTGGAATTCCGTCTGAATCGGGTAGACCCATTTCATGAGAATTTTATGCCAGCATTCCTCTCGTGAAGGACAATTTGAATGGGTGGCACATCCCGATCAGAGAAAATGCTACTGCCGCTATTTTCCAAGCAGGACACAATCCCGGTCGTCTCCGTTTCCTGGTGTTTGAAGAATCGCCCTTCCTCTTCTTTATTGGCCCTTGATGCCACTCTTCACGGAGATCCACTCTGAAGGATGGTGGGTGACGGAAATATGAAGAGAAAAGTCATTTTATCGTTTTTGTTGTGGGGAGGGGGGGGGGGGCCTTATCACCATCGATGGAATATTTATTAGGCACTTAATGGTAGGAGAGGAGGGAGAGGGGCGATCGGAAATCCAAATTTTCTGGATAGAGATTATGTTTATCTTGCTCTTACGAAAGTATAGCAGTGCTGTCGCAGCAATGATAGATGAGACTTCCAGAACATTCAGAGCTGCCTCTTTGCATTTGTAGTTCTTGCGCTGCACGTACAATAGGAAACCCATGGGTAGTGGAACAATTCATGTACTCTTCAGAAGGTAATGGTGTTGCTTCGAAAACTAGTTAAACGTTGAACCTCACGTTGAACATACTCCGGGTTACCAGTTATTTCTTCTTGAAAAAGAGTCAGATGTAAGAAATATAGAGATTTCGTCTTGGAAACTGGCTCTTTTCCTCTATATTCTGGTGACCAGAGCCTCGTTTTTGTTGCACGCTGCAGCTCCGCTTCTCGTCCGCTTCCGGGTTGATTCTTTCTATATTCGTTTTTGCACTGCATTGCTTCCGAGGAAGACGGCAGCGCTTCTCGAGAATCACGGACTTGCTAACCGACCAAGTCCGCGCTTCCCTGCAAGGTGCTGCATCAACTAAGAAGAAATCGCGCGGGCAGTCAATCCAAGAACACATCCTGTGCAGAAGCAAAGAAGTGCTGCAGCAGCGAAGTGGCAGCACTATTACAACAAAAACGAGGCTCAGATCTTCTTAACGAGCGACAGAGCGACTGGGTGACAAATATGTCTCACTTTACAGCACTTCGTCCAGAGGCAGCATGCGCTATTAAAATGACATCTTAAAGGACACCTGAACAATGAAACCATACTTGAACACACCATGGAGAATGCATTTACAGACATGCCCACGGAGAGCATTCTTCTCCTGAGCGTGACGTTTTCAGAATAGGGAAGTTCGTTTCTGGAGGTTTGCACATGCAGACTCCAAGAGAAAAAGCGCAATTCATTCAAATCTTGTACATCACTAGCCGGATCGTATTAGAATATCTTCTAGATATACGTTTGGGCTTAACTGGTTAAAAAAATATTCCAGAAAAAGGGTTGATTGGAGACATTTGTTCATTTCTAAAATTGTTCGGTACTAGATGCAGAATGGAGCAAAAATCATAGCTTGGAAACACTATTTCGTATTTGGATTGGGTTTTCTGTAGGCAATTTTAGCGGAAGTCAAACAGGTAGGGATGATACTTGGTACTCTTCACTCAGGTGTCCTTTAAAGGTAGGTAATGTGTCATGAACTCCGGGTGCCCATTGCCGGAATAAACGGCGCCAGCTAATTCAGTAAATTTGTTGTTCTTTTCCTGTTTCGTTAAGTATTTCTTGTTTTGCGTTAATTTATCTTATTTGTTGCTATATAGATTGTGGTAATGTCGTTCTGTATTTCTTGTTCAGCGTCCAGTTTTTTTTTTTTTCATAGAGCCTACTGTGAAAATGCCTAACTAATAAGCGGCACTTAATAGATTCATTCAGTGGTAGGGAAAATAGTCAGTTTGTGTGTACTACTTCAGAACTTGTACAGAACTAAATAAAATTAATTACACCGCCAAATTTCTGTTTCATTAACGTTCTGACCCCCCCCCCCCAGTACATACATGTAGATGTGGCACCATTACTAGGGATTGGCAAACCATTACACTGTCGGAAGTTAAATAAGAGATAACCCAAGGATGCGCGTTTTCAACCGACAACACTTAGTCTTTTTATTTTTTTTATTGACAAAGTTATATATACACAACTAACATAATACTAACGTAAACAAAAAACAAAATCTATTTATTACGCAAAATCCCAAGGGCTCTATGGCCCGTTGGTTGGGAAACAGCTATCTTTATAATAAAATGAAATAACTCACCAGGTGTACTCGCGAATACAACTGACCTCCACATCACCACCCAACAAAATAAAAAGATAAATAAACAAATTCATCGAGAGCCAACAGTAACATCTAATTTTTTTAAACTATTAAAATAAACAACCATATTCAAACCTTATTATTTTTTTTTTCAATAAATTCAGTTTTCTACTCTAAATTTTAACCAATTAACTACTGTTTTCCAATAATCTTTTAAGGTGTTTTGAACGACCCAAGACTCGGGGACTGCCGGATCTCAGCGGGAATCGAGTTCCAGGCACGCCCTACAACCACTTCTAGGATTTTAGCTGTGATCCGAAACAAAGTCGAAAAAGCATCTGTTGACTTTTGTTCGGAGAAGACAGCAGATGCTCTTTCGGTGGTTTTTGGCTCTTCCTGGCAATACTTGTTATGCATAACATTTTCATGCATAATGTTTGAAAAAATATATCAGCTAACATCCGAAGTGTTATCTGTTGAAATCGCGCATCCTTTAGGTTCTTTAGCTTCAGATATTTTTTTACTTCACCAAAAAAACACAACTACATTGTACAAAAAACTCAACAACCACATTAAAGACAAAAATCCTGTGGGTGGCTGTATCTTCTAACCACCTTTTAACTTGAAATTATTCAATAAAGAATGACATACAAACTAATCTAATGTATTTTCAAAAAATATATTCTGTTACCTCTTATGAAAATTCTGACAGTGTACATTCCATCCACTAGTAGGTGCGATCGATCTTTCAAATTTGGCAGCGCCAGCATTTGAGATCTATGACGCAGTATTCCCGGAAGGATTGTGAGACCTCGTTTCGTGCTTTGTCATGTCGATCTCATGTTAGATCTGTTGCTCCTCTGTGCGTTGGTAACTTTAATCTTGTAAGAGTGCCGAGGGGTCATGGTCAGTGGCATTCAGTGCAAGTCCTGGAAATATTGAACGGTTCCCTAACGACCCATCTCGTGAGCAATGGAGTTCGAAGTTTTACTGACCGTCTGTCTGTCTTGACTGTCTGTCTGTCTTTCTGTCTTGACTGACTGTCTGTCTGTCTGTCTGTCTTGACTGACTGTATGTCTGTCTGTCTGTCTTTCTGTCTGTCTGTCTCTCTTGACTGACTGTCTTTTGACTGACTGTTCTTTTGTGGGAGGAGTTCGAAGATGGCTTTCTTTTGTGGGAGTGGTCAGGTTTCTTGTAAAAATATATGGGTAGCAACCAAAACGTATGTATCCTTGCAGTATTTGTCAGTTCTTTTTGGTAATAATTGGTTGGTCTGCATTTTTCAAACTATCTAGTTGGGGTGAAGGAGGTTTCTGTCTGGGTCTCTTCGTCAAGATTGTTAGGGTACAGCACTGCTCTGGTCCAGAGGCGTCACGTATGGAGGGGGGGGGGGACTTCCCCCACCAATGTTGTCGGCCAGTCGGTAAAAAATAGCGGAGTCGGCGCGAATCGCGGCGATTATTCGTAAAAACAGTCGATTTTTTTCTTGGAAACTCTCGATTTTTCTTCAAAACAGTTGGTTTTTCGTAAAATAGTCTATTATTTCTTAAAAACAGTCGTTTTTCCCTAAAAACTGTGGTTTTTCTGCAAAAACAGTCGGTAACAAGACCTAATGTTTCGATGGGATCTCAAAAATCTGATATTTGATCCAGGCAACTGGGTCTTGTCTTCGCCAGATCTAGTCTTCACCAGGCTAATCATTAGACAAAACCAAGTTCAGATATACCTCTATAAGCCATATCTATTTTGACGATACTGACCGAAACTTCCTGCTTTACTTCTTCCGGTTTTGGCCTGCTTTCCGGTTTCGGCCGAATTCCGAGCGAACTACTTGTCCAGCAAATAAAGAAAATTATTCAGAGTCGAGTTCAGCGTACGGTATCGTCGGTATCTCCTTATCCCTATAAGAACATCTAATCAATTTCAAATAAAACATAAGCTTCTAAAGAAAAAACGGTTACAACCGGATTCCGGACGAATTATATGTCCGGGTAGAAAATGATGTCATATACAGACTCAGCGTCTTCCTTACCCCTAAACTTATTACTTTTAACAAATTTTCCGGTTTTGGCAGGATTCCGGACGAATTAGTTGTCCGGGTAGAAAATGCTTTTCACATAAGTATTCAGCATGTCTGCTTACCCCTAAATCGAACATTTAATCAACTTCAAATCAAACTTTTACTTTTAACTAGGTTTCCGGTTTTTACCGGATTCCAAAAAAAGTACTCCCGGCGAGAAAATGGTTTTCAACATCGTGTTCAGCTTGTCTTCTTACCTCTAAAACTTCAAAGGAAACTTTTACTTTTACAAACTTTCCGTTTTTTGCCGGATTCCGTGCGAACTACTTGTCGGACGAGAAAATGTTTTGCATATTTGCGTTCAGCATCTCTTCTTACCCCATATTCGACTATCATATTAGCTGTTTAAAAATGTTTTGTTTGTCCCTCATTTTGAACCCTACCCCCAAATGTAGGGCTACAGAGCCCATCTACGAACTTGACCTCACCCTTGACCCAAAGAGTCCTCACACCAAGTTTCATCAAAATATCTCATTCCCTTCGAGAGTGATCGTATTAACAGACTTAGGGACAAACGGACAACTTTTACGATGTCATAGGTATCTCTCCACTTACGTTTCGGGATCCCAAAAATTAGCAGTCAGTCGGTAAATACCTTGCCCCCCCCCCCCCAAACAGTTTGGCTAGTAACGCCTCTGCTCTGGTCTCCTGAAGTCATTAAGTAAGGCAATACAATAGACGACCTTCGGCCATAGTCTCATGTGGACATTATAGACTTACCTCCTTATTATACAAGCAGAACCTAAGACTGTTCTCTTGTCTCTCAGAAGTAGCTAAATGCAGACGGCCTGTGGGCCTCCGTAGGGTTTAATCTAGCACTGCTTGTCACCCTCCAACTTCCTAATTTCCGGGGCTTTCCGACATTTATTAAAGTGCTGAATCTTCTTTCAGGTTCTGAGTTGCGAGTTTGGAATCTGACCTTGAACCCATGGTCCGTTCCTTTGGCGGTCAGTGGCTCGAAACATACAGATATTCGCCTCTCCTGCTACGAAGAATATGGGGACTCGACAGAATCGGATGGGGGGATGATGTATGTAGCTGAAATTATGGATGGATGGTGAGTGAAACTGAATTTTTCATGAGGGGATGGGCCACTAAACCGCTTTGGATCAAGGTAGTTTATAGACTGCTCTAGCGGTTTCGAGATATTTGGATGTGCTTTACTGTTTGAGGTATATCGAATTTGGATTTGTGAGGTTATAACTGCCTTTTACCCATCATATTTCAGTTTAATTGCTGTAATCGATTGTTTACTAAATAGGGCATACGATATTGATTGAAGTTATGTGGTCCATGCAGTAGAAGTATGTTTAGTTGAACAGTCACTTAAGTTTGAACAGTGGAGTTTTGGGCCACAAGATAGGATGAAGATCCAAAATTCAGATGTTCTCAGTGGCCCTTAATTTGCTACTTTGGCTAACTGGTAGATCACTTTAATCACAGCAAGTGCCTGAAAATGGCACTGTTCGAGTGAACAATATCTCAAATAAACATACCTTTCCTTGCAGTGGTTGCCAATCTTTCCCGTGCCGTTTACCCCTAACAGGGGCGTCACGTAAGGGGGGAGGGAGGATGCCCCCCCCCCTCCAATGTTGTCCGCCAGTTGGTAAAAGATAGCCGAGTCGGCGCTTTCGCCGCCAACAGTCGGGTTTTCGTAAAAATCGTCGATTTTTTCATAAAAACAGTCGGGTTTTCTTAAGATCAGTCGTTTTTTTGTCAAACCTGTCGTTTTCTTGTTAAAAACCATCGGTAAAACTGACCAGCCAGTCGGTAAATACCCTCCCCCCCCCCAAAAAAAAAAAGCATACCCCTTGCGAGGGTCTCGTACCCCTGTGGGTACGCATACCGACGGCTGGAAACCACGGCTCAACTTTACGCACCACGTAATTTATATATACGATTCCTGCTATACCTACCGTGGTGCATGCGAAACCGCTAACCTATCCGCTGTTTTCAGTACCAGTCAAACTAAAACATAAAGCCAAATTGGCAGGGAGAAAGCTTGAGGACTTGAAAACTTGTTCCTCTTTTGTCTCGTCCTCCGGTTGGAAGCTTAGAGCGTGTTCCACCCTTCTAACAATAGTAACTGTTAGTTACTATTTCCGTTCCAACCTCACCAAAAGTACTACGCTGACCGTTCCAACCTTATCGAAATAGTAACTATTTGCTTACTATGCTCGAGAGCGTATTAAGCGTGGTAACTACGGACCTCTGTAACTGATTGGCTAGATTGCCACGTGGAGTGATATTTTCGAAAAATTAAAAGTTCGTTCCAGCCTTGACGTCAAGAAGCCAAAATTCATGACATCATGCGTAGTAACTACAGCAAGTAGGATGGGACACGCTCGTACGTCCACGACTTCATCACTTACTGCCTCCATAAAAATCAATAAAAGAAAACTGTTTAAAGGAACATAAAACTTGACTCAACCTTGACTCGGCGAGCTAGCTGACATATCAGAGTCCCTGAGTCGATATTGAGAGTAAGAAAAATTCTCGTTACGACTTTTGCAGTTTCAGGGCAGTTTCCGAGAATTCGACTTTTGAGTTAGTAGAAAAAAAGCAAAAGGTTTGTGTGCCGCGAGTAGGGATCGAACGCACGACTTCTTGACTACTACCTCGATACTATCGACACGGCCAAAAGGCGAACTTTTACAGTGCATAAGTGCATAATTACAGTGCAGAAGGGGCAAGGGCCTGCCAGCTAGCTTTGGGAACACTAAGGAGGGGGTTCGAGATAACAAAGAAGGGGGGGGGCTGTTGAAAATAAGTCCCTGTATCTTTATCTAAGCTCCCCAGGTCGGTTTGACGGCCGAAAGTTGGGTAATCAAGTTTTCTGTGCCTTTAAGTGTCATCTTTAGATATGTTAGATAATTTTAGATTTTGTGTTTGTTTGTTCTCTTTACTGCACTTAAGCCCGTCAATGCATTATAGACGGTTCGCAAATTTATTCAGTGGTGAGACGAGGACTGGCTAACCATTTTAGATTTCCTATTCATGTTTTGGAACCAAACGTTGCATGCTGTGTATCCAATAGTAATCATCCTCAATGTTAAAGTGCCGACAAATTCCACTCTCCTCCACAGTTAGGTGATAAAGGGTTTGCTGCCATCTTACCGTGGCGATATAAGCCCTTGCAAACCTGCAAAGCTTGCTATATGATACAGTAGCTGCGTTCTTTGTCACGGGAGTTCTCACCGGTGGTCTTCGGTTTTTCTTATAAGCCGTTTTTGCATCCACCGGTGACTTCTCACCAGTCTTATAGCCCGTTTTTGAACTATCCAGTGTCCGGTTTTATCTCACCAGTGCGGACTAACCAGAACCTGCTCGTGAGCCCGGCTTCAGCGAGGAGTTTGCCGGTTTTCATCAACTCACCGGTGAACCAAAAGAACGCATTTTAAGGGAAGAACGCGGACACTGGTGACCAAACACCAGTGACAGCCCGGAGTGCAACGAACGCAGCTAGGGTTTGCTACCATCTTAACGTGGCGATATAACGCTTGCAAACCTGCAAAGCTTGCTATATGAAACAGGGTTCACTGCCATCTTAACGTGGTGATACAAAGCTAGATTTATTCTTGATGATATGCTGTGCGTCGCCAATGGTTTTTGAGCGTCAGTGGGTTTATCAGCCTAAGGGGTCACGGGAACTCACCCTTGCTGAATGCTGAGTGGGGAGACAAACTGTGGAGATTTGACTGGGATGCACTAGAATCTTCCACTAGACTGTAACCAACCACAGATGCAACAGTCATCACAAGGAGTTATTCAAAAGGATCAAAAGTCCTTATTTCACTCCAAGCTGTGATTTAAGGTAATTGACTTCAGCGGTACTGTTATGCAGCGGTATTCTAGACATGATTCCGAGCGTTTTGAATTATACTTAACTCGTGACTAAAGTCCACCTCATTAAACAGTTTTAGGAAAACAGATGTGTATTTACACTCGACTACAATGTCACAAATAAAATATGCAACAGTACTTGAATGGCAGGTAGGTTTTATTTTTAACCAAAACTTTCAAAATAAAATAACATTCCTAATATCCTATTGCAGCAAAAAGAAAGTCTTTAGGACTTGTGCTGCAATTTATTAATACTACTTGTATTTAATAAATAAATAACTAAGACAACAACTTACAATTATCCACCTAGCCTATGACTTAAATGACAGACAATTAAACGTGAACACTGTACACGACAAGAATCCTTAATATTTACTCTTTACCAGTTACAGCCCCACCCTAAAAACTGTGAAAAAAAAGGAAAAAAAAGAAGAAAAAGACCACACACCCTTCAATATGTATTAATTAAGTGGAAAGGTTTTAGTTTCTTTTTAAACCCGTATAAAGTGGCAGACTCCCCGATGCTAGCCGGCAGATTAGACTTAATTTTAGACTTCACTTTAATATTCTCTCAGCACCGACCTTCCTCAGGTCTGGAGTGTTGCCAGATTGTAATCCAAGAAATACGCCACTAGTTTTCAAAAATACGCACAAAATATGCAAAATTTCTTTTTAACCCGTAACTGCAAGAAATCTCCAAAAACTTACAAGGATTGTCAATAGAACCCAAATATTTTAGTACGCCAGCAAAACAAAAATACGCCAGTCGGTCGTAAAATCCGCCAGGTTGGCAACACTGCAGGTCTGACTGAAAACAGACTAAATTAACTTTTCCTCAATTCTCCATAGAACAGAAATGAGTCAACGGCAGGAAATTCTATATTCACTGGCTGATCAACTGAATGGACTAAGGTGTAGCCGGCTTCTTGGTCAGAGCCCACCTTGGTTACAGTACCTTGGTTCTAGCCTCGAGCCCTCGACTCATGACTGTTTTCCCCACTAACCCTCAAGCTCTGCAATTACTATATTATGGTTGCTTTTTCAGCCATAACGGATACACTTGCATGGATCTCCGCAAAAAGAGCGAGTTCATTATGGAACTTTTTCTGGGTAAGTCCACACTTTTTGCCACTCTATTCGCTTTCCGTTGCTTGGTTTTCTCAGTCAAAATGATGGAACAAATTTCTTCTTAAACTTACGACGCAAGCGCGCGTGGTAAGTTTTCCTTCCTGGAGAGAGAGAGAGAGAAATTTATTGAATACATAAATAAGACACTTCCGTTTAACAACCACCCCAAGAAGTAACCTTGTCTTGGGGGTGGCAAAAAAATAAAAACTGCATTAACTGCATTTATTTTGGACTAAAACTCCTTGAACACCCAACTCTCCGATCCCTTTTACCCCCGGATTTTGAGGTTGAACGCCCAAGGCCACCAAGGCAAGTATCCACCAAAGTCCCGAAGCTCATGCCGATCGCATGTAACCGGGAAAGATATTGTAATAGCTTCATTCCGAAATTTGTTGATTTTTACAATAATGTTATTTTGTCTTAGTTATTTTGTTATGAATTTTATTTCGGTTGTTGACTTCAATGGTTTACTTTTTATTTTGATTACGAATTTGATTTTAACAATTGTTGTATATATTACTTGACAAAGGTCAAACAATTTGGTTGGACAACTACGAAATTTTGTACCTGAATTATACAATAAATCAAAATCAATCAATCAATCATTAATGCAGAACAACTACTGAACAAAGAGGAAACTTCAATTGTCCTAATCGAGACCACAAACCGATCCACAAAAAATGTGTAACGGATAGAGATAATCGATCTCCCCACGTTGGCCCAAAGATACGAGCAGATTGTCCTGAGGTTTGGGAAGTTTCTTCTCTCCAAACCCCAGCATCGAGACATCTTACCACCCACTGCACCGCCCAACAACCGCACGCGTCACCGAAATAAACTGGTTCCAGTAGCTTCGCGAACGAACCGCCACGCAAATTCGTTTGTACCTTTTTTTACGGATTTGTTAAACAAAGCCAGTGATATTTTCTCTTTTTTTTGTTTTTTTTGTGTTAGTTTGTTATTTAGGATAGTGAAGCAACGCAAATTAGCTGTTAGCTGCGATGTTGTTTAAATAAACTTATCTCTCTCTCTCTCTCTAATAATCATCCTCAGAACACCCACAACAAACAATAAATAACAACCTCAACATAATGGAAATTAATACTATTTCTCAAAATTCATACTTACTAAACAAGTTCTGTTTAATTTGACGCTTAAATGAAGGAATATCAGTGATGTTTTTTTAAATTTTGAGCTAATTGCTTCCTACTTCTAAAACCCCTATGAAGCAGAGAAAAGGTAGACTGTGTTGTAACAGCTAAGGGAATACTTATCTGTTCAGAATTTCGGGTATCGTGGTATGGATCGAAGACCTCAAAATAATCAAACCGTCAAAAAATGAAAGATTTTGTCTAGTTAGTCGAGTGTTTCTTGGAACAATCCACTATTGCGAGCGCTGTAGCAGCTTTCAGCTTTCGGTTTTCGGTTTTCACCATATTTTGTGGAGCTCATAACTCGTGAACGAGTGCAAGTATTAAGTTCAAACTTGGTACACTTGTGGTTATTGGGGTCTAGTTGTGCCTTTAGGGGGTCCCGCCCCCCCCCCCCCCCACACCCAACCGGTTCAGGGCAAATGGGCCCAGATTGGCCAGTGAATAATGTTCATAACTTGACCAGAACTGGACATAGGACGATGAAATTTCTTGGACGTGTAGCTCCTAAGGCTGGGAAATTGCTTTTAAGGTTGCACCTCCCCCACCCACACTGTTCATGGGCAACTGAGCCCAGATTGCCCAGGAGTAAAGTTCGTTACCCTTGCCAGGAATCAACAGGTATCAAGTTGAAACTTGGTAGGATTGTGAGCATTGGGGTCTCTTTTTACTTGTTGCGGGTTCCAAACCCCACCCCCTCTTGGTTCAGGGGCAATTGGGCCCAGATTGCCCATTTTTTAATGTTATTAATTTGACAATAAGATAAGGTGATGAAATTGCTTTGTGCTTTAGGATCACAGGGACCGGGGAGAGTTGAACCACCCCCACCCTCCCCGTTCATGGGCAAGTGGGCCCAAAATTGCACATGAAAAAAGTTTTTGACCCGTGGCTGGAATGAAAAAAGGTGTAAATACGCATTTTGATGGGTCCCGACCCCCCCCCCCCCTCCCCTCCCCCGTTCATGGGCAACTGGGCCCAGATTTCCCATGAGTTAAGTTCGTCTATTACTCTTGTATATTTGGGGAGATATATCCATGGATGAGGATTTGGTGTAACATCAACAAACAAGACGACGCGACGTACTTTAATCTTTAAGGAACAGGTGGAAATTGGACTATTTTGTCATATGATCGATGATATGCCGTACTTAATTGACTGTGACAAATAAACCAATTCGTAGTCTGCTACGAATTGGTTTATTGCAGTTCTTATTACCTTGCTAATGAACAAGAGGTTTAAAGGGTGGGATTGGCAGGCAGACCATTCAGTGTTCGAACAAATGCTATTCGTGCAAGATCTTCAACATTTCTTTGGATTTATACTGGTGGTTTGTTTACATTTAAAGCTTTTAAAGGGGGGTGGTTACAAGGTTATTTCAATACTTGTTTGGTTATTGGGGAAGTGAAATGCCTTGGTTCTAAAGCTGTTAGCATATAAACGTGATAAACATTTCACTTTTACACTCCACGCCTGAGCGCTTGCGCACTTGTTTTTAACTTAAAAATGAACAGAACCGTATACAGTTCCCTTAATCTAGAAGCGGGTAATATTTTTAACCGCTCATAAACATCACGTGCTGATTTACGGTGTTGAAGTCTCGCGAGCAATCTAATAGCGTTGTTCTGTATAACCCGTATTGGCCGAATAATAGAAGAGAATTTCCCGAGCCAAACGCTACAACAGTATAAAATGTAAGGGTGGATCAATGCAGTGATCTTGGACTGAAGGAAAAAATAAAAATAATAATTTATTTGTAACCCACTTCATATGAAAAATTTGAAGATTGTGGAGTAACAATGAGAATGAAAGAAAAGTGGATCCTACAGAATAGACAGAAATAAATACAAATCAGCAGAATAAACGAATGAACCCCTGATGTGGAGAAAGCCTTTTGTATTCTTGAACAGATAACGGGTCATGAAACTTTTGAACACTGGTGCTCTACCTCGGTATTATTCTAGCTCGAAGTAAGCTATACTCACACTTGCTATATGGTACAACAACCTTACGTACAGTATTACTAACTGTTTGATCTAATCTAGTAACCTTTCAAAATGTTTCTTGTGTTCTCACTACCTAATTTAAGGCGTTTTTGCGCGACAATCCCGGATTTTAATCCTAGATAACTGATTCATCAGAGAAACAGCGGACCGACAATCGCAGATTGTACAAACGACGATCCGACGATCTTGCTCTGTTGCAAGATTCTCGGATCGACAATCCAAGCACGAATCCGGATTCTCAGATTGTCACAGAAAACGATTTTTCATAATCTGGATTGTCAGAGAAAACGTATTTTCGAGAATCCGGATTGTGAATCGTCAATCTGGATTGTCACGGAAAAACGCCTTTAGGGTGGAAGTAGTTATAGCTCTGATTGCGCTGCACTCACACATTATCACTAACTTCCATCTAATGTAGCATCTTTACACCATTTCTTGTGTTCTCTCTACTAGTCTTGTGGCGAACTATTTTCAAGCCTTGGTTACAACACGCTCGTATTTACAATGTCCTCAATCCTCTCATCTTATTAATCACGTTTTGTGATTTCTGTAGGCTACCTGTTTTAGCGTATAAAAGGTTGCCCTAGATACTGATTGAAGTCTCGTGAAGCGAACATTTGTCAAGAGGAATAATACTGTATATCTCTTTGCTAAGTCTGACAGGGAGGGGGGGCTTCAAGGCAAGAACGGAGTAGGCCTGTGTTTGCTTGTTTGATGCGTTGCTGTAGGTACTATTAAGTATGAATCGTAGAGAGGAAACATAGATAGGTTCAGTTCAGTGTGGTAAGAATTTATTTGTGATGAGTTAAGATTTGTTCACTTTAAGAGTCACTGGACGTGATGTATACGTAAGAAAGAAAATATGCTAAAATATGAACTCCCATAGAGGCATCTATCCCTATGGATTAGGGCTACCTGAAGAACCTGGACTCTTTTTTGGGATCCCAAAACGTAAGTGGAGGGATACCTATGACATCACAAAAGTTGTCCGTCCGTCCGTCTGTCCGTCTGTGCGCGCTATAACTCTCGAAGGGAATGAGATATTTTGATGAAACTTGGTGTGAGGATTTGTTGGGTCAAGGGTAAGGTCAAGTTCGTAGATGGGCTCTGTAGCCCTACATTTAGGGGTGGGGGAGGGGTTTCAAATTAAGGGACAAACAAAATATTTTTAAACAGCTAATGTGATAGTCGATTAGTGAAAACCGTTTTCTCACCGGACAAGTAGTTCGTCCGGAATCCGGCAAAAACCGGGAAGTTGGTGAAAAGTAGAAGTTTTATTTGAAGTTGATAAAATGGTCGTTTTAAGGGTAAAAAGACATGCTGAACACGATGGTGAGAACCATTTTCTCACCGAACAAGTAGTTCGTCCGGAATCCGGCAAAAACCGGAAAGTTGGTTAAAAGTAAAAGTTTCATTTGAAGTTGATTAAATGTTCGGTTTAGGGGTAGAAAGACATATTGAACACGATGGTGAAAATCATTTTCTCGCCGGACAACTACTTCACCCGGAATCCGGCAAAAACCGGAAAACTTGATAAAAGCAAAAGTTTGATAAGATGACAGATTAAGGGGTAAGAAGACAGGCTGAGTCTGTATATGAGAATATTTTTTTACCTGGAGATATAATAAGTCCGGAATCCGGTTGTAACCGGATTTTTTTTTAAGTCAAATTTTTATTCAAAGTTGATTAGATGTTCTTCATAGGGATTTGACGCTGAATTTGTTTCTGAATTTTCTTTTTTTGATGTGCTAGTAGTTTGCTAGGATTTCGGGCGTACCGGAAACTTGGCAGAAGTAAAGCAGGAAGTCTCGGTCAGTATGGTCAAAAACTCATAACTTGGTTTTCTCTGATGATTAGCCTTGCGAAGACTGGATCTGGCGAAGAAAAGACTCTATTGTCTGAATCAAATATTAGATTTTTGGGATCCCATCGACACCTTTGGTCTTGTTACTACTTACATTATTTAATAGTACCTTCCCGTGGCACTGTCCATCCATTCTGTTCACTACCTTCCAATCCCTCAATATATTTATAATCAAGCTTTTGAACGAATGCTTTATTTCTAATAACAGACATCGATCAATAGTTAAGAATAAACAGCACTATTGTAACAGCTCTGTCACTGAATGTAAAGGGCCAACCCAGCTTACACCCTTGTCCCCCTCGAAAATTCCATAGCCTGCCCCAGTTTATAGCCTACTTAAAAGCCTGTATGGTCTCGAAGGTTTCACGAAACGTGAAATTCTTAATTTGCCCAAGTGTGGCCCAGAAAATCGTTGCAATCACAAATAGTCTTGAAATTTCCCAAGTTTCCGGCACCTGAAAGCCTCGTTACAGCACCTTATGTAGCTTCTGCTGCCTCCGGGGCGAAACTGTCACCACCTCCTCTACTCCATGAGCTCTCTGGTCAGGGAATGAATAAATGAATATGTTTTTTTATCCACACACTCGACCCACAAGCTAAAACTCGCAGAAACGCTATTTGTATTTTTTTTGCTGTTATTTCAAATGCCTGTAAATAAAATAAAAAAATTAAATCATTAATGAATAGAACATCGGGCTTGCGCCCTTAGAGCTGACTATTTTTTACTAGAATTTTTCTCCTGTTATATGGCTATCTGCTTGGTAAATTAGTTCGTATTATTATTTTGACTTGGCCGCTAAATTTGACTGCCCCGTTCGAGCCACAAAATCGAAAATGACCTCGAGAGTTAGTTCTAAAATATTAGCCACAGTGCTAGCCACAAAACCTTGTTTGTCGAGGAAATATGCGTATGGACTGTCGGCCATGCAACAATCACGGAAACACACTTTTTAAGCCACAACCGACACAGCCGTGTAAGAAACGGCCAAACACAATGTAGATTGCAGTGAAACACGACGTGTTAATCAAAATAATTTTCATTTGATAGTTCTCTTTACTTTTTAATTTCTAACTTTTCCAGTGTCACGCAAGATTAGTGGTTTGCGCACAAGTTCTGGAATTTAAATAAGGTCTGAGCCCTCCAAAAGTTCGTAATTGAAAAGTGGAATTTTTCCTTGGAACCTGGATCGTTCTAAGGCCTTCATTCAGAAGTTCTAAGCCCTTGAGGTTAAGAGTTGTGTTCGGAAATGGGCTCTAAAAGTAGTCTAGCTTTTAAGCCGTTGACAAGTTTAGAGCTGTAATTCCCTCCATATTCTCAAAGTTAAACTTTTTTTTCGAAATTCCGGCAAAGATTTAGAGATTGTGAGAAATAGGACTATGACGTATTTATTTGCGGGTATCTTATTTTTTACCGTCTCTTCAATAAGAAACTATTTCTGACGTAAATAAATAAATAAAATTTTCCAGTTCAGCGCTTTCAAGCGGACATAGCCCCCCCCCCCCCCCGCTTTCTCCTCGTAGATAAAGTAAAATAGATCCTCAAGTATTAAGCAGAAAGTCCGTAACAAAATTAGCTGAAAAAAACCTGCTGGGATTTATTTCATTTATTTATTTATTAATAGAAAAAGACGTTAAGCCGAAGCTTCTCTTCTGCAAGCACATAATCTTTTACAACATTTTTCAACACTGCATATTACAACAAATATAAACTAAAAAGGGTTCACATACGCGCTATGGCTGAAGGTTGTACCAGCAAGATGTTGTGTTCCAGTGTTCCGCCAGCATAAACAAGGTGCGATCTTTCTGAACAGTGGAAATCGTGTAAACAAGAAAGCTAGTATATTCTGCCTATTAACTATGGATATATTTTAAAATCCCTCTGCTAAAGCTGTTGATAATGAGACACGGGAGGAGGGAGGGGGGTTGCTTACGGAAACTAATCTGCTTGGCGCGCTGAATCGGAAAAAGGCGGATTTGATCGCTCCAAAGTTATCGAAAAAAATCTGTCGCAAACCGGTCTTGTCCAACTTTCTACTGATCATTCTGTCGTTTTATGTTTTCTGGAGTGTCTTTGCTTCTTAAGAGAAAGGCCATTCATTCCAAACCTGGTAGATATTCAGGCAAGCCTAGCTTCACGATACTTAAAATGTTTATATTCGACTTTTGGGAATTAGTCGAATAAGCGTGCCATATTAATAACTAGCCACCTATCGTCTACTCACTAGCTCTCTACCGTCTCTTCGGCAAAAAACTATGTCTGACGTAGCCTAGATAAACAAATGCAATTTGGTTGCTTCAAAATTGTCACAACATTGTCAGAAGTTTCATAACAGAAAACACGAGGATGCGCGGTTTCGACAGATAATGGATAACAGATAACACTTCGGATTTTATCTGCTGTTTTTCAAACTGTTATGCATAGTAAGTGTTACAATCAGGAAGAACCGAAAAACCGCCAAAAAGTATCTGCTTAGTTTTCCGACATCATGACGATAAGGAATAAAGACAGTAGATGCTTTTTTGGCTCTTCCTAACAAAGCTTGTTATGCATAGCATGTTCATGCATAACATGTTAAGGAATAAAGTCAGTAGATGCTTTTTTAGCTCTTCCTTACAAAGCTTGTTGTGCATAACATATTCATGCATGTTCATGCATAACATATGCATGCATAACATAGATAGATAGATAGATTTATTAATTGCGAAGCAGCCCGGCCATGGCAACAAAGAATCACAAAGAAGTATCACATACTAGAAGAAAACGCACAAAACAAAACAACACAAAAGAAAGAAAAAGCTCCTCTCTAATCTTTCTCTTCTCTAATAACCATTTTCAACGTTTCTTTGCATAACGTGTTCATGCATAACGTTTTCAAACAAAACAGATAATACCCGAAGTGTTATCTGTTACGCATTATCTGTTGAAACCCTGAAACCTCGTGTTATCAGTTATGAAACTTCTGACAGTGAAGCTGTCGTCGTACAATAGACGAGCTCAGCTCTAGGTCGGCCTTATTTGACTTTCCGCCGGCCATTCTATATTTCTTATTTCTGGATTCTATCCGCTTCTTGAGATCCAAGACCTTCATGCTCTCTGTAAAACTTGCTGTCGTCATTGCAAGTTTGTTCATTATGTCCCACCTCAGAAACAGAAATATTATTAGGAAGTTCGGTCCCAAGTGTATCTGAGAAGTTACTTTTACGTCACAGGAGATCAGCTTTTTCGTACCTTGCTCGCACCACCCGTTTACTCCCCTATTAGCAATTCAAAATTGAATCCATTTTCCTTCTCAGATCCACAAATACCCTTACTTAGCCATTCTAAGAGGGAGTAAGCCCCCGCCCCCACTGTACTCTTTAGTCCGTACTGGAGAGACATTATATTTACAAAACAAGACCAAAGGTTTCTATGTGATCCCAAAGGGGAATGTTGTTCGTCCAGACAACGCAAGCATGTTACTTATCCCTGATAAACAGCTTGAAATATATAAAGCATTGTTGGGCTTGATTACGGCTGATAAATCCGCTTAGGAAATAGAAAAACAATCAACATGTTTCTCTAGTCCCATTTCAAAGTCCAATCGACTTTTACTAAACTATCGACTTTTTAGTAAATCTTCACTTTTACTAAACTTCGATTATGTCGAATGTCAGGAGAATTATAAAAAGAAAATAAAGTTCAGACACTAATTCAACATGTATGTATGCCGCATGTATGCCCTATGCCGCATCTTTTATCGACTTCAGAAAAATCTTCTTGGTTTGGCCGGACTCATTGGGAACTACAACGGTAATAAAGTAAACTTCAACAAGTGCGCAAGCGCTCAGACGTGGAGTGTAAAAGTAAAACGTGTATCACATTTTATATACAAACAGGTTTAGAACCAAGACATTTCTCGTCCCCAATAACCAAAAAAGTACTGAAATAACCTAATTTGCAATCATCCCACTTTAAAAGCTTTAAATCTAAACAAACCGCCAGTAGCAGCGTAATGCCCCCTTTGTCACAGTTCGTTAAGAACGGCATATCATCGATCAAATGACAAAACAGTCAAGTTTCCAACGGTTCATTAAAGATTAAAGTACGTCGGGTCGTCTTATTTGTTGCTGTTACACCAAATCCTCACCCATAGATATATCTCCCGAATATACAAGAGTTGGACTTGAGACCTGTCATAGACGAACTTAACTCATGGGAAACTGGGCCCAGCTGCCCATGAACGGGAGGGGGGGGGGGGGGGTTTGGACCCATCAGAATTTACAACTATTTTTCCTCAAGTATACCAGCTTAGAGTTTGATTCCAGTCACGGGTCAAAAACTTTTTTCATGGTCAATTTGGGTGGGGTGGTTAAACTCTCCTCAACCCCTATGATCCAAAAGCACAAAGGAATTTCATCGCCTTATCTCCAGTTTTGTTAAAAACATTAAAAAATGGGCAACCTGGACCCAATTGCCCCTGAACCAAGTGGGGGTGGGGTTTGGGACCCGCAAAAAGTAGAGCCACAATCCTACCAAGTTTCAACTTGATACCTGTTTATTCCTATCACGGATAACGAGCTTTAATCCTGGACAATCTGAGCCCAGTTGCCCATGAACGGGGTGGGTGGGGAAGTGCAACTTTAACAGAAATTTCCCAGCCCTAGCATCAACACGTCCAAGGAATTTCATCGTCCTATGTCCAGTTCTGGTCAAGTTATGAACATAATTCACTGGGCAAT
This sequence comes from Branchinecta lynchi, assembly GCA_023053575.1. Classification (NCBI taxonomy): domain Eukaryota; kingdom Metazoa; phylum Arthropoda; class Branchiopoda; order Anostraca; family Branchinectidae; genus Branchinecta; species Branchinecta lynchi. The sequence continues at coordinate 6,492,858 of JAKZAP010000007.1, forward strand.
CTGGGCCCATTTGCCCCTGAACCGGGATGGGGTGGGGCGTGGGACCCCAAAAGGCACAACTAGACCCTAATAACTACAAGTGTGCCAAGTTTGAAGTTGATACTTGCACTGATTCAGGACTTATGAGCTCCACAAAATACGGTGAAAACCGAAAACTGGAAGCCGAAATCTGCTACAGCGCTCGCAATAGGAACACTCTACTAAAAAAAAATTCAGTATGGCTCTTTACCCCTATATCAAACCTCAAATATGTTTCATACAAAAGTGTTACTTTTTCATCGAATTCCGAGCGAAATACTTGCGCGGCAAAAAAAAAGATCAGAGATGGATTCAGCATGTCACCTTACCTGTAAATATCCTTAATTTAAAACTCCCTTCCCCACCCCTTAATATTGGCTACAGAGCCCGTCGACAAACTTGGCCTTTCTTTTGATTAAGATTCCTCTCACCAAGTTTGAACAAATATCTCAACCACCTCGAGAGTTACGGACAACTTTAGTAAAGTCATAGGTATCCCGTCAAAAACATTTTGGGGTCTCAAAAACGGTAACGAAAAGGACAGTTCTCGCGGGAATAAGGGGTTTTGGTTCTGACTGACTCTTGCCATTTTGTGGCAGAACAAGAAACCCATTTGCCACAAAATACTTGTCGGCATTTTTTTCCCCTGTGCTTCCGTTCTGAATAGGTTTGGATACATTCTCGATCCTCAATTCTAAATGGGAACATAAAGTTTAAATGTCATTGTACAGGGCGTTTCACGGACGAAAAAACATGACTGAAACTACGAGAGTTAGCTAACTCATTTTGCATCGGAAACTTCCAAGTTTTGTTGCTGAAGTCGGTCCGTCGATTTAAAGTTTAACTAAAAAGCCAACTAACTTTTGCATAATTTAACTGAAACATACTGCATAATTTGAACTGTTTTAATGTAAACTTTTACTTTTCACCATTTGCTCTAATATTGCTTTCAGAATATCTATGGCCATCCTCACAGCGCAAAATTCTACTATGACGCGTTAATTTTGAATCTTAATATAAACACGACTTTTCAGTGGCCAGTTATCAGCTCGCGGAAGGTAGCTCACTGCGTGAACAATTATTTTTAAATCGATTTCGTCAAGTATTCAACACAGATAAAAGCGCTTAGAGGTACCACAAATCCGACAGTGAAATTCCACTATATGAAAATCAGTTGTTCGGGAATAGCGGAGAAATGAAGCAATGCATTTTTATCGGGTCTTACAGCCTCTTTAATTGAATAAGTGACGGGTAGTTAGATTGTCCCATCTCTGCCCTTTGCGGTTAAACTTTAATGCAGGTGAATGGGAGTTAAGCTCGTTTCAAACGTACTTACTGGAGGTTGTTTGTGCCACAGAAAAGCCCTTCTCCCCTTCGTGTGTAAGAGCTGTAATGGGATTCCCCCGTCCGTAGAATAATATTGTTAGGTATATCGGTTTCAACTTTGGATTTCCTTCTCTTAGTGTTCTTTCTGAAAAATAGGATACGCTTACTAGGGGCTAAGAAAATATGGGAGGCGGCCGTTGTGGGGGGATTCGACGTTTCGAAAAGAATGGATGTATAAGCCGAGAGAGGATGGGGAGCATATAGGAGGGTGGCTCGTTCAAATATGACTTGTAACACGGATTGCTGGTGGAGGGGAGAAATTTGTTGCGGAGGGAAAGAAAATGTGTGTTAGTTTAATTTTGTTTAACTTCCGGAATCTGGAATCTACCATTCCTAAGCCCCATAACTTTGCAAAGCACGATAAGTTTTGTGCCATGAAGACATGGAGTAAGAAAATCTTTTAGCTGTTTACCTTCACGCATACCTTCATTGTCTTATTCACAGTTATGTGTAGTGTATAATGATATTGCGAATAACCCCTGGGTTTCCAGACACTTTTTCGGCACTTTTAACTTTCCAGTCCAACTCGCTTTGTAAAATCCGGAAGCCTTCCTGTGCCGTTCATATTCCGGTGACGTCCGAAGTCCGAACCGGAGATAGACAAGAAATGGGTTGTATAGAAATAATGGGGAGTAACAGATTTTAAAGAAATAGGAACGTAAGTTGGTTTCTTTAGTAAGTAAAGCACAGAGGGTATCATTTTGTATCTTTCCGCTGGCCTCTTTTTAATCGATCCCTTTATTCGGGATAGACTAAAAAGAGGCACGGCACAGCCCGGCATGGCTCCAGGAGGCACGAGTAATAAAAAGAGATTAGGAAGTAGTAGAAGTAGACAAGTAAGTGAGAGTTCGTTACTCCAGAGCCTAGAAGAAGGCAGTTAGCTTTAAAAAAGGCTCCTACACTGTGTCGTACCGTGCCTCTTTTTAGTCGATCCCGATTTATCCTTGTTCTTTAGCTCATACTCACATTCAAGTCACTGACTAATAAAAAAGACCCATTTACAAGTACAAGTAGGTGGCTCTGGTAACTTTTGTGTCCCACAAAATTGTATGTCAAGGCGGCAATTTTTGGCGCTACTTTTATTGCACTGTGATTGCTGACCAGAAATTTTCCTTTCTGTTTACCTAGCTAAAAAAATTGCTGGAGGTGTTTTTGATGGCGTGTGTTTTAAAATTGGCAGTTCTAACTGTCGAAATTATTTTTAATTTCTTTCCTCTTCGTTTTTAATTTCCGAAACGCAACAAAATCACATTGTCAATTTACATATATTGTACAAAATTATCCTAATTTCGACGTCACCTTTGACGTCATTGGCTTCCAGAATCTTAAATCTCGAACATTTTTGCTTTGCACGGCACTAGGAAAGACTGATGCGACCCCGGGTGTAAAATAAATGATATGAAAATTCTAGGTTAGTGACTGAAAGTAGACAAACAGGGTGGAGTCAAAGAATGAATGAGTATAGTGGATCGAATGGCTGCTTTATTACTGTGTTGGTATAGTTTTTGTCACATGTTAGCCTTATAGCTTTAATAGGCAAGCTAATAAGCAAATAAATAATTCATTCATTCATTCTTCTACCGTAGGTTAAGAGTGGCTTCAGGCCAACCCAGGGTGTAACTGAAAGTACGCCACTGTGTAGCCTATAACTGCTTCTTCGTATTTGTTCCCCGTTTTCACTGTTCTTCAAAACTCGGATTCTCTCTCTCCAAGAAAGAGTGTCTATGTCCTTTGGCGTGCTTTTTACGGAAACCTTGGGTTAAACTCGTGACATTTTCCAGGGCTATCTCATTCAAAACACCAGGCTTAATTACAGAAAATCACGAGCGGCTTAAGCCGAAAACTGGGGGACGTCGAATGGCAGAGCGATAATTAAACTGGACTCAAATCCAGGAACTATTGTTATTTTAGGAGAGAGAACTTCGAGGAGCAAAACGTGCATGGGAGAACAAAATCTCATAATAGCAAACTAAGCGAATTAACTAATTAGTCTTGGGCTAAGAGATCAATTCGAGGGGAACAGAGCCTAGAGTTTTGATTGAACCGGGGGACGTGCTTGGAACTTTGACAACGAGTGTGTTCCACCCTACCCCCCGTAGTTACTACGCATGGCGTCACGCATTTTGGGTTCTTGGCTTCAAGGCTGGAACGTATTTTTCTATTTTCGCCAATCACTCCACGGGGTAATCCAGCGAATCACGTTACGGAGATCCGTATAGCTTATTACGCTCCCGAGCATGATAAGGAAATAGTTACTATTAGCTTGTTATTAGTTAATATTTTGAGAAGGTTGGAACGGTTAGCGTAGTAAGTTATCGTGGGGTTGGAACCGAAATAATAACTAATAGTTACTCTTGTTAGAAGGGTGAAACATGCTCAAAGTGGTGAAAAAAATCTAGTAAACTGAGCATCTAGTTCACCTAGTTTGCAGTTGCCAGACTCCGAGTCTGTGCTGTCTGTGCTGTACGGTGTGACGTTCGGATCCGCCTTTTTGGTTTAACTGAGTGCTGTTTGTAAAGACGGCCATCCCGTTTGTTTAAAACGGCATCGAAGTTCCCGATTCCGCTGGGAATTTGTGGAACCAGTTGCGGAATTCAGGACGTAAGAAGCTGCGGTGTAGACAGAGTATGCCAAGCTGTATTCGAAGGCGAATTCAGCGTGGCCGGAAAGAGACAACGAAAACAAAAGGTCAATGAGCAAACACGCTGCTGTTTTGGACGAAGTCTTGTCTTTAGTTGCGTTTTTGCTGATACCATGGTATCTGTTACCACAGTAACTGAATCTGCAATTAGTCTTTTTGCAGTTATCGTGGTATCTGATACACGGTGCTGTGCAAAAACGACTATTGCCGAAATTCTACTTTTGGAAATCATCACAAAAGAAAAACAGATATCCAGTTACATCACTAAGTGCTAAACTTCTTTCTCACCAGTCTGACAAAATTTAATGAAAGTGAGATGACTTTTCGGATACCACGACCAGTCACAACGGTCGGACCGTAGTATCTGAATATCTGATACCACGATAACTGCCCAGATACCACGATAACTGCCCAGATACCACGATAACTGCAAAAACGCCTTTTGACCGTGGTAGCAATAGACCAACTCGTAGCAATAGCCCCAAGTATTCCTCTTATACTCCTTATGCACTTGTTAGAAAGGCAGACATTTTCTTCCTTGGAACATCGCATGCTGTCACTCTCCCAGTTTCTTGTATTGAAATCTAATCTAAAATCCACCTATTTCAGAATTCTCTTGCATATCATCACAGTACATTTTCCAATATCCAACTTGACCACCCACTTGTTTCTTCCCAATTCTTTCTTTTGGCCGTGCTACATAGGCTGCGAAAAGTGACTAAATTACGGATATAATAATAAAGAATAGGGTTAGACCTCGCAGTGATGTAACCAGACAAACTACAATTGTGAAGTGTTGACGTTTGTCGACGGATAGGATTGCTTCGGTGTGGTTATTTTAAACCTTCTACCCTCAGTGATGACTCTGCTCGGTTTTTCTGGTATTCACATTGTTGTTTATTGACACGATTTGACCCTTTATTCAGTCTACAGTATTGTTGACCGAAAAACGTAGATCGGCTCTTCAGCCCATATTTTCTACATACTAGTTTTCAGTAGAAAACCATTTGCCTCTAGTTGTTCCTTGGACTTACACCGCCCATTTCCCTATCGCTTCTCACCCCGATCTGCCCGTATCATCGAGGCCCAGATGCACATGACATTGTCGCTGACCAATCTACCACGGTCGTCCGTTAATTGTTCTTTACGAGACTGATTTCTTTGATTCTTGACAATCCCCAAGTGATAAATTCTGGTCGGTCTAATATCAGCCCTCTAACTTCCCTGGTTTTCTAGGTTCTCCCGCACGTCGACCGGAAGATGCCTGCCTCCCCCCGTATTTTACAGAGGGCAGCGTCCGCAGTGTGACCTATGTGGGTAAGTTCAGACGATTTACGGGAGTGAAAACTGGGAGGGAGAAGCGAGGAATTTGCAGCATGGCTTCGTTCTCAGACTGTAATAAAAAATCATGCAGTATTTGCTACTGGGGTTAATCTTGTATCTACTGAGATAACATTATCTTTAATTCGGATTAATCTTATCCCAGTAGAGATAAGATTAATCCCAGTAGCAAATACTGCAGTTACCTTTAGTCCTTACTCGGAGAAACTTTTTACAGTGTAGATGCCATGCTTGGCGGAAGGCTAAAGATATAAACGGAAGGCTAGATAGCATATATTTATAATAGGGGCGTTTGTTGTATCAAGACTATTGCTGGTCTTTTCTTACCAGTGTCCGGTGTCTATATTGTGTTCTTCATCTCAACCGATGATCTTACTAGAACCGATCTCCCGAGCACGTTCTGGTTAGTTCGAAAATGGGTTTTAGATTATACTGTAAAAAGTTTCTCCGAATAAGGATGCAGTAACTTGCTACTGGGATTGATCTTATCTATATTGGGATAAGATTAATCCGAATTAGGGGGTAATCTTATCTCAATAAATATAAAATAAATCCCAGTTGCAAGTACTGCAAGATTTTTTTTTTACAGTGTAGGGAGCAGTCACCACAGAATACAGAAACGCCCCTATACACTGTACAAAGTTTCTCCGAGCAAGGATTAAAGTTAACTGCAGTATTTGCTACTGGGTCTACCGGGATAAGATTAACCTGAATTTAGAGATAATCTTATCTCAAAAGAGACAAGGACCAGTAGCAAATTCTGCAAGATTTTGTTTACAGTTCAGGTAAAAGAAGAGATGACCAGTCAGTGTTGCGGAACAAAGAACGCAGACAACAAACTACATAAGGCGTATTCTCGCCGTTCACCGAGGACTCCTCGTGGAATCGAAGGGAACGGCGAGAAGAGAGGGAGTCACTCCACGCGGACTCCACCGACGGGAAACAACGAGAACACGGAGAATGCTTCTAAAATGGATTTTTTTCGAAAAAACAATTATGCAGTTGACGAAATCAGTCTGGATCCACTATATTTTTGGTTTTGTTTATTCTGATTCTTTTAAATTTATTTTACATTGCACCAACACCAGCAAAATTTGATTCCCCTACGAATCTGAAAGGGATTCCTTTTTGATGATGGTGATGATAATCGGAGCATTCCCCGTCCGTGGTGACTCACGAGAATACGGGGGAGTGAGTCCCCTGGGACAAACCAAAACACGGGGGGACTCCTCAAGTGGACCTCCTCGGGAACGGCGAGAATACGCCTATAAAAGGAAGGCTCTAAAGCTCTACATAACTCCAAGGAAGTGGGAGTAGCCGTACTGATCCCAGTTAAAAAAGCATATCTTATAAAACACTTGAAACTATTAGTCGCTTAAGCATTAACCAACATGTTCGGTAAGGTTGTTCCAAAGACCAACAGTTCTGTTTCTTCTTATACTGTTCTTGCTTAGACACATTCTTGTGTAATCGTGATTTGCAAGCCTGGACACGTGGCCTCTGTGATGACGGTTAATGCTGAATTTTGCAATATCTCCGCAAATGGATGAACAATAGCATTGTTCAAGATCTAGTAACGTTCAAAGAAGCATATTCAATTCAATTCATTTATTTGTATCCGCCAAAGCTGACGAGTAAAGAAAATATAATAAAATACGCACAATCGGTCTACAACTAATATAATAACTAGCCCACATACTCTCATAAAAATCTACGTCATTTAAAAATAATTAGCCTACACTACCCTAAATCAATTCTACCTAACACTTTACCCAAAATACAATCAACGCAACGCATCGGACAAAGTGTGCTTTATGGTATACATTTTAGAAAAAAATGTTTTCCTTTCTTTTTCAAAATATCAATGGGGTTTTTTAAACCATAATTTTCCATCATAAAAGAACTGGATTGATATTTCGAAAACCGGCATAAAAATTTCCAAAAAATAAAAAAAAGTAGTTTTAATACGAGAATATCTCTACTGTGTGAACAGGAAACATATGAAAACATCGAATGATCATGTTTCCCGCCATAATATTTATAGTTGCGTTCTTGCAGATACCATGGTATCTGATACCACAGTGACTGGATCTGCATTTTGTTGTTTTTGCAATTACCGTGGGATCTGATACTACAGTTTCTTTGCAAAAACGACAATTGCCGAATTAGCGCTGTTAGAAGTGTTCCCAAAGGAAAAACTGACATCCACTTACATCACAAGTGCCAAACTTCATTCCTACCAATTTGACAAAATTCGAGGTTCAGGTGCTGCTGATGATGAAGTTTTTCGGACCATGACCACTTACCACGGTTACTGGCCGGGTACCACGATAATTGCAAAAACGCCTTTTGACCGTGGTAACAAATCGGTAACTGCGATAAAGACTTTAGACCGTAGTATCAGATACCCATGGTATCTGCAAAAGCGCAACTACTGATCATTTTTCACCTATCAAATGCACAAGGGATACATGGAGTAGGAAAAAAATAAAGAAAAGGAAAAAAAATAGGAGGAAAAAATAAAGAGACTACGACAACTTAACCTATCTACAAATCTAAACTACTGTAAAAGAATGCTCTTCCATTGGTGCTTACATTTTTTTTTATTCTCTGAATAAGTTGTCCAACTGCTGTAAGTGGGTCAGTGATTATTGTAGGTTACGGCTATGTTACTATACTCTATATAAATAAGTCCAAAACACGCCAGTGAACCTAGGGAAGAACAAGAAACGTGGCCCGAAGGATGACACAAACCCTGTGTCAACCAATAAACGGTCCCCGGCGGTTCTTCATCGGCAAGTAGAGTTAGTCATCAAGAATATTTCGGCCATGGGCTTCACATTGCTGACATGCGACTTCTTGCTGGCGGCGGCCCACGGATCGCTTTTTACAAATTTACAGCTGCACTTGAACTGACCATCTGCACATTCAGCACCACTACCTTCATCAGAACCACTTCCAGCCATAGTTGCAAATAAAGGGGTCCTAAATGGGTATTCAGGGTCTTCACTTTTTAATTTTGCCCAAACTGCACCGTTCAGACTTACCAACGTTCAAAGAAGCCTACCTCTGCTGCATCTCACTAGTACCTAATAGATTGCCTAATGTGTAAATATTTGCATCATTACGCTGCTATTACCGCGGAATAACGAAGTGTTTATAGTTAAAGTCGGACAGAATAACGCTAGGAATTGGCCGTAAAACCAAAGCATTTCCTATCTTATGACGCCAGTAAAAATGCTCCAAACATCGTTGGGAACAGAGTAAAAAACAAAAATATCGCTATCTTTCCCCTTTTATGGGTGATGTTTTCGAATGTAAAAGTGTTAAAGGGCTGGAGAGCGAGATGACTATCCCCAGTCGTTTTATCCTATTGTTCGATCTGCGAAAGATTTTCGCAGCCAAAAATTAAGGAAGCGCATTGTGATATTTCTTTTCTATCTTCTGAGTTTCTGGGCAATTTTTTGGATTTCCTGCCATTTTGCCTCGAGCCCATATTCTGCCATGGCAAATACGTCAGAAATAAATAAAACCCAAAACAAATTTAGTCCCTGGAGGCTCCCATCAAGGTCGTATCCAGGGGGGGAGGTTGAACCTCCCCCCCCCCCAAACGTGCAAAAATCATCAATTTTATAGGCTTTTCCCTCTGATCTATGTCTTTTTTGTACTTTTTTGTCCGACCGACAGTAAAAAAAAACAACCGAAAGGCACCCCCCCCCCCCCCCCCCCCCCCCCCGAAATAAATTCCTGGATACGGGCCTGGCTCCCATATCCGTTGGCTAGGGGCGCTAGGGCTAACATGAGGAACCTTGACAGTTGATTTATATATATTTGTTTTCATTGTTTCATCGTTTTACCAGCTGTGTTATATTGTTTTTGTCTTTATGTCACAAAGACTGATCTTAAGCAAATGAGGTTTGCTGTTTTTGTTATTTCAAATCCCTTTTGCACCTACTCAGATCGGTCCGAAATAGAAATTATTTCTTGCTGTTATCAACACATATGGTATAAAACAGTTGACGAGGTTTATCAGTGTCCGGAACCCCACCAAAACTCACAACCGTCGTGTCTATCTGCTCAGTTTGGACTTAAGATCAGTCGACCTTTCAAGACCTTGATAACACTACACAAACTGTCAGAAGTTTTCTCATAAATCCCGCCCCAGCCCGAGATGAAGCAATCCAGAATCCGAAATGCTAGTCCGATCCTCACATATTAAGAGCGTGTTCCACCCTACTTACCGTAGTTACTACGCATGACGTCACGAATTCTGGCTTTTTGCCGTCAAGGCTGGAACGACTTTTCTATTTTCCAGCAGGATATCATGCCACGGGCGATTCCGTCCAATCACGTAACAGAGATGCGTAGTTACTACGCTCCCGAGCATGGTAAGCAAATAGTAACTATTAGTTACTATTTGGAGAAGGTTGGAACGGTCAGCGTAGTAACTTTTCGTGAGGATGGAACGGAAATAGTAACTAATAGTAACTATTGTTAGAAGGATGGAACACGCTCTAAATATACCGAGCTCTAGTTTACAGGTCCGATATCTAGGTTTCTCATGTTCTAGCTAGTGTTATTTTTTTCCAAATCAGGAATAAGTAAGACTTTTTTTTTCTAGTTTATTGATTATTACATTTTGCGTTTAGCTTTTAGCTTGCGCCGATTAACCTTACAACCTGTCACGTTCGCTTCTACTACCAGATATTTAATATTCTGCTCTTTTATTGATATTATATTAATTAAGATTGGTTAAAACGGCAAAGGCCTATTCTCTCCGCCCGTCCCTTCTATCTTCGAGAAGAGGCGTGGAGCATACCTTTCTGAAGAAACCTTTCAACTTACTGAGAAAACTTTTGGTCAAAACGGCAAAGTCCTCTCCCCCCCCCCCCCCCCCCGCCACTCTCTCTTATCCAGTGTTGCGATGGGTGGTACAATTGTCCCAGATTTAGTACTTTTCTCTCTTACTGTACTTTTTCTTTAGTACTTTTCTCTGTGACTTCTCTCTGAATATCTGTAAAAACTTTATTTAGAGTCGGAAAATCAGTAGGAAATTACGTTGAACTGGCACAAATTTAGTACATTTTCTCTAAAACTAAGAAAAAGAACTTGACTACTTGACTTATCGTGCTAAATTTGGTGATTTACGTAGAGTTCTATGTCGGAGAGGCATTTTTGTGTCCGTGTGGCTCAAGGATCCAGTCGAATTTCTTCGCGACCCAACCGCTTTTCCTTTCTGGCAGATTTTGTGTGACTTCCCAGCTCCTAGCTACATAGGTTTGGCAGAAGTAATGACCTCGAGAGGCACATTCCTCGATAGGCGCATTCCTTCGTGTCAAGCTCTATCCAAAAGATGCACATAAAGGAGGATAGAAAAGAAAACGGGAGAAGAGAGAAAAATAAGCGAATAGCAAGATATTGTAGAGATAAGGGCGTGTTGTGCGAACCAGCGCAACACTCGAAAAAAAAAATTTGGAGACTGGTACAATTTTTCCCGGGAAGTACATTTTTAGATCTACGTCTAGTACAATTCAAAAAATCAGTATCGCAACACTGCTTCTATCCTCTTGAAGGCTGCCGTGAAGCAGACCTTTCTGAAGAAAAAAAAACCTTTGACGTTTCACTGAAATGCTCCGCATTCGTCAAAATGGCCTCTCTTAGGCTCCCTCTAGCGTTTAAGGGCTGTTCCTACCACCGACAAAGTTATCTCCCTAGTTTACTGAGGGGAGACTCGGGAAAAGCTCGATCATCAGAAAACGTCAATCAAAAGGGAAATAAAATAACGACTGACTTTATCCGGGACGGAATTGATTTTCCGGACGCCATGATTTGTCGCAAATAGAAGAGACATGAAACGTGACGTGACGTTTATTGGACACAGTCGAGAATAGGGATTTTGATTTACTAGGCGGAAAACTGCCGTAAGGAAAGCAATTTTCTTAGACCCTTCCTCGCGTAGAACAAATGCATAGTAGCATTATAATAAGAGTAAGGGGGGGGGGGGTTCTTTCCCTACCAAGTAAGGGTCACCTATTAAAGTCTACCTCAAATCCCTGTTTTGGACAGGCTATGCCAAACTTTAATTATAAATGAACAGAACATTAATCACCAGTCCACCAGTATCTAAAAGGGGATAAATTTAATATGCCTGCTCTGTCTTTTGCTTCCTGCCTGCTCTGTCTGACTCGACGCCGGCCCACTGGCCTCTCTCCTATACATATACTGTCGGACCAACATAAAGGAATCTGACTGGTTGTTTTCCGAACTTCACTCAAATCATCAATATTTGATTGAGTTAAGGACGGCCACAGGACGGATACAGGTATCCGTGGCCTGGATTTCGCTTTTCTTGCATCTGATGTGCTCCACTCCCCCCTCCCTCACTTCCTCCAAATAATCTAATTGCCTAATTTTACTCATTGTTAGTCAGCACACGAAATGGTGAAGTCAGGGCGGGAGAACACGGTTTACACAGAACTAGGGAACATAAGGGGGTCACTTTTTAAGAGAACTTGCTTGCTATGGCGGAAGCCAGTGTGGCGTAAGGAACCAAGATCCGACTGTTGCTGCCTAGGAATTAATAATAAAACAACAAAAGCCTGAGCGCGAGTCTGCCTTTACTAGGCGACGAACTTGGCCTTCGAACTTGGCCTTACTAAAATGAAGAAAAGATGTTAAGTTTAGCTCAGGCTGAATCCTCGCTTGTGCTGCAAATTTAACCTTGTTCTTCAGAGAAGCAAGCGATTTAAGTGTCCGTTCGTCTAAATGTGTGTTTGTACATGGGAGAGGACCGTTTCTTAACCCTAAAGGGGTGTCCAGCTTTTTACACCACTAACTTCGCTACAATGCTACTTCTTGACAAAATCGTTGTTAAAGTAATTGTGAAGCCATCAGCCTGCTATGCAAAAGCCAAGAGCCCACAGATCGGGAAATTGTGTTCGTATGGGTGAATCCGTCAGAGCCTAACAGAAACACTTCAATCCGCGCACCTCAGTTTTTATGCGTCGTCGAGGGAATGATTTGCCCGCTCCATTGGTGCTTCGCTAGACAGCTCCACTTAACGTTCTGCGTCTGGTTCATTAATTGGTTTCCTCTCGTCTTGTAACTCTGTTGATAATAGCTGTTCCCTCTTCTAGCTTCCTCGATTCCGACAGTCCCGTGTCCTAATCCTGGGAAGCACGTTGTAACATGGCAGCATCGTGAGTCAGCATTGGAGCAAACACCACAATGCTCGGAGCAGGGTCAAAGTTTCGAAGTAGGGTGCAGAAGTTCGGAGATGATGGACATGAAAGAGAATTGTAATGTCATCTCGCAAGCTTCAGAAGGTAATTTAATTTCTCGATATTACAGAGATAGAAAGTTCAAGGTGAGATCGTGGAGGATTCTTCGATTGAGTGCCCGGCGTGTTGAGATTTGTATGGTTCTAAAGCTCCGAGATGGACAAAAGTTTTTCAAGGTTCATATTCTGCTCTTCTCTGTAGTGCTCTTCTAAGGCATGACCGGACAGCAGTCATTCCTACAGTTAAATCAGTCCTTAGGTTCAAACTCTCCCAAGTCCCAATGAAGAGAAATGAGACACCGCGGAGAAAACCTGGGCCCTAGATTAACCACCCGAGAATTCAGTCTGAGAAGTCGTAGCCACAAAAAAGTTCGTTGATGAGAAACATTCAGGTAGCAATGATCGGTCAAGCTTAAAGTTTAAGTGATAAAAAGCCAAACTTATTTTTTGTCATTTAATTGAATACACTAAATTATTTGGATTCTGCAAAGGGATTTTTTCGTTTTCCACTATCTGCTCTAGTTATGACGTTCACAATATCTGCAGCTGTCCCCACAGCGTAAATTCTACTACGACGCGAAACATTTTAATCTCAACACAAACGCGGCTTTTCAGTGGGTAGTGGTATGATTGGTGCTTAGTGACTGAACAAAACAAATCATAAATCTTTCTCATCTTAAGGCATATGAATATATGAATATGAGTATGAATATGAATATATTTAATAGCCAATTGGCCGTACAAAATACATAAGTTACAATACACTTTACATCACTCAATACTTATACTTATAAACAAAAATGTAAGCGCATAGAGGTACCACAAATCACACGGAAATTTCACTTTTTGAAAGAGCAAGAACAAATAACGAGACAGAACTGCTGTCTCCCTTTCCCGGCCATACAAACATGCTGAGTTGAGTAAAATACGGCCGACTCCCGACGCAAACGAGCGGAGGTTACAAGCTTCGCACCAAATCATGTTTCGTTACCTCTACAAATAGCTATATCGCTATTAAGTCGCTGAAGAGGAAATCTAGCAGTCAAAGCTGATTGGTTCTATGGATGTGCTCCAGAGCGGGTCGGCGCGCGGAGTAGGCCTCCTGTTAGCCTCCTTCAGTATTTCTTGTGCGGTAAGCCACGGTGAAGAGAGAAGAGGAGTAAACGGGTATCATTACCAACTCGAAGCAAGAGGTCCGCTCGACTTTGTCGGGGTTTTCATAGTCGTTGCATGCGACTAAAGACAGAAGTTCTATTTGTTCTTGGTTAGAGCAAGATTAGAGTCACTAAGTTTTTCGATATTACACTACTGCGCGCTTATTGCGGATCGAAACAAAATCAGGATTATGCATACGCTTCTCGAAACTTGAAGCATGCAGAGCACACTCATATGCGTTGACTCTTGCCACCGATGGGCTGACGAAAATAATGTTAGGGCGAGTAAAAGCCTGTTGGCGATTTTTCTTTGCGCGCGTATGGGTGTGATATGTTGATAAGTGTGATGATTCCGGCACCATTATCAAATCCATATGGAAATTGTTGTTGTTTTTAGTTTTGTGATGAAAGTTTAGAAAATCCGGTAGGGAAAGCCTGGTTGTTTGTCTACGCAGAGGATGAAAGAGTCTGGCGGAAGTTTTACATCCTTCGGGGCGAGGTTTAATATGTGTTTAAATCTGCTTCGTGGGACCTAGCAACCGAATACGAATAAAAGTAACATTCCCGGACTGCTTTCCGCGAAAAAGCCCACAACATTTACATCAACTTGATTGGATTGCTTGATCTGCATTTTCCTTTTCCCCCCCGTGCTCCTTAGAAACCACACGCACTGCACGGCTACATGTTCAACATTCCTGCAGTCATTTTGTCGCATAATCAACATCAAACCATGTAGCAACTTCCGAATATTTGAAAAGTGCGCCATTGTTCCCTCGAGAATATTGGAATTTTTCGGAACGGTTTTTAACCGAAAATGCTTTCAAGGGTTCCAGCAGACCTTTCCAATATCACCTCCTTGAATTAGATAAAGCTTTCTTTTATTTGATATTTGGAGGGACACATATTGAATCACACCTGTTGTCTAATATACCGTTGCTTCATCGTTCACTGATAATCACGCTGAACTCACAAGCGAAGGGTCGCTGGTTCGAGTCTCTGTGTTGCCTACCTTTTTGTTTTGGTCCAAGTGGCTTGTAAGTCAAGCCAAAGTCGACCCAGCTTATGAATGAGTACCTAAAGGATTGCAGGGAAAAGCATCGGGAGGCGTCGGATGACTCTCCCAGCCACGCATTGCAATCCATGCGATGCGCTACAACGCTGGCTATGTCATATATTCCTTGCAGTCTCGATAAACTTTCGTCTTTTGCTACTTAGTGTTTTTGAGATCCCCAAAAGTAGGCTACTGTATATCTAACACAAGAAGTTTTCCACTATTCTGTGTGCCTGTCCGTCTTTTCTCTGCTTTTCAGGGTCAAGGTATAGGTTAGATTTGGAAATGGTAGCTCAATGTTTAGGGGTAGGGAAGTGGGTTTCAAATTAAGGCGTGAACAGGTTATTTGTTCAGCTAAGGGCGCTTCTGGCGGTCTGGAAAGCTCTGCGAGCTTATGCGCCGGCTGTTTTCGCGACTTCGGCTAAAACTCGCTTCGCTTTCCAGAGATGTCCTCCCACTCCGCTAGTTTCCGCCAGTGACTTGGAAAGCGAATCCACTTCGCGAGTGGAGAGTGATTTCGGCAAGTCAACGAGAAGTTATAAAGGTGCAAATGAGGCGCAAAGACTTTCCGTTTGTTCTTGTGCTCGGCGGATTCTCGCTTTGCTTTCCGGAAAGCAAATCCAAGAGACCGCCAGACTCGCCCTTTAAAGAGGCTGTCGAGTCAGGGATAAGGAAACATGCTCTCGAAATTTGAACTTTATTGCGGAAAGATGTAGGCGCCAAATTTGGCAAAAATGGAAATTTGTGAGAAGTAAAGGAATCCGTCAAAAAACGGAAAGCTCTGGGAAGTAAAAGTTTTGTCTGAAGTCCGTTAGAGTGTCGTAATTCCTTTTGAAGTGATGCCTGGAAAATTGGTATTCCTATGTCGGCATGACGACATGTAGGATCGGCGATATTTCTGCGGAACTGATGTTGGACTGGAAGTCGGAAAAAAATTTGGAATCCGGAATTTCGGTCCATTTGTCTTTTATGATGTATTAGTCTCGTTGTTCCTGTTGCTAGCGGGATCAGTCACCAGCATCAGTATTAACGACCGGAACATCAACGTCTACAGCACATGCCCTAGCGGGCATGTGCTGTAGACCGGACTTTGGGAAAGAACAAATTTCTCTGACAAACTTGTATACGTGCATGCAGAGATAAGAATATGTTGGATCAGAATATTTTCCGAGCGTTGATGTTCCGGTCGTTAATACGGGCTAGATCGGAAATTTAGTACAGAGCCTTAATGTAGCGTTTACACGGACAAGAAATCCCGTCAAGTAGAAAAGAATTCCGGTCGACTCGAGAAAGGATTCCCTTCGTGAAGACGACTAGAAAAAAGTCTAGCGGGACGGGAATCCATTCATGATGAAAGGAATTCTGGTCTACTTGAAAGGAATCTCGTCTTTGGCGCTGGCAAATAGACTAAAAAAAAGTCTAGCTAGCTTTTAAGAGCAGCGGCCATCAGTACTGATGTTATAAATGCTCCCAAAACATTTTTGTATTGGCTAGTGAATTTATTTTTGTCATATTTTCTGGTGTAAAGAATTTATTTTTTTCCCTCTGCGTGTAAAGATAACCTTGTCACCAAGACCGGATTCTGGTCAAGTTTTCCTGTACTTGTAAACGCTGCTTAAACCTTAACTTATTGTATTTGACTGATCTAAACGGATAGTCAGCTGAATTTTTATTCTAGAGATGTTTTGTCCCTTTGGCAAGGGTGGTTTGTTCAGGTTCATTCCATAAAAATTTAAATCTGTGATCGAATGAAATCTTAGTGTGTGACCCTTTGCCAAGAAGCGTTGAAATATAGCTAGAATAAAACGCCGTATCTGTCTTAAAAGACCTGGTAAAGGTGTTGACAACATGATGACGGGATCTTGCAAAGACACAAATCTACAAGACCCGATTGTCTGGAAAAAAAATATATAATTATTTCCCCTTTGTAATCCCACTGAAACCATTTTAATTTTTGAAAGTTTCCACTAGCCACCAGGGCTCTGACGTGGCGCGCCCCCCTCCCCCCCCCCCCCACCTCCCTGAAAAGATTTAGGATCTTTAATGTCTTTTGTTCCTCGGGAAAGGTTTGATCGTTTCGAAGACAATGAACTTTCTCCCACTTCTGTTAGGAGATTCGAAAGTTGTCCATTCACTCGCTGATTACTGAGAAGGTGGCATCCAAAGCCCTTTTTTGTCACCCGAGACGTTTAAGGTCCGATGAGCAATCGCTCCTCCTTCTGTTCTCGAAATAAGACTATTTTGTTCCAGGTTTCACTTGTCACAGCGGATGGAGCGATGAAAATGGCGATTTCTTGATTCTGACTCCTACGCGGAGGTCATCTAGAGGTAGTAAGCGCTACTGCGCCACAATAGATTCTAGAACGCCGCCTCCGATATTACTAAAAGATGGTCGGAAGCGGCAAGAGCCTACGACGGTCAACTGGTTCGCCAGTGCTGCCACCTGCATCCGCCTAGAAAGGATACATGAAGAGGGGACGATTGCCTTTAATACGACTGTCAGAGGTAATTCCATATACTTTTGTGTTACGGATTTTCGGCACCATCACCAATTCCTTACGGAAAAGTTGATTTGTTTCAACATGATAAAAATGCAGAAAACTGCTTGGGAATGCCTGGTCATCTGACGGCATCCTAAATTGAACTTCAGACCTAAGCCATCCACTTGTGTTAAACAAAAAAAAACATATTAGAAAAACTATGAAACAGCCATACCGTGCGTCGATGGTAAATTGATCAGTAGCTTCAAAAGTGCCTGATGGATAAGATATTCATTAGTTCGATCTCTTTCTTCTCTAGTTTCGTTTACTTATCAGAAATGATGGATACGAATGAAGAAATAAAGGTAGCCTTCCAACGAAGTTATTACAAGTTACGATGATAAGAGGAGGGGCGAGCGCCGTATTGTGGTAGTTAAGGAAGCTTCCATACTCATACCTTTTAAAACACTTCAACCTAAAAACTGACTTCGGTTCAGCCATGGTATCTCATCCTCTCCACTCCCAAATCCTACCTCCCCCCTATCAAATTTTAGAAGTCAACCAGAACGAGTGGTAAGTTCTAGGGTTCGCAAGCTCCGTACCTACAATACACGCTAGATATGCAAAAGGTTTTATTCTCGAGCTTGTGAAATATTTTAACGAAGAGTGATTTTTTTTTACCGTACTGACGTTAGATACATATATTGTAATTTATTCTGTTTGTTTGACAAGAATCGCAAATTTGTTTTATAACCACGATAGTCAATTTTTATGATTTTATGATAAACTTTTTATCTATCCACCATTTCTATCTATCACGCTCTCTGGAACGATAATAATAACAACGCGAATATACGTCATCACTCTTACGGGAGTTCCTGCTGAACCGATAGTTATATCACTTATGATGCTCGCGACCATCATAAGTAAATTGTAACGATCGTAATAGTCGTCGAACGAAAATATTAAGTGGGAGGAGCCAATTTACTGATTACGGTGGGCTCTGGAACGGCAAAACTAACAAAATAGTCACGATCGTAACTAATAATAAGTCGCTTGAACGCTACCAAATATAGGGGAAACTGCATCTTCATTATAATAGTTGCGTTTTTGCAGATACCATGCTCTCTGATACCACGGTCTAAAGTCGTTTTTGAGGTTATCGTGATATCTGATACCACGGTTAAAAGGCGTTTTTGCAGTTATGGTGGTATCTGGCCAGTTATCTTGGTATCTGATACTCTGGTACCACGGTCCGACCCTGGTATCTGGAAAGTCATCTCACTTTCATCAAATTTTGTCATATTGGTGACAAAGAAGTTTGGCACTTAGTGATTTGACTGTATATCAGTTTTTGGGATCCCAAAACGTAAGTGGAGGGATACCTATGACATCGCAAAAGTTGTCCGTCTGTCCGTCCGTCTATGAGCACTATAACTCTCGAAGGGGATGAGATATTTTGATGAAACTTGGTGTGACGATTCTTTGGGTCAAGAGTAAAGCAGAGTTCGTAGATTCTGTAGCTCTACATTTAGGGGTGGGGGAGGGGGTGCAAATTAAGGGACAAACAAAATATTTTTAAACAGCTAATGTGATAGTCGATTATGAGGTAAGGAGGCATGCTGAGCACGATATTAAAAACCATTTTCTCGCTGGACAAGTAGTTCGTCCGAAGTCCCGCGAAAACCGGAAAGCTGGTTAAAAGTAAAAGTTTTATTTGAAGTTGATTAAATGGTCGATTTAGGGGTAAGAGGACATGCTGAACACGATGGTCAAAACCATTTTCTCGCCGAACAACTAGTTCGACCGGAATCCGGTCAAAACCGTAAAATTTGTTAAAAGCAAAAGTTCGAAAGGGGTAAGAAGAGAGGCTGACATATAATTAGTCCGGAATCCGGTTGTAACCGGATTTAACTTTTACTCAAAGTTGATTAGATGTTCTTTATAGGGATAAGGAGATACGCTGGATTTGTTTCTGAATTTTCTTTTTTTGCTGGACTAGTAGTTCGTTCGGAATTCGGGCGAAACCGGAAACTTGGCAGAATTAAAGCAGGAAGTCTCCCGGTCAGTGCCGTCAAAATAGATATGGCTTATAGAGAATGGCTTATCTGAACTTGGTTTTCTCTGATGATAAGCCAGGCGAAGACTGGATCTGGCGAATACAAGACACGATTGCCTGAATCAAATATTAGATTTTTGGGATCCCATCAACACCTTTGGTCTTGTTCTTTTTGGATGACTTCGAAAAGCGCAATTTCGGCAATTGTCATTTTTGCAGAGCAACCGCATATCAGATACCATAATAACTGCAAAAAACGCCTAATTGCAGATCCAGTTACCGTGGTAACAGATACTATGGTATCTGCAAAAATGCAACTAATATATTTTCGCCATTTCACGTGTGACCTGTAGACTGACGTGACGTCTTCAAATAGTAAATCCAATAAAAGGCAAAATTTTCGCATCCAAACTTTCATTGGCTGTTTGCTTGGGTGAAAACCATCTGAGGGTTCCGACATCTACAAGGTCAAACAGAATCATCATCTTGAGGTATGAATGGTGATGAGCTCCACTTCGCGTAGGTCTCTTTCTGTCTTCTTGGTTGATTACTTTCGGTGGCGGCTACTTTCGGTCTGAAGCAGAGCAAAATAACACTATAGAGTAGTGCCAACACTTTAAAAAAGTGACACAGTCGAATAGCAGCGACACTAGCAAAGCTAGCGATAGAGAACGTCCCTACTTAAACTCATTCAGCCGTTCACCAGCGCTGGCTCCGATAACTTTATATCCTGAACATAGCAAAAAAATGATACAGCCTCCATTGTTTCCTTGGTGTGTCCAGATTTTCTTACTTTAAATTTATAAACCCGAAAGTTTTTCTCGCTTTAAATGCCGCAAGCGTAGTGGGCAGCGCAACGGATATGGCTCGTTTGCAAAGCATGGAAAGCATAGGTCTTGGCACTAGTACTTAGTGTTATTTTGCTCTGGTCTGAAGTCTTGCTTAGTAGACTCCGTTCTCCACTACACTGTAAAAAGTTTTTCCGAGAAAGGATTAAAGTTATCTCAAGTATTGGCTACTGGGATTAATCTTATCTCTACTGGGATAAGACTAATCCGAATTAGAAATAATTTTACCTCACTATAGACAATATCATGAGATATAATATACCCAGTAGCAAATACTGCAAGATTTTTTTTTACAGCGTAGCGTCCCGGCCAAAATCTTGAATACTTCTTATTCTCTCTGGGTAGAGAGTTTGGCGTTGGTGATGCCTTGAAGTTTGTTCGGGAGTTTAAGCTCGTAGCACAGGCTTTTTAGCTGTTGAGTTGAGACCCATGTAATAAGACCATTAACTTTGATTCACGCTTACGAACCTCTGCGGACAGTCTTTCTTATTGATATTTGACGGTGCAAAACTATGTATAAAATATAATATAAATATAATATAAAATATAATATAAAACAAAACCGCCCTCACCCCTCGAAAATAAAGAATTGTTTAATTTTTGCGCATGGCTAATCTTTTTCTTCTTCTTTTAGGTCAGTGCCATACTGCCTCTTCTAGTTCCGGTCTACGAATCACCTTCTCTTTCGTAATAATTTTAGTGACAGTCTGGAGGTGATAGTTAACCAGTCCATGGATGACTGAGTTGGAAGTAAAGTTGGTTATTATTACCAAATGTCTGTGATAATTTTCTGGAGTATTTTTGTGGCAATATGTACGCTATAATTGGACTTCCTTAGCGACCACAATAGTGTTGCCCGACTGATAGTCCTGACAGAAAGTCGGAGCAAATAGCAGACATTTCTTATGTCGCCGTCTAAGCTATGCAAATGATTTGGCAACGAAAACACGCGAAAGACAGGAAGTGACTGTGCCCGAACTTTGTATCCTAGGAAGTTTGCACTTGTTCTATGTTACGTAAATGGGATCAGATGGTTAAGATGGAATTGCGGTATTTTCAGTAAAATTTTACAGTTACAGAAATATTGTGTTGGTGGAAGGTTGATGTTTTTGGTCTGGTTACGGTCACGAAAAACGTACAAATAGCCTGTCGGGTCGTAGTTGGGGGGGGGGGGGGGGTCTCTTGCCTCTCGTTTAGTGACGGATTGTCTGTTTGCCGATAGACAATAATATACATTTATATATATACGTGTAGTATATATGCAGTTCACATCAAATCCCCATGTCACGGTACCAGTCCCTTGTGTAAAGTGCCATCTGCATTATATATATATATAATAGTGGAAAAATACCGTTGCTATATATATATATATATATATTGAGATACATTTAATATATACAATACCAACAAGTATTACCGGCACCGGGCCTGTCCGTGTCTCTTTTCTGAACTCTGTTTGTCTAGAGTAGCTCTTCTCTTGTACTTTTTAAGCCGTCTATCCGACTTATACTTCCCCATAGGAAGAAAAATGCATCTGTCGTCTAGTTTTGGGGGATTTGGAAGCCCTTTGCAAGGTTTAATACTTTGGACCTTAGTTACGCGACTGCCACCAGATTCTTTGACCCGAGGTTACAACTATTTCCAGAGGATATGTCTGACCATTTTTTGACGGTCTTCTTTTTGACGCTAACCCATGGTTTCACTGTTGCGATTTCACGCAAAATTCTGCATCATGCGACATACGACGTGCGACAAGCAACGCAGAACTTATCGTTTTTTCGCAGTGTCGGATGTGTTGAAATATTTCAACTGATCCGACCTAACGCATGCGGTTCTTGAGGGAAAGAAAAGGAAAAAAAACAAGACTTGTTAATTTTTAAGACTAAAAATTGCTCTACCTTGGTCTGACTGTAATCCTAGGATGGCTGAATGCAAAATATCTTCTGAATAAACTTGTACTGTTTTGAACAATATGACATATGGGGTTTGACTGAAAGTTTCCTAATGATGGGTGGTATTCAGATGGTAATCTCCTAGCATCTTCAGACTCTGTTTCCCCAATGGTTTCTTTGTCCTTTTGCAGAATAATCTCGTCGAGAAATTCGTTTTCCATTTCGCTACACTGGAATGAAACTATCCTACGTCCAAATGGGCTCTGATTGAAACTATCCTACCTCCAAATGGGCTCCGATTGAAACTATCCTACCTCCAAATGCGCTCCGATTGAAACTATCCTACCTCCAAATGTGCTCCGATTGAAACTATCCTATGTCCAAAAATGGAAAAAATGGTTTAGTAGTCTATCTTGTGCGAAATTGTGTGCTGAATCCGAATTTGCAGTCAGAATTGGCAACACGCCGCTAGATGTCTTCCAAATCGTCTTTTTCTTCCTTTTCCTATGTTGCACAGTTGCTTTTATCACGCCGTGAAACTATTCTATGTCCTTATTTGGACTTAGGATTGTTTCAAGCAGTAGATTTTGATGAGCTGAAGGACATAGGACAGTTTGTTTGGACTTAAGATATTGCCATTCTAAAGTATAATAAAATAATGTTAAAAACTTCAAATAGCTCTCCTGAAAAGTAGCTGTTTTGGACATAGGATAGTTTCAATCGGAGCACAATTGGAGGTAGGATAGTTTCAATGAGCGCATTTGGAGGTAGGATAGTTTCAGTCGGAGCCCACTTGGACGTAGGATAGTTTCATTCCAGTGTAGCGATTTGCGTCTGCGTGGTAGTGGGAACGTCCATGTGATTCTGTCGCACGTCGGAACATCAATGAAAAAATCGTGTCGCACGAAGCAGCAGTGTGAACCAAGGGTAAGACCAAGTAACGCGTACTGTCGCACGACTGACATCGAGTAGCTCTTCCTCCCTAATGCCCGGGCCACATTCAGTCACACCTGTACGAAATTTGGTTCGTTAATTTGGTTAATTGCCCACTCTTACGTTTCATCCTGGTCACACCTGGAACGAAGAAATTCAAGATGTATTACCATCGTCATCACTCGAACGTAAACAAAACTGACGAAAACCAGCGACTCTGGTCTGTGATTGGTCCAAACACTCGAAAGATACGTTTCAAAATGGCGGAGATGGATTTTTTCCATCTCGACAATTTTACGTTTTCAGCGTCTTTTCTTCCCAATTTCGACCGTAAGATGGCCTTATTACCGGCGTTATTACTAGAGGCGTATTCTCGCCGTTCCCCGAGGACTCCACTTTAGGAGTCCCCGCGTTTTTGTTTGTCCCGGGGACTCACTCCCCGTATTCTCGCCAGTCCCCACGGACGGGGAATGCTCCAATTATCATCACCATCATCAGAAAGGACTCCCTTTCAGACTCGGAGGGGAATCAGTTTTCGCTGGTTTTAGTGCAATGTAAAATTAATTAAAAGCAATCAGAATAAACAAAACCAATAATAAAGCGGATCCAGACTAATTTCGTCAACCGCATATTTTTTTCGAGCAAAATCCATTTTGGAAGCAGTCCCCGTGTTCTCGCTGTTTCTGTACGCGGAGTCCGCGTGGAGTGACTCCCTCTCTTCTCGCCGTTCCCTTCGATTCCCCGAGGAGTCCTCGGGGAACGGCGAGAATACGCCTTAGGTGTGACTATAGTGGGGCCCGGGCATAAATCTACTTGCCTAAAGGTTGCTTTTTGTTGGAACGGACACCCACAGATAAAACGGTCCAGGTAGATCCTGTGCGAGAGTTTGCGCATAGAAGTGATCGATTACAAAATATACGTAGCTGCAACTGAAAACATTTCCTTTCATTTTGTACCCCACACTGACAAAGAAAACGGAACTTTGGTCGTTGCCCTGCAGAAAGACCTGGTTCTATATACGTCAGACGCTTTGTGAGTTGGGGATACAAAGGGAGCAGAGGAGGATTGAGTAGTGGTGCTTTGATGAACCGCGGCCGATTTTGAAGTTATTTTGTCATCAACGACTTCGGTACGTTATGCAGGTTGTAAGCTTATCACAGATGTGTAGTCTTCCAACTACTTCTAGCAAGAGAGATGTAAGTTCCTTTCCTGGTAAAAACGTACTCCGGTACGAGTGGGAATTAATGTTTTGTATAGGCAGCAACAGCAGGCACGCGACACCGATACAAGTCCCCGGTTGCCGTCGTTTGATACCCAAGCTCAAATGCTGGGGCGTGCTGGAAGGGGGAGCATGATACTCGTACGCTTCTGGCATACCAGTATACAATAGTTAGAAAGTCACAATAAAATCCTGGTCTGTCTAGTTGCAAAAGTAATATATATCGTGCATCATGCTCACCCCTGTAAGCGTGCTCCAGAATTTTAGCTGGGTTATAAGAAGGGCTTAGCGTACTAAACTGGTCGTCGCCCTCTTCCTGGCAGACAGAGAAAAATACTTGGCCGCGGTATAGCCAAGTACAAGTCCAAAATATTGGACCTTGTTCGTTGATCAAGTCTAGAAAAACGAGGCTTCGACTAAACAGCCGGCTTGGGTCCCCTACAAGCAAGAATATCTTGCCTCAACGGCCCTTGGCAGTGGTCATTGTATAAAAAAAGATATAACAGAACATTGATCATTACCGTAGAAAGAGACTT
This sequence comes from Branchinecta lynchi, assembly GCA_023053575.1. NCBI lineage: Eukaryota > Metazoa > Arthropoda > Branchiopoda > Anostraca > Branchinectidae > Branchinecta > Branchinecta lynchi. Next base: position 6,517,695 of record JAKZAP010000007.1, read on the forward strand.
GCTCCTACTGCGATATACGTCAGACCTGATTATTGAGGATAGATTATTTACAGTTGATTAACTATATATATCAGAGTACTCGTTGCTCTTTGGGATAATGTTCTCCAACGTGAGTTTAGCTAATTGCGGTCGTTACAATATTTTACAGTCCAAAACGCGCCAGCAATCATCAGGAAGAAGGAGTAAGCGTGTCCGTACGACGCAAACACAACGACTCAAATCCTGTGTCAATCAGTCATCGCGATCTTTGAGAGCAGCTGTGACACCACTTCTGCCTTTCCTCCGCTGAGGCACAAGATTCTGCGTCGGCAAGGAGAGATAAGGAGCGTTTTCGCGAGATCTCGGAAGCACTTTCCAGCGAGCGAAGCGCATCGCGAAAATTGTGGGAATGCGATTCCTGGAATCACTTTCCACTTTCCCGCTGGACTGATCGCGAAAACACATGGAAAGCTGACATCGCCGGGAAAATATTGAATTACAAACTTTTTCGAATAAATATCGTTCACTCAATGGTTCTTTGATTCTCATACATTCTGTCGAAGTCACCTTAATTACGATTGCCATTCTTTTTTATTTATTAGTGACACTTGCACTGTTTTTTCTCCACACCTTTGAAATTCCCATTAACTTTCTACGGAGCTTTCCACTGTACTCGTGGAATCACTTTCCGGGAAAGCTGCTTCGATTTCCAAAGCGCGAAAACCGGGTTGGAAAGTCCGGCAACTTTCCGAAGTAGCGCGAAAACCATTGGAAAGTGATTCCGACTTTGCTTTCCAGCTCGCGAAAACCCTCCTATAGTCATCAAGATTATTGAGATAAAACGAAAAAGATATAGTAGTGACCTCTGAACGTGCAAATTCTCTTATGCCTTATTGCCAGTAATCTGGGTCAGTAGCATGATAAAATCCTGATAAACATTAAATCCTGGTCTAATATTTCTGACAAATCTATTTATTCTCGAAGACGAGACACATTTTCCATATTGGCGACCAGGCGACAGCAAAAAAATAGCGGCGACAGCTTCGTTCCAGACTAGAACTGTCAACTCTATGTTTTTGGTCTTCAGCGGCGGAGATTTCAAAAGTATAGACCAGCGTGGACCTGACTGTACTTGGAGTGGTGTGCTTTGACAGTTTTATCAGCTCCGTTACGGAAATACTGACTTAGCTTGACGATGACAATGAACTTCAAGAAAACAACGATCAGGCAGCAGACAAAGCTGAAACAGAAGACAACCTTAGATTCACAGTACTGGTCACACCTATCTGTAAGTATAGTCCAGAGACTCTATTTTGAAATTGTATTTGAATCTCCATATTTAAAGTCAAGGCAAGAGGACAGTGAGGCACTGGATTTAGGGTAGCCACAAAAAGTGCAGTCAGCAGTAATGCAAATTTGCCAATTTTGTGTAAGGGAAAAGGTGAATTGACGTAACTTTGTCATATCTGTTTTTCAGTTTTTTACTATCTGTAACAGCTTACAAAAATATTTAAAAACACCACTTTTTGTGAACTTCTTTGAAAATTGGTTGGAGTTAAAGCTCTAATAAAATGTAGGCTAGTTGACTTATTAATTTTGCACCATCAAATATGATTCGAAGTCAGCTTGGGCTGAAGGAATGTCTATCACCAAAGTACGGAACTACAAATCGCCCATGCTGCCAACGAGTGTCCATCTCAGCTGGAAAGAAGAAGAAGAGACATGTAACTCCAAAACAAACATGCAGTAGAATCTCTACTCTTTCGATGACCCAATGGAACAGTAAAAACAGTAGCAGTCCAGAATGAAAAAAAAACAGCAACAGATTTAACTTTAACCAACCTTCAAAGAAGAAGTTCACAAAATCAGATATTTAAGGAAGAATCTTTAATTGTTTTTCACAAGTTCGTTTTCCAGCTTGAGTGGCTTGAGCCTGAAGAGGACCCTTGTCAAGAAGGCCCAAAAATAGCTCTAATAAAATGTAGCTGACTTATCCATTTTGTACCATCAAATATGATTCACAGTCAGCTTGGGCTGAAGGTACATCTATGATGCTCAAGTGCTAAGAAAAGGCAATTTAATGGTGTAGCTGGCGATGGATATACCAGGGTATACAATCCATGGTATCAACAAATTTTTCTAAGGAAGTTCAGTTTACTTTTCTTATACCTGAGTTTACAGTCAAAGGGATGAAATAACCTTCAAAATTTGAGCTAAACAGTAACGATAATGTAAGAGATTAATGATAATATAAGTTAGTTAGTACATCTTATTGCTGCCTTTTCAAATAGACAATTTACTCCTAAATCAATGCAGTCCTGAATGCAGTGGTGTATTTAAAATTGTCTTGGAAGTTATTTTAGATAGTAAAAAACTGAAAAACAAACAAGACAAATTAACGGCAATTCATCTTTTCATTAAGGAAAATCTGCAAATATGTGCTACTGCCAATGGCGCTTTTTATGGCTACCCTACTGTATGCATTTAGATTTATAAACTGTACTGGGGACAGCGAATTTGGTTGGGAAATAGTAGGTATAGAAGATGTGATGTCATAAGCTGTGATAATCGGCTGTGATTTAGCCTACCCCATGCAGTCTGAATTTTGACTCTTCTTGAGGTTAGTAACTAGGATTAAAAGGAGCAGTTGAGGATACAGTTTATGATGCCTTTCTTATAGCTTGAAGACCATCTACGTATTTTCTCTTATAATCCAGTTAGCACCACTTCTTGTCAATAAAACAACAATATCATTTCCATTTAAGTTTGCTTAAATTACATGAATAAAATTCAAGATGGCCCCCCAAAGTATGTGAAATGTTGGTGCTGTGTTGCCGAAAAGAAATCAGTGGTTATATTTAAAATGGTAAAATAGTTGTTGTCGAGCAATACTTGGTGGTCACATTAAAAAGGGTGCAATAGAGGTGCACACTAAAAATTACAGTAGGCTATTTTAAAAAATAATTAAAATACTTGGCAGTGAGATAAACTTGATGTCAAACCAAGAAAGTAGGATAACCATAACCCAGTGATTGGCTACACTACTAATGATGCAGATCTACACAGATGCGGGTTCGGGAGATTCGGAGATTCCGGGAAAATTCAAGATGGCCCCCCAAAGTATATAAAATGTTGGTGCTGTGTTGCCGAAAAGAAATCAGTGGTTATATTTAAAATGGTGAAATAGTTGTTGTCGAGCAATACTTGGTGGTCATATTAAAAAGGGTGCAATAGAGGTGCACAGTATAATTTACAGTATTTAAAAAAATTATTAAAATACTTGGCAGTGAGATAAACTTGATGTCAAACCAAGAAAGTAGGATAATCATAACCCAGTGATTGGCTACACTACTAATGATGCAGACCTACACTGATGCGGGTTCGGGAAAAAGCTGAAACATCACCATATTTGTATTTCTTGCACTTTATCTTGACTAGGATACTATAGTTTATGTTAAATTTCCACTTGAATTTGTCATAAACCCTTAAAGCCCCTACCCTTAAATATTACCCGTAAAGTTCAACCTAATAAGGTTGATATACAACAGTCTATTTACCCATCGCTTATTCATTTAAATATGCTTGAAGACCAAATGAAAATGCGTTACTTCGTTGCTCCGCTATTCCTATATTCGATTTTCATCTAATGAACTTATTCTGTCGGATTTATGGTAAGGTACTTCTATGTGCTAGTAGCTCTATGCTTGAAAAATTTAGCAACTACAATGGTAAACTATTGGAAAAATAAAATCTTTTTGGGTCACAAACAATAGTGAGCTTTATTCAGAAGTGACTTTACTATCTGAGGTTTTGGCAATTGAAATACACGCATTCCTTGAAATTCAAATTATCTGCGGTGGGATAAGCTTTGTCTTGTTGGGCCAGCAGTGCATATTCTCAACATCACTACTCGAGCCCAATATGAAAAACAAAAAAGAATCCTTAGCAGAGTCAAAATATTTTAGTGTGTTCAAGTCCAAGATATAAAAATAAGCTGCCTTTTCGGGTAAACTTTAAAAAATCATTTCAGAAATCTAGTTTGTAATATTTCACTCGAACTATCAATACTTTGTTGTAGGGTCTGTCTGTCGCCACCGTGATGGGAGTACCTTAATCTGTAATCAGCTATGCCAAAGGTTAGCATGTCTGATGTTTGGCATAGCCTATCGAAAATACAGCCATTTGTGTATTAGTCTGTCACAAGATTTTTAGATTAGATATACCGAGTTGTTTGGTATATGCAGAGCCTATGCCAAATTCTGGTCACCCAAAGGCTGTGGACCCGAACCTACTTGAAATGGTGTTAAAATCTGTTGTTTTCTGAATTTCAATTCACTCATCAATATTAGATTGTTGATTGTTGGACAATGATTTGATTATTTTGGTTGATTTTCTAGCATTGGCCAGGTTTGGTATAGCTTCTAAAAATATCAGAGATTTTTCGTCGACTGTGTAGTATTTGAAAAGGGTGACCTCACTCCGATTAAAGTGACACCCTGCTGATTTCTGATGATTTTCTGACGAGAGACATAAATCGATAGATTCAATATTTCTGATGCAATATTACTGGAGGCACTCTCTTGGTTACCATTTAATTTATTTATTTATTAATAGAAAAAAGACGTTAAGCCGAAGCTTCTCTCAGAGAAAATTTTACTACATTTTTCAACACTGCACTATACACTTATAAACATACAACAAATATATAAACTAAAAAGGGTCCACATACGCGCTATGGATGAATGTTGTACCAGCAAGATGTTGCTTGAATGAAAGCATATTTGGTTGGGAAACAGTCTCCCCAGATAAACCTGGATAAGATGTATAAGATACCTTTTTTCTTTTAGTCACCAGTTTTAATCAAAGAACAAGGTCCTATTGATTATATTGATGTCAGCCCTACAGAGCCATACAAGATTGCTGTGACCAGTTCCGTTCGGGTAAGTGATTAGAAGCATGTAGCAAAACTGCTACCTTTTCTACTTGTGTAATTTCTGTTTACGATATATAGGTCTACATAGTTGTAGGATATGGTGTTAGTCTGAGACCTACTATTGCCCTATCCGATAGGTTGCAGCTCGCTCACTAGTATTGGTAGGTGTTAGTGGCATTTCAGGGTGAAACCGCCAGTTGCATTTCAATGGAGGAGAAAGGTTGAGTGGTTAGTCTCTTTTTTGCGAGTTCGTCACTCGAAATTGTTTGCTCTATAATCCGTGATCTAGTACCATTTGCGAGTTTTTCTTAATCACATGCGACGTGTTTAGTCGCATTGGCTACGGGATGCTTGCGTCACATTCTTCTCAGTTGGTTCTTCCCAGACTTACGACAGATTTGTCAAGCAGGTTTGTTAATAGGGCGAACGCCGACCAATTAAACATACGAGGCCAAGGTTGAACCAGTTTTGTCGCTCATTTTCACTAATTTGCCATTCAACTAAAGTAACCTGCAGAGAAAGTCCAGATTTCGTGCTCTGACATGGTATTCACATCAGATCCTCACTTTGAAAATCCATTGTAAATTTTCCTCGAGCTCAGATATGTGCATCTGAAATAGTAGTCAAGTTCTTGCGTATTCTATCTTTTATATGGTCGGCAGAGCAAAAATAGAAAAAACGAGATTTTCGTTTTTTTTTCTTCATCTAGTTATCTCCCTCTAAGATAATTTGCGAGGATAATTTTCTTCACCGCAAAGTACAAAAAAATACTGTTAAGCAAAACCGACATTTTCATGGTTTCCATGAGCCCATAATCGTTTTTGCCTCAAGGGTTTTGCTTAGTAATGACTTTCTAGCACCTTTAAAGTGCGCATCTTAACCGAAGAGTAAAAAAAATACTTTTGACCAGACCATATATATTCATGGTCCTAAAGGGCCCATGATCATTTCTGCCTCAAGGGTTTTGATTAGAGATGAATTTCTAGTACCCTTAGTGCGCATCATCACAGCCAAGTGCAATTTTTTTGTTTTTGTTTTACCAAACGATACATTCTCGTGATTTCTAAGGGTCCATCGTTATTCTTATCTCAGGGGTTTTGCACAACAAACCTACGAATTGACAAATTCCTACTTTCATCCTTTTACCAAGCCTTGCAAGTGCCATATGAGCTTCCAGCTCTTGTTCTATTTTTGTTTGCAATTAATGGTCAGCTTGGCTTCAAACCTTATAATAGTAGTAACTATTAGTTACTATTTTCGTTCCAAACTCGTAAAAGTTACTAGGCTACGCTGACGGTTCCAACCTTCTTGAAATAGTAACTATTTGCTTACCATGCTCGGGAGCGTAGTAAGCGTGGTAAGTAGGCTACGCATCTCTGTTACGTGATTGGTTGGATTTGCCCGTGACATGATATCCTGCTGAAAAATAGAAAAATTGTTTCAGCCTTGACGGGAAAAAGCCAGAATTGGTGACGTCATGCGTAGTAACTATGGTAAGTACGGTGGAACACGCTCGTTATGTTACTTTCTTTCAGGTTCAAATCTATTGCCCACTTACCCATCAGCTCTTCAAGCAACTCACACGTTTCAAAGAAGCTGCGCATGGAGCTGTTTACAGAAGTGATGGAAGACTTATTCTTTCGGGTTCTGATGATAAATATGTCCGGCTTTTTGATCCTTCAAAGAAGGTGCTTCTCAGGATGTACAAGGGACATACGGCGTAAGTCTGGCAGTTTTCTGAGGATATCTATTCTGACCTATACGACCGTGTCAGCTTGTCCTAAAGAACTTTTCTTAGTCGTGTCGTATAATATGGGGGCCAGGGGGGGGGGGGGGGGTGCCCGCGGGTCGGACAAAAAAGACACAGAACAGATGGAAAAACCTGTAAAAAATGATTATTTTTGTATGTTCTGGGGGGGGGGGGGGTTGAACCCCCGTAACCCCTCCCCCCCCCCTCGATACGGCCTTGATGGGGGTTGATCTTTTTTAACCTGCGATTCACGCGCTATAATGTTGTCGATTCGATTGTTTGTATCCGTGCTCAATGGAATGTTTTCTCGTGACGGGACTATCTAGACTCGAAAACGCCTGACGGAAAGAATTTTAGACAGCGCATACAAGCTCACAAGCGAAAATATTCAGCTACCCTTTGTCAGAACTGAAGTTTAACTCGCTTACGTGTTCTTTGCCTTAGAACTTAAGTTTTATTACTGCTTTTTGTGGACTGATCAACCTTGACTGCTTGACATCAAGAACACTTTAGTCTGTATATATATTATATAGATGATTACATAAGAAACTTTTGCTTCTTGAGGCAAAATCCAGTGGGACGTTGTTGAATGTTGAATGTTGCTTGCATTGAAAGTATAGGTTGTTTCACTGAAGTGGTGACGAACCTAAGCTTTCCTGATCGGCCTTCTTTAAACTGTGTGCCAATAACTTTTATATTACCAAGAGTAACTTTCTGAACTAATCAAAATAGATTCGGATAAATTTTTACCCGAAAGTTGTAAATATTTTGTTTGTTTTTCAGTCCTGTGCACCGATGCAAATTTTTGCCAGATTTGACCAGATTGGCATCGTTTTCGGACGATAAGACTGCATGTATCTGGGACTTACCAACAGAAGCTCAGCTGAATAGGTTCGAGGGGCACACAGTAAGTTAATAATCCTTCTTTTCACTGGTGGGGTGAGGTTACTATGGGGCCGCAGAGCTCGGTAGGGGAGAGGGAGTCATTAGGGGGGGGGGGATGAGGGCAGATAGAAGATATTAAACACAGATATATAACAGTAAATGGTGCCACCACAGGAAAGTATACTCATGCTTTTTGGCTGTTAGCTGAAATAGTTTAGTCCAAGCAGGATCTTAAAACTCCAAAACAAATACTTATACAGTTGACCTATCCTAGGTTTTGCAAAAACTGTGTATTAAAACTCACATATGATGGTGGACATTGTATATGTTGGTTAATCTTTTTTCGTACCCCTGAGGTTACTAGTGTGAATTTCCATGATACGTGGGATCCGTGGTGGGACATTGGAACAGTATAAGCTCTTCAACCTTTAACAGAAGCATATTTGATAGTGCAAAACGGATATGTCAGCTGAATTTTATTGGAGCTATATTTCCCACAGTTCGTTTTTCCAATATGTGCGGTTTTGAGCCCGAAGAAGACCCTTGCCAAGAAGGGCCGAAATATAGTTCCAATAAAGTTTAGCTGACGTATCCGTTTATCAAAATCAAATATGATTCGCAGTCAGTTTGGGCTGAAGGAATATTTACACTTGAACACGTCCATCTGTTAAATGTTATTTAACTTCTGACAGTGCATGTGTTATGATGAATTCCATGAAAAGCAATGAATGCTATCAGTTGCGTGGTGTTTGAGAAGTATTTATTTGCTTGATTGTCCTATTTTTGCGCGAGGATGAGAATGTTCCACAATCCACATACTTATCATATTTGTCGTTTGCTGATTGGTCGCTTCTTTCTTACCGAACTACAGTCGCTGTGCTGATTGGTCGCTTCTTTTTTAACGAACTACAATCGTTGTCTGCCGATAGCGGAGCAACGAAGTAACGCATTTTCGTCCTGTCTTCAAGCCTTTTTAAGTGACGAGTGGTGGGTAATTAGATTATCCTATCTGAGCCCTTTTCGGTTAAACTTTACAACTCTCGGAAACCGTAACCAGGAGCCTGACCCGCCTCTAAAATCTCGGTATGAGAATAGATGGAAAGATTAAGGACGTGGGCGAATACAGTAAAATAGGTAAAATAGGGTCCTGCTAATAGTCTGTTTAGATTTCAGGAAACTGCATAGCTTAAAGTTTAACTGAAAAAACAGCTTATTTGTGTGTCATTTAATTGGGTACGCTGAATTATTTGAATTCTGCAAAGGGTTTTTTTTTCTTTCGAATATCTACTCTAGTTATGACGTTCAGCAAATCTGCCCACAAAGATAATTTTAAAATTTTAATCTCAACACAAACGCGGCTTTTCAGTGGGCAGTGGTGAGATTGGTGAAGATTGCTTAGTGCCTGAACAAAAAAAATCTTAAAGGACACTTGAACAATGAAACCATACTTGAACACACCATGGAGAATGCATTTACAGACATGGCCACGAAGAGCATTCTTCTCCTGAGCGTGACGTTTTCAAAATAGAGATGTTCGTTTCTGGAGGTTTGTACATGCAGACTCCAATACAAAAAGCACAATTCATTCAAATCTTGTACAACGCTGGCCGGATAGTATTGGAATTTCTTCTAGATATACGTTTGGGCTTAACAGAAGAAGACATTTGTTCATTTCTAAAAATTTTCGGTATTGAAATAAGGACAGATGCAAAATGGAGCAAACACCATAGCTTGGAAACAGTATTTCGTATTTGGATTGGGTTTTCTGCAGGCAATGTTAACGGAAGTCATACAGATAGGGATGATGCTTGGTACTCTTCATTCAGGTGTCCTTTAAGTCCTTGTCGTAAGGCGAAAACAAAAATTCAAGCACGAAGAGGTACGACAAATCACACGGAAATTCCACTATTTGAAAACCGATTATTCGTGATTTCAGCGGGTCTTCAAGCCAATTTTAGTGATAAGTGATAGGTAACTAGATTGTCATATAGCCCTTTTCGGTCAAACTTAAAATGGCCATGGAACGCCTGCACGAATCGGTCAGAGACACTAAGCCATCTACCACGAGTTTTGTGACTCTGCACTGTCAGAAGTTTGGTAACATTTAACACAAGGAATCGTTCTCCAGATGTTATCTGCCAGTGTTACAGAAAATTTTGGACATGACATTTCAAGTATTATTTTTTCTTTAAATGTAACATTGCAAACAATGGTTAGTATTATATTTTACGGAAACTCAAGATTGATAAATGCTCGCTACACGAAGTTTCTGTAACAAAACCTAATAGTATCCAAAGTGTTATTTTTTAAATTGAACAGCCTTATGCAAATGTTGTGAAACTTCTTACATGTCTGTACTACCTGCAGGGGTGTCGCAAGAGGGGGGGGGGGGGAGCGATAGGGATTCTGTATAATTACCAGTATTCGGTAGTTATCACGAATTCGGTGTGAGAATTTACTGCAATTTGGTAATTTTTCGATGCTAGAACCACTCAGTATATTTATGGAGATTCGGTAGTTCCACAGAATCCCGAATAAGCGATCTGTCCAAAATTATTCGATATCATGATTGGGATTCGGTTATGTATTTGGTATAATTTTCAGGATTCGGTAGTTACCACGAATCCCGACTTTTGTTCCAGTTTCGACGAAATAATACCGATTACAAATATTATTTGGTAGTCTTTCGATACCGAAATAATTCGATATAATAGCCGGGATACAGAATCCCGAACGCGCTATCGGTCTAAACTTATTCGGTATAATAACTGGGATTTGGTAACTAATTCGATGTCATTGCCAGGTTTCGGGAGTTACCACGAACCTCGAAACTCGGAAGAGGTCGAGTGAATCACTGGTCGCAGACAAAAGGACTGATCTATGATTTCATCGATAGTTCTTACTTTTATTTTGGATCCCCAAAAGAAGATCTGATCAGAAATGTTCCGAAAATTCCGCCTGCGGCGCTTTTCGTAATATTCTCTATTTTGTGGAAGGGCGCGTCATTTGACTCGAGTTTTAAGCCAGTTATAGGATTGGGATTTTCGAAACATTAAAAGCTAGAATCTGGATGGAAATAGTTAGATTTGGCAGGAAATATATAACTTTTAAAAAATCTCGCCTGCAGCGCTCACTTTATGTGATCGTGGGCAGTATTGACTAGACTACAGTAGACATTGCGTCGCTCCATCCGGTTTTTGAACTTCTTAGAGTCTTCTAATTCACGGTAAATGATAGAATTTGTAAGAGAAGTGGTTAAATTTTAGCCAACAGAAAAAAATGGATTTAAAAAATGTTCACATACGGCGCTCGATTTAATTTTCTCTTAGGTATAATAGGTAGAAGTCGTTACTCGTTACTGCAATCGTGCCCGGCAATATATTCTTCAAGTGGGCTTCGCCAAAATGCCACCTAATAGTTGGCCTATCGTCTATCATGCTGCCCATTAATGTTGTCTTCCTACGTAATTCTTTCTGTTTCATAATGTAAAGCTTGAATGCTCAGTTTCTAGGATTCGGTAAGATTTTTGAGAGATTCGGTAAAATTTGGCTCTCGCCCCTCCCCTCCAACGAAAATACAATTGCGACGCCCGTGACTACCTGTATGTATTTCCTTCTTCTTCAAGACTTAAGCCGCTTTCACATTGACGCGTCGTTGCGATGTGTTGCGTGTGCGTTGATCTTGTGTTGCGTACAGATTGTTTAGCTTTTCTTAAAAAACTTCCATTTTCCACTGACAAATCTGATGGTCACGCGTCGACGCAACGCAAGAATAGAACTTGGTTCTGTTCTTGCGTTTTATTTATCCGTCGACGGAAGCACGACGCAGAGGTTGTGTAGCTTAGTGTGAAAGCTCAACGCGTCAATTTGAAGGCGGCTATAGGTGGTGCGTAGGCCATTGTTCGAGTGGTTCAGGTTCAGGTTCTTTTTAATAACAAACTAAATAACAAAATGTCCAGAGCCCAGCTGAGAAGACAAATCAAGTGGCTTTTGCATCGATCTTTTATCCACGACTCTAGCCTAAGCAAAACAGCATTCATATGATCTGTATGACAATTAGCACGGTACTGATTCATTCCGCTCTTCTCCCCTCTTGGCGGCTGTATTCGTCGGGCCGCCTCGAGCGGTGCAGAGAGTCGACTGTACCACAGCCGCAGAACCACAACAACCCTTCAATCTTTCATGGGGTAAAATATCTGAGGAACGGCGGAATTTATTCCTTTTTTTCTAGGATTACGTTCGCGCTGGTGCTGCCTCCTACACAAGCTCAGATATTCTTCTTACTGGTGGAATGGATCACACGGTGAAACTCTGGGATGCTCGATCTGGAAGCTCTAGTGTTATTACAATGAACCACGAAGCTCCTGTTTCGTCAGTTCTGTTGTATCCGAGTGGAACTCTTGCTGCTTCTGTGGGTGAGATTCACTGATAACATTTACTTTGAAATACCAAGTGTAATTCACCCTTTCGAAGTTCAGTGCTCCTAGCGTACCGCTACTTCGATTAAAATGTGAAATTCGATACCAAAACAAGATTGAAAATCGGAGAATTGCCCAAATTCAGCCTAGATGATTGTCAAAAATAGCTAGAACCTTCGAAGACAAAGAACAGTAATATAATACAATGCCACTGCTCTTCCCCACGTTCTGTATCTTTCCCCTTTCTGGGCCGTCTTTAGTAACGAAAATCTTCGTCAAATTGTTCCGGTTTTTTTTTAGGTTTTCCAAATATTTGCTACGCCTCCCCCCACAAGGAACACCCACGTCACTGAAGAGTTCCCTATAGCTAAACCACCTGTGTCTGTCCTGAGATTTGTCCTGAAAATTGTAATCACCCCTGATGTTTCGGTTTAGTGAATTTTAGTCTGTTCTTGTTGTGTTGTTTCTTTCTTTTTTTCATTTTTTACCGTACTGCGTCTCTCAAAGACCGTTATAAATAACATTTTTTTTTGTTTTAATTTAATAACACACCTCGCTAGCAACATAGACTAAATGACGTATCCGTTTTGCACTATCAAACATAGGCTAAATGGTTCTTATTTCCTTCCTCAAATCATAGTAGTTCGTAGTTCGTTTTACTAAATGCACAAAAATAAGAACCCGCGCTAACCGTGTCGCTTTTCGCGGGCCACATCGCAAAGTTTGAGATACAGTGTAATCAAGCTCCTCTACCAATAGTTACTAAAATCCGCCAACGTCTATCTATCCTATACAAAAAGACAGACAGGTAATATTGATTGGTGGAATTAATCCAAACGTGTGCTGAATCACTAAAAGTAAAATGAAAGACGATCTTAACTCTAGTGTCTAGAGCGTCGTTCAAATCGATGTAATAAGTTGCTTAAGAATTTTCCGCATCATCGTCTCATTACTGGCTAAAGCAATCCAAGCAGGTGGCGATTTGATTAGAGCTGCATAAGAGAAAATCGGATCGATTTTAATTTTTCTTAATAACGCGCTGCTCACGTGCTGCTTGCAGTATAAGCTGACGTGTGTAGCTCTTAAATAGCTTTTTACGCCAGTTTAAACAATGCCTAAATGATTGAATATTTTTCAGGAGGGACAGAGGTTCGGATCTGGGACGTTTTAGCCGGTGGTAAATTGCTTGCTCGTTTCTCGCCGCATCACAAATCCATCATGTGTATGACGCTGGCTTCGAACGGAAAGAGACTCCTGACCGGATCTCTAGACAAGAAAGTGAAAATCATCGACGTTCAGAACTACGACGTTGTCCACACTATTACATACAACTCGCCAGTCGTTAGTCTTGGGATCTCGGTAAGATGCAAGTTCTCTTTATTTAATGGCTGACTCCCTGTGAACGTTCGTTGATCCTAAAAATGTTCTTTGGTGTGGAATTGTATCTTTCTAGGAATACTATTGATGTAGTATAAAGTTGAGGCTTCACCTTCCAGATTTTTCTTCCGGACTCCAGACAGCCGTGTTCGTCGAGATGGATCTGGAAGTTCAAGCTAGGCCAAACACGTCTGGGAGTCTGGGGTGTTGGACACCCCAGATTCCGGATGGCTGGAAGGTATCGCAGAGGCAACCCGTTCGAGAGACACAAGAAATATGCAAATGAAGGAAGAAAAGGGAAAGTGATTGACAGTTGTGATTAGAAGCAAGAAATATTTGAAATGTAAAGGGGGCATCTAGGAAATGCTGAAGAATAGCAAATTTTAGCTGTCACCATTATCATGAAAATCTGGAAGGGTTGGCTTGACTATGCGGAAGCCCCATACTTCTGGGAATCTGGAAGGTGAAGCCTGGCTTTAACTTTTGATGAATCCAAGCTGACTGCTAGTACTTGTTGAGCTGCTCAAACCTACAAAGCCGCTTTTTGACGAAGTTGAAAGCGAAGTGAAGAAGCCTCTCTTCGTCAGAAGCCCGAGAGACTTTATACGACTCCAGATGAATGTCCATGATGTCAGAAGTTTGGGAACATGTAACACATCTTTTCGCATCCTTGTGCTAAATGCTATGATCTAACATCTGTTCTTGTATTTTGTTTTTGGGATCCCAAAACGTAAGTGACCTATGATTTCGTAAAGTTGTCTGTCCGTCTGTTAGCACGATAACTCTTGAAGGGTTTGAGATATTTTATTCAAACTGCTCTTTCGGTCAAAGTACAGGTCAGGTTCGAAGATGGGCTCTGTAGCCCTACATTTAGGGGTGGGGGAGGTAGACGTTCTTCGGCCCAGCTGACTGCGAATCGTACTTCTCGGTGCAAAATCGATAAGTCAGCTACATTTTATTAGAGCTATATTTCGGCCCTTCTTGGCAAGGGTCATCTTCAGGCTCAAGCCGCTCAAGCTGGGAAATGAACTTGATGAAAAATAGTTAAAGATTCTCCCTTAAATATCATGTCTAGAATGAACCAGCTTTAACTCTAACCAATTTTCAGAGAAGAAGTTCACAAAATCAGATATTTAATATCTTTATATTTAAGTCTTTATTTGTTTTTCCAGAAGTTCGTTTTCCAGCTTGAGCCTGAAGAGGACCCTTGCCAAGAAGAGTCGAAATATAGCTCTAATAAAATGTAGCTGACTTATCCGTTGTGCACCGTCAAATGCGCTGGGAGAGTGGTTTCAAATAAAGGGTTAAAAAAAATATTTAAAAAAAGCTAATGAGATAGTCGGTTTAGAGATGAGCAGACATGCTGAATCCGAACATGAACATTATTTTCTCGTTGGACAATTAGTTTACCCGCAATCCGGCAAAACCGGAAAATTTGTGAAAAATTAAGGTTTAGTCTCAAGTTGATTAGAGGTTTGATTTAGGGGTAAGGAGACGTGCTCACCCTGAATCCGACAAAACTGGAAAATGTGTGAAAAGTTTAAGTTTAATCTGAAGTTGATTAGAGGTTTGAGTAGGAGTAAACAGACATGCTGAATATGACTATGAAAATTATTTTCTTGCCGGACAAGCAGATGACCCGGAATCCAGCCAAACTGTAATTAGCATGAAGTTTTAAAACCCAATGATATAGTCGATTTAGAGTGAGGAGACATGCTATTGCAGCTTTCGAACATACTAAAGGTCGATTAGAGATTCAGTATCGGGGTAAGGAGACATGCTGAATCCTGTTATGAACTTCATTTCCTTGACGGATAAGCTGGCAAATTTTGCAAAACTTTGGAAATTTGGATCGGAAGCTCGCCTATCAATGTCACCAGCTCTTTTGCTCTGCTTGCAGTTCGCCGAGATTAGGCTACTGCTAAAAGGAGAAATTTGGTGTAGTGGTCAAGTTGGTCTGAAGTCGATCAGAGATGAGATGTTCGAGTAAACATGCGTGCTGAATTCATATCTTATTATAGCAAAATGTTAAAGGGGTTCGATGAAAACCGGAAATCTAGAAGATTGGCTTGTCTGGATCAAGTAGTCCAATAAATATTCAGTATTTGGGATCCCATCAAAACCTTTGGTCTTGTTATATATGTAACCTTTTCGTGAAACATAAAATTGAAAGGGTGAAAACAAAAATTTATCTCGAAATATAACACTTAAATGTGTCATAACAGAAATGTCCTTGGCAGCCAACGTATCATTTAACGCAAGGATGCGCATTGCGCAACCATGTGATATTTGATATTTTTTTATCAAACTTCTGACAGTGCAGGCATATGGAAATGGCCAATAATATAGAAGACGAACAAAAGCCAAAGAGCATGACCCACCTGATACAGTAGAGGTATGCTTATTTGAACATTTGCAGACTTTGAACAGTGACATTAGAATTATGAGTCTAGTGTTGAATATTTGGACTGGTGCATTGCAGTTTGATTGCTTATTAATTTTTATATTTTGTCCCTCTATGGCCCATAGGTATTTTTCTTGGGGAATACATTCATTCATTCATACACTTGCTGTGACAAAATTCAACTACCAATTAGCCAAATTAGCTAATTAAGAAAAGACCCGAAGAGGTATTTTGGGTCTTCATTCTACCTTCTAGCCCAAAATAGCACTGTTCAAATTCAAGTAGCTGTTCAAATAAGCATATCCCTACCCGATGAAAAATTTGTAGCCTGCGTAGTAGTATGGTAGTAGTACGAAAACGTTGCATGTAATATTATGTAATAGCAAAGAATACTATCATTTAATGTGCCTCAGACTGGTCCAATCTTATATAGTAGTATACAGTAGCATCCTGTCTTGCCATAGTAGCATCCGGTCTTGCTAATAGTAGCATATAGTAGTATGCAGTAACACGGTAGCCTTGAAGTAGAAGCATGTAGCAGCATCGTTAGTACTGCATGCTACTTTTTCGTACTACTTCATAGTACTATTTTGAGATAAATTTTTCGTCGGGTACTGTACTGTCGAGAAGCAAAACAGAGAAATGTCTTTGCGAACTAGGGCAAGACGACTTGGTCTTTTCTTCGTATCTTATTTTTGCGTCCTCTTTCAGTGTGATGACAATACCATCGTAGCAGGAATGACAGACGGAATGATCTCCATGAGACATCGGAAGAGCGAAGAAGAAATGGAGAAGGAGAGGGAGGAAAAAGAAAAGTCGAGATTGAATTCAACAGTTGCAAAAATTGTAAGCGAGTTTTGTACCATAGAAAGGTTCACGGAGGGGGAAATCTATGGTTTAATAGGGTATGATGTGGACAGTTCTTCGTCACCTCTAGGATCTTGCGAAGTCCCACAGGTGGCGTTATTTACTAGTCGGGTGAATTGGGGCTGGGTATAGGCATCTTTGCTCTAGAGATGCTCCAACCTGCAACCCAAGCCAGCGACTGGAGCAATAGCGCTTGGAACATTATGATGGTAATTAGGCAATTCCCTGAGAATATATTCAACTTATACTATTTCAGTTCCAGCTGGTTGTTAGTGTCATCAGCTGGCGTCCATAGAAAATAACCAAACTGCCGAGTATTGAAAAGATAGGTCAACAATCTGATCATATATCCCCCGCTCTAACTCACTCTCGGTCGTCGAAGTTGCTTTATTTAAAACCATGCTTGGAGACTGTACCTCAAGTTACAGTAATATTTTTGTTCTGCCAGTTAGGGATTAGTGGGTAACTGGCCAACAAGAACCACTAAAAAAAAATGCAGCAGACCGATCAGGAAAAGTCAGTAAAAAAAACTTCCTATAGATTCGACGTCCTGTATCGTATCTGTGACTGAGTATTAGCAAGCACTTAGTGAGCTAGAGTCCACAGCTTGCGTTGACTCACATATTGTTAGAAGCTTCGTTACGGTCTCATCGAAAACGGGTATAAGCGCTGTTTGATCATTCCATGTTATCCGTTTCTTACCTGTAGGAAGAGAATCTGCGGTTCCGACCTTCAAACGGAGATGTGATCGTATCGGCTCCTGACCAGGATACACTGTCACGTCATGACATGTTCTTAAGGCGGTTCCAGTACTCGGCCGCTCTGAATGAAGTTCTCAGGCCCGCCGTGGCAAAAAGAAGGCCGAATATCACAGCCAGTGTCGTTCAGGAGCTAATCAGGTCAGTCTGGTTTTTAGTTATGAAGACAGAGTCAGATTTTAAGACTTGGAACTCAGATTTTGCAACTTTAAATCTGCGGTCACTTCCAAAACATCGTGACTATAGCTAAGTTTCCGGTGAAAATTTTGGATGAAGATATGTGAGCGGGATGTAGCTTTTCAGTGTGTCCTGCGGATTTGGCAATTGATTTTTTGGGTTCGACTGCTAATTTCGTATTGTAAGAACTGGACTGTGTTTGCACGTTACTTAACAGTGCTATCCTGATCTGAGTATTACCTTCTAAGTTTCGTACTGGAATCCGTGGTAAACCTGTTTAGACTCTCAAAACTTGAGCTGCAGTTAAAAATTAAAAAACATGGCGTTCCGTAGATGTTTGTGCACCTTCTCTTCTGGCATATTAGGATATTCCCCACAGATCATGACTGTCTATTATTTTGACATCCGGTGTCCGGTGTCATGACCGGTCATGACCGGTGACCGGTGTCATGACCGGTGACCGGTGTCATGACCGGTGTCATGACCGGTGTCATGACCGGTGTCATGACCGTCCTACCCAGAAATAAAAATATGTCCGAAAGATAAAAAAACAAGAGCTGAAAGCTCATATGGCACTTGTAAGAACAGTTAGCATGTTTGTCAGTTACGGTTTGCAGTTTTCAAGGCTGGATCACTCTCCCGATATTCATTTCATCAGAAAATGGGCTTGATCTAGTAAATCTGAAATGGTTATACCACTCATTACAACTGTTTCTTCCTCCAAACGATGATCGGGTCGGAGGAGGAACTATTTTTAAGCCAATCTGATGGAGTCCCTAAAATGCCTGCTAAGTTTCACGGTCACAGAACAACTGGAACTTGGCAAGTTTCATGAACGTCTGATCACCCGTTCCAAAGTCATGCATGTCACTAGAATCCGGATACCCCTCCTTCCACTCCCCCAATGATCATCGGATCGGGAAAGGAACTATTTTCAAGTCGACCTGGAAGAGTACCTGGGAGAGTACCTGACGTGTCTGCCAAGTTTCATGGTCTTAGTACACCTGGAAGTACCCTAACTCGTGATCACCGGAAATCCGGGAAAATCCCCTCGCAACCCTCTATTGTGACACGATCCGGTCAATAAAGTTTACGATTATTTCAACTTCAAGTTCCATCCCGATTCCTCGACCTTAAGCATTTCACCAGATTTCCGGTCCCCCCCCCCCCTCCCTCTACCCGCCCTCCAGTTTTCGGATTCGGTCCAGATTTGAAATTAAAAATCTGATACACTTGTTCTTCACACGCATGTCCGATTATCCGTTCCAAAGTTATGCATGTTTCTAGTTTCCGGATTCCCCATCCCTACACTCCCCCCGCGATGACTGGATCAGGGAAGTGATTATTTCAAAGTTAATCTGGTTGGTTCCCTCATATGCCTGCCAAATTTTATTGTAGTAGCTTATGTGGAAGCGTTTCACGAGATTTCCGGTGCCCCCCCCTCCAGCCTCCCCCCAGTAACCGGATCTGGTTCGGATTTGAAACTCAACATACGAAACACTTGCTCTTGACATATGTCAAGTTTCATACATGTCCAATTACCCGTTCCGAAGTTATGGATGTTACTTATTTCCGGATTTCCCATCCATCCACTCCCCCCCCCCCCTCCACGATGGCCGGATCGGGGAAGTAATTATTTCCAAGTTCTAGTTAGTTCCATCATATGCCTGCCAAATTTCATTGTCCTAGCTTATGTGGAAGCGTTTCACGACATTTCCGGTGCCCCTCTCCAGCCCCCCCCCCCACGATCGCCGGATCGGGGAAGTGATTATTTCCAAGTTAATCTGGTCGGTTTCCTGATACGCCTTCGAAGTTTCGTCGTCCTAGCTTATGTGGAAGCGTTTTACGAGATTTTCGGTGTCCCCCTCCAGCCCCCCCCCCCCCAGTTATCGGATCTGGTCCGGACTTAAAACTGAGCATCTGAAGCACTTGTTCTTGACATGTGTCAAGTTTCATGCATGTCCGATTACCCGTTCTAAAGTTATGCATGTTACTAGTTTCCCGATTTCCCGTCCCTCCACTCCCCCCAAGATTGCCGGATCGGGGAAGTGATTGTTTCCAAGTTAATCTGGTTGGGTCCCTTATATACCTGCCAAGTTTGATCGTCCTAGCTTATGTGGAAGTGCCCAAACTAGCAAAACCGGGACAGACCGACAGAACGACAGACCGACAGAAATTACGATCGCTATATGGCACTTGAGTATGCTCAAGTGCCATAAAAAAGAGAAAACCCAGATCACAAATCATCCATTTTTATGGCACTTGCCCTTCGGCCAAGTGCCATATAGCGATCGCAATTTCTGTCCGTCCGTCGGTCGGTCGGTCGGCCTGTCTGTCTGTCTGTCCAGGTTTTTCTAGTTCGGGCACTTCCACACAAGCTAGGACGGTGAAACTTCGCAGGCCGATCAGGGACCCGACCAGATCAACTTACAAAATCCGACTTTCCCCGGATCCGGGAGTCCAGAAACTGGGAGAAAAAGGTAGCAAAAAGAGCGCTGCCCAAATGCGGGATCTAACCACGGACCTCTGAGACGCGATGCCAGTGCTCTACCACTGCACCAAGACTTGCTGTATGGGAGGTAGAAAGTGGTTAAACTAAACAAATCTCGTGAAACGCGTCCACATAAGCTAGGGCGATGAAACTTGGCAGGAATATTTGATGTATTAGGGAGCCAATGCGGGACTATATATTGTTTAAAGATTGAATCGGGGACCCGACCTGATTAACCTGTTTATTTACTCTCTTACTGAAGGTCTGCTTACTCTTTTCTCCTTTTCTCTATTGAAGACCACGAGACAGCTACATAAGATGTTCTAACCTATATTTGTTATCAAAAAGAAACATAAATAATTAAGACTATTTGATCCTCTATGACCTGTGTCAGTCTGTGACAGATATCACGAACTCGTTCTTCCTACATTAACTTGCGTTATTTTTATTTTTATGGCACTTGCCTTCCGGCCAAGTGCCATATACCGATCACTTTTCCGTCGGTCGGTCGGTTAGTCCGGTGATCGCGAGTTAGGGTACTTCCGGATGTGCTAGGACGATGAAACTTGGCAGGCATATTAGGGACCCGACCAGACTAAGTTGGAAATAGTCACTTGCCCGATCCGACCATCGTGGGGGGAGGGGGAGGTGGCGGAATCCAAAAAATAGGGACATTCATAACTTTTCGAACGGGTGATCGGATCTTAATGAAACTTGATATTTGAAAAGATCTCGTGTCTCAGATGTCTTATTTCAAGTCCGGACCGAATCCGATGAATCTGGGGGGGGGGGGGGAATCAGAGGGGGGAACCGGAAATCATGTGAAACTCTTAGAGTGGAGCGATCGGGATGAAACTTGGTCGTAAAAACAAGCACAAGCTCTAGATACATCACTGACAGAACTGGACCGGATTCGGACACTGTGGGGGGAGTTGGAGGGGGGGTTCCAGAATTCCGGCGATCCCTAATGCACTTCCAGGTGGGCTAGGACGATAAAACTTGGCAGGCATTTGAGGGACCCGACCAAACTAACTTGGAAATAGTCACTTGCCCGATCCGACCATCGTGGGGGGAGGGGGAGGTGGCGGAATCCGGAAAATAGGGACATGCATAACTTTCGAACGGGTTATTGTATCTTAATGAAACTTGATATCTGGAAAGATCTCGTGTCTCAGCTGTCTCATTTCAAGTCCGGACCGGATCCGAGGAATCGGGGGGGGGGGGGAATCAGAGGGGAGAACCGGAAATCGCGTGAAACTCTCGGAGTGGAGTGATCGGTATGAAACTTGGTGCGAAGAACAAGCACACGCTCTAGATACATCACTGACAGGACTGGACCAGATTCGGACACTGTGGGGGGAGTTGGAGGGGGGGTTCCGGAATTCCGGCGATCCGTAGTTAATGTACTTCCAGGTGGGTTAGGACGATAAAACTTGGGAGGCATCTCAGTGACCCGACCAAATTAACTTGGAAGCAGTCACCTGCCCGATCTGACTATCGTGGGGGGACGGGGAGACAGCGGAATCCGGAAATTAGTAGCATGCATAACTTTCGAATGGGTAATCGGATATTAGTGAAACTTGATATCTTGAAGGACCTTATGTCTCAGCATGTCCCATTTCAAGTCCGGACCGGATCCGACGAACGGGAGGGGGGGGTCTGAGGGGAGAACCGAACATCTTGTGACACGCATAGAGTGGAGCGCTCAGGATGAAACTTGGTGCGAAGTATAGGCACAAGTCCTAGGTGAATCAGTGACAGGATCGGACCGTATTTCGGGTACCGAGGGGGGGGGGAGAGCTGTAGGGAGTGTCCGGAATTCCGGTGATATTCCTACTTTCATCCTTTTAACAAGCCTTACAAGTGCCATATGAGCTTCCAGCTCTTGTTTTGTTAGGCTATATACGAAAACCGGGTAGTTGAAGCCCTGTGTAAAATTATCTCGGGTTTAGTAGTTCACAGATTGCGGTACGACTTTCGACAACCGGGTGGCTATGCTGAACCGGACAATAGCACAAAACCTGGCTATGCGCAAGTGCCACGCGATTCAGTTGATTTACAGTGTTTTTTTCACACACTGTGTCAAATACGACCAGATTTTCCAGATCCGAGTGGATCTTCGTCCGATTTTTTTTTGAAAACTTGCCTAAAATACGACTGGATTTGAACTTCTTGTTGAATTTGCTTGACGTGTGAACCCATCGTTGGTGAGTTACTTGGCGCAGAAGTTGCAGAATGAGCGTTGGAACTCTCCTGTTTCAGAATCGGATCAGAAATAGCTCCGGTAGGTTGTACGGCTCAGTCAGCCAGAGCAACAAACGAAGAGAATAGTTGAATGCTTATTTCTTTCTTGCTTTAAGAATGGGCTTGTTGTTACTACCTTTCATTCGTACTTCGGGTGAATAAGGTCCATTTTGGGTCTGTTACGCTTCGGTTATTTTTGTTTTTCCGGTTAGGTGGTTTTCTATTGTCTTGTTTGCTTTTAATAGTGGGTTTGAGGTTGACTTGACAGGATACCTTGGTATCTGAAGGGGGTTTTCTCCCACACCTTGATAGACGAGGTTAGATATTGCCATGGATTCTAGAGATTTCGGAGGGAGGGAGAATCGGGGGAGGGTCTCACTGCTTCGTCGCTAGCGTGATGTGCCCATCTTCGTAGATAGTGTTGTAATAGAAAGGATTGCACCCTGCCCAACGAAAACAGATCTGCGTAAACGTGGGAGTACTTTGGGAGCCTGGCTTTGACTTGAAGGGGCAAAATCGACGAATAGGCAGTGTCATTTATTTTGTTGTAAAAGTTCGAAATCTTTGGGATCTCATTTCTGATTAGTAGTAATAATATCGCGGCTAGACAATGAAGAAGGGCCGGAAAAAAACAAGAACAAATAATTCAACAGAACCTCCACCTTTGGTCCCGTGCAGCGACTATGGATACCCCGACAATCTGAGTGGAGCTAGAGGTACTTGCTCAGCTTTGAGTTGATACCTGTCTACTTCCCTCTTCGCCGCTGCACGGAGGAAAAAATGTAGCAGGCCTGGTGTACCCCCTCTGCAACGCGTCACACGTGACGTCGCAATGATAGACAACCAACCGGCTGTTAAGGATGGCTCAGATGGGGTTTGTAAGGAGATTTCTTCTCCGGGGTTCAACTGCGATATAGCTGTTTGTAGAGGTGACGAATTATGATGTTTCGCGTAGCTCCTGCCCTCCGCTCGTTTGCATTGGGTAGGGAATTGAGAATATATTCGATTCCGCATGGTCGAGATACAGAGACGGAGGTTCTTGTGATTATTTGTTCTTGGAAAAAGTGTTTCCAAAAATTCACAAAAATTCACATTAGCCACAAATTTCTCACGATCTTAAATTATTTGTTTTTGCTATTTTTCGATGATGGTGTAGAAATTTCAAAATTAGTTAAGTAGGGTGAAGTCCCTGCATGGAATGGAAGTGGCAGTTGATCTCGTGTTTACTGATATCTTTTTCAGGAGGCAAGGACTTGCTCAGGCACTGGCTGGAAGGGACAATAAGCAACTGTTGGCGGTCTTGCGATTCATCAACACGAATATAACCCACCCCGACTACTCGAGGACTGCGATGGACCTGCTTACCGTATTACTTGGTGAGTTCTCGATTTCATTTGAGTAACGTTCCAGCGACTTATTATTAGCTACGATCGTGATTATTCTTGTTATTATTGCCGCTGCAGAGCCCGCCGTAATCAGTAAATTGGCCCCTGCCACTTGTTATTTTCGTGCCATGGCTGTTACGATCGCTACAACTTACTTATGATGGTCGCAGCATCATAGGCGATAATAACTATCGGTTCTGCAGGAACTCCCGTAAGGGTGATAACGTATGTGCGCGTTGTTATTATTTTCGTTCCATAGAGCGTGATAACTATCACAAGACGCCGCTCGCCCCTCCTCTTATTATCTTAACTTGTAATAACTTCAGTGGAACGCTACCTTGGACTAGTCTAGTTTCCCTCCCCCATCGGCTTTATACCGCTATACCCTACTGATTCACACTTCTGCGTTGTAAGAGACACGATTTTTTTTTCAACGTTCGACGGAATTGCATGAATTTTTATACCACAACGGATACAGTATCCGTTTTGTCATGATCTTTGGTGGGAGGGCGACGGGGCGCTCAGGGAGATGACCTCCGAAGACCCTCGGGACAATTCACCATTCAGGAATTTTTAGTCAAACTTTGACATCTAGTTCAAATCTTTTTTTTTATGTTATTTTATGTACAACCATCCTAGGATTACAATATTTCATTTTAGAAAAAGATACGATAACCTAGAGGCCAGAAAAATAAACTATTCCCCTTCCTCTTGAAAAGTACGTGAGTTTTGTCATCAGTGAAATTTGTCAACGCATCCGACACTGCGACAAAACGCATGCGCAACCAGTGTGAAGCAGGGGTTTGATGGCTTATGTAGCGTTTACAAGAAGTCCCGTCGACTCGAAAGGATTCTGTTCTTTAAGACGACTAGAAAAAAGTCTAGCGGGGCGAGAATCCTTTCGTGATGCAAGGAATTCCGATCTACTTGAAAGGAAGACCGTAGGTTATAGTAAAATTCTAAGAAAAAATCTAGCTAGCTTTTGAGAGCAGCAGCCCTCAGCAACTGATGTCACAAAATGCTCTCAAAACATTTTTTATTTGCTATTGAATTTATTTTTGCCAGATTTTCTGGTTTGAAGAATTTATTATTTTCCCTCTCCACGTTAACATAATCTTGTCACCAAGATCGGATTCTGGTCAAGTTTTCCTGCACTTGCAAACGCTGCATTAGCCGGTAGGGTAAGCAAGAGCCACTCCATTCTACGTCTACCCTACCCTTCGCCCTCGCTGCCGTCTAGAGTCTTCGAGTCCATTTGAAAACTCGTGTTTTTTTCGCAGATGTTTACGAAGGCACGAATGTAACGGCGGAAGTAAGCTTGCAGCTGACGAAGCTGAAGGAAATCCTTGAGCGGGAAGAAGAATTCATGAAGACGCTTCTTATTCTTCAAGGTAGCTTAGGTACAATCATGGGAACTGCATCCCTGTATTCATACGATGAAGATACAGTGACAGTTGATTCAGGTGCCAATTTGAAACCCTCTGAGAACGCTTTGTCAATTGACTATACAGTAAACGTTCAACTGTAACCATAGCTCCTGTGTTTGTCTTATTCTAGTTCAGCGCTTTAAGCGGACAATAGTTTCTGAAAGTCTGCCATTGTCTCGTCATTAACAGTTGTGACAGAGAGATAGTAAAATATGGATCTGTAAGGTAATGAGCAGAACAGATTATATATATATATACAAAGCAAGAGAAAAGGCTTTCGCCTCTAAATAACTCTAAAAAATTTGGAGTCGTCGAATTGATCAGAGTTAAAAATCAGAGTTCAGATAATTCAAAAATCAGATCAGAGTTTAAAAAACCGAGTGTTCGGAAAGGGAAACGGTTGAGGCAAGCACCTTGGAATTAGCTTTCACTTTCATTGGTCGGGAGCACATTGCAGATCTACTAATCGACTTGTGAATTCTGTTTTACTATAGCTGTCACAAGTGTTGATGAGACATAGTCCGCTTGGAAGTGCTGATCTGGCATGGCATAATAGGATGAATTGGGAGATCTACGCATACACCCCGAGTGTTTCGAAAGGGAAACGGTCGAGGCAAGCACCTTGGACGTACGTGGAGAAATGAACTGTTCAGATACACACGCCTCCGATCGGCTTACTGAAAGCCAGGCTTCACCTTCCAGATTCCCAGGCGTCCGGGGCTTCCGCATAGTCAAGCCAAGCTTTCCAGATTTTCATGATAATGATGACAACTACATTTGCTATTCTTCAAAATTTCCTAGAGGTCCCCTTTTCATTTCAAATATCTCTTGCATCCCAATCCTAACTGTCAATCACTTTACCTTTGTTTCCTTCATTTGCATAATTGTTGGGTCTCTCGAACGGATTGCCTCTATGGCACCTTCCAGACTTCCGGAATCTCGGGTGTCAAACTTCCCGGACTCCCAGACGTTTGTGGCCTGGCTTCACCTTCCATATGTGTCTCGACGGAAACGGCTGTCTGGAATCCGGAAGAAAATCTGGAAGGTGAAGCCTGGCTTTGATACTGTCCCCTTCTTTTGAAAATGTAGTTAGTTTGCAAACTTCGGTGGTTCAGTTGGTCGTGTGACTTGTGTGTCCCCCTTCCTTCGGTTCGCTACTTCTCCCTTCGACAGACAATCAGGGTCGGCTGCTTGCGGACTGGAATTCCCGTCAGGATTTTCCGCACCATCATCAATTCAGTATGGAAAAACCTGATCGCCTACCGGCAGCATCACAGTGCTGCCATGACAATAGTGCCCTTCCTAAACTATAAATTTAGTCGCAGATCTTTGTTTGAATTTTGTCTAAGAGGCTATGACACTGAGCCTTACCATACCCTTGGACAGGCAACCAAGGTAGGGCGGTCGGGGACCGGAATTCCTGCCAGGATTTTTGGACAGCATCATCATCACAATATGGAAAACTTGAGATTTTTTCAACATGATGATGGAAGTGCCGAAAATCTGACCGGGAATGGTATCGTGTGTGCACGTTAGGCGGATTAGTCTCTTGAATTATCACCTGCATCTACCACACGTAGATATTACAATCGACCGAAAAGTTAATAAACAAAAAAGAGAAGTTATCGACAAGTAGTGCAGACCTCTCATCGTCCCAGAGGCTTGCACCTGTTGTTCTACCTAAGGAATATAATTAAACATACATGATGGAATCGGTAGAAATGGCAGACAAAAGAAGAAAACCACCTTTGGCTACGGCATTCCTGGCAAGCGATGCGTCGGAGGCTCCGGTGACCCCGACGGAAAGTCAACAAGCCGACCACCTGTTGAAACGTCGACAATCCCTCAGTGTGGGGTGCTGGAACGTCTGTTCAATGAAATGCCCTACGACCCAGACCTTCATAGCAGGCGAATGCGAAAGATATTGCATAGACATTCTATGTGTATCCGAAACCCGGCTAAATGGGAATATAGAGGACGAGCTCGTCTCCACCCCCGGCGGTAAATCCGAATTCCACTTTTTCAGCTCTGGACCCAGCGATGGCTCGGGTAATGCGGGGGTTGGTCTCCTCCTCAGTAGTAAAGCATCAAAATCCTTAGTCGAATGGCAACCAATCTCACCCCGTCTGGCTAAGTCCCGCCTCAAAGGCCACCTGTTCAACATCACTGTCATCTCAGCCTATGCACCAACGAGAGTCGCCGACGAAAGTTCAGTCGACGAGTTCTACGATTCTTTGACGCAGACATTGAGAACAGTCCCAAACCGCGATCTACTCATCCTAGGAGGCGATCGTAACGCCCACGTTGGAAGCCGCGAGACAGACCGCGAAAGAGCTGTCGGAAGATTTGGATGGGGCGACAAATGCGAGCGTGGAAGGAGACTCGTAGAATTTGCCCAGCAGCATAACCTTGTATTGGCAAATACATTGTTGCAACACAAACCATCCCAAAGGATCACCTGGCGCTCTCGAGATGGAAGAGCCCAATCTCTGGTTGATTTCCTGCTGATATCCTCCCGATGGCGAAGCTTTGTACAGAACTGTAGAGCGTACCGTGGAGCCGACACGGGAGCGAAGAACGGCTCTGATCATACACTGCTAAAAGCCTCCCTAACCATAAAACTCGCTTCCAGAAAACGAACGTCACCTCCCCTGAGATACGACGTTGCACGACTCCAGGATAAACCAGTCGCAGAAAAGTTCCGCCTAGAATTATCCAACCGTTTTGACACCCTGCCCACGGACGATGACAACGGACCATCCATAGAAGACGAGTGGAGTAAGATCAGAGACACCATAAAAGACGCCTCTGAAAAAGTCCTCGGTAGACAAAAACTGAAGCGGAAAAAGTGGATCTCAGAACACACCATCAAGCTATCAAACCAAAAACAACAGATCGGCGATCCCAAATCCACAGTATTCAAAACATTGAGGAAAGAATGCCATAAATCCGCCCGCTGTGACAGACAACACTAATGGGCAACGTGGCAGCAGATATGCAGAAGGCTGCTAGTCATTCAGATACAAGAAAGCTTTACCAACTTCTAAAAGAATCGACTGGGAAAAGTAAAAAGATCTCTACTGGAGTGAGAGGGGAAGATGGAACGCTTCTGTCAAGAAAAGATGACATAATTGCAAGATGGCAGCGCCACTTCCAGAAGCTGCTGAACCCCAGTCACGACATCCCCCCCACGCCTTCCATTGATGGCGCCACTACGCCCCAGCCGAGTAATCTTTACCCCAGCTCTGTGCCACCGAGTCAGCCAACTCCGTACAGCAACGTCAATGTTGACCCACCCTCAATACAAGAGATCAAAGAGGCAATCAAGAAGCTAAGGAATCACAAGGCGCCAGGCATTGATTCTATCACAGTTGTAGTCTACAAAGCTGCCCCTATTCTCGCTGAGAAACTCCACAAGCTCTTCTGCTCAGTCTGGTCTCAGGAACGGTTTCCCCAAGAATGGCAAGACTCGGTTATAATACCAGTCTTTAAGAAAGGCGACCGCACTGAGTGCAAAAATTTCAGAGGGATTTCTCTTAGAAGCATTGCTGGAAAGATCTTTGCAATTATTTTGCTTAACCGTTTCCGCTCAGTCCGCAACGAAAGAATCCGCCCCAACCAATCTGGATTCAGAGCCGGCATGGGCTGTATTGACCAGCTCTTTACCCTGAGACAGATTTTTGAATATAGAGCCAAACATTAACAAATCACCGTTGCTGTCTTCATCAACTTCATTACGGCCTTCGACTCAGTCATCCGGGGAGGAATTTGGAAGGCGATGGAAGAGGATGGTGTCCCACCTAAGATCATACGACTCATTCAGGCTTACTATCAACACACACGAGCCTGCCTCCAGGTCAACGGAGAACTCTCCCCGCTATTCGATATCGACTTCGGTGTAAGGCAAGGATGTGTACTCTCTCCTTAGCCATTCAGTTTTATCGTCGATTGGATACTGGAAAAAGCAATGCTAAACTTCGGAGGAGTCAAGGTTAGCCCTGATTTCAGTACCACCGACCTGGACTATGCCGATGATGTTGCCCTTCTTGGCGACTCCGTCGGAAGCCCAGGACATGCTTCTGAAAGTCTCCGAAGTTGCTGCCCCAATGGGACTCCAGATTAATATTGACAAAACTAAAGCTATGTCTAATGCCCCGGACTTAAACTCCACCCCTACAACCCTGAACCAAAGGCAGATTGAAGTTGTCAATAAATTCAAGTATCTCGGATCATACATCGACATTAACGGCGGAAGTAGCGAAGAAATCCAATGTCGCATTGCGTCAGCTTCCGCTGTCTTCGCACAGCTGCGAAAGCCGCTTTGGAAGAGGAAGGAAATCCACCGGAGAATAAAAATCTGTATTTACGACGCCCTAGTCCGATCTGTCTTACTGTACGGCTGCGAGACATGGCCCTTAAAAGCCGCTGAGGCACACGCCCTCAATACTTTCGAACACAGATGCCCGAGGAGCATTCTGGGGATATGTCTCAGCGACCGAGTCCCAAACACGGTCATCTACCAACGATGTGACCAGAAGTACGACATTGCAACTCTCATTCGCCGCCGCCGCTTGTCTTGGTTTGGCCATGTTTGTCGAAGACCAACCGAGTCTTTTACAAACCAAAGCCTACGCTGCAAACCAGCGCCTGATTGGAGGAAACGTCGTGGAGGACAAGCCAAAACCTGGCTCAACACCGTTAAATCTGACCTCGAGCCGATCGGCTGTTTCCGGAGGCATGGCCGCAGGTGGGATCCTTCATGGCTCGAAATCGTCGCCCATTAACCCAAGACCGTAACCTGTGGAACTCAACAGTCTGCCAGATCATGTCGCCAGGGAGAGCTTCATAGCTTGTGTCCTGATCCAAGTACAAGTACAAGCATAGTGGCTCTGAACTGGGGATATCGGGAAAACTCGCATCTTGACGCAACCATAACAAGGAGCCAGTCTGAAGGGCGCTTGGCTTCGGGCTTTTCACACTTTACTCACAAATTAATATCAATCAACAAATCAAAACAGTGGGAAAGTATCACAAATAGAAAATGATCGCGCATCAACGTTTCTGTCAGGTCTCAACTGATTCCCATACAACATCTGGGCGTTTACTCATTTCTCTGCTCCTCTGGAATGGAGCGGCTCGTCTCCCGGCCAACATTTTTCTGTGGAAGGTCGTTATAGTCGATAACCGGAGCCTGCTTGTCGTCCTCAAAGCTTTGGCTCTGGTGTACCCCTTCGCCTGATCGCTGTCGCTGCGGGCCCTTGTGCTCGGTCCCCTTCTGTTCTGGGTGGATCCAGTCGCGATATTTGTCGACATCTTGTGATGCTTGGCGCTGCATCTTGGGTTTGTTGGACGGGCTGGAGATGTCTGCTTGCTGAGATGCGGTGGACATGTTTGCTGATCTAAAATGGTAAGACTTTTTTATTGAAGCTCTGGAACTCGCACCTCAGCGAGAGCTATGAACTCTTCTTATAGTGCGAACACACGATCAGGAAAGTTAGCTCCCGGACTGGAATTCCTGCCCATATTTTTGGCTCCATCATCACTCTCAGATGGAAAGGTTGAAATTTTTTCAGGAAATCCGGCCGGGAATCCTGATCGTGGGTTCGCACTGCACTTTCGTCATACAGTTGAAAAAATTTCAACTTTTCCATACAGAAGTGATGATGGTGACAAAAAATCCGGACAGGAATTCCAGTCCGGGAGCTCCCTATCCTGATCGTGTGTTCGCACTGTAAGTGTGGACGAGATTGGACAAGAATTAGGACTTGTGATCGAGTTTTGCTGTAACCAAGCAATAAGTTACTTCTGAAGTCCTGTGATTTGCTTTTTTATGGCACTTGCGGCTCCGCAGGTGATACGGCGTTCGTATTCTTCTGCGGGGTTCCACTGTGATACAGCTGTTTGTAGAGGCAACAAAATTTGATGTTCTGCGCAGCTGTTCCTCCGCTCGTTTGCATCGGGTAGGGTATCAGAATATATTTGACTCCGCATGGTCGTATTACAGAGATAGGGAGACGGAGGTTCTTGTGTTTATTTGTTCTCGGTAACATCCAGACCAACTGACCATGTGTCATTCGATTGGAGCGGTTTTATGGTGTGCATTAAACATGCCCCGAATCCACCATCGATATTCGTGGGTTTATTTTTGGGATCCCAAAACGTAAGTGGAGGGATACCTATGACATCGCAAAAGTTGTCCGTCCGTCCGTCCGTCTGTCCGTCCGTCTGTAAGCACGATAACTCTCGAAGGGAATGAGATATTTTGATGAAACTTGGTGTGAGGGTTCGTTGGGTCGTCAGACCAGTCAAGTTCGTAGATGGGCTTTGTAGCTCTACATTTAGGAGTGGGGGAGGGGATTCAAATTAAGGGACAAACAAAATGTTTTGAAACAGCTAATGTGATAGTCGATTATGGGGTAAGAAGACATGGTGAACACGATGGTGAAAACCATTTTGTCATCGGACAAGTAGTTCGCCCGGAATCCGGCCAAAACCGGAAAGTTTGTTGAAAGTAAAAGTTTTATTTGAAGTTGATTAGATGTTCGATTTAGGGGTAGGAAGACATGCTGAAGACGATGGTGAAAATTATTTTCTCGACGGACAAGTATTTCGCCCGGAATCCGGCCCAAACCGGAAAGTTTGTTGAAAGTAAAAGTTTTATTTGAAGTTGCTTAGATGTTCGATTCAGGGGTAGGAAGACATGCTGAAGACGATGGTGGAAATTATTTTCTCGACAGACAAGTATTTCGCCCGGAATCCGGCCCAAACCGGAAAGTTTGTTGAAAGTAAAAGTTTTATTTGAAATTGATTAGATGTTCGATTTAGGGGTAGGAAGACATGCTGAAGGCGATGGTGAAAACTATTTTCTCGACGGACAAGTATTTCGCCCGGAATCCGGCCCAAACCGGAAAGTTTGTTGAAAGTAAAAGTTTTATTTGAAGTTGATTAGATGTTCGATTTAGAGGTAGGAAGACATGCTGAAGACGATGGTGAAAACTATTTTCTCGACGGACAAGTATTTCGACCGGAATCCTGCCCAAACCGGAAAGTTTGTCAAAATTAAAAGTTTTATTTAGAGTTGATTAGATGTTCGATTTAGGGCAAGAAGACATGCTGAACACTTATGTGAAAACAAGTTTCTACCCGGACATGTATAGTTCGTCCGGAATCCGGCCAAAACCGGAAAACTGTTGGAAGTCAAAGTTTTATTTCTAGTTGATTAGATAAGCGATTTAGGGGTAAGAAGAGATGCTGAGTCCCTGCATGACAATCATATTTTACCCGGACATATAGTTCGACCGGAATCCGGCTGGAATCGGAAAATTTGTTATAAGCTAAATTTCTATTTGAAGTTGATTAGATGTTCATTACTGGGGAAAGAAGATACCCTGATTTCGTGTTTGAGCTTTCTTTTTTCGCCGGACAAGTAGTTCTGGAGTTCGGCCGGAACCGGGAAATTAGCAGAAGTGGCAGGAAGTTTTCGTCAAAACAGATATGATAGGGGTAAACACACATGCTGAATCCAAATCTGAACTTGTTTTTTTCAGGTGATTAGCTATTTTGCCTTAATCTGTTTCTGAATTTTAATTGTAAAAATGTTCAAGGAGTCTGGCGAAGACTGGATCTGGCTAAGACAAGACCCTGTTGTCTGGATCAGATATTGAATTTTTGGGATCCCATCGAAACCTTTGGTCTTGTTCTTAATGCATGCATGAATATTATTACCCATATAGGCTATATGCTATGCAATATGGATGTGGCCCAACATAAAAAAGAGAAACACAATACATGGTTCCAAATGAAATGAAACATAATAAAACCAACAACTATTACTCGATTGCCGGATAGAGACTGTTTAGATGGAAGGCTAAGAAAAAGGGCGACCACCTCACTCAATATGTGGATACTTGGGGCAGGATCTTTGAAAAGTTGAATTTGTTCTGCATAATTTCTGCCCCAAAAGAAACCTTCGTCAAGCTTCGCTGTAGGGTAGCGGGTCGGTTACCCTCATAGTCGTATAATTCAAATATATTTCTGCATAAAACTAGTATAACTGCTTAACAGGGGCGTCGCTACCCCCCCCCCCCCCCTCGAAGAAAGAAAAAACCTAATCTGGGCGCTCGCAGAGCGAACGACAAAATAAATTAGGCAGACCAATTTTTTTTTAGCTAGACTGGACTCTCGCAGAGCGCCCAAACACACAAGTTCAGCTAAACGGGCGCTCACCCAGGAAAGCTTGATGAGGGTCTGGCAGTGCGCCCGAAAATCTCAGTAAGGCTAGTTCAGGGTTACCAAGAAACTGAGCTGACACCCATCTCGGACCTCGGCTGTTCTGGGTTCCCGAGCGTTTTAAACTTCGGGAATAGGGTACTCAGCCGCATGTTTCGAGCTTGCCAGATTGACAACTTCAACACGATCCGTTATGTGCCAATATCTCTTAATTCGTGTAAAAATCAGGCCGATTTTGCTTGTGGCGTGCAATTTTAAGAATTTGTTACTTTCTACTTTATTAGTGCGACGTTTAAAAAATAAATCGGCTTCGTGAGCAATGAGCGAGGGGTACCAACTCCCAAAATTGGGGTACAGGTGTGCCCGACTCCCCGGTACAGTGTGCCCGACAGTTGGCAACCCCTCGGTAATGAGCGATGGTGTAATGACGGGCCTGATTGTTGCAATACGTCATTGGGTGTTTATTTTGTTTTTAAATGAAACCTCAGAAAGTCTGCTCTTTTTCACGTTTTCTTTCTGGATGATCAGTACTTCTTTTTCGGAAAGGGTCAAACTGAGATGATCAAACGAAGATGAGATCATGTTATTTTAAATATGCAAAGCACCTGCTCCGCTTGTCGAAATTATGTCATAACCATAAATTGACGGAGAAGTTCAAAAATTCAAGATGCAAGTGCTACCCTTTTGGATGTTTCCTCATCGCTTTCAAAAATCATGGACGACAGGGCCCAACCAGCGCACGACGTCGTCCACTGTTTCCTGACCGAAGAGATTAAAAATTAAGTGTCATTTTCTGTGTTTGTGTATGTATGTGTTCTGTTTATTTTCTTCATTTACTCCACCTTTCCAAAATGGCGGGTCAAAAATAAAAATAAATTACTTACTTACTTACTTACTGAAGCATATTACCAGCTTCCAGCTAAAAGTCACATTTTTAGGAATCGTCAACAACAGACGGGCAGATCCGTGCTAAGTGGCCCTTGATCTCATTTTGGATCCAAAAAGATGTATTCTGATCATACAGGATTTCATAAAATAATTTTGCCGGCGGCGCCTTTTGTAGTAGGCTCGCGTCATTTCATTCGTGTCTTAGGCTTGGAATTTCGGGGCTTGGTTCACCTTAAAATCTAGATTTTATTGGCGGAAGTAACGTTTTGCCCCAAAAGTCATACCCTACTTACAAAATATCGCCTGTGGCGCTTATTTTCATTCTGTCTGGTACACAGTCATTAGGAACTGCTGTGGGGCGGTCTATTGTGTTAGCGAATTCCTGTTAATGCAAACGACGTTCGCCTCAAGTTTCTGTATTTCGCACAGTTTCCGGCATGCGATGCTGTGTTTCTTGGATGTTGGTTCCAACTAGTGTGACTCTTGAGCCTTGCTGGAAATCTGTCGTATATTTTGAGGTAGTCACCACCGACGCCCAAGCCCTTCAAATCGCCCCCGAGTTCGCAGATACGACTAGACTTCTTCAGACTTCAACGCTTGCAAGGTATCGCATGTTTTATTACTACATGTGCGACGAAAAGCTAAAACAGGTGGGACAGGGCGCCGGCATGCGCCCTGCCACCCCCCTCGAGCTCTGGCTGACGACGCCCCTTCTGCTTAGTACAGGGATTCTTCAAATTCACAATGGACTGAAAGAATGACCTCGAACTTACCTCTGTTTTCTCAAATATTACACAAGGCTTTTATTAAGTCAGTCAGTTCAAACTACTGTCTCCTGGCAGGGTGACTACGCTGAAACGTTCAAATGGAGACTGGTAAACGTTGTCGGTACGATTCTGGGAGTTTCGTGCGCAGCAGAAGCATCCAAGCCGAGGGGTCTCAAATTGTTTTGTGCATCCCGTAAAAAGGTTTTCCGGCATCCTCACCACCCTTTTATCGTAGCGGATAGGATGCTTGTGTAATTTCCGGACTCGAGACCAAATGTTGCCACTCGACTGATTCTCGGTGCCGGCCTCGTCCGTGGTATCCTTCAACGAAAATGCGGTAAAATTTTGGGCATGTCCAAATCCTCAAAAGACTCGATTTTTATCTATTTTGGGGAGAGAAAGTGTCAAAAATGTTATATGGTGAACAAAGGCGTTCCTAGCCAAAATGTTTGGTGGTCGGGGCAAGGTATTTACCGACTCGCTGGTCATTTTTACTGACTGTTTTTTTTTTCTGCAGAAAAAACACTATTTTTGATAACTAAACGACTGTTTTACGAAAAATCGACTGATTTTCAGAAAATCAGTTTCATGAGAAAATCTAATATTTTTACGAAAACGACTGTTTTTACGGAAAATCGTGGCACTTCTTTGGCATTTTTTATCGACCGGCCGAGAGCATTCGGGGGGGGGGGGGGACGTCCCCCTTCCCCCCACATACGTGACACCCCTGGTGGTGAAAATCGAATAAGTGCGATAAAACACGTGCTGTCTACCCCATAAACGGTACCTGTTTGTGTGGCACTTGCCCTTCGGCCAAAAGTGCCATATAGCGATCGCAATTTCTGTCCGTTGTCGGTCTGTCAGTCCCGGTTTTGCTAGTTCGGGCACTTCCAGATAAGCTAGGACGATGAAAGTTGGCAGGCATATCAGGGATCGGACCAGATTAAATTAGAAACAATCACTTTCCCGATCTGACCATCTGGGGGGGAGTGGGGGGAGGGTGAATCAGGAAAAATTATGAAAAATGAAGTATTTTGAACTTTCAAACGGGTGGTCGGGGAACGACCTTGTGTCTCAGATCTCCGATTTTAAACCCATACCAGATCTGGTGATCCGGTTTCCCCGATTCGACCATCTGGGGGGGGGGGGGCTGGAGGGAGGGGGAATCCGGAAAAATTAGTATTTATAACTTACGAACGTGTGATCGGATCTCAGTGAAGTTTGATATATAGAAAGACCTCGTATCTCAGACATCCCAGTTTAAATCCAGACCGGATCCGGTGACATTGGGGGAGTTGGAGGGGTTCGGTAGTTCCTGGTGTGCTAGGACGATGAAACTTGGCAGGCCTGTAAGGGACCCGAAAAGGGTAACTTCAAAATAGTTGTTTCCCCGATACGACCATCGGATCTTAATGAAACTTGACTTATAGAAAGACCGCGTGTCTCAGACAACCTGTTTTAAGTCCGGACGGGATCCGGTGATATTGGGAGGAGTCGGATATGAGGAACCGGAAGTCTTGGGAAACTGTTAGAGTGGAGGGTTCGGGATGAAATTTGGTGGGAAGAACAAGCAAAAGTTCTACATACGTGAATGACATAAGCGGAACGAATCCGGTTACTGTGGGAGAGTTTTGGGGGGGGGGTCGAGTTTCTATTGATACCACGAGTTCGGTACTTCCTGATGTGCTAGGACGATGAAGCTTGGCAGGCTTCTCAGGTACCCGAATAGATTGACTTGAGAATGTCGTTTCCCCGAACCGACATCGTGGGGGGGGGGGGGGGCGCAATCTAGTGGCAAGCTCAGCTATTTAACGGGTTATTGAATTTAAATGGAACTTGACATTTAGAAAGACCTCGTGCTTCAGATGTCCCATTGTAAATCCGGACCGGATCCGGTGACACTAGGAGGAGTGGAGGAGGGAAACGGATATCTTTCGGAACACTTAGAGGGAGGGATCAGGATGAAACTTGGTGGGAAGAACAAGCACAAGTTCTAGATACGTTACTGATATAATAGTACGGAATTCGGGCACTGGGGGGGGGGGGGATTCTGATTTCTAGTGATCGTGACAGTTCGGTACTTCCGGATGTGTTATGACGATGAAACTTGGTAAGCATGTCAGGGACCCGAACAAATTGACAAATTGAACAATTTGAGAATAGTCGTTTCCTCGATCCGACCATCGTGGGAGGAGTGGAGGGACTGGGGATCCGCAATCTAGTGGCACGGGCAGTTTTTGAATGGGAGATTGGATTTTAATGAAACTTGGCAAGTGGAATGAGCTACCGGCTCAAATGTTCCATGTCAGGTGTGGGGAGGAGTGGAGGAAGGGGGAATCCGGAATCTTGAGGTATTTATAACGTTCCAACGGGTGATCGGATCTTAATGAAACTTGGTATTTGGAAAGACGCCGAGTCTCAGACGACTCAGTTCAAATCCGGATCGGATCCGGTGACTTTAGCAGAAGCCAGAGGGGGGAACCGAAAATCTTTGGAAACGCTTAGAGTGGAGGGATCGGGATGAAACTTGGTGGGAAGAACAAGCGCAAGTCCTAGATACATTGTTGACATAACCGGACCAGATTCGGACACTGTGGGGGAGTATTGGGGAGGGGGGCTTAATTCAAACAATGTTTACAACGGATACGTCAGCTCTGATTTTGGGCTTAATTCTGGGGATCCCGCAAGTTTGGAAGTTTCTGATGTTCTAAGAAGATTAAACTTGGAAGAAATAAAGATTTGACATTTTTCATTTCATTTCATTTCATTTATTTCTGACCGCCAAAGCTGGCGAGTATAAAAGAAAATAAGAATACAACACGGCCAAAAAATACATTAAACGTGGCCCAACACGTGCACAATCAAATGCTCAACAAATTTTGAAAAAAACAAAAAATAAAAAAGAACATACCATACTAAAAGACACAGTCTATTTCAAACCTTGACCCAGGTTATGCTTATCAAGCTTAATCATGAACTTAGCGTGTTTCTGCTTCAGGATTTCAACTGGATTTTTCATATTATAATCTTTCATCATCAAAGAAGAGGATTCAAATTTCGAAAAACGACATAAAAATTTCCCAAATTTAAAAAAAGTTATTTTCAGGGAAGTTAAATTACCTTTAGAAAAATATGCCAAAAAAGTAGAACCCAGTAAAACATGTGGTAAAACTATACTATTAAAAATCTTTGCCAGTCGCTTCTTAGACAGATAATCTCTTAGGCAAACAATACTACCAAAACTTCGCGCAATTCTTTTTTCTAGATCAACTATTATCAAATAACGAGTTAGTACCATTGACGAACTAATAGGCAAACCTAAGTATTCTAGAGAAAAAACTGGTTTCAAAATAAAATCATCAATCTTAATAAAAATAGACTGCACTAAATCAGAAAAATTTATACCCAAGATAAGAAGCTGGCATTTATGCGGAGATAAAAGCAATCCGTGGGTTTTAAAAACTTGACAAACATAATCAACATTAATTTGAAGGGATTTCAAAGACCGGCTTATTAAAAGAATATCATCAGCATAAGCAACCCATGACAGAAACGATCTAGAATTAAAAAGAAAAGAAATAAGAATATTATCTAAACATTCAGCTAAAGTGATATTGAAAATCGTCGGTGACAGAATTCCACCTTGCCTCAGACCCCTATTTAAAACAACATTAAAATCAGAAAATTCTCCTTTCCATGCAACTCGGATACGAGAAGAAGAAAACCAATTCCGCAAAACCAAAACAACTGAAGGGGGAACACCATTACGCAGGAGAGATGCTAAAGCCCACGAATGAATAATGGTATCATATGCTAACGCTATATCTAATGCTAAAATAAAGCCATACATAAAAACCAAACGGATAGACAAAATAGTATGCAAATTGGATACTGTCGAGCTTATGCAACCTTGATTCGTTATTTGGCGCCCGGACAGGATCCGGCCCAGGTAGGAGTGGGATCGGATATTTGCAGATAGGCTCTAATTCGATTCCAGTCAAACTTGACGGACGTGACCAGGATAAGTCAGAGATGCGACATTTATGTTTCTTAGTCGTATTCAGCCACGGTGGGCGGAGCTGAAAGGGGAGTCCCGGAAGTTGTGTGGCTCGCATAAGGGTCAAACAAGTGGAGTGATTTGAATGAAACTTGAAAGGTACAGAGATCGTATGCCTTAGATGACATATTTTAAGGTACGAACAGGATCCGACCACGGTGGGGGGGGGGGGTAGATTTACCGGAAGTTCTCCAGCAAATGATCAGATTCAAGTGAACGATAGGTGGTAAGAGAAAATGCTTCAGATGATCCAGTTATGAGCCCGGACCAGGTTCGGTCGCGGTGTATGGGAGGTTGGAAGGGGGTACCGGGAATCTTGAGTACGTCTATAGACATAGCGAGTGGATTTCTTGGGTTGAAACTTGGAAGGTTGGCGATGGCTTGGAGGTGATGTCGGAAATTTTCAGACATGAGTGAATCTAGATATCCTAATTCTAGGTCCGAATAGCATTTTTGGATGGCGGGGTGTTTTGTGAAGTTCTCTTCTACTGTCTAGTACCACCTACTCTTAACAAGTGCCATATGAGCTCGTAGCTCTTGTTTGTTTTGTTTAATCTATGCTTCGAACTTCAGCTTTTATCGCATAAGGTTAGAATAAGAGCCATAGCCTATCCTTTTGAAAACGCATATGGTATGGCTTGCTCAGGCCTTTTGCTAAGGAGTGGTTATCACCTGATGACTCCACCTGAGCCATACTACCCCTCCGAACGTCGTATACCAACACATCATATCCACAATACGTCAGTATTTCTGATTTCCATTTGCGAATTAGAATTCAAGCAGCACACCGCTGAAAATATTTATGTATCCCCTATGGCAGCGATGAGCTATGCCCCTCTTGGTTTCTAGTGTCCTACATCCAAATCCAGGGTTAACTTGTGTTATTAGACATAAGTTAACAGGTCATGAGTCCCCCCCTGCAAGTTAAACACACGTTACACTACGAGTTAAGTGACCTGCTCCCACAACGCTCTGAAGAAATCCATCAGTACGAAACTCGCCAGCGGGCAGGCTTCGAACTGGTGAAAAGTAACACGGAGCGTTACCGCCGCTCGGCACTGCCGTTCATGGCTAGAACAATTATCTAGTGCTTATTCGTGATCCTTTTTTTTGCACAACCCTTTCAGTGTCTCACTGCCGGTTGTTTTTATTAAACCCGTATCTCTCTCACAACCGTGTAGAGCAAAAGCCGCCTACCCCCTACTCCCTAGGATAAGTCAGATCTTTTTGGGTGGCCCACGTGTGGTATGTACAATCATCTAATAAATTCTTTCTGACCTGATGATGTATACGTAAATATAGTTTCCATCAAGACGTCCTGTCACGGTCACGGAAGACAAGCCAAAAGCCAGGGACGGACTATCCGGGCTGACAGATGTCGTCAGAAGAGCTGAGAAAGAGAATCTCAAACCTGCGATGACACGCTGCCGACTCGGGTCAATAATTAAGGTACGTAGTTGACTTCCGTGAATCAACGTGGCTTGGAAATTTTCGTTTTTCTTGCCAGACAAAAGACGAGCAACTTCAAGTTGGACAAACTATGTATGGGAATGAAAGCGGTATACAAAGCTATTTCGCGGCATAATCAACATTTTGTGCGGCATTTCCCTCAAAATCGCGGCATCATGCCGAGACCATCCAACTATCTTATTTGTTGTGTTGTACATTCACCCCTACATTTTATCTCTGTCAATCTTGATTTGGTGTGGCTCTGAACCAGGGGTCGGCCATGAATTGATAATATCCAATAACCAAGTGGGGTTGTGGCTGTGACGCACTCATCCACTAGGAACAAGATAAGATATTGTCACTAAATGTACTCTTTCGTGATGTAACAAAACCTAAAACCAAGATAAAACATAGGATCGGTTCTGACGATCTCACAGATTCGCTTTTCCAAAAGTAAAGCGAGAATCCGCCGAGTTACGACTTCCAACTTCTTGCTGGCTTGACGAATTAACTTTGTGCGCACGGAGCGGATTCACTTTCAACCGATTCCACGTCACTAGCCGAACGCCAGAATCAGAGGCCAGAACAGCCTCGGAAAGCGAAGCGAGTTTTAGCCGCGGTCGCAAGAACACGGTGGATAAGGCAGCTGAGCTTTCCAGAATCGCCCTATGGTGTACGTTATTGCCACATAAAAAGAAGTAGAGCGCTACTTTTGCCCTGAACTGGGAGAGAAATTTTATTTCCGTGAGAAAATAATCAATCATCGTATTTATTCCTGAATATCTGTTTACAACATGATAGCATAGGACTGTCAACTTGAACCAAATATAATTGTCATATATACAATTCATTTTAAAACTTGTACGACTTCATTACTTTGTAACAAAACTAAACAGTATCTCAAACATAAAAAATATAAAATATGGAATACTAGATTAATTTTCAAAAAATTATACGTGTCTTCACTTGTTAGACAAAACCAAAGGTTTCGATGGGACCCCAAAAATTTAATATTCGATACAGACAATTGGATTTTGTCTTTGCCAGATCCAGTCTTCGTCAGACCCCTTGAATATTGTTACTATTAAAATTTAGAAACAGATTAAAGCCAAATAGCTACAGATTCAGCGTCTTGGTTCATAGCGTTAGTTTATTTGCCGTTCTGGTGCGTGCGTGTTCACCATTCTTTACTGCGTAGTCAGGCAGAATACGCCTGTGCTTTTCTTTAGACAAGCACTTCCTTCCGAATTTCATGACTAAAGTCATGGCGCCGTTCTGATAGGAGTTGTAATCCGAGTTGTTCTCGGCTTGTTTCGTAATCAGCATATCCATATCCAAATATTATTTTGCAGGCCCGTTTCTGAACGTTTTCTAGTCTGTCATTTTGTTCTTGACTCAGACAGCAGTGCCATACGACCAGTGGCGTCGCAAGGGTGGGGGGCGCAGCAACCCCCCACTTTTTTGAGATTCGGTAAAATTTTGGGCCGGAGGCCCAAAAGTGTACTAAAATTGTTCGGTATTTTTTCGATAGCAGAACTGTTCGATGTATTTACAGGGATTCGGTAGTTATACAGAATCCTAAATAGGCTATATGTACAAATCTCTTCGGTATAATGATCGGGATTCGGTATAATTGCCAGTATTCGGTAGTTATCACGAATTTGGTGAGAGAATTTACTGAAATCATTTGGTAATTTTTCCATGCTGGAACTATTCGGTATACTTATGGAGATTCCGTAGTTACACAGAATCCCGAATAAGCTATTGGTTCAAAATTATTCGGTATCATGATTAGGATTCGGTAATTTATTCAGTATAATTTCCAGGATTAGGAAGTTAACCACGAATCCTGACTATGTTCTAGTTTCGACGAAAGTATACCGAATAAGAATATTGTTCGGTATTCTTTCGACACCAAAACAATTTGGTATAGTAACCGGGATTCGGTAGTTATACAGAATCCCGAACATGCTATCGGTCTAAACTTATTCGGTATAATAATTGGGATTCGGTAATTTATTCGTTATAACTGCCAGGATTCGGAAGCTACCACGAACTTCAGAAGAGGTCGAGTGAAGCACTGTTCGCAGACAAAAGGGATCATCTATGATACCAGCGATAGTCCTTACTTTTATTTTGGATCCCCAAAAGAATATATCATAAATATTTCGTAAATTCCGCCTGCAGCACTTTTCGCAATATTCTCTATTTTGTGGAAGGGCTCGTCATT
The DNA here is from genome assembly GCA_023053575.1 of Branchinecta lynchi. Lineage (NCBI taxonomy): Eukaryota > Metazoa > Arthropoda > Branchiopoda > Anostraca > Branchinectidae > Branchinecta > Branchinecta lynchi. The sequence goes on from JAKZAP010000007.1 coordinate 6,560,409, forward strand.
TGAAGGGGGTTTTAAGCCAGTTTTAAGATTGAGATTTTGAAACATTAAAAGCTAGAATTTGGATGGAAATTAAATTTGGGAAGAATTCCTACTTTCATCCTCTGACCCAGCCTTGCAAGTGCCATATGAGCTTCCAGCTCTTGTTTTAACCCAAAGAATACGTATACGCTAGGTTTCATAGTCTTCGATTACACCCAAAAAACTGCGCGTTATTCAACGACATACGTCACTGTCCCTTCACATATTAAACATACTGTCGTCACCCAGCACTGAGCTTTCGCCCGTGTGAATAAAGGGACAGAGTATGGACTGGTATAGCCCCCTGTTGTTTTTTTTCGAAAATTGGTCGACAAATTTTTATTAAACTGTTCACCAGATAGCTTTTTAGGATGCATTCTGCCTTTTCGAACCAGTAAATGCCGGTTGAGACTTTGGAGATAACTAAACTGATCGCAGACACTTTTTGTTATCTTTAGTATGTTCGAAAGCTGCAACAGCATATCTCCTATAAAACCCTTTAAAACTTCATGTTAAATCTCCCGAGTTCCGGGCGAACTACTTGTCCGCTTGAAAAAAAAAAAAAAGTCATATTCGGATCCAGCATGTCTTTTTACCCCTGAATCGAATCTACTCGAGATTCAACTTTTACTTTTTACAAATTATCCGGTTTTTGCCGGATTCCGGGTGAACTACTTGTCCGGCGAGAAAATATCTTTCATATTCGAATTCAGCATGCCTTACCCTTAAATCAACTACCTCATTAGCTTCTAAGAAAAATTTGTTTGCCTCTTGATTTGAAACCTCTTCCCCACCCCTTAATATACAGCTATGGGGCCCATCTACGAACTTGACCCACATATTAAACATACTGTCGTCACCCAGCACTTCTAAAACAAATTTGTTTGCCTCTTGATTTGAAACCTCTTCCCCACCCCTGAATATACAGCTATGGGGCCCATCTACGAACTTGACACATATTAAACATACTGTCGTCACCCAGCACTGAGCTTTCGCCCGTGTGAATAAAGGAACAGAGTATGGACTGGTATAGCCACCTGTTTTTTTTTTCGAAAATTGGTCGACAAATTTTTATTAAACTGTTCACCAGATAGCTTTTTAGGATGCATTCTGCCTTTTCGAACCAGTAAATGCCGGTTGAGACTTTGGAGATAACTAAACTGATCGCAGACACTTTTTGTTATCTTTAGTATGTTCGAAAGCTGCAACAGCATATCTCCTATAAAACCCTTTAAAACTTCATGTTAAATCTCCCGAGTTCCGGGCGAACTACTTGTCCGCTTGAAAAAAAAAAAAAATCATATTCGGATCCAGCATGTCTTTTTACCCCTGAATCGAATCAACTCGAGATTCAACTTTTACTTTTTACAAATTATCCGGTTTTTGCCGGATTCCGGGTGAACTACTTGTCCGGCGAGAAAATATCTTTCATATTCGAATTCAGCATGCCTTACCCTTAAATCAACTACCTCATTAGCTTCTAAAAAAAATTTGTTTGCCTCTTGATTTGAAACCTCTTCCCCACCCCTGAATATACAGCTATGGGGCCCATCTACGAACTTGACCCAACAGATCCTCGTACAAGTTTCAACAAAATATCTCTATCCCTCCGGGAGCTGTCGTGCTAAAAGACAGACGGACGGACGGGCAACCTTACGAAGTCATAAGTATCGCATCCCGTCACTTACCTTTTGGGATACCAAACACCCTTTTGAACGGTTTGGATCTTATGTACTGCGCTCGAGTCTATACCCCCCCCCCCTTTTCCTCCCGGCCAAATTTTGAATGTGCCACCCTGCGAACTTTCAAATCAGATAGCCTTCCTTGTTCACTTATAGGTGGTCAAGTTATCAAAAAGAGTTTTATTAAGAAACATTGGTTTACACAGAATCAGACCATAAAGCTTACTAACTTTCTAAAAAGCAAAGAATATAACAGTACGACAGACCTAAATTTTCAAAATGGAATACAAGTGTACAGTTCTGAGTTCACCGGACAAATTGTGTTGGTTATTTGTGGAATTCACGCACACACAGATGGCAGCTCCAAGATCCTTCGGGGGGCTCAGAGAGAGGGGGCTTGAGGCAATACATATGGTATCCACGATCGCAGTCATCACAAAAAAGAAGTTGCTCCTGCAAAAAAAAAGATCCTGACACTTATATTCTTTCCTCAAAGCATTACAATCCCATAATCATACCTTGCCGTGTTGCACCCGCTTTTATAGTCAACCAATGGGATCCAAAGGGTGGGAGTATTTGCTTTACTTTATCCAGACAATAGGGGGACATTTTCGCTGGATGGCTCTGGTCCCGTCGCGCTCGACGGACATTTTTGCTTGGATGCCGTTGATCTTTTTGTCCTTTTCGCGTGTACCGATAAACAGGAGAACGGGTCATCCAGCTCGATGGACGCCTTCCGTTCATCACCGCTCCGAGGGCAATGTTGAGCTGAACGGGGATGTCGTATGGACCTTCCCACTCGTATGCTCCTATCCAGCTGAACAGGCGTGGACGGAACCCACCTTTCTCATGCGTTCAACGCCCGATCGATTGTCTCATTTCGCGTGGGCGGGATCACCCGTTCAGCTCTAAAGCCATCCACGCGAAAACGTCCCCTAGGTTGTTGCAAATTTCTGGACTTTGCCAGTTCCCGTATAACTGTCAGGCCGGGAGAAAAGAAACAGGGTTCCGGGAAGATACAGCCCTCCCTAGTTCTGTTGATCTTTCCACGATCTTAAATAATTAATCGACAGACTTAACTGACATTTAAAAATAAGCACTTAATCTAAGTTTGCATGTTATTTAGTTTTGTTGCATGATGGCCGGATGGCTTTAATGTGCAAATAAATCATTCATTCATTCATATCCGCTTATCAACCGCTCTTTCCAAACTAATTATAAAAGTACACAATATGCCAGGAAAAACAAGATAGCCTGTCAGCATCATAATCCGGGTTGAAATCACACACATGTCGACAGTAACTATCGTTACGAAAATCAAACTTTCGGGAACAGGCTAACAATCGATCAGTTACAGAACAAGAGTTAATCAGTACTGCAAGTACTGTTTTTGCTTTAAAGTTTTTGATTCATGTGGGCCGAGAAGGTGGGTTACACCATCATTTTTCGATGGGTCGGATTCTTACGAACACACTGTTACCTCTGTTTTCCCCAAAATCCTCACGGTGGCCTTGAACACAATTTACCCCTGAACGCCAATCCGCCATTGCTAATTAACTATTCATTGATCTCCTGGCGCTGGACAAAAGATTACTAAAACCTTCGAGAAGATCGAGTGGCGCATAAGAGGATTGAAACAACTAAGTGTACCACCATGTGGACGTTTAGATATGTTGGAAGAAGAAATCATCGGCCAGTTCAGACTCGGAAGCTGAATATTATTTACCTCAGTTTCAGAATCTTCAAGAAATCACTATAACGAATAGTTTACGGCGTTTGTTTATTGTGATCTAGTTTACATCGTTAATTCTTTGGACGGGAATTAAAGAGAAAACAGAAAACAAAATACTTAAAGAAATCGATAATGCAAATAATTAGTTTAATTTGTCTACACATTTTCCATATGCCTGCTACAATAAAAACATTTTGTTAGATCCAAAGTCAAACTATGATTCAATCCTCCCCACATCGGGCGCTTCCAACCCACGCCGCTAGATGACCCAGCGGTCGGATCGAGTCGTGGCTTCATCTTGGGTCTTGGATGGGAGGTTCTAGACGTTGCAAGTGCTAGAATGCTTATGATATAACTCCTTTAACTAGACGTGTCAGGTTGCGGAAGGGAGAGCAACAGAAGAAGAAGAAGAGAGATACTTACGTCATTATCTGACGTTCCACATAGCGTGCAGCACTTGCATTCTATACACTGCCATCTGTACTTGCGGACAGATACCATCATATTAGCTGTGAACTGCAGACACGACGGATGCCCTGAAATGGCAGATATACGGTGATAAAGATACTTCTATACGTGATCTGTACATATAGACGTCGTGGTTAAGATATCGAAGAACAGTCTAAGGAAGAAGAAACAAAAGAAAGGTTAACAAGAGTAGCACATACACGGAGCATAGAGAAGAAGTTCTGTAAGCTCCATTAAACAACACAAACAACAACAACAAGTAGCCCAACAACAACAACAAGTAGCCCATAAACCCTAGAGTCGTAAGAAAAATATGAGGAACCCATTGTTGTGTTTATTCGATGCTACAGACAGTCAGAGAAGGATTTTTTCAAGGGGACCGATGTAGAGGCTTTGTGGCCTTTTTTGCAATATATTATTATTATTATTATTATTAAAACAAAAATAAAATAAAAAATGGTAGGAATTCCACCAGTCGTCGAACAACCTTCCCTGGTCGTTGGCCCGCCCAATTAATCAGGTAGAACAACCATTTTTATTCTAATTACCGATGCCATTTAATTCTCCTACACAGTTTCACACCAGTGTGTGAGCTGGGTCTGTGTTTCAGTTAGTAAATCAGTGGCCAGTCGTCCAATGACCTACGCTGTGGCCTAGTGACGGGACTAAGGGCGGAAAATCAAAGAAAGCTGTTTATGCATTAATCAGAACAGTGCTTAAGACTTACCAGATCTGCCGCAATCAGAGCAGGAGACGAGCTCCTCCGAGCTTCCCGTCTTCTTGTTGTTAACGGCATCTCCAAGACAGAAGTCGCAGAAGGGGGAGGGAGCAGCCTTCGGAGCATCTCCTTTCGGGTCTTTGTGTGGAGATGGCCCCTGCTGCGGTGCAGCCTGCTGGCGGCTGGTGGCTGCTACCATTTGTGGATGAGGTACGACAGGGGTCTTGAAAGAAAGACAGGTTACAAAAGGGTAAAATTTACTGTCGTAGCTTCCCCGCCAGACGAATAGTTCGACCGAAATCCGGAAAAAAACACAGAATCGTAAGCTGCGATTTAAAAAACAACCAATTCCTGATTATTCGGATAGAAGGCCTGGCACAAAATGTAAATATTCAATGTAAAGAAGCAGCAGTTATGCTGATGACAACGATAAATTTGTGTCTGTAGAAAAAATGATGCTACTGCGCTTCTGTACTGAGCCAGGACACAACTTAAGTGGTATCACAGCTCAAGTTGACTGCAAACCATGCTGTCTGGCAGTGCTTGTCAGGTGACAAGCTCCTCTGACATGACGCAAAAATGTGAACGTTTACTGTAAAATGACAAGTAAGTCGGGACAAAAAACAGGTTGACATATGATCAACCAAGTCACACAAGATAACCAAGTCTATTACGTGGCTCGTTCGCAACAACATTTCATGTCACAGCTCTCGACTTGTTCTGAACTGAACGCAAACAAGCAACATGAGGTTTGATGGTCCTTGACAGTGCTACGGCATCGAGGTCGAGAGGACATTTTCCACGAAGATCCGAAATCTCACCAAGAAAACACCCAGATGACTAGCAGAGGCGTTACTAGCCAAAATGTTTGGGGCGGGGGGAAGGTATTTACCGACTGGCTGGTAATTTTTACCGACTGTTTTAACGAAAAATCGACCGATGTTCAGAGGAACCGACTGTTTTTTAAAGACAAAATCTACTATTTTTACGAATAACCGACTGTTTAAAAAAAAACACTATTTTTAAGAAAAATCGACTGTTTCGGAGAAAAATGGGCTGTTTCCAACAAAACAAACGGTTATTTTTACGATACTGAGGAGCTTCGCGCCGACACGGTTATTTTTTACCGACTGGCCGCCAACTTTGAGGGGGGGGCGCACGTGCGTGACGCCCCTGCTGAGTAGTCCCTGTAGCACTACCATACTAGAATTACACTACCATACTAGACATACCATTGTATCTGATACAACGGTCTACAGTGTCAAAACTCGGTTTTTGCAGTTATCGTGGTATCTGGCCAGTTATCGTGTTATCTGATATTTAGATACCACAGTCGGACCGTGGTAACTGATGGCAGTATCTGAAAAAGTCATCGCACTTTCATCACTTTTTGTCAAATCGGTGGGAAAGAAGTTTGGCACTTAGTTTGTCTGAAACTGAATATCTGTTTATCTTTTGGGATGACTCCGAAAAGCACAATTGCGGCAATTGTCGTTTATGCAGAGGAACCGTATATCAGATACCACGGTAACTGCAAAAACGACCAATTGCAGATCCAGTTACCATGGTATCTGCAAAAAGGCAACTATTATCATACCTGAACTTGTGGAACAAGGGTGGGGGGTGGGGGCGATCCAGGGTTCATCCTCGGCGGGGAAACGGCTGCCTTTCGTTTCGGAGTATCAACCATCGGCGATGGGACACGGACCGCAATGGGGACAGGACGCGAGCGCACAGGCGCAGGGCGACCTGACAATAAAATCGATGTTATAACATGAGTTACCTCAACTTTTTCTTTTTTTAGTCTCATTACGCTGTCTTGGTTTCGTTTCTTTTCATCGAAAGCACTTTCATTTTCTTTTATTATGGGAAACCAGAGCTAAAGTTGACAACAGACTATTCTGCTATTCGAAAACACATGTATTTTAGTGCCTTGGTGTATTTCACTTTCTTAACGGCGAGTTCCCGAGACAGACTCTGTTTTTAGACTCTGTTTTTGTTCAACAATGCTGTCAAACAATTTCGCGCGGACACGCAGAAAATTCCTCAGTTTTTGACGCAGATCCATATATCAATCTTTTAGCAAGCAGTTTTTGAAGCGGAAAGTCGCAAAAAATGCAGTTCACGCAGTGGCCTCAAGATGGCTTTGCAACACTTACCCGCAGCATTTTGACATTTGCTTACTACCAAGTTCCAATTCAGTTTTACGGAACTCGAGAGAAAGAGGGAAAAATAACTTCTAAAAACTTTAAAGCTCAGGAAAAAGTAAAAAAGTAGACAAGATGCCTCGGCACTAACGAAACGAAAACAAATGGCAGCGAAACAAAAGAGGACGTGCAAAAAACTCGAAAAGAGAAACAAAACATGAGACATAAACGGTCGAAAAACGTGACGAAGCTAACAAAAAGCGTGGAACATAATTATGGGCGTGCTGAGTAACCCACGTTAATCGGGTGGGGGGGGATTCGAGGCCTAAGGATGAGAGCTCCTTTCCAAGATGTATCCGAAGCTCAAACCCCAAATGAAGTACTTTTAGGACTAATGTAGGTACTAGTAATTACAAATTCATGGCTACAAAGACGCAGTCGGAAAATCAACAAGTTGGATGGCAGCGGCACTGCCTCATATCCTGTATTTAGCACCATTCTGGGGCATCCTGAACAAATGCGATACAAAAATCTTTTCGAAGAGTATTCTTAAAGTTTAACTGAAAAGGGCAGAGATGGGGCAGTCTTGTTACCCCTCGCTTATTCACTTTAAGAAGCTTGAAGATCCAACGAAAATCCGTTACTTCGTTGCTCTGCTGTTAACGAAGAAACCAATTTTAAAATAGTGGAATTTTCCTGTCAGATTTGTGGTACTACCTGTGTCGTATGCTTGACGAAAAAGATTTTTGATTTTTTTTTGTCGGGCACTAAGCAGTCTTCACCAAACTTATCACCGCCCACTGAAAAGCAGCGTTTGTGTTCAGATTCAAACATACGGCGTCTTAGTAGAATTTGCGCTGTGGGGACAGCCGTAGATATTCTGAGCATCACTACTAGAGCAGATAGTGGAAAATAAAAAAATCTCTTAGCAGAATCCAAATAACTCAGTGTATTCAACGAAATGACACAAAAATAAGTTTGCTTTTCAGTTAAACTTTAAAGTATGCTAAGTTTGTGTTCAAATCCCTTGTTGGCAGCACAACTCCAGCCTTTGTGAGAATAACAGAATTCGAGAGCCCGATTGTTCAGCCGAGACTCAGCTAATTAGGATGTAATGTCATGTCACTAATCAATTTATGGCTACTTGGGATATTCGTCTATACGTTTCATGTGTCTTTCACTTCATTTTTCTTTATTTTCTCTGAGCTCTATCGCATGTTCTTTTGAACTTTGATTGGTAATGAAGTTACGCAAGCACAATCTGTGTATTCTGAATGTTAGCGGAAGGCCCTCGTTAATAATCTTGAACAACCAATAATGGGCTTAGATAAAAGTGTGCACAAACGTATTTGCTGTAGACTGGACTTCTTTTCAAACCTCCCTCTCCCGACCTGATTAAAAGCAAAGCTTTCTGGAATACGAGAATGGAGCTCCCTCCCCCTGGACAAAAAAAGCCCTGAAGCGGTAACATAAAACAAGGTTATGCAGGTGACCTTGAAGCAAAACACAGTATAAGAAGCATATGCGCATGCCTATTCGATATAGTCGACCTGCTTCGTCGAAATCCATGGGCGAGGAGGATTCCTCGATATCGAGCTCAGGGGCCTGAATAAGAGTCGATGGATGCTCAATCGGAGGCCGCGGCTGATCCTTGTGGCTGTGTGCGTAATGGTATGTCAGACCCGGTCGCGTTTTATACCTTGCTGGACAGACTAAAAGTAACAGGGCAAAGAAATCGTTATTATGGTAGGGTACAGATCGTCAAAACCTGATGGCAATATAGTCTAAAAATAAGTAGTATATAGGTCATATACTCGAATAACGCATAAAACGGACAAGTCAGCTATGATACTTTGGCAGCGATATTTCCGCATCGTAGCTGACGTGTCCGATTTAAGCGTTATTTGAATACACGTTTCAAAGTTACCTTGGGTTCAAGCCGCTCAAGGAATATTTAGTACATAAGTCACATTTTACTAAACAAAAATAAGTACAAGTTTTGTCTGTGCTGTTTTTTGTCATTATGATAGGCGCTGAAACGTCGCTTATTCGTGATAATGAACATAGTCTAGGGTAAAGATGAACGATTTGGAATATGGACTTAAAGTGCACACTTCTTAGAAGAAAATGTTTCCACAAAATTTCGTATCCTAAATCGTAATACATTATCCAATTTTGGTCTGCATAGGTCTAACAGGCGAACCAGTCCTGCTCGAGATAACTTAAAGGAACATCACTGAAATCAAACTTGTCGTACTATGGATGTACTCCAGTTTAGTTGTTCGGTACGACCCGAATTAAAGTAAGCCCGGTCCACCACATAAACGACGACCACATCTTCGCATGAATGGCTGTGTTTTACTTCAAACCTGCGCTATATCAGGATCAAGGCCATATCCAGGGGTAAACATACAAAAATAACGATTTATATAGGCTTTTCCCTCTGATCTATGTGTTTTTTGTACTTTTTTGTCCGACCAGCAGGCAACCCCCCCCCCCCCGAAATAAATTCCTGGATACGGGCCTGATCAGGATATATTAATTTTCTCATATAGCCTTTATACTCAAGAGCCCAGCCAGACTGGGTGTGGTCGTTTACCCAAAACGGCGCGCCGTTATGGCGCACATGTTTTTGCTTTGACGTCATCATTTCCTGCGAAGCCAATTACTCTGTGAGTATTGGAAGCAGCGTCTTCAAAGCGATGGCTATTGGAACGAATCTGCAATCTAGTTTTTCCACGTAGAGCTTGTCACGAAGGGCTAAAGCTTCGCTAGAAGAAATCTCAGCTGATTTACCGTTTAGCACCATGTTCACAGTCAGCTTGTGCTGAACGAATACCTTTTCTGAAATGTTTAATCCAGTTCAGTTTCATCGTAAGAAAATGAATGTTTTCTTAACACTCCATATACGTACTTCTAAGGGTTATATTGGTCATATTTTGTCATATTGCTTGATTGATATGCAATATGCCAATACTAAGATAAGGTAGGATTTTTTTTTTATGGAAACAGCGTAAATTAAGTGCCATACAAACCAGTGGCACACAAAAACGGTACTCAGCTTATAACACGATTTTTGTAGACAGAAAATAAAATCCTAGCATTAAGATTTTTTTTTTTATAGAAACAGCATAAATTAAGTGCCATACAAACCAGTGGCATACAAAAACGGTACTCAGTTTATAACATGATTTTTGTAGACAGATAACAAAATCCTAAGCATTAAGGATACTTAAAAAGGGTACCATGTATACGGTGCCCAACCGAAAGCAATTAAATGCATGGTTGGGTGGTACTTTTCATCGCTAAAGGGAGCAAACTGGGCTAAGGTGCGAACGATAGCCACTCCTAGAATTACATCACCTTGTCTGTTCTTGTAGTAACACTGACACAAATGAGCAAACACTTACGTGCACATGCATACGGTTTGTCTGCTTCGTTGATTGGTTCCGGTGGGACGGGTGCAGATGCCTTCTTTTTCGATCGACTGCCACTGTCTCGCTGAAAAAAAATCATTCGAACGTTAACTTAAAGGAAATTGGATAATATTTCAGAATTTTATAAAGATTTTTTTAAGATGGCTCTCAAAAAGTACCTGATGAACAACAATTATATTTTCATTCTATAATTTTATATGTACTGGTTTAAGTTTGCGCTTGACTGATGAGAATTCAACTTTTTGTAAAGTATATAGGCTTCTTTGTCTGAATATCCTCGTTAAAATCGTTATTTGTGTTTGTATTTGTTCAGTTATTAAGGCCTTAAGCTAATATTTTCATTTTAATTTTATGGTCATTTTATGAGCTTAGTGCCATTATTTTACGCCACTGGTACCTATTTTGAACTCGATTCTATTTCCGCTGCAATAAAATTCTACCTTATTTACACTAATAATAATAATAATATAATTGCAATACTAAGGCTTTCGCCTCTATAAATTAAAATACTAAACTGAATTTCAGCCAGGTCGTACTCGACGCCTGCTTTCAACTGATTGATATTTTCGGCGTTTACAACACTTTCTCGGAGATTATTCCAATATTCTACTATTCGGTTTCTAAACCTCTATTTTCCAATGTCTTTTCGGAATTTGTTACCACTCAGTTTCAAGTTGCGTCCTCTGGGACCGTTGTGATTGAAAGTGAAGACAAGTCATGAAGTTTCATTGTCACTGTCAGAAGTTTCATAACAGATACCACAAGTATGCGCGGTTACAACAGACAACACTTGGAATGTAATCTGTTGTCGCAACAAACACATACATGACATGTTCTGCATAACAAGCACTGCCAGGAAGAGCTGAAAACCGCCAAAAAAGTATCTGCTAACTTTTTTGTTTCTCGTCATGATATTGGAAAACTCAGCAGATGCTTTTTTGGCGGTTTTTCGGCTCCTCCTGGCAATGCGTGTTATTCACAATATTTCATGCGTAATATTTAGCGACAACAGAATACATCCCAAATGTTGTCTGTTGAAACCGCGCATCCTTGTGTTGTCTATTATGACGTTTCTCACAGTGCAGTATCCGGAAATCAGAAGTCTTTTTCGGTCTAGCTAGAAGCACTGAACTCATACAAATATTCGCTTGCGAATTTCGCACCACACTCGGTGGGAACAGAGGTTCATACTATTCAGTTAATCCATTTAAAGCACGACTTTTACTGGAAATGTTTTTTTTTTACAACAAAATGGTCCGAGATTCTGTATTTAGAAAACACTCATGGCCTACTTGCCTAGTGAAATTGGGAATTTCTTGTTAGCGCTTGTCGACTTCGGCCGGGCGTCACGGCGTTACTTATTTTTTCTCGCTAAAAATTTCAAACAAATGCACGACATGGATAATATTGCTGAGAAATAACAGCGAAATTTACTCTAGCACCGCATTTTATGCTGATGTCTCAAGACCAAAAAAAAGTTATCGTCTAGCAAAAGCTATATCGGCTAACAAGATCTCGTCTAGCCAGAAAAAGCGAAAAGTTCAAATGAAGTGATTCACAAGGATTTTGTAAAGAGACAGACTTCAGAGGTGAGTATACTACGTACACCAGTAGTTCCCTTTTTGCAGTACCACGGTATCTGTTACCACCGTAGCTAGATTTGCAAATAGTCGTTTATGCGGTTACCGTGGTATCTGATACCACCGTATAAAGTCGTTTTCGCAGTGAAAGTGAAGATAGAACATGGTTGAGTTCAGCACTGGTTCGCAAGCCGACTCGGCGATAATTAACGGACATCTAGAGCCATTCTTAGGAACAGGAAAGCGTCCCCTATCTTGTTAATTCAGCGAAACCACAGGCACCATAAGTCGATGGGGAGAAGAACCCACCTTAGGGGTTTTGATCATTGGTAGCGCTCGTTTCTTCCTCTTCGATCTAGACGAATCAGTGTAATAATCATCATCGCTTTCCAAATCTGGATCGTCGAACTCCAGTCCATCCTCGTTATCTTCATAATACCATGGTTCCTAAAAAGACATGCACAAATGAGGCGTTTTTATTCAACTCCACTTACTGGATTTAATTTCAATTATATATAGTCTAGTGATTTAATGTAAGTGGCAATCATAATATTAATCTTTTGAACACAGAATAAAGGGCCCCCAGAAGGATTCTGAGAAGAGTGCAAACTTAATCTTACACTCTACAGTTGGGTTTTCTTTTATTTTCCTTACAATTCTTCCGTCTTCGGGCTTTGTGCTTCTTCGACACGTCTTACAAATAATAATCATAGTCAGCTACATCATTTGGAAGAAGCTTGTGCCTTTGCCCCTAGGTATGACAAGCCGTTGCTGTTGTTCAGTAATGGCAAACAAGAGCTACGAGCCCATATGGCACTTGTAACGAGTAGGCGGTACAAGAAAATAGATGATAACGTCACAAAATACAACCGCAATCCAAAAATGCGGTTCGGAAATACAAATAGGATATTTAGTTTCACTCAATTCTGAGCCGGCATCTTCTCGGATTATCTACCTTGGCCGAATCCGGCCCGGACGCCAAATAACAAATCTAGGCCGCACAAACTCGGTACTGTCGAACTTGCATTCTCATTCTGTCCATCCGTTTGGTTTTTGTGCATGTCAAAAGTCCCCCCCCCCCGATTCCCCCAACAGTGTTCGCATATAGTTTGAACGCATGTTCTACATGTCTAGATCATCGATTCCTATCCCCCATTAAGTTTCACTCGAATCAGACCACTCGTTCGCAATTTGCAGAAATAAATTTCCATACTTCCCTTCCCTCGCTCCACCAAAAATGCTCGGATCTAGGAACCGAAGTTTCCGGGGGTATGTTGTGTGGGGTTCTTAAGTCAATTAAATCGGGTCACTAATATGCCTGCAAAGTTTCGTTGTCTTAGTACATCTGGAACTACCGGAATTCAAGGAAACCCCCTCGAACTCCCCCACACAGCCCCGAAATCATTGACTACGTCAATTTCGTATCTAGGCCTAATGTTTGTTCTCTCCATTAAGATCCGTCTCAATCTCTCTGCTTTAAGCATTTCTTGAGTTTTCCACCCCCCCCCATCCCCCCACAGGTGTCGGACCCGGCCCGGACTTGACACTGAACATCTAAGGCGATAGCTCTTTCCACAATACTGTTTCATTCAAATCCCATCACCCGTTCAAAACATGCCACTAGATTCCGGACTCCCCATCCTTCCACTCCCCCTGCGATGGTCGGATCGGGGAAACGACTATTCTCAAGTCAATCTGTTCGAATCCCTGACACATATGCCAAGTTTCATCGTCCTAGCACATCAGGAAGTATGCCGAACTCGCGGGATAGCTAGAAATCCTGACCCCCCCCCCCCCAAACTCCCCCACAATGCCCGGATCCGGTCCGGTTATGTCAATGACGTATCTAGGACTTGTGCCTGTTCTTCCCACCAAGTTGCATCCCGAGCCCTCCACTCTAAGTGTTTCTCAAGATGTTCCCTCCTCCAACTCCCCCCCCCCCCCCCCAGTGTCATCGGATCTGGCACGGATTTAAAGTGCGACGTCTCAGACACGAGATCATCCTAAATATCAACTTTCATCAAGATCCGATCACCCGTTCGCAAGTTAAAAATACCTAAATTTGTGGCTTCCCCTCCCTCCACCCCCCCCCCAGATGGTCGGATCGGAGGTGACTATTTCCTATTTAATCTAGTTGAGTCGCTGACACGTCTGCCAATTTTCGTCGTCCTAGCACATCAGGAAACACCGAACTCAAGGAATCACTACAAATCGGGACCCCCCCACCAAACTCCCCCAAAGGGAGCGGATCCATTCCTGTTATGTCAGTCACATATCTGGGACTTGTGCTTGTTCTTTCCACCGATTCACCGGGATCTCTCCACTCCAAGCGTTTTCCAAGATTTCCGGTTTCCCCCTTCAACTCCCCCCCATGTCACCGGATCCGGTCTGGATTTAAAATGGAACGTCCAAGACACGAGGTCCTTCCATATCCCAAGTTTCATTAAGATCCGATCACCCGTTCGTACGCTAAAAATGTCTCATTTTTCCTCATTTTTCGGATTCCCCCTCCCTCCACTCCTCTACAGATGGTCGAATCGAGGAAGCGACAATTTCTAATTTAATCTGGTCCGGTCCCTGATACGCCTGCTAAGTTTCATCGTCCTACCTTATCTGGAAGTGCCCGAACTAGCAAAACCGGGACCGACAGACATACTGACGGACAGAAATCACAATCGCTATATGGCACTTGGCCGAAGGGCAAGTGACATAAAAAGGGTCTGCGTTTGTCTAGGCCTAAGAAACAAAGAAAGAGTTTCCATGTAAGATAGACGAATGTATGTAAAACATCAATTACTCTCATCCCCGCACTGGCCGAAAGAGAACTCGAGCGGAAAGCCGTCCCAATACAAAGTGAGAATATTCTTTTTTTTTAACATTTAGGCTAGCGAGTGATTTTGTGTTAACAGCAAAGTCAAATTCGGCGTCTTCGCTGTGAAAGTTACTTTTGGAACAAATTGTATTCTATACCTTTCATCTGGAAAACTAGCAGCAAATCAATAAACTTGGACGCGCAATACCCACATGACCAAGAAATACGGTATCGTTGACCCGACTCGGAAGCTCGACGAGCTATGTCAACGATTAAAATGTAATCAGAGCGGCTATGAGTGGCAAGGGACTGTTCTTTGACATTTTTTTTAATTACAAGTGCAATTTTCCTTTTCTACGTTTTTTCTACTTTCTTTCTGTGCTTTGCCTTTTGTTTTTCTTTGTTGTGTGATCTTTTCTGTGTTTTTTCTACTTTCTTTTTTACATACTCCATCATTTTCTCTTTCCTGTACAATAGGTGAAAAATAAAAATTACATTATATTAGAATACGCAGGTCGGACTTCCGAGGAGCTAAAAGCCTAATGTAACGTTAAGAACATAATTCTTATTGACTTACGCTTTCTAAGAGACACAACCAGTCCTACTGCACAGGGTTGCCGCATCTAAAACACGCAGAGAGTGACTTTAGGACGATAACAGAGAGTGAATTGGGAGTTAAATTCTATTTTCATGAAAAAACTTGAAATACTCACTACTGCAAAAACAAGTGCGCAAGCGCTCAGACGCGGAGTGTAAAAGTAAAATGTTTATCACATTGATTTACAAACAGCTTTAGAACCAAGACATTTCTCATCCCGAATAACCAAACAGGTACTGAAATAACCTTGTAATCACCCCCCTTTAAAAGCTTTAAATGTAAACAAACCGCCAGTATAAATCCAAAGAAATGTTGAAGATCTTGCACGAATAGCATTTGTTTGAACACTAAATGGTCTGCCTGCCAGTCCCACCCTTTACAGCTCTTGTCCATTAGCAAGGTAATAACAAGTGGAATAAACCAATTCGTAGCAGACTAATGCCCCCTTTGTCACAATTCATTCAGAATGGCATATCATCATCGTATGACAAAACAGTACAGTTTCCAACTGTTCATTAAAGATTAAAGTACGTCGCGTCGTCTTATTTGTTGATGTTACACAAAATCCTCATCCATAGATATATCTCCCCAAATAGAAGAGCTGGACTTGAGACCTGTCATAGACAAATTAAACTCATAGGAAACCTGGGACCAGCTACCCATGAACGGGAGGGGGGGGGGGGGGTCGGGACCCATCAAAATGCGTATTTACACCGTTTTTCTTCAAGTATACCAGCTTAGAGTTTGATTCCAGTCACGGGTCAAAACCTTTTTTCATGGGCAATTTTAGGGTGGGGGTGGTTCAACTCTCCCTGGTCCCTATGATCCAAAAGCACAAAGGAATTTCATCGCCTTATCTCCTGTTATTGTCAAATCAAAAACATTAAAAAATGGGCAATCTGGGCCCAATTGCCCCTGAACCAAGTGGGGGTGGGGTTTGGGACCCGCAACAAGTAAAAAGAGACCCCAATGCTCATAATCCTACCAAGTTTCAACTTGATACCTGTTGATTCCTAGCAAGGGTAACGAACTTTACTCCTGGGCAATCTGGGCCCAGTTGACCAGAAAAGCAATTTCCCAGCCCTAGGATCTACACGTCCAAGGAATTTCGTCATCCTATGCCCAGTTCTGGTCAAGTTATGAACTTTATTCACTGGGCAATCTGGGCCCATTTGCCCCTGAACCGGGTTTGGGTGGGGGGGGGGGGCCACAAAAGGCACAACTAGACCCCAATACCCACTAGCGTACCAAGTTTGAACTTGATACTTGCACTGGTTCACAAGTCATGTGCTCCACAAAATACGGTGAAAACCGGAAACCGAAAACCGAAAGCTGCTACAGCGCTCGCAATAGTGGATTGTTCCAAGGAACACTCCAGTAATTACACGTCTGGACGTTTTCTGAAACAGAGTGAATTTTATGTCATAGGTATGACAAGAGTGACAAAAACAAAATAAAATGACCTATTCATACTATCGCGCGACATGTGGCAACACTGCTACTGCATGTGGTGCCACAAAACAAAATTGCAGCAAACGTTACCATAATCCAAACAAAATTATATTCAAACACTTACTTTCGATGCTCCTTCATCCTTTGCTATCACATCTCTGGTTTCTTCAATTTTCATCAGAACTTCCGCATCTTCTCCTTCCATCATGTCTTTCTACAAGCGAAAAAAAGTCCACTGAAATTACTGAGGGACAGGTCAAGGCAGGACAATTCTGTAATCTTCAGGTTCTCCACACAAATTTCACTTCAAAAGCAAATATAAACACAAAAAATAGCTAGCCCGTCAACCTGAGGTATCACAACAGCAATACAATAGCCTAAACACCCAACCAACATAAGGAATAAGACAGACCGGCTATAAAAAACACGATCATCCTTTTCATCTTAGCAATGGCTCATAACACAATTGTTCAGTAATTAAAGCTACAAATAGCTATGAATGAATGAATGCATTTTATTAAGCAACTAAACCTGACACTGTAAGAAAAGCGAGGTAGCCAGCGGCGTACATTTCTCGCCAGCACAGAATAGAAGCGGTGTAAAACTAACTGTAATTAATATAGTTACAGTTTTACGTTAGTTTTTATGGCACTTGCCCTTCGGCCAAGTGTCATATATCGATTGCAATTTATGTCCGTCCGTCGGTATGTCGGTCGGTCCGGGTTTTGCTAGTTTGGGCACTTCCACATAAGCTATGACGATGAAACTTGGCAGGCATATCAGGGACCCACAATGACTCAGTTGAAAATAGTCACTTCCCCGGTCCGAGCATTGTGGGGGGAGTAGAGGGATGGGGAATCCCGAATCTTGAGGTATTTATAACCTTTGAACGGGTGATTGGATCTTTATGAAACTTGATATTTGGACCCACTTCAAATCCAAACTGGATCCGGTGACTTTGGGGGGAGTTGGAGGGGAGGGGGGGGGGGAGTCTTGGGAAACGCTTAGAGTGGAGGGATCGGGATGAGACTTGGTGGGAAGATCAAGCACAAGTCCTAGACACATCATTGACATAACCGGACCGGATTCGGGCACTGTTGGGGGGGGGGGGGGCCGAGTTCGGTATTTCATGCTGTAATAAGATGATGAAGCTCGGCAGGAATATGAGGGATCCAAATAGACCGACTTGAGAATAGTCGTTGTCCCGATCCGAAGATCGTGTGGGGGGAGGGGGGAGTGGAGGGTTGGGGAATCTGCAATCTAGTGGCATTAATAACTTTTGAACGGGCGATCGCATTTAAATGAAACTTGGCAAGTGGAAAGAGCTATTGTCTCAGATGTACCATTCAAGTCCGGACCGGATCCGATACTTGGGGGGGGGGGGGGGGTTGGAAGAGGTCATCGGAATTTTTGTGAAATGCTTAGTGTCAAGGGATCAGGATGGAATTTGGTGGGAAGAAAAAGCATAACAATTGGATAGGTTCTCGACGGAAACAGATCATGTCGGGGCTCTTGCCGGAATTCGGGTGATCGCGAGATAGGATACTTCCAGATGTGCGAAGGACGATAAAACTAGGCAGGCAAATTAGTGACCCGACACAGGAAGCCTCAGGAAGACTTCCAGTCCTGGGTCCGACCATTTTTGGGCGAGTCGAGGGAGGGTAATCTTGAAATTACTGACTTCCGATGGTTGCGAAAAAATGGTCCAACTCAAGTGAAACTTTATGGGTGATACAGTCTTTTCGGGCAAAACACATTTTGAAGGCTTTTGTCGGGCGTCTGTATTCTTTTCATAGGCTATGTACGAATTAAATTCTGAAAACATTTGCTGGGCACACTCGGATGATCCGGATCTTATTATACGCAGTAAATTAAATTCCGTAAACTCTTGTCCAATCCCGAAAGTTTATGTCTCGTTGGCAAATCGAGATTTTTCTGCACACACAAATGGCTGCAAAGTTTTGTCTGACCAAGATCGAAAGTTTAAGTTTCGTCGGTTTATCGAGTTTTTTTTTAAACATAGGAAACCAAAGTCTGCAGAGTACAGTTTAAGTCACGTTGGCGAAGCAGGATATTTTCTTTTATACATAGGAAATCAAATTAGATTCCGTGAAAGGGCGAAGACTAAAAGTTTAAGTCAAATGCACCGTCAAACATTTTTTCGTTCCGATGATGGAAAAAGACTTATCGGCAAACTGGGACCCTTATTTCTTTTCTTGGTCGATTCTCGTTGTGGTCATAATCTCGAAGAGTAAAGGACGAGATGTAAATATAAGGTTTGAAGCCAAGCTGACCATTCATTTTAAATAAAATAGAAAAATGAGATTTTCGGTTTTTTTTTCTTGATCAGCTAGTTACCCCTCCAAGATGATGTGCGGGGGATAAATACAATTTTGGATATTTCGGTTGCACTTCCGGCAAACCGTCCTCAGCGAAAGAAACAAAACTAATCATAAAATCAACCACAATAACAACAGGAAAACGATACGGAACCAACAAACAATAAGATGACATGTAACTAAAAACCAGAAGAACGATGCGTACTGAACGACATGCAGATAAAAGTAAAATAACGAAAGATAAAATGTGCGTGTTCAAAGTGTATATGTACAAATCTGTGATTATTTACAATTCTGATTTCTGTGTATATTTACAATTTACCATCCGTCTGGGAAAGCGCAAAAGCTTTCACCCAGAAAACGGCCCACTCCAAAAATCCATAATTTGTTCACTTTGAATAAAACCTCCCAAAGAACTGCACACGGCACTGGCTAAAGAACTTTATTTCGTATGTGTAAACAGAAGCCAATGTGCCGACGAAACTTAAACTCTCGAGATTTGGCAGATTAACGTTTACATAATATGATTTCTTACGTGTAAAAAGAAACCGATGTGCCGACGAGAATACCGACGCCCGTCAAAACCATACAGCATCAGATCTCTTCTGTGTTTTACCCGACTAGACTGTACAGATCTTGATTTTTTACGTGTTAGCATAGCCGAATGTGCCGACGAGACTTGAAACTTCCGGGTGCGCCCGACTAATGTTTGCAGAATTTGATTTCTTACGTATAAAAATAATCCGATGTGCCGACACGTCAACCAACGCCAGATAAAAGCATACACAATTTTATCTCTTCTGTATTTCTCATGTATAAAAAGAAACTGATGTGCCGAGGAGAATACCGAGGACCGACAAATTGCATAAACATCTTCATTTCTTTTGTTTGCAGACAAACCAGTGAACTTTCGCCGGGCTTCACCCGTTGAAAGTACTTTCTCAAGACCTTTGGGGGGAGCCCCCCCCCCCCACCATAGTGACGCCCCTGCTGTTGTGCCCAGCACCGCTTTTGTCTTTCACACGATTTACGGAAGGCACTAGCCCCTCGCACTCGCCGTCGTGACTCACTGTTGTTGTGTCGATGTGGGATGGTGCAATCCATACCAGTCTGTTTTTAGTCTAGTTCAGGCAGGCGATCTGGCTATAAGATGATCCCTGGCCCCCAGGTCCCCTTACATATGTGTGTTCAGGACTCAAATAGTTCTGTGTTCATCCTTTTGTGAAGAAAACTGGAATGTTTTTGCAACCGTTCTGATCAGCGAAGAGCTTGGTCACACTGGGCTCAAAAAGCCGCCTATTCGACAAACAACTGAAAATCCCTAGGGGACGTGAGCTTTGACTGGCTTTGTGGCAGCTTGGGGATAATGAGCAGACTCCAATTAGGGTTTATTTAATTATACTGGATAAGCTGTTTTGCTCTAAGTGATCTCCTGAATTTAAAACGACAACATTCAGAATTAGTTGTAACTAGTTCTTTTTCTTTTTTCTACTTTGGAACCCAAAAAGCCAGGAAATCAGCCCAGTGTGACCAAGATCTAAGGGACAGAAATCTAACATTAGGTATGAGTTCAATTAGTACCAACCTTAGGAGGGGCGATCAGATACTGACGTCTACGCTTTACCCACGTCTTAGCTGGGTATGTGTAAACCTGACCGTCGTCTTTCCCTGGCATCCTCTGTCTTGGATCCATCCACAAGGACGTACAGCTCTGTGCAACTCCTAGAGACACAGAATAAATCAGAATAGGGTATACAAACACAATAGGCTATGGACAACCAGAATATTTAGCATGCCCTGATGCTAGATAATGCTTCACTTCAATTCGAAATGCATGAAGCCAACAACCCTGAGCCCTTTCCCCAGCAAAGGAAATAACTAATTCTGAACAAAAGACAGTAGTTTCATTTTGCAGATACCATGGCATCTGTTACCATGGTAACTGAATCTGCAATTAGTCGTTTTTGCAATTACAGTGGTACCTGATACACGGTTGCTCTGCAAAAACGACTATTGCCGAAATTGCACCTTTCGAAGGCATCCCAAAAGAAAAACTGATATCCAGTTACATCAGTGAGTGCTAAACTTCTTTCTCACCAAATTGACAAAATTTGATGAAAGTGAGATCACTTTTCAGATACGACGGTCGGACCGGTATCTGATACTGAACTGGCCAGGTACCACTACAACTGCAAAAACACTTTCTGACCGTGGTATCAGATGCCACAGTAAATGTGAAAACGACTTTCGACTGTGGTACGGTCTGGGGCGTCGAGAGCCTTTCTTCGTTGGGGGGGGGGGGGGGGGCGCATCTGGTAAAATTGACCGAATCGGTACCTGATTTTGACCGAATTTATTAAAAAAAATTGTAAAAGCACAGCGAGTTGACTTCATGAAGCTACAACGTAAAAAGTTGCTGAGCATATACAAACAAGTCTAAAGAGAAAAATTGGCGCGTTTTCACGATTTCCGCTTCTGTTTTTGTTTTTTAACGGATACACCATCACTAGCGTTTTAGCTTTGGAAGACCTTTCCAGTTTTGCCAACAGGACTTGAAATAATCGCAAAAAACGGTGATTAATTAAGGCGCTGCTGGCGAAATTTTTTGAATCTGCCTTTTTTTCTGACAACATTTAACTACTTCCCATGCAAATTCTAGATTTTAACATAGTTCAAGCCCCCGAAAATTCGAAGCCTCAAACGCCAACTAAATGAGGCAACCTTTGTCTAACTAGTGAAGACTGCGAAATGCGCCGCATGCGGAATTTTGTGGAAATACTGATGATAAAAGTGACTTTCTGCGATCCCAAAATTATCTATTCAACCCGAAGTTGTCTGGCAACGAAAGGGGCGATCCAGGGTACAGTGGATACAAAGTAAATTTCTGTCCGACTTCCCAGCAAACAAAAGTAGGCTAGTTTTCACGTCAATAGATGTGCTTATACCTAAATTACTGCAATACTAAGAAGTAAAAAAAATGAACAGCAACCAGCTGAAGCTACCGTAAATGGTAAAGAGCGAGAGCTAAATAAATGCCACTGAAATCACCGAACTCAGTAACTGGGTTGAGGCAAATAATGAATTCGCAGCATACCAAAAACTAACAAAAAAAATAAGGGACAGATTGAGAGCGGTATAACAACCGAATTTCGTAATGGAATAAAACTCATGTTAGAACCACCTAAAACAACCGAATTCGGCAAGTATAAATAGATTTGGACTAAAGAAAAATCCAGTGAATTACCGTATTCGGTAACGAATCAGAACCAAACGAATCTCACCGAATTTAATTATGACTTGGACAGACCGAATTGCCGAAATCGGTAGGGAATGAGGCCAAATAAACAGGTTAAATCACCGAATTTACGCAGGAACGGAACGAATGCGGTGAAATCGATGCGGAATAAACTGGAGTTGGGTGAATTATCGTATTCGGTCACGAATCAGAACCAAATGAATCTGATTAATGACCGAATTATGAAATGGACTGACCGAATACGACCGAATTCGGTAAAGAATGACACCAAATAAACAGGTTAAATCACCGAATTTACGCAAGGACGGACCGAATGCGGCGAAATCGATGCGGACTGAACAAAAGTTGGATGAATTATCGAATTCGGTCACGAATCAGAACCAAATGAATCTGATTAGTGACCGAATCATGAAATGGACTGACGGAATGCGATAGAACAGATACGGACTTGAGAACACTCCGGTGAATTACCGAATTCGCTAACTAATGAGACCAAATCACTGAATTTACGAAGGGACAGACCGAATGCAGTGAAACTGAAGCGGAGTGAACAAAAGTTGGATGAATTACCAAATTCGATAAAGAAAGGGGAACCAAGAAACACGTTAAATAACCCAATTTCGAAATGTGAGGACAAACGATTTTATGAAAAGGGCATCACGGCTTCACCGCGATGCCCGTTTTGACTGAATTTTTCGCCTTCGGCGAAAATTTGACCGAATGCCCAAAACGTAGGGGGGGCGCTGCGCCCCCCCCCCTCGGGACGCCCCTGACTACGGTAAAGAAAGGGGAACCAAGAAACACGTTAAATCACCGAATTTCGAAATGTGAGGACAAACGATTTTATGAAAAGGGCATCACGGCTTCGCCGCGATGCACACGGAATTTTTCGCCTTCGGCGAAAATTTGACCGAATGCCCAAAACGTAGGGGGGGCACTGCCCCCCCCCCCCTCGGAACGCCCCTGACTACGGTATCTGCAAAACCCAACTAGTGAATTGTCACTCCTTACCAGTCTGAGCATCATAGTATGGCAGGCGCATTTTCCTATCAGCTGCAAGTCTTCTGTTGAACAGAGCCGAATTTCTGATAACATCTGTATAAGCCTGGTCTGTATTGATGAACCTAAGATAGGTAAATAGTTTGAGCCTAGTTGCATTCAGAAAGGCTCTCCATGTTCTGCTCTGCGCACCAACAGTTGTGCACCCTTCCCGAATCTTGCACAAATCCTGAGGAGATGTACGCTATGCTCTCATCCTCAACGGCGTCACGACTGGGGGGGGGGACGCCCCCCCCCCCCATGCTGTCAGCCAGTCGGTAAAAATAACCGAGTCGGCGTAAAAGCGCCACAATTTTTGGTCAAAACGGTTGATTTTTTACATGAAAACAGTCGTTTTTTTCTGAAAATTGGTCCATTTTTCATCAAAATAGTCGGTTTTTCTGAAAATCAGTGAATTTTTTTGAAAATCAGTCGATTTTTTTAGGAAATGTCATTTTTGTTGTTGAAAACTCGTCGATTTTTCTGCAGAAAAAATCAGTAAAAATTACCAGCCAGTGGGTAAATGCCTCATCCCCCCCCCCCAAACATTTTGGCTAGTAACGCCTCTGCTCATCCTTAATCATGACTTAGATGTTTGGTGGCTTTGGTGAACCTCTTTGGTGGCCTGATCCGAACTTTCTAATCTTCTCGAATGGTAGGTCCGCCACCTTGACTCAGATCCATTTTCGTTGGCAAAGGTCCGATCTCTGAATCGGCAAACTTTGGATCCTACTATTTTCTATTTTTTGTGCTATTTTTTACATTTGTTAGATATTGTTGTCTGCTTTGCAACTTTAACGTCCTAAAGGCTGGCTGCAGGATGTGAAAGACTGGTCTGGCTTCAACAATCTCCAAAAATAGGACATTTCGGTGGATGAAGGACCAAGGACATTTCGGTGGATGAATATAGTCCCAATTACTCATACATCTTAGATACATTTACAGTAGCCTACCCAGCATGGCCTCTTTTGCTTAGGGAAAAAAACCTGGCAAAACCACCCACGGGCATCACGTACGGGGGGGGGGGGGGAAGTAAAAAACAACCGAGTCAGCGAAAAGTGTCGCCATTTACCAGGGGCTTTGCTGGGGAGATCAGATCTAGCTAGACTGTTCTTCCCTAGTTCATAAGCTGTGAAGATTCAGCCAATGTAAGATACACTTAGGCCAATTTGACATAGGCCAAGCATGCAAAATCGCTGATATGATGATGATAAAACCCACACGAAATACAGGACGATGAAATCAGCATGAAATACGTCAACTATTATAATTAAAATCCTTTATTTCCCCAATATTTCAATATCTCCACTGTCATTCCCTCTTTGTTTAAAACCGAAAATACTAAGCTACCATCAACAGAAGTTTCAGGGTTTAGTAGCCTAGGTAGCCAGGGGCAGCCAACCTTAGTTGCAGAAGTGGTATGCTTATTTCAACACTAATTTAAATGTATCACTAATTTTTATGGCACTTGCCTTCCGGCCAAGTGCCATATACCGATCACTTTTCCGTTTTTCGGTCGGTTAGTCCGGTGTTTGCGAGTTAGGGGACTTACAGATATGCTATGACGATGGAACTTGGCAGGCATATTAAAGGCCGACCAAACTAAGTTGGAAATAGTCACTTGCCCGATCCGACCACCGTGGGGGGAGGGAGGGGAGCCAGAATCCCGAATTTAGTGGCATGCAAAACTTTCGAACGGGTTATCGGATCTTAATGAAATTTGATATTTGGAGAGACGTCATGTCTCAGATGTTCCATTTCAAGTCCGGACCGAATCCGATGAATGTGGGGGGGGGGGCGCAGGGGGGGGACCGGAAATCACATGACAAGCTTAGAGTGGAGGGATCGGGATGAAACTTGGTGAGAGGAACAAGCACAAGCCGTAGGTACACCATTGGCAGAACCGGACGGGATTCGTGCACTGTGATGGGAGTTGGAGGGGGGGGGCCGGAATTCCGGTGATACCGAGTTAAGTTACTTCTAGGTTGGCTGGGACAGTGAAACTTGGCAAGCGTACCAGGGACCCGACCAAACTAACTTGGAAATAGTCACTTCCCCGATCCGACCACCGTGGAGGGAGTGGAGGGAAGGGGAATCCGGAATCTAGAGGTACGTATAACTTTGGAACGGGTGATCAGATCTTAATGAAACTTGTATTTGGAAAGACCTCGTGTCTCGGATGTCCCATGTGAAGTCCGAACCGGATCCGATTATTGTGGGGGGGAGTCAGGGGGGGGGAGCCGTAAATCGTGTGACACGCTAAGAGTGGAGCGATTGGGATGAAACTTGGTGGGAAGAACAAGCACAAGCCATAGATTCATCAGTGACAGAACTGGATCGGGTTCGAGCACTGTGGGGGGAGTTAGAAGGGGGGTCTGGAATTCCGGTGATCACCAGTTAAAGTACTTCCAGATGCGCTAGGACCATGAAACTTGAACATTAGAGACTTGACATGATTATAATATTTTTGCCTCATGGGTTTTGCTTATAACTGAATCTTAAAGTACAAATGATACTTTTGATTAAAATATACATTTCATTCTCCCGATGAGCTCATCATCATTTTTGCTTCAAGAGTTTTGATTACAGATGAATTTTTAGCGCCCCTAAAGTGAATCATCACAGCCAAATGCATTACCAAACGATATGTTCTCGTGATTTCCAAGGACCCATTATCTCAAGGGTTTTGCTTACAAATAATCACAACAAACCCACAAACTGAAGAATTCCTACTTTCATCCTCTGACCCAGTTAAAATATACATTTCATTCTCCCGATGAGCTCATCATCATTTTTGCTTCAAGAGTTTTGATTACAGATGAATTTTTAGCGCCCCTAAAGTGAATCATGACAGCCAAATGCATTACCAAACGATATGTTCTCGTGATTTCCAAGGACTCATTATCTCAAGGGTTTTGCTTGCAAATAATCACAAGAAACCCACAAACTGAAGAATTCCTACTTTCATCCTCTGACCCAGCCTTGCAAGTGCCATATGAGCTTGCAGCTCTTGTTGATATGTTTCTTGCTTCTAAAACAGTTAAATGGAAAGGAAAAATAATAAAATTGAATATCAGACAACAACCAATTATATCAGCATTTTTTGGAGCAGACAGTAAGCTGATATACCCTTCTTTTTTTTTAAATGTGCCTCTTCCAATTAACTACATGCTGTTCAGTTGGGATACCATGTATTTGGTGGAAGCACAAACAACTTTTAGAAAATTTTGGTAATGTTAAGGAAATTTAAAACAAAAGTTTCATAGTCCAGCTAACATTTGACAAACTGGATACAAAACCATTTTCCGCAAGCAGTTTATTATAAAACTAAAAGTATGCCTGAAATTTAGTCCCAATGCTATGTGTACTCAGCGTTTGGCACATAAGGTATTGCAAATCAAGTGTGTGTGACAGTCAAACACAACTCCTCCATATCTGGACATGGTGCACGAACGTCTGGGCATGCCCCAATATATCTGCACCATGCCCATATGATGGCGCACAAAGCCCTGCAGCAAGGGCATGGTATCCCCATAAAAATCTGCTGAATTGGGAATCATATATGGAAATTTGCTTTTCAAATTGTTTGTATGGGGGTACCATGCCCTTCCTACAGGGCATGGTGCAAGAAAATATGAGCACCATGCCCTCATGTAGAGACATGTACAGACCTTGGGGCACTATCTAGGATTTGTTTATACAAATAGTCTGTGGTATGCAGAGGAGTTACTAGGCAAAATGTTTGGGGGGGGGGGGGGGGGGACAAGTTTTGTACCAACTGGCTGGTCATTTCTTCAGACTGTTTTTTGAGAAAAAATTACTATTTTGAAGAAAAATTGTCAGATCTAAGAAAAAAAATTTGCTTTAAAAAAAAAATCAACTGTTTAAAAAAAAAAAAAATAATGTTCTGAAGGAATTCAACTGTTTCCAAGAAACAAAATGCCTGTTTTTGTCAGAAAAATTGCAGCACTTCTCGCTTACTCTGCTCTTTTTTACCGACTGGGCGGCAACATTGATGATATGTATATATAGGTGATGCACCTGGTGGTATGTAGACTATATGACTACAAAGAAGTTTCCTTTCAAGCTTAATTTTTTAAGAAAATTTTGGAGGTTGATTATCTAGAGACGATACTAGCCAAAATGTTTGGAATGGGGCAAGACTGACTGTCTGTCTTTTCTTACTGACAGTTTTCACAGAAAAAAAAAATATTTTCAAGAACAATTTTGACAAAAAACATCTGATTTTCAGAAAAGAAGACTATTTTTAAGAATAGCAAATCCCATCTATGCCCAGTTTAGGCCTAGGTGAAAATCAACTGATTTTCACAGTCTAGTACACTAGCCCCATTTCAGGCACGGTGCTCAAACGTCTAGCACCATGCCTGGGTGCTAGACGTTCAAGCACTGTACCTTGGATTTCATGTATGGTGCATGGATTGCAGTATACAGTGCATACAGAAAAAACACAGTTTCTGTCATCACAACTGAGCACCGGCTCGGACAGGGCTGAAATTACTACTATGAATTAGAGAAATCAAAGACAATCCTTTACATATTTTTCACAACAAAAACAAAAGGGCTCTAATGATGATGGAGATGAAAAACCTAACAGCACCCTATCTATTTTCCATGTATTTTCCCTATCTATTCCCCAAGAGCCAATATTCTGGTTGGCTCCTAGGTAGAAAAAGCTGAGCCACAGGACACTTTGCATGCAAAACCCTTGACTATATAGAAAAGGAAATGAGGTTTTTCACATCTGTCATCAGCCAAGCCCTTTTGTTTTAGTTGTGAAAACTATATAAATGATGGTCTTTGATTTCTCTAATTCGTGGTAGTAATTTCAGCCCTGTCCGAGCTGGTGCTCAGTTGTCATGACAGAAACTGTGTTTTTGATGTATGCACTGTATACTGAAATCCATGCACCATACATGAAATCCAAGGTACAGTGCTTGAACGTCTAGCACCCAGGCATGGTGCTAGACGTTTGAGCACCGTGCCTGAAAAGGGGCTAGTGTACTAGACTGGATTTTCAGAAAAACTGACTGATTTCATGAAACAATCAACTGCTTTTTTTTGAAAACTGCAGTGTTATACAACGATTCAGGGGAGACTCTATTCATGAGACCCCTATGATATATTCAAACTGTATTCAAACAATGTTTACAATGGATATACGTCAGCTACGATTCTTCTTCAGCGATATTACGGACCTTCTTGTCAAGGGTCCTTGTCATTCCTGACATCAGCCTGACGAGGACCATTGACAAGAAGGGCGGAAATATCGCTGAAGAAGAATCGTAGCTGACGTATATCCGTTGTAAACATTGTTTGAATATATGTTTCAAAAGTCAGCTTGGGCTCAAAGAGTATTTAAACTCTGTGATGACCCATTCTGGCTGTAGAGGCTAAACTCTACCTTCCTTCCTTTCCTAATGACCAGAGTCTTACTTTTCAATTTTAGCAACCAGCTCCTTGTTCACATGCAACCCAGACCATCCTTCTTGCTCAATGGTTGCCATTGTGATGTGAGCCCTTCAACAGCTGAGCAAAGGCTAAGCTTCAGATCTAACACTTGTCTTAGACCAAAGAAGAATCCAATCCAAATGCCAAAGCCAAACAATTAACTGAAGAGTTAGAGCAAGCAAGATCCATGAACAAACAACGCAAAGTTATGGAGTGCTAGATCATGTTGTCATTACGAAAAGGATCGCTGGTTCGTGAAGCAAACATTTCAAAAGTTAAAACCATGGAATAGACCTCAAGTAAAACGTAAAAGCAGGGATAGTCTATCATCAAACCATACAATGGTACATCCTTTTAAAGCATTCACTCCTGGCTTTGATGTTGTTCCGGAAGAAAAAAGAGGGCATGTGAAGAATGCTGAAAACAAAGTAGGAATAGAAGGTATCACTGAAATGTTTACACAGAGGCAAGTATCTTCCATGGGATTGCTTTTCTAATTGTGGAATGCTGATCCAGGTACACTAATTCTAACCCTCAGTTCTTGACAGAGTGCTTTAAAATAAATTTTAGTTGCAGATTTTTAGTTCAACAGTGCTCAGTACAGTGGGCCGAATACAGCCAAATAGGGCCTAGGCCCTAGGAGCAGGGGCATCCCAAGGGTGTGTGTGTGGGGGGGGGGGGGTGCTGCACCCCCCTCCAGAAATCCTGTGGGAAAAAAATCCGGTTAATTTTGACTGGTGTAGCAAAGCCGCACCATTTTTAGGGAATCTACCTGATTTTGCTCATATGTAATGTACGCTGAACCTTTCACAAGGAATATACCGGAATTCGTCTCGGGGAATCTACTAGAAGTCAACCCACGGAATCTACCAGAATTCGGCTCACCGGAATCTACCGTAATTTCTGCAATATCTTTCACAAGGAATCTACCGGAATTTACCCTACAGAATCTACGGAATTAGGCTCAGGGAATCTACCGCAGTTTGTGCAAAACCTTTCACAAGGAATCTACCGGAACTTGTCTCAGAGGATCTACCGGAGTTCACCCAACGAAATCTACCAGAATTCGGCTCAGGGAACCTACCGGATTTTGCTCATGGAATCTACGCTAAATCTTTCACAAGGTGTTCAACTGGAATTTACCCCAGGGAATCTACCAGAATTCGGCTCAGGGAATCTGCCGGAATTTGTGCGACATCTTTTACAAGGAATCTACCGGAACTTAGTCTCAGGGAATCTAACGGAATTCACTCCACAAAATCTACCAAAATTCAGCTCAGGGAAGCTTTTTGCTCATGGTATCTACGATAAATCTTTCACAAGGAATCTACCGGAATTTGTCTCAGGGAATGTAGCGGAATTCACCCCACAGAATCTACCAGAATTCGGCTCAGGGAAGCTACCAGAATTCGTGCGATATCTTTCACAAGGAATCTACTAGAACTTGTCTCAGGGAATCTACCGGAATTTACCCCACAGAATCTACCGGAATTCGGCTGAATCTGAATCTAAAAAGCGCAGACAGCTTTCTCCAATCCTTTCCGCTGACACTGGTGAACCAAGAAGAGTTCAACAAGAGCTGTAAGCTCATATTGCACTTGCAACTCTATGTAGTAGGTAAGGGCTCTGTCGGATTGAACGGGTCCCTGATATACCTCCCAAGTTTCGTCGCGGAAATCCCCCGAACTGACATCACTGGAATTCCGTGAAACTCCCCTCCGCCCCCCCCCAAGGGTCCGGATCCAGTCCAATTATGTAATCGATTTATCTGTGGTAGATGCTTGTTCTTCCCAGCAAGTTTCACTCTGATCCCCCCATTCTAACCGTTTCTCGATATTTCCGGTCTCCCCCCCCCCCCACTCACCAATAGCTAGCGAATCCGGTATGGACTTCAAATGGGACATCAGAAGTATGTCCTTTCTTCAGTCATCAAGTTTCATTCCAATCCGATCACCGTTCAGATTTACACACTACCCAATTTTCCAGATTCCCCCGCCTTCCCCCCCCCCTAGGTGATCGGATCAGGAAACTGATTATTTCCAAGTTAGTTTGGTCGGGTCTCTGGTATGCCTGCCAAGTCTCATCGGCCTAGCACATCTGGAGGTGCCCTAACTAGAAAAAGTGTGACAAACTGTCTTAAATTTCCCAGATTCCCCCGCCCTCCACTCCTCCGTAGATGGTTGGATCAGGAAACTGAAACTGCTCGGGTCCCTGATACGGCTGCCAAGTTTCATCGTCCTAGCACTTGTGGAAGTACCCTAACTCGAAAAAGTGTGACAAAAAAACCGGACCGACCGACAGACGGAATTGTGATCGGTATATGGCACTTCAGCCAGAGGCTGCAAGTGCCACAAAAATGAATTTGCCTTGTTTCGACATTACATAGAAAGTAGCCGTGAGAGCCTCGAAACAAACAAAAAGTTTGAAGATATATTTGAGGACTCTCGTCAACTGAAAGACGTCTCACCACTATTATGGAAAGCGTTCAAGCTGGCTAAGACAATCCCTGTTACCTCAGCAAAAGGCGAACGAATTTTTAGCAAGATGAAGCTCGTTAAGACCACCTTGCGTTCAACAATGGCTGACCAGCGTCTAAAAAGTCTGCTTTTAGATAGCATGTGAAACAGATCTAGTCGATGAGTGTGAAATTGGATGTGTTATGGAAAAATAGAAAATGGTTAAAATGCGACGAATAAATGTGTAGGGTGTGCTGAATGTCAGATTTTTTTTTGTTTAAGTGTTAACGAGCCTTCTTTTTGTTTACTATACATAATCGAAGTCAGAACACAACAGTATTCTAGACTTCCTGCAGAGATTGTCACTATGGAGAATTTCCGATAAAACCTCGAAAAACTCTGGTAAAAGCTCGAAAAATTCCGGTAAAATTCTGAAGCTGCACCCCCCGATCAGGAAGGTATCGGGACGCCCCTGCCTAGGGGTACTGTACCTGGACTGTTTGGTACTATAATAGTTTGTGGTATCTTGCAGTTACTGTGCCCTTGCTCTAGGGCGTGATGCACTAACTTATGAGCACTGTTACTCATACCTTGGGGCATGTCCTAGTCTCAAACAGAGGTGTTACTAGCCAAAATGTTGTTTTTTTTTTGGGGGGGGTCAAGGCATTTACCAACTGGCTGACAATTTTTACGGACAATTTTGGCAGAAAAATTACTGTTTTCAAGCCTATTTCCCTGAAAAAATCAATTGTTTAGACGAAAAATTGTGGCGCTTAATGCAGAATTGGTGATTGTTTACAGACTGGATGACAACATTGGGGGGGGGGCATCCCCCCCCTTCCCCCTGAGTTATGATGCCCCTGGTCTCAAAGCACTGTGCCTTGAAATCAGGGGCATCACAAGGGGGTGGGGGGGGATGCTTCACCTCCCCCTTTTTTGAAAATAATCCGGTAAATTTGACTGTTGCGACCAACTGCAATTTTGCTGCTTACGGGATAAGTATAGACTCAGAGGTACCAGGATGACCCAGACACACAACTTACAAGAGTGATAAAATTTGTCAAATTCACCTGAACTTGATGGTTTTTAGGAATTCTATTGAATTATTGCTCAGGGAACCTGCTGGAGTTTTGCTCAAGGAATCTACAGAAATCTTGCTAAGGGAATCTATTGGAAGGAATCTATCAGGGATTTACTGGACTTTTCCCCAACTGAACCTACTGGAATTGGGCTTTGGGAGTCTACTGAAATTTTGTTGCTTATTAATCAGTTTCCGAAGTATAGGCTCACAGCTTATCGGGATGACTCCAATACACAACTTACCAGAGGGATTTGTACAGACAGACAATACAGCGTACCGGAATGTTCACTGGTAATCAGGAGATCCCGAGCCTTTCTTCATTGGGGGGGGGGGTAGGCATGGGCACTGTTCTGTTTTTGCGTTCAAACAGGAACAGGCAGAAACAGGTCACATAAGAACAGAAACAGAAAGAAAACAGGAAACTTGAAAACAGGTCCTGTTCTGTTTTAACAGAAATGATGACTTCGAAAACAGAAACAGCTGTTAAACAGGCGAAAAAAAACAGAACCGGCTGTTTAAAACAGTTTTTTTTTTATTATTTGATTTCCCGTATTTTTTATTATGTTTACGGCAGAGTTCACCTATAGTTTGCCTTGTACCATGAAGTATCTTAAATAGTTCTTCCTTGCACCGCACAGATGCCTTTCTTCGAGTTCATTTCATAGAACAACAAATATCTCGGTCCAGAATTCCAGCTGCCTTTATCAATGAATTACACTTTTTCCCGATTGAAAAGGAGCCATGGAAGTTTCGTTTGTCTTAACAAAAAAAATTCGCATAGCCTACCTTTCCACTTGGATTGTTTGTCATAGTGATCGGTAATAAACTAAAGTTTACGGATCATACAAACTCAAAGTTAAGCAAGCTTCACTTCGTGACAGTGGTTGGTGATGATGGTCATTTTTTTTTTGTGAGGGGAGGGTCGCGAGGGATGCATGTTCAATCAGAATACCGAATAGCTTTTCGTCGGTGGTTTCTTTTGTGCATGGTCATACAAGGCTCAAAACGCGCGGATTTCTCGGCTGAATGTGAGCCTACTATTCTGCGAAAATCCGTGAAACGGAGTTACGCTTTCATCATCAAGTTGAAAAAATCTCAACTTTTCCGTATTGAACTGAGGGTGTGCCAAAAATACTGTCAGGAATTCCAGTTATCGTTTGTTTACATCATGAACCGGTGCGGATGTTGTGATGTCGCTAAGCTAGTTTCAGCCTTTCTAGCCTTTTTGAAGTTGAAAGTACTAGTCTTTTGAAATCACAATTAACTTCGCTGAACAGATAATGCGTCATGTGAACCCTTCTTGATGATCACATGTTCGGTTTTAGTGGAAAGTTCATTTATGAACACGCGATAGCCGGTTTTCCGTTCTCGGTTTTCACCGTTTTATTTTGGCATTCTTATCTCGTGAACCATGACAGATACTAATTTGAAAATTGGTGTACTTGTGCACCTTGGGGTCTACTTGTCACTTTTGGGATTCAACCCCGATACACTCTCGGTTCAAGTTGGTGACTAATGTTTCCTTCAAAGTTTAACCTAAAAAGGCTGGCATAGGACAATCTAGTTACCCATCACTTATTCACTTAAAACAGCTTGAAGAGCCGCTGAAAATGCGTTTCTTCGTTATTCCGCTATTCCCGAATAATTCTTTTTCAGATAGTGGAATTTCCATGTGATTTGTGGTACCTCTATGCGCTTGTATTTTTGTTGCACCCCGTACGAGAAAGATTTATGATTTTTCTTTTGTTCCGGCACCAAACAATCTTCACCAATCTCACCACTGCCCAACGAAAAGCTGTGTTTGTATTTAGATTAAAATTTTCTGAGTCATAGTAGAATTTGCGTTGTGGGGACGGCCGCATATATTCTGAACGTCATAACTAGAGCAGATAGTGGAAAATAAAAAATTCCCTTTGTAGAATCCTAATAATTCAGTATGTTTAATTAAATGACACAAAAATTAGTGGGCTTTTCAGTTAAATTTTAAAGGCTTACCACCGTTTTGCGAATTATGTGCAACTGAGCCCGGATTGCACAGAGTAAATTGCCTGACCAAATTCGCAAACTCGCTAAACATGCCTGGTACTAAGGTGGAAATTTGGAATGCGTGAACATCATTGTCCAGATGGGTCTTTGGACCCACCCAAAGACCCATCTAGATGTATCTTTCGGTGATACCCCACATCCAAACGCTGGTAAATGGGCCCATATTGACCAATGAATTAAAAGTCAACGGCGAATGGTTATTAGGCTGTTCGTACACAATATATGATACAGAGCTGGGCGAATCTGAATCCGGATTTAGATTCGAATCGAGGATTCGTCCTTCTGGCCGGATTCGAATCTTCGGCTTCTCAGACTGGATTCGGTTTCGGACTCGGATTCCAAACCCTCAATCTTACGAATCCGCTCAAATTTCTATTCTACATCCGTTCAGTTTCCGTTTTCCCAATTTTTACGCAGTGGGGCACCAACTATGTTAAGTAACCTATCACATTATCTGATTACCTGAAATATCAGTTTTTTTATGGCACTTGAGCTTACTCAAGTGCCATATAGCGATTGTAATTTCTGTCCGTCAGTCGGTCTGTCGGTCTGTCGGTCCCGGTTTTGCTAGTTCGGGCACTTCCAGATAAGCTAGGACGATGAAACTTGGCAGGCATATCAGGAACTGGACCAGATTAAATTAGAAATACTCGCTTCCCCGATCCGACCATCTGGAGGGGAGTGAAGGGAGGGGGAATCCGGAAAAATGAGGAAAAATGAGATATTTTTAGCTTACGAACGGGTTATCGGATCTTAATGAAACTTGATATATGGAAGGAACTCGTGTCTCAGACCCTCCATTTTAAATCCAAACCGGATCCGGTGACATTGGGGGGAGTTGGAGGGGGAAACCGGAAATCTTGAAAAACACTTAGAGTGGAGGGATCCGGATGAAACTTGGTGGAAAGTACAAGCACAAGTCCTAGATACATGGCTGATATAACCGGAACGGGTCCGCTCACTTTGGGGGAGTTGGGGGGGGGGAGAAGTCCGAATTTGTAGTGATCCCGCGAGTTCCGTGCTTCCTGATGTGCTGAGACGATGGAAATTGACAGGCATCTCTGGGACCCGACCAGATTAAATAGGAAATCGTCAATTCCCCGATTCGACCATCTGGGGGGGGGGGGAGTGGAGGGAGGGGGAAGCCAAAATTTGAGGTATTTTTATCTTGCGAACGAGTCATCGGATCTTGATGAAATTTTATATTTAGGATGACCTCGTGTCTCAGACGTCCCACTATAGATCCGGACCGGATCCGATGACACTGGGGGGAGTTGGAGGAGGGAACCGGAAATCTTGAGAAACGCCTAGAGTGGAGGGATCGGGATGAAACTTGGTGGGAAGAACAAGCACAAGTCCTAGATACGTCATTGATATAAGCGGACCAGATCTAGGCACTCTGGGGGAGTTGGGGGGGGGGGGGGGGGTCCGGATTTCTAGCGATCCCGCGAGTTCGGCATACTTCCTGATGTGCTAGGGCGATGAAACTTGGCAGGTATGTCAGGGACCCGAACAGGTTCACTTGAGAACAGCCGTTTCCCCAATCCGACCATACTGGGGGGAGTGGATGGATGGGGAGTCCGGAATCTAGTGGCGTGTATTGCTTTTGAACGGGTGATCGGATCTTGATGAAATTTTATATTTAGGATGACCTCGTGTCTCAGACATCCCACTTTAAATCCGGGTGGATCCGATGACACTGGGGGGATTGGAGGAGGGAACCGGAAATTTTGAGAAACGCTTAGAGTGGAGGGATCGGGATGAAACTTGGTGGGAAAAACAAGCACAAGTCCTAGACACGTCATTGACATAACCGGACCGGATCAGGGCACTGTGGGGGAGTTGGGGTCGGGGTCCGGATTTCTAGCGATCCCGCGAGTTCGGCATACTTCCTGATGTCCTAAGGCGATGAAACTTGGCAGGTATGTCAGGGATCCGAACATATTGACTTGAGAACAGCCGTTTCCCCGACCCGACCATCGTGGGGGGAGTGGGTGGATGGGGAGTCCGGAATCTAGTGGCGTGCATAACTTTTGAACGGGTGATCGGATTTGAATGAAACTTGTCTAGTGAGCTATCGCCTCGGACGTTCAGTGTCACGTCCGGGTCGGGTCCGATACCTGTGGGGATGGAGGGGGGGGGGGGGGGAACTCGAGAAACTCTAAAAGCAGAGGGATTGGGACGAAACTTAATGGATGGAACAAGCATTAGGCCTAGATGAAATTGAAGGAGCCAGATGGTTTCGGGGCTCTGGGGGAGTTGGAGGGGTTTCCTGGAATTCCGGTAGTCGTGAGTTAGAATAGTTCCAGATGTAAAACGACAACGAAACTTTGCAGGCATATTAGCGACCCGAATTATCTTGACTTAAGAACCTGACACAACATACCCCCGGAAACTTCCGTTCCTAGATCCGAGCATTTTTTGGGGAGCACGAGAATAGAAATATGGAAATTGACTTCTATAAATTGCAAACGAGTGGTCTGATTCGAGTGAAACTTTATGGGTGATACGAATCGATGACCTCGACATGTAAAACATGCGTTCGAACCATATGCGACCACGATTAGGGGAATTGGGGGTGGGGGGACTTTTGACATGCACAAAAACCAAACGGATGGACCAAATGAGATGCAAATTCGACAGTGCCGAGTTTATGCGGCCTAGATTTGTTATTTGGCGTCCGGGCCGAATTCCGCCAAGGTAGGGGGGGGGGGTACTGGAAACTTGCAGATAGGCTAAGCTCCAATTTCAGTAAAACTTGATGGAACAGGGAATTAAGAGATTGGGCCCGAACCGGCTCCGACAACGTTGGTGGGAGGGGGGGGGGGGGTACCGGAACTTTCCAAAAATGCTCAGATTCGAGTGAAACTTGATAGATGGTATAAAAGAAGATGCTTTAGGTGGTCGATTTTTTATATTCCGAAAAGGATTCGGCCACGGTAGGTCGAGATAGAGTGGGTACCGGAAATCGTGTAGCACGTCTAGGGATCAAACAAATGGATTTCTTGGGATGAAAGTTTGAACAGTCATGTGCATTTGCTACAGACAATCGAGACGATGCCGGAACTGCTCAGAAATGAGTGAAACTAAATATCCTATTTCTATTTCGGAACCGCATTTTTGGATGGCGGGTGTATTTTGTGACGTTCTCATCTACTTTCTTGTACAGCCTACTCGTACAAGTGCCATATGAGCTCGTAGCTCTTGTTGTCACCTCTGATTTTTAAACTATAACCTATGAACATGATTTAGTTTTTGCTGAAGCATGAAATGGTGGATTCGGATTCGTACCTAGCCCTGGATTCGGATTCGAACTCGAATCCTTTCATGATCGGATTCGCCCATCTCTGATATGATATACGTTTTACTTTTACACATCACGTTTGAGCGCTTGCGCACTTTTTCATATTGGACCCGAAAACGGCTGCTGCCACGAAGGGTCGGCGGAAAGCTGCAAAAGTAGTCTAAGACTTAGCTGACTACGTATCCATTTGGCTCAGTCAAATGCAATTCGCCGTCAGCTTGAGCTGAATAAATATTTACAGTATCTGAAGTTCCCATTTTTTGCTGTTGTTCCTACTATTGCTTGATTCTTGCTGAATATTTTTGATAGCCGTCGTCGCATCCACATTTCGCGTGGGTCACTGGTAAGGTTGACAAATTGGCCGCTTTTGGAATGTGGCATTTCGAAATGATGCAAATCTTGAGTTAAAAGATTTGTTGTACTGATAAGGCGGGTTTCCCCCAAAAAACAGATTTGGCTGTTTAAACAGGTAAAAAAAAAACAGGAACAGGGCAAAACACGGTACACCAAAACAGAACAGAACAGGTGAGAAAAAAAACAGCTGGCTCCAAAACAGCTGTTCTGTTTATTTTGGGTCCCTGAAACAGAAAACAGTAAACAGTAAAACAGGAGGAAAAAAACAGAAACAGAAACAGAAAACAGGAACAGTGCCCATGCCTAGGGGGGGGCACACCTGGTAAAATTAACCGAATCGATACCTGATTTCTTACTGAATTTATTTTTTAAAAATGTGAAACACAGCGAGGTGTCTTCATGAAGCTACACATAAAAAGTTGCAGAGTAAATACACACAAGTCTAAAGAGAAAAATTAGCACGTTTTCACACGTTTCCACTTCTGTTTTTTTTTTCATGGATACGCCGTCAGTAGCCTTTTACTTTTGGCAGGCCTTTCCAGTTTTGCCAACAGGACTTTAAATAATCGCAAAAAACGGTGTTGCTGTATAGCGACAATGTTGCTAACGGCTCTGCGCATGATTCATTAATTGCGAAATGTGGCGCAGGCGAAATTTTGCGGAAACACTGAAGATAAAAGAGCCTTTCTGTAATCCCGAGGTTGCCTATCCAACCGTGAGTTGTCTGAAAACGAAAGGGGGGATCCAGGGTAACGTGGATATGGAGTACTTTGTTCGGAATTTACAGCAAACAAAAGTAGGCTAGTTTTCACGTCAAGAGACGTGCTTATTCCTGAAGTACTGCAATCCTAAGAAGTAACAAAATTTACTGCAACCAGCTGAAGCTGGCAGTGTCTATTGTTCCCCTATCTGGGAATCAGTACTCCACGCGCTATTGTTCCCCGTTTGTCGGGGAATTGATGTGTCAAGAGCTAATGTTCCCCAACAGATCGGGGAATCCACTTGCCCAGGGTTAATCTTCCCCGCCAAGTCGGGGAATCGATGTGCCCTGGTCTAACATTAGTGTCCAGAGCTAATGTTAAATAATTGATTTTTAGATCGGGGAATCGAGCTGTGAAGGGCTAATGTTCCCCGACATGCAAATATTGATTTTGTTGAGTTGAGGTCGGGGAATCCAAATGCCAGGGGCTAATGTTCTCCGACATGCAAATAATCGATTTTCAGATCGGGGAACCGAAGTGCGAGGGGGTAATGTTCCCCGACATTCAAATATAGATTTTGTTGAGCTCTGGTCGGGGAATCCAAGTGCCAGTGGCTAATGTTCCCTGATAAGCAATACTGGCTTTTGAGGTCGGGGGATCGAAGTGCCAGAGTTCCCTCATAATCAAACAATCGATTTAGAGATTGTGGAATCGAGGTGTGAGGGGCTAATTTTCCCCGACATGCAAATATTGATTTTGTTGAGTTGAGGTCAGGGAATTCAAATGCAAGGGGTAATGTTCCCCGACATTCAGATAATCGATTTTTAGGTCGGGGAATCGAAGTGTGAGGGGCTAATGTTCCCCGACATGCAAATATTTTTGTTGAGTTGAGGTCGGGTAATCCAATCGTCAGGGGCTAATGTTCCCTCATAATCACATTATCAATTTATGAGATCGGGGAATCGAAGTGTGAGGGGCTAATGTTCCCCAACATGCAAATATTGATTTTGTTGAGTTGAGGTCGGGGAATCCAATTGCCAGGAGCTAATGTTCCCCGAATAAGCAATGATGGTTTTGGAGGTCGAGGAATCGAATCATCCAGAGCTAATGTTCCCGTATAATCAAATGGCCTGGCACTTGGATTCCCCCACCTCAACTCAAGCAAAATCAGTGTTTGCATGTCAGGGAACATTAGCCAATGAAACTTCGATTCCCCGACCTCAACAACTATAATTGCTCATCGGGGAACATTAGCCACTGGCACTTAGATTCCCCGACCTCAACTCAACAAAATCAGTATTTGCATGTCGGGGAGCATTAGCTCTGGACACTTCGATTCCCGACCTCAAAAGCCATTATTGCTTATCGCGGAACATTAACCCCTGGCACTTAGATTCCCCATCCAGAACTCAACAAAATCAATATTTGTATGTCGGGGAACATTACCCCCTCGAACTTCGGTTCCCCTATCTAAAAATCGATTATTTGAATGTCGGAGAACATTAGCCGCTGGCATTTGGATTCCCCGACCTCAACTCAACAAAATCAATATTTGCATGTCGGGGAACATTAGCCCCTATGAGGAAAAATTAGCTCTGGACACTTCGTTTCCCCGACTTGGCGGGCAAGATTAGCCCTGGGCAAGTGGATTCCCCGATCTGTCGGGGAACATTAGCTCCTGTCGGGGAACATTAGCTCCTGACACATCGATTTCACGACAAACGGGGAACAATAGCGTGTGGAGAATCGATTGCCAGATAGTGGAACGATAGACACTGCCGCTGAAGCTACCGTAAATGGTAAAGAACAAGGGGGATAAATAAATGACACTTAAATAACCAAACTCAGTAACTGGGTTGAAGCAAATAGGAAAATCGTAGTGTACCGAAAAGCTGACTATAAAAATAAGGAACAGATTGAGAGTGGTATTACAACCGAATTTCGTAATGGAATAAAACTCTTGTTAGAACCACCTAAAACAACCGGATTCGGCAAGCCTAGTAACAGAAATGGACTAAAAAAAAAATCCGGAGAATTACCGTATTCGGTAATGAATCAGAACCAAATGAATCTCACCGAATTTAATTATGAAATAGACTGACCGAACTACCGAATTCGGTAGAGAATGAGACTGAATAAACAGTTTAAATCACCGAATTTACGCAGGGACGGACCGAATGCGGCGAAACCGGTGCGGACTGAACATAAGTTGGAAGAATTATCGCATTCGGTCACGAATCAAAACGAAACGAATCTGATTAATGACCGAATGCGACAATTCAGTAAAGAATGAGACCAAATAAACAGGTTAAATTGCCGAATTTACGCAAGGACGGGCCGAATACGGCGAAATTGATGCGGACTGAAGAAAAGTTGGATGAATTATCGTATTTGGTCAAGAATCAGAACCAAATGAGTCTGATTAATGACCGATTTATGAAATGAACTGACCGAATGAAATAGAACAGATACGGACGTGAGAAAAGTCAGGTGAATTACCGAAATCCCTAACGAATGAGACCAAATGAACAGGTGAAATCACCGAATTTACGTAGGGACAGACCAAATGCAGTGGAATTGATGCGGAATGAACAAAAGCTGGATGAATTAGCAAATTCGATAAAGAAAGGGGAACCAATAAACAAGTTAAAACACCTAATTTACGAAATGTTTGCCGCGATGCCCGTTTTGACCGAATTTTTCGCTTTCAGCGAAAATTTGACCGAATGCCCAAAACGTAGGGGGTGGGGCGCTGCGCCCTCCTCCCACCTGGGGACGCCCCTGCTGGTAATCTCCTAAACTTCTCTAAAAATGCTTAAATGCGACGAATAAATGTGTAGGGTGGATTGTAGGTCGAAGACTTTTTAGTTTTAAGTGACAATCTTAGAGTCTAACAGAATAGGTTTGAGAAAGAA
This sequence comes from Branchinecta lynchi, assembly GCA_023053575.1. Classification (NCBI taxonomy): domain Eukaryota; kingdom Metazoa; phylum Arthropoda; class Branchiopoda; order Anostraca; family Branchinectidae; genus Branchinecta; species Branchinecta lynchi. The sequence goes on from JAKZAP010000007.1 coordinate 6,602,012, forward strand.
CAGCAAGGGCGTCGCTAGCCAAAACTCGAGTGAGGCCATTTTAGCTTTTCGTCGCAGATATAGTAATAAAACATGCGATACCTTGAGACTGGAGAAGCCTAGTCGTATCTACGAGCTCATGGGTGGTGTGAAGGGCTTGGGCGTGGGAGATGACTACCTCAAATTATACGACAGATTTCCATCAAGGCTCAAGAGTCTTACCAGTAGGAAACGATAGCCAAGAAACACAGCATCGCATGCTGGAAACTGTGCGAAATTACAGAAACTTAAGGTGAGTGTCATTTGTAATAACGGGAATTCGCTAACGCAATAGCCCGCCCCACAGCATTTCCTAATGACTGTATATCAGACAGAATGAAAATAAGCGCAGAAGGTGAAATTTTGTAAGTAGGCTATGGCTTTTTTCGGGCAAAACATTACTTCCGCCAATAAAATCTGTATTTTAAGGTGACCCAAGCCCCGAAATTCTAAACCGAAAACACGAATGAAATGTTAGATAGTAAAAACCTCTTCCTTGAATTTTGCTTGTTTCCTGATATTCTTTTTCTTCTGTTGCGTAAGCCTGCTCTTGTACTATGTATGGGAACTTTGTCAGTGGTCATCATCTTATCAAACTTCATAAAGTTTACTGATTTGGACTGACTCCCATTAAGGTAAGAAAGTGTATGACACTACTGTCTGGACTAGCTTGACACTCGTGACTCCAAGGCATTCTATCATTTACCATACCCAGACAATACTATTGCATAATTTGTAGACAAGCTAGCCACCCTCTGTAGCCTGTTACTTCATCCAATTTCCAAAAATAACTGGGTTGTTTATTAGCAACAAGGTGGTGTTGTCTGTTGGAATATCAAGAAAAACCTCAGTGGATGTCTCCTGATGTTGTTGATCAAGTCCCAACCTGATAGCCTAGCTAGGATGTGTTTCGACTTCCTCCAGACAGTAAGTAAAAGCTACCATCATCGGTATACAGGCATTACTCAAATTATACAGGTTGGGATGACATAGCTTATTTGGACACATGCACAACAGGTAAGCTGAGCTGCTCCATGGATGGCTATGACGAGAAGAAAAGAGGAAGTTTGAGATAAAAGATTTTTTTTTTTTTCAGAGATTATGGGCTAATGAGCCCTCAACTGGAATTCTCAAAGTCCACTGGTCTGCTAGGTTTGATGGTAGGAGGCTCAGTAGGGGCTGCTTATAGAGCTCAGGAGACGTACACCAATTTTGTAAGGCACCATCAGCCAACTGCCTTCACTAGTCAGCATGAAGCAAGAGTAAGCATATGTTTTCTGTTTTTTTGCTTTTACCCATAGCCTAGTAAACAGGACTGTTTTTTCACGGGCCTTGGTCTTTACTGCTACCGACAAATTTTTTTGCTTTTCTAGACAATGCTTCAGAACCAGATCACATTAAGTGCTGTAAGAGCATTTCTGAAATACGGAATTCGGCTCGGCCTATTCACTGGTTCACTTGGGTAAGTGTGTAATTTTAGTATGTGCGCATTTGTTCTCCTATTCTCTACGATCAAAGTATTATTTTTATCTCGGGGAGGAAGAAAATTATCTTCCTTTTCAAATAAAAATTTATAAAAAATATTTCAGATATATTTTTAGGGCACTTGCCCTTAGCCAAGTGCCATATATAGCGATGCTGTTTCTGCCGGTCGGTCCTGGTTTTGCTAGTTCGAGCATTTCCACATAAGCTAGGACGCTGAAACTTGGCACACGTAACAAGGACCCGACCAGATTAGCTTCGAAAAAGTCACTTTCCCGATACGACCATCTGAGGGGGATTGGCGGGAGGGGGAATCCGGAAACTTGAGGTATCTATAAATTTCGAACGGGTGATCGGATCTAATGAAACTTGATATTTGGAATGACCGCGTGTCTCAGACGACCTTTGGCGGAGTTGGAGAGGGGAACCGGGGATCTTGGGAAACGCTTGGAGTCGAGGGATCGGGATGAAACTTGGTGGGAAGAACAAGCACAAGTCGGGGATATGTCGCTGTGACGACCGGACCGGTTTCGGGCACAGTGGGGGGAGTTGGAGGGGGGTGCAGAATTCCGGCGATCTAATGAGCTCGGTACTTCCGGACGTATGAAACTTGGCAGGCGTATCAGAGACCCGAACAGAGTTACTTGAGAATAGTCGTTTCTCCAATCTGACCATCGCGGGGGGAGTGGACGGATAGGGAATCCGGACTTCCCCATGACTTTTGAACGGGTGATCGGATTTGAATGAAACTTTGCAACTAGAAAAAGCCATCGTCTCAGATGTTCTGTTTCAGTTCTGGATCGAATCAGATATTTGTGTGTGTGTGGGGGGGGGGGGGGGGGGGAAATATCGTGAAACGTTCAGAGTCGAGGAATTGGAATGGAATTTGGTTGGGAAAATAATCGTAAGCCCTAGACACGTTCGTGACAGAACCGGATCGTTGTGGAGCTCTCTAGTGCGAGGTGGAGGGGCTTTCCCAGATATCGTGAATTACGATAATTCCAGATGGGCCAAAGACAATGAAACTTGGCAGGCATATTAGTGACCCGACCTAATGGTCCAGGAAAGCTTCCGTTCCTGGGTTCAACCATTTCTGGGAGTCGAGAGAAGGCGGACATCCGGAAATTACTGACTTTCGTAGGTTACGAACGGGTGGTCCGATTCGAGTGAAACTTTATGGGCGATACGAACTGATGACCTAGGTATGAAAAGCGTGTGTCTGAACCACACGCAGTCATGGTTGGGGAGTTAGGGGGGGGGGGGGTGTTCTGGAAACCTTTTGACATGCTCAGAAACCAAATGAATGGGATTGAAGTTGGACTGTACCGAGTGTATGCGACTTAGATTTGCTATTTGGTGTCAGGACGGGATCGGCCATGGTATGAGGAGGATGAAGCGGGAATATAAAATTTACAGATATGCTCGGATTCGAATCAAGGAGATGTCTGAGATGCGAAGCCTTTGAGTCCGAGTCGTATATGGCCGCAGTGGGGGGAGTTGGAAGAAGAGTGCCGGTAATTTTGTGGCTCGAATAGGGCTCAAACGGGTGGAGAGTTGAATAAAACTTGGAAAATAGTGAGACCAGTTACCCTAGATGACATTTAGGGTATAATTAGAGATCCTATTTCTAGGTTTGAATCTACGGGTGGGGGGGGGGGGTATGTTGAGACGTTCTCATCTACTTTCTTGCACCACCTACTCGTAACAAGTGCCATATGAGCTCGTAGCTCTTGTTTTCTAGGCTCGTGTTAACAACAGTGGGAACTTACAGAGGCCACATTGGCGTAACAGAATACGTCGTAGCAGGAGCAAGTGTGTGTGGTGCGACAAGAGTCTCACTTGGACCTAAGGGTGTCTTCTCAGGATCAGTAATAGGTAAATTCATCTACACCCAGTCGCCTTTTTTACACACTCGCTGGTGGTTTGACGTGGTTTTAATTAACCCGACCGGGTCCTCTACAGCAGGTGAAACGTGCCAATGTACGCAAGTATCTGTGACCGAGCTTCACATCCTCTGCGGACGTCATACTTGTCTATTAAGACTATTATAACCTATTTTATTCCCTGGGAAGACAGAAAGAAAGGAAAACTGGCTTATTTGATATTTTACATTAATTCATAACCATGTTTCCTTGCAGTTTTTAGACCCTGAAAATCTTAATGCCAAGAAAACGCTTTCCTTTGAGTTCAGTAATATATGTTCGCGTTCCATGAATTGGTTTGGAAATAAATCTGAACCAAAGCAGATATTCTGGATTGTGTTAAAACTTCCAACAAATTCAAGTTAGTCCAAATCATGCAGAAACTAGCAAAATTTATCGACAGAAAAATGTACCTTGCCAAATTTTGTTTCAAAATAAAATACAGTTTTGGACTTCGAGAAAAAGAATCCTTACGCGCGATATTGGTACCCAGCTTTTGCTCTACGATCAAAAACGATTTTCGTAGATCAGTCACATGCTGACGCCAGACAGTGTATATTTCTTCTTGATGGACAACAGAAAGAGAAGCGAAAAGTTTACCAGAGAGACGAAGACGCTAAACTGTTAGAGTTGGATAAATTGGTTATATTAACGGAATTCTGACAGGGCTTTAAAAAGCTTCAATGGCGAGTTGTTGTTTATCGGAGCGGTATAGGCCTGCTATCTTGTTACTTCGACTTGTGTCAGGACGCAAGCTGTGCAGATCTACTTGGCGATAGCAGCAAGTCGTGCCAGGAATCTCAGTCTTAGTCAGAGTTTAATTTTGGAGCAAAGATAGTGTGTTGTCCCCAGATGAGCCGCCGTCTATTCCTCCCTCCCCTCCCGTCCTCCATGCGTCGGTTCGAGAGGAACAGTGTCAATCAGTTTTCTCCACATTCTGCTAATCCTTCTGGCAAGTTTTTACATAGTTTCATGCCATCATTTATTTCTGGTCATATTTACTTTGTTTCGTTTTTGTGTATTTCATAAATATTTTATTCCTCTTCCTGCTTTAAAGGGCACCTGAACAATGAAACCATACTTTAACACACCAAGGAGAATGCATTTAAAGACATGGCCACGGAGAGCATTCTTTTCCTGAGCGTGAAGTTTTTAAAATAGGGATGTTCGTTTCTGGAGGTTTGCACATGCAGACTCCAAGACAAAAAGCGCAATTCATTCAAATCTTGTACAGCGCTGGCCGGATCGTATTGGAATTTCTTCTAGATATACCTTTGGGTTAACTGGTTAAAAAGTATTCCAGAAGAAGGGTTGATTGGAGACATTTGTTCATTTCTAAAACTGTTCGGTACTGAAATAAGGACATATGCAAAATGGAGCAAAAATCATAGCTTGGAAACACTATTTGTGTTGCGAGAGCAACACTTTGGTTTTGTCCTCGTTTTTTTTTTTTTTTTTTTTTTTTTTTTCCTATGACTCCGATTTCATTTTATTCCTGGTAACTGAGAAGGGTCTAACCTGTGCGGTTTTTACGGAAAGTGTGGACCTTAGGCCGGATTGATGAATATGACATTACATTCTGGAAAGCTCCGTAGAACTCTTGCCTGGGGCCAATAAGGATGGTTTTTGCTTGTCATCGAGCCAGAGCCTACGGTTTGCGAAGTGAAGTGGAGTTGTATAGCCTATGTCAGAGAGGACTATCTGAAGTTGTGTAGCGAACCTTTCGTTTCATCAAAAGATGTTTCTGCTTTCCAGTGGAAAGCTCCGTTCTAGCACGCAAGCAGGTAGGCACCAGTTTCAAATTGAAGATGGACTAAAATCTATAAGTGTTAAATATATGCGGCAGTTACCCGGCCCCACAGCCAACATATGTTCTTTGAGTGATGAATAGAAAAATCTACAAAGACAAAAAAGTGGCTTTTTCCCACGGGTCCGAAAGTGCTGCCATCTATTGTTTCTGTCCATGTCTGCGACGATTTCAGCTGAGTTTATAATTTTTTTTTTTGCACTTTGGTTTGTGGTAGAGTAACGGTATCAGATGAGCCTCTTAAACTTTAAAAGTTCTCTCATTGCTAAAGAAACTAGAGCTTATCCTTTGCTCCTTTCTAAGTCGTGACGTTAGAAAGTTGGCCTACGGCTAAAAAGTCAACTTTTGAACTAAGACAGGTAGAATTTTTTTTTCGACGGCAATCGATAGCCGTTGATGAGCTGATCAAAGTATATGTCATCCATTTTTTGGTACAAAAATTCCTTCATGAGATACACCAGTTTGAAAATTTCAAAGGGGTTGACAACTTCATAGTAAGGTACATTGAAACCAAAAATAGGCGATACCAGTTATGATACATATAGGGGACTTTTAAGCAACAGTCGACTGTTAGCCCATAATCATCTTCGGTAATGAGGGGTTTGCAGCTTTTGCTAGTTGGTATACCTGTTATTTGTTTGCGGTGTATTCGATGGTAAGAACAATTTGGTTCCCAATGGCAAGATATGCAAGGGACTTGTAAGTAATAATCGGCTGTTATGCTACAATCATCTTCTGCGATGATGGGTTTGCAGCTTTTGCTAGCTGGAGTACCCACTATTTGTTTCCGGTTATCTTAATGTATATCACGGGAGAGGGACTTGTAAGTAGGAATCGGTTCACGAGGGGCTAGGAATTTTTGCAAATGGGTGCACATTGTATTCGATTTCTATAAATCTGACGGTAAGAAAGTTTGTGTCGATGGTCTATCAATGTAACCGAGGATTAACTGTTTACACAACGGATACAAACGAAAATGTAAAGCAATGAGGTAGTTTCATAATAATTAGTAGTGTCATCTATGGTATTTTAATCCTGAAAAGTTACGGTTAGGTTTCTATTACCAACTAGATTATATAAGATATTGTTCCAAGTTTTCATCCGTCACGATGTCTACGATTGAAAAGGATAAAGTACAACTGACTGCAAAGTTAATTTAGTCCCTTCTTCCTATATTATTTTGTTGTTGTTTTTACAACGCTGAAGAATACCTTTTGATCATATGATTAATTTTTTTAGAACATCCCGTTTAAAAAGCTTATGCAATAATCATCTTCAGCGATGAGGGGCTTGCAACTTTTGATAGCTGGTGTATCCATTATTTGTTTCCCGTGAATTTGATGTCAATAACGGGAGACGGACTTGTAAGTAAGAATCGGTTCACGAGGGGCTAGAAATTTTTGAAAATTGGTGCACATTGTATTCGATTTCTGTAAATATGACAGTAAGAAAGTTTGTATCGATGGTCTATCGCTATAACCTAGGATTAACTGTTTACGCAACGGGTACAAACGATACGGTAATGTAAAACAATAAGGCAATTTTGTAATAATTAATAGTGTCATCTATGGTATTTTAATCCTGAAAAGTTACGGATAGCTTTATAATATCAACTAGATTATATAAGATATTGTTCCAAGTTTTCATCCATCACGATATCTACGATTGAAAAGGATAAAGTTCAACTTCGACGGCAATCGATAGCCGCTGATGAGCTGATCAAAGTATATGACATCCATTTTTTGGGAAAAAAAAATTCCTTTATGAGATACACCAGTTTGAAAGTTTCAAGGGGTTGACAACTTCAGTAGTAAGGTACACACTGAAACCAAAAATAGGCGATACCAGTTGTGAGACATTTAGGGGACTTGTACGCGACAGGCGACTGTTAGCTCATAATCATCTTCGGCAATGAGGGGTTTGCAGCTCTCGCTAGTTGGCGTACCTGTCATTTGATGAACAATTTGGTTCCCAAATGTAAAACATGCAAGGGACTTGTAAATAATAATCGGCTGTTATGCTACACAAATCTTCAGCGATGAGAGGTTTTCAACTTTTGCTAGTCGGTGTACCCATTATTTTTATCCGGTGAACTTGATGTCTATCACGGGAAAGGGACTTGTCAGTAGAATCGGTGCACGAGGGGCTAGAAATTTGTGCAAATTGCTGCACATTGTATTCGATTTATCTAAATCTGACGGTAAGAAAGTTTGTATCGTTGGTCTATCGCTGTAACCTAGGATTGACTGTTAACGCAACGGGTACAAACGATACTGTAATGTAAAACAAGGTAGTTTCGTAATAATTAATAGTGTCATCTATGGTATTTTAATCCTAAGAAGTTACGGATAGCTTTATAATACCAACTAGATTATATAGGATATTATTCCAAGTTTTCATCCGTCACGATGTCTACGATTGAAAAGGATAAAGTTCAACTGACTGCAAAGTCAATTTAGTCCCTTTTTCCGATATGCTTTTGTTGTGGTTATGGCAATCGATAGCCCTTGAAGAGCTGATCAAAATATATGCCATCCATTCTTTTGAACAAAAATCCTTCATGAGATAAACCAGTTTGAAAGTTTCAAGGGGTTGACAACTTCAGGAGTAAGGTACACACTGAAACCAAAAATAGGCGATACCAGTTGCGAGACATGTAAAGGACTTGTAAGCAACAGTCGACTGTAAGCAACAGTCGACTGTTAGCTCATAATCATCTTCGGCAACGAGGAGTTTGCAGCTTTTGCTAGCTGGTATACCTGTTATTTGTCTCATGGTAAGAACAATTTTGTTCCCAATTGTAAGACATGCATGGGACTTGTAAGTAAGATCGGTTCACGAGGGGCTAGAAATTTTTGAAAATTGGTGCACATTGTATTCGATTTCTGTAAATATGACAGTAAGAAAGTTTGTATCGATGGTCTATCGCTATAACCTAGGATTAACTGTTTACGCAACGGGTACAAACGATACGGTAATGTAAACCAAGAAGGTAGTTTTGTAATAATTAATAGTGTCATCTATGGTATTTTAATCCTGAAACGTTACGGATAGCCTTCTTCCGATATTTTTTTGTTGTTGGTTTTACAACGCTAAACAACAGCTTTTGATTATGTGATTATTCTTTTTAGAACATACCGTTTTAAAAGCTTCGATAAGTTGACAATTTCAGCATTTAACCGACAGCGAAGAAACAAAACCAAAGTGTTGCTCTCGCAACACTTTAGCCGGCGAAGCCGGACAAAGGTTGCCGCAACACTTCACGTTGCCCGGGCAACGTAGGTCTAGTTCGTATTGGGATTGGCTTTTCTGCAGGCAATGTTAACGGAAGTCATACAGATAGGGATGATACTTGGTACTCTTCTTTCAGGTGTCCTTTAAGCTATTTGGTAATAAATTTGATTGACTGATTGATAGTCAGAGTTTGATTTTCTTGGCTTATTACTACCATCGTTGCTTTGCTTGGAGATATGAGGCGTTTTTCCGAGACACAATTGTGGACCACACACTCCTGGGTGTTTGTCGCGGAAACACGATTGTGTGCCACACTGCCACACAGTCAAGCCACAAATTGAAACTCACGGAAACGTCGTGTTGACTATTTTTGGGCGGTAATTTCGAATCTCCGAAAATAAGAATAAATTCAGATAAAATCTTAACTAATAGAACAAGGAGTTAAGGATTAACTCGGTTATGGAACAAGCTTAAGGAACAAGGAGTACAAATAGAACAACTCAGTTGTATGTCTACATGCTTCCGAAAGTAGTTAATTTTGTTTTGACAATATTTCCCTGCCGAGTTTGAATTTCCCGCCAGAAAAGAGCCCAAAATCGACAATCACCTCGGTAGTTGTTTGTCAAATTTCAGCCACAAAGCGAGCCACACAAATCTGGTTGGTCGCAGAAACACAATCGTGGGCCGTACAAAAGACCACGGAAACGCTCTTTTCGAGCCACAATCGACCTACAACTGTTTCTGGGAGCAGGGAAAACGCCTATGGCAGCTTTGCAGCTGTACTTAAGGCGTTTTACCGCGCTCCCACAACGAGTTCGTGGGTCGATTGTGGCTCGAAAAGAGCATTTCCGTGGTCTTTTGTGCGGCACACAAGTGTGTTTCCCCGGCCTTTGTGGCTCAAATTCGAAAAACAACTGCCGAGGCGATTATCGACTTTGTTTCTCGTTTCTAGCGGATATTCAAATTTAGCCGCAAAATAATGTCAAACCAATATAATTAATTACTTTCTGAAGCATGTCGACATAAAACTGAGTATTCTTTTCGCGCAGAATGGTAAGGACGAAAGCCTTCAGTTCTATTTGTTGAGATTTTATCTGAATTTTATTTTTATTGTCAAAGGTTTGAAATTACCGCCCGGAAAATAGTTAGAACGGCGTGTCCGTGAGTTTCAGCTTGTGGCTTGAGTTTGTGGCACACAGCCGTGTTTCCACGACAAATACTCAGAAGTGTGTGGACCACAATTATGTCGCGGAAAAACGCCTTTAGTAGTCGGAGCTGCGTTAGGCGACTCCGTTAGGATCATCCTTCTGACACAGTTGGGGCCGCACTGCAGGATTTCCCACCACGTGTAATGCGAGGGTATAAGATAGTACTTCGTCTTTCAGGAGCCGTGTTGGGGGCAGTGCTTGGAGGATTTACTGTAGGTGTTGCATCTCTGGCAGGAGTAAGTGTCGAGGAAATCATGTACTCCGAAAGAGAATATAAACTCAAGATGCTTCTGTAAGTATCGTTTTTCTTACATTCGTGAGCGATGACTTTGCTTCCCAAATCAGAAGGCGTATCTGACATTTTCGAGGAAGAGATTATAATGCTTTGACGCTGTCATCTGGGGCCATGAAATTTTTTGGGATCCCAAAACCCAAGTGGAGGGATACCTGTGACATCGCAAAAGTTGCCCGTCTGTGAGCATGATAACTCTCGAAGGGAATTAGATATTCTGATGAAACTTGGTGTGAGGATTCTTTGGGTCAAGTTCGTAGATGGACTTTGTAGCCCTACATTTAGGGGTGGGGGAGGGGGTTCAGATTAAGGGGCAAACAAAATATTTTTAAACAGCTAATGTGATAGTCGATTATGGGGTAAGAAGACATGCTGAACACGGTGAGGAAAACCATTTTCTCGCAGGACAAGTAGTTCGTCCGGAATCGGAAAGTTTGTTAAAAGTAAAAGTTTTATTTGATGTTGATTAGATGTTCAATTTAGGGGTTAGAAGACATGCTTGATACTTATGTGAAAATCATTTTTACCCGGACAAGAAGTTCGTCCGGAATCCGGCCAAAACTGAAAATTTGTTAATAATAAAAGTTTTATTTGTAGTTGATTAGATATCTGATTTAGGGGTAAGAAGAGATGCAGAATCCGTATATGACAATAATTGTTTACCCGGACATATAGTTCGCCCGGAATCCGGCTAGAACCGGGAAATTTGTTATAAGTTAAGTTTTTATTTGAAGTTGATTAGATGTCCGATATTGGGGAAAGAAGAAACGCTGAATTCGTTTTTTAGCTTTCATTTTTCGTCGAACGTTTTTTAGCTTTCATTTTTCGCCGGACAAGTAGTTCCGAAATTCGGCCGAAACTGGAAAATTGGCAGAAGTAAGGCAGGAAATTTTCGTCAAAATAGAAATAAATTATAGGGATAAACACACATTCTGAATCCAAATCTGAACCTGGTTTTGTCAGATGATTAGCTGGTGCAGGACTGATTGAGTTTCAGTGACGTTCTCTATCACTAGTGATGCTAGTGTCGCTGCTAGTCCAGTGTGTGTCACTTTTTCAAACCTTGGCCCAGCTGGTGTTATTTTGCTCTGTTTTGGCAGCGATATTTCGGTCCTTCTTGGCATTGGCCGTCGTCAGGCTGTCGAACGTCAGGGACAACGTTGGGGAAGACATGAACCAGCAATAAATAACTGAAGCTTCTACCGACTATAAATATCCTATTCGGGGAAATTACATCTGGATGCTCCTGTAGCGAAAAAACTAGTGCTGAGATTTTGTTTTTGATACAGCTGCTGTTTTTGGTGCTCGATCGTTGGCAGAAAAGTTTTTTTTTCCGCATTGTGATGAGATTCAGTTTTGTTATTGATAAGGGACAGATTAATAATCCACGTTCCATGTTTCTGGTAGGGAGTACCCACGACTACCCACCTATATCTCTGTTAATAGGTTTCAGGAGCCTATGACCGAGTTACCACCAGATTAGCTCTAAGAAACAGGATATTCAGTTAACTAAAGCGTCAAAGTGCTGAAAGTAAACCTGACATTTTCTTTTAGTGAAAGTGAAGAGATGGACAGGATGAAAAAGAGGGAAGCTGCCATGGCTGTTGCTCATGAAGAGCCGCTGAAATTTGTTGATAGGTAATAATGGTAGAACTCGTGTAGGATTTAAGTTATTTTATAAGAACGTAATACATTTTACAACTACGCCAAAAAACCCGTCCGTGAGATTCAGTTAATAAGGTACATCCGGTATATGAGAATGATAATCATTTACTTCAGTACAGACCGACCGCGCCATAGTAATACGGTACGGATTTCATGTACGGATATAAATCTACACATAGATCTTTCGGGTAGAGTGAATGATACGTCTGCTTGTACTTGTAACGGGACCATGCGATTGCCACCTCACCTGGCGTCCTTGAATTGTCGAAGGCCTACATGCTCGGGAGGGTTTTTACACGGTCGCCCCATCAGTTCTTTTGACAACTCGATATTCTTCGCCAAGAGAAAAGGGATTCCGCTAGAAGAACTTGCGATAAGACAATCTAATTACGCATAACCTATTCACTTGAATAGGCTTGAAGACCCGGTAAAAATGCTATATTTCGTTGCTCCCCTATTCACGAATAAACGATTTCGAATAGTGGAATTTCTCTGTCCGGTTTGTGGTACTTCTATGCAGGGGTCTCGCAAGTGCAGTTTCGCTGGGGGGGGGGGGGAGGGAGGGGGAGGTGCAGAGCCAAAGATTGTACAGAATCTCTCAAAAAATTTACCGAATCTTAGAAACTGAGAATTCGAGCTCTATATTATGAATGGAAGAGATTACGTGAAAGAGTAACCCTAAAGGGCTACATGAAAGATGATTAGCAAGGCGTTGTTTTTGCGAAGCCCACTTGGACAATATACTGCCGGGCACGATTGCAGTAACAGCTTCTATTTATTATACTCAAGACCAACGAATATCTACACCTAATATAAATAATAAGACTAATAGTCTTTGCTCAAGACTAAATCAAATCGAGAGCCGCAGACGAAAATTTTCTAAATTCGTATTTTCCTGTAGGCTGCAATTTATCTGCTTATACAAATTTTATCTTTTAACGTGGACCACCAAGATCCTAGATATTTCCAGAAACCGGACGGATCGACGTCCCGTCAGCAGCAGCTACTGTAGGCTAGTCAGTACTACCCATGAATCCCATGATCACATAAAATGAGCGCCGGCAGGCGAGATTTTTCTTAAATTCGCTTTTTCCTGAAAAATTTAACCATTTCTTTTTACCCGGACATATAATTAGTCCGGAATCCGGTTGTAACTGCATTTTTTTTTAAGTCAAAGTTGTATTTAAATTATAGGGATAAGGAGATACGCTGGGTTCGTTTCTGAATTTTCTTTTTTTGCTAAGTAGTTCGCTCGGTATTCGGGCGAAACCGCAAATTTGGCAGAAGTAAAGCAGGAAGTATCGGTCAGTATCGTCAAAACAGATCTGGCTTATATAGGTATAGATAGGTAGATAGATAGAACATCTGAACTCGGTTTTCTTTAGCCTAGCGAAGACTTGATCTGGCGAAGACAAGACCCAATTGTCTAGATCAAATCTTAGATTTCTGAGATCCCATCGACACGTTTGGTCTTGTTCTAGCTTGAGCGGCGTGAGCATGAAGAGAATCCTTACCAAGAAGGGCCCAAGTATAGTCCTAATGAAACTCAGCTGACGTATCCGTTTTTCCCAGTCAAAGAAAATAGAGCTGTTTTAAAGTAACAAATTATCTATGTACTGAAGAAAATACTACCACCTCAACTGTCAGGGTCCGCCCGCGCCCCTTTGCGCCAGCATAGTATATTATGCAGTCTAACTCGGGTCACGAGCGTCACCTGGTTAAGGAATGGATCGCCGTTACAATCTCCTTTGCCTCAATTCGCTCTGCCCTCCACATTCACCCCGTACATCCCATACCTCAAAAACGTGACCTGTCCCTCGGCCCATCATATGTCATGTGTTATGAGCAAGGAAGGTGGGAGCTTGGTAGTCGATTTGAACGAGTGTATTTTTTTTTCGCCTCTGGTGCTTAGGCTTGCAGATGACCAAGCTGTGGTTTTTCGAAGAAAGCTGACACAAGGCTAATTCTTTATTGACTCCCTTTAAGGCACAATTAATAGCAAACGAGCGAGCTATGTTATAAATCTGCACGCATTTAGTAATGAAAAGAAAACTCCCAAATAAATTGCATATTGTTAAAAAGCAGAATTTGTTTAGAAGAGAACATCGAGCTTCGTATCAAAGAGAGGACCCGACATAGAGACGAAATGAAAAAGACTGAAGAAGAGCTTGGTCACACTTGGCTCATTTCCTGGCTTTTGGGGCTGTAAAAGTAGAAAAAAGAAAAAGTACAAGATACAGCTAATTCTGAATGTTGTCGTTTTAAATTCAGGAGATCAGTTAGAGCAAAACAGCGTGTAATCTATATTATAGCTATATTACAGGAACCCTAACTAACCCATGATTGCACTCTGCTCACTTCCCCCAAGCTGCCACAAAGCCAATCAAATCTCACGTCCCCTAGGAATTTTTAGCTGTTTGTCGAACGGGCGGCTTTTTGAGACCAGTGTGACCAAGGTCGAAGAGTTGAAGAGAAGTTCTGATTTAAAATAATGGATGAGCCGAGAAAAGAGCAAGGCGCCAAACAAAAAATAAATAAAACCTAGCAATAGAAGCTAAGCTTTGGACAAAATACATAGAAATCGACTTGCTAAGCAAGGTACAAAACACACATTTCGTTCGGAGAGCAGATTTTAGACGACTTAGAACTGAACAGACACTTGTGAAGGACTTGTATCACTTAAAGGTCCGTACACATCAGTTTAGTTCGGCTTTATTAGCCTTTTAGCACCTCTGTTAGGTGGCCCTTTGGGCTTTTCGAACTTGGGCTGATAGAGACTGTTTTTGGGATGCAGCTCATCCAGTAGGAACTGTTCAGTGAGGTCGGATCCAGTGTCGATTTCGATCTGGAAAGATGAAAAACCAGTATAGTCTGTGGCAAAGGGTAGACTGTTAAAGGACCTGTCTTAACTATAATACTAACGCAACCTACTTCCATAATCACTCCATACATTTCTACACCCGGAGACCCTAATTTCGTACATTACATTCTGACCCCTCTAAGGAAACCCACGCTGATTTTATCGCCTGCCGTGTTTTGCTACCTTCGATGTGTATCACGCTGTCGACTGTTGTTTGCGAGAAGTTTTTCCTACAGAAAAATCGGTTGCGGAAATTGTTTCCCTGTTTTCGCTGTAACTCAACGAGTCTCCGAAAAGGCTTAAAATAGCGAAGACGGTGGGTTATCTGTTGAAAGCTGAACCTAGTTTCGAAGAGTAAATAGTGCGAGCTTAAGTAACTGCTCCTCATTTGTCACAAAATGGGGGCCTGTTTTAGGCCCAAAGCTTTCGCCTCCAGGGGAGAATGGGTCTACTTCGAACCGTGGTATATCCGAAAGTCGCAACAAATTTTCGCACGCTGATCCTTTTCAATTCTGATGTTAGTCAACAGAAAACCGATAACAATTAACACATGGATGCGCATCCTTGTGTTACATTCTAAGACAGATGCCGACCCTTTTAAGTCGCACAAGACACTTGAATTAAGCTTGGTCCCATGGAATGCGGATTTGTATTCGCTTAGACGAATTCGCCGTCCCTCGTTCGCCGTTAGCGGAAAATAAATATCATGAAGAGTGGTGCTTTTGCTTTCCCTTATTTCAGTTTACCATTTTCCAATTCTTTTAAATTAAGTTTCTACTCAGAACTGTAAGATGAATTTCTTGTCAACTAAAGTATGTTCAACGATCGGACGCAAAGGCTTATCAAGCTGAAACGAAAAAATGTCTGACATGTCACAAACAAAATTATGCAATTGCTGGAAGATTGTGTGACAGAAAACCCAAATAAGAGGTAGTCCTTTAGAACGAGTGAAATCTTGCATGTTATGTTCCGTTCCGTTTATAATAATAAAAGCAAGAGAAAAGGCTTTCGCCTCTAAATAACTCTAAGGAATTTTGAGTAGTCGAAGTGATCTTTTGAGTAGTCGAACTGATTTATGTTATGTTGCGCACTCTATGTTTGAGACCGAGTGTACGGCCCCGCCCACCTGCGGCAAATAAATAAACTTTTAGGGGACTAAGCGTGATGTGGCTCTAGAACTCAGTGAAGCTCAGAGTGAAAAATCTCCCTCACCTTTTTGTCGATAGGGGCTTTCAACTCCCGCTCTAAGAAATCAACAACTGAGCCTTTGCAGCTTGAGTAGAGCATCCGCTCTTTGATTGAGCAACTGTAGCCAGGCATAGAGTAAATGAACACTAAAAAAAAAGATTCATCATCAACTGTCAAAACAATGCTGTCGCTCCACGTAAAATCTCACATGACTTGAAACTGGGTGGTAAGAAATTCCGAAAAGACATTGCAAAAGGAGGTTTATAAACCGAATAGTAGAATACTGGAATAATATCCCAGAAAGTGTTGTAAATGCCGAGAATATCAACCAATTCAAAGCAGGTGTCGAGTATCACCTGGCTGAAATTCAATTTAGAGTGTAAAGTGTCCCGAGAAATTTATATAGTCGAAAGCCTTATTATTGCAATTACATTATATTATTATTATGACTACTGAGCTTGGGAATTAGTAAATTCCTGACCATATGCTGAGGTATCTTCCTTTGGAGGTGACTTCCCTTGACACACCTTACAGGCCACCACTGGAGGCTAAAGCAATCTCTTAGCACGAAACGGGAGCTGTACAAGTTCTTCTCAAACCGCGTAGTCTCCTTGTGGAATCCCCTTAGCGGGGATATAATGATGGCAGCTGTTTTCAAGAGACGAGTATCGTAGACCCTGCCTGGAGAGACATGACCTGGAAAACTACCTACATGGATCCAGTGTTAACTACCAGACAGGAAGCACTGGAGTGGTACCTAATCGGCCTTTTCCCATGGGCTCGTAACTAGGGTTCGGCACCGTTTCTGTTTTTGGCTAAAACAGAAACGGTAAAAAACGGCAAATAAAAAACGGAACAGAAACAGAAACGGTGATAAAAAAAACGGAAAACCGTTTCTGTTTTTCCTTTTTTTTCCGGAATAACAGAAACGGACCGTTATTTAAAAAAAAACGGCCGTTTTAACAGGTATTTCTGTTTTTTTTCCTACTTCTTTAGGTTTCTAATAACAGTAAGGCGACCATTTGGAACGGTAAGGCGGCTCTTGGAAAGCGAATAGTGTGAGGAGGGGACTCGTGGAGGGTCTAAGGTTGTGAGAGAAGGTCGAGTAGAATTGTTGTGAAGAAAAAAGGACTCTGCTCCTGTCTAGTAAACTAACCCCTTTTCTTATATTCATGGTCAAATGCTGGGGTATGCTGGAAGAGGTGAGTATGGACGTCATACGTATGTATACCCCTTATTCCCCAGAAGGGTACCAGTACCCTTTAAAAACAAAACATTTCAAAGTCAAAAACTAATTACCAAATTGTTTTAGTTCCCAAAGTACTGTATACTGATACCTCTATGCGGAAGAAGGGATACAACTACGTACGAGAACCATGGTCACCCCTGTCAGTATGCCCCAGCGTTTGAGCATGAGGTTCATTCAAGTGCCATATACCGATCACTTTTCGGTCGATCGGTCGGTCCACTGTTCTCGAGTTACGGTACTTCCAGATGTGGTAGGACAATGAAACTTGGCAGACATATCAGGGATTTGACGAAACTACTTGGAAGTCGCTTCGACGATCCAACCACCGTGGAGGGAGTGGAGTGAGGAGGAATCGAACTTTGTATAATTTTCGAACGGGTGATCGGATCTTAATGAAACTTGATATTTTGAACGACCTCGTGTAGCTACTCCAGATTTTGGCACTGTGGGGGGGGGGGGAGTTGGAAGAGGTTCCAGATTTCCGGTGATCCGGAGTTAAGGTACTCCCAGGTGGACTAGGACGATGGAACTTGCCAGGCATATCAGAGACCCGAACAAAAACTTGGAAATAGTTAGTTCCCCGATCCGACCATCGTGGGGGTCTGGAGGGAGGAGGAATCCGGAATCCTGAGGTATATGTAACTTTTGAACGGGTGACCGGATCTTAATAAACCTTGATATTTGGATAGACCTCGTTTCTGGGATGTCCCATTTCAAGTCCGGACCGGATCCGATGAACGTGGGGAGGGAGGTGGAGAGGAGTACTAGAAATCTTGTGTCACGCATAGAGTGGAGTCATTGGGAAGAAACTTGGTGGGAAGAACAAGCACAAGAACTAGGTACACTCGTGACAGAAAGGACCGGATTCGTGCACTGTGGGGGGAGTTGGAGGGGGTCTGAAATTCCGGTTATCCCGAGTTAAGGTACTTCCAGATGTGCTAGAACGATGAAACTTGGCTTGAACATTAGAGGCTCAACAAGATTGGCCCACACATCTTTCCAGATCCAACCATCCCTTAAAGTACAGAAATGAACTGCCAGCTCCCTTGAAGTGCGCAACTTAATCGCAAAGTTAAACAATGCTTTTGACCAAACTATCCATTTCATAATACCCCGAGGGTCCATGATCATTTGCGCCAATAGAGTTTCGCTTAAATATGAATTTCCTAGCACCCTGAAAGCGCGCATCTTTACCGAAAAGTGAAACAAAAACTTTTGAACATTGTAAAAGTTCGCTGGCTTTTTCTTAGTTGCATAATTACAGCTTTGTAGAAAAGTTTCATCAGAAATGGGAGATTGAAGGCTTCAAACTTTCAGTACAAAACGATTCGTGCTTCCTATTGGTTGGATTTAAAAAACACATCTAAACCGACCAATGGAATGCCAGACTCTGTGTCGCAAAAATGTTATTATACCAGCAAGAAATAGCCAGATTAACGTTTCCAGCAATTCACTAGCTCTGAATGGTTATGAAAGGCCGATAATTTAGTCTGTAAGTCAGAAGTCCTATACCTCCTAATGTTGATTTTGTTGTTATGCTTCCTCTAATGATGGTGTAAAAATATCCGTTTCGTCGGGTAGGGTGCAATCTCTCTATTATGACTCACAAGTCTTGCCTTCCGAAAAGCGAAAAATTTCGGTAGATGGCATAGTCCGGCAGAAAAATAAAAATCGCTAGATTACGCCGGAACGCCACGCGTATAAGTCGTAACAAAAAACGGAAATTTGGAAAAAACATGTAAAATAAAAACAGAAACGGCTAAAACGGTCATATAAGAAACGAAACAGAAACAGAAATGGCATTAAAAAAAACGGCTACCTGTTTTCTGTTTTTCTGTTATTTAAAAAAAAAACAGAACAGAAAACGGTAGTAAAAAAACAGAAACAGAAACGGTGCCGACCCCTACTCGTAACCGCAAAGTTACTCAACTTTACAGCGTTATTGATCCCTTTGTGGCTGTGGCCCAACGCCGTGCCGAGTTTCACTCTTCTCTAGATAGGTGCCATCCGTATTATAGTGCGTTTGTATAGTCATTTCGTTTAGTTTAGTCGGATCTTTTTCTTTCCTTTATTGTTTTTCATATACTCCGCATAGGTTGATAAAATTATTGATTGACTGGCGACGTCAACAGCCACTAAGTCTCCCTAGCATGTGGGATTTGAGGTAATTATGAGGGTTCATTCCGCCAATAAGGCCGGAAGTCGGAATTAACATTCACATAAATGTAGGACAGGATGCTTTCCTCATGGTGGAGACCGTGAAAATAATATATCTACAGCACAAGCTTCTGCTACTGCCCATCGGCTCCAGATTCCATGAACGTTTCTCAAACGGCGTATTCTCCCCCTTCCCCGAGGGCTCCTTTAGAGGAGTCCCTGCGTTTTTGTTTGTCCCACGGACTCACTCCCTGTATTCTCGCGAGTCTCAACGGACGGGGAATGCTCCACTAGCCAAAATAGGGGGGGGGGGACGAGGCATTTACCGACCGGCTGGTAATTTTTACCGACTTTTTCTGCAGAAAAAACGACTCTTTTCAACAATGAAAATGACATTTTTGAAAAAAAATCAACTGATTTTCAGAAAAAACGACTATTTTGACGAAAAATCAACCAATTTTCAGAAAAAGAGACTTTTTCATGAAAAAAAATCAACTGTTGTGACGAAAAATCGCGGCGCGAAGCGCCGACTCGGTATTTTTTACCGACTGGCCAACGGCTTTGGGGGGGGGGGGGCGTCCCCCCCCCCCAGTCGTGACGCCTCTGATCATCACCATCATCAAAAAGGACTCCCTTTCAGATTTGGAGAAGAATCAGTATTTGCTTGTGTTGTGCGATGTAAAATTAATTAAAACAATCAGAACAAAGAACACCAAAAATAAGTGGATCCAGACTAATTTCGTCAACTGCACATTTTTTTTTCGAACAAAATCCATTTTGAAAGCATTCTCCGTGTTCTCGGTGTTTCCCGTACGCGGAGTCCGCGTGGAGTGACTCCCTCTATTCTCACTGTTCCCCTTGATTCCCCGAGGGAGAATACGCCTAAAGACACTCTAAACTCACCAATACTGTTGAGGTAATCCCCTTCATGCGAATGCGGAAACCTGAAAAGGTGATAGCGAGCTCTGTCCTCTGGAACTTTTTGTGGCAGTTGGTGCAATGATATGGCAGTAGCTTCTTCAAATATGATCACTTCTTTTACGAGATCTGCCGAGAAATCAGAGGTATATTAGTTTATAGCTTTTGCAACCCCTATATGAGATATCGACGGCGCAAAGGTCAGCATGGTAACGTGGGACTAAGGGGCTGACGTAGCCGTAATCCTGCTTCTAGGTGTACATGGCGCCATACGTCCACAAAATGCAGCGCCAAGGCCAGAAGTCTTGCCTTACTGCGCTTCCCTTCCAGAAAAATAGATACCTCATTAAGTTCTTGCTCCCCTCACAGAGCGATGTTTTGTTTTATTTCTGTTACTTAGTACAATTCCGGCATTTCACCACCAGGAACTAGGGGCTTCGCCAGTCAGCGTCACTGAATTCTGACTTATCCTAGCGAGGGCGCTGGAGGAGACGCAGGCGCGCGTCGTCTCTCCATTTGGTACCTAGCTTGTTGACGTTTCCATTCGTAGGACGGCGGTTAATGAAGATGGTTCTCACTGGGGCGGACTAGGGTCGTGGAAAAGACGACAGCATCAGAGGAGTGATAACGGAAAGAGCGGTAGGCTAGTTTTCCGTACTAGTAGTTATGGTCTTTCTGTGATTCAAAGTGACCATTGCGGTTTGGAAAGCTCCGCTGGCTTATCCGCCGTGTGTTGTGCCGACTCGGTCAAAACTCGCTTTGCTTTCCGAGGCTGTTCGTGGTCTCCACTAGTTTTGGAAAGTGAAGTGGTCCTCCACTGGCTATCGTAAATCCGTCGCAACCGTTCGCACTCTGATCCGGCGTGCTCTCATTTGCTGAAAAATTTTCAAAATGGCCGCTTACGACACGTTACGACCGCTTCAGATTGCCAATACAGGAGCCGCTTCAATCCTCTACGTCGTGGAAAGTGACGAGCCAGAGCGAAGTTGTAAAAGCGCAGTGACTTTCAGAGACTTTTCTGGCGCTCGCCGCATTCTCACTTTGCTTTTTTGTGCTAAATGAACCCGTGAGATCGCCAAAATGACCCTTTACATATTTGCGCAAAGCAACGGAGGACCACTTATATACCTGTCCATCTAGGCTAATACTGCGAACACATGATCAGGATTTCCCGGCCGGATTTCCTGCACTTTCTTCATCAAGTTGAAAAAAATTCAACTTTTCCATATGGAAGTGATGATGGTGCCCAAAATCCGGGCAGGAATTCCAGACCGGGAGCACCCGATCCTGATCGTGTGTCCGCACTTTAATAACTTGCCAAGAGTTCTTATGTAACCACTTACCAACACTAAGCTGAATGTAGTTCACACGGCCTCCCCTAAAGGTGTCGACTGCTGTACTGGCTCTTTGGTCGATCGGGAAGGAAACGGATGTTAATGTCTGTTGCTTGGTATCCACACTGACTAGTTCAGACACTGTCTTCTCATTACGTTTAAGTTCAGCTAGTTCCTCCTCCGCTGTTGTGAGAGGCGCTGGTGCAGACACTGTGCGAGTGTGCTTTTGATATCCGCTCCATGTTGCATCTGCCTGAAATGAACGTAAAAAAAGAGCTGTAAGCTCATATGGCACCTGCAAGCATACGTAGAAGCTAAGGGAATTTTCATCTGCCTGAAATGAACGTAGAAAAAGAGCTGTAAGCGCATTTGGCACTCGCAAGCATACGTAGTAGCTAAGGGAATTTGTAAGCAAAATAGTTCACCCGTTCAAAACTTACGCATACCTCAATATCCCAGATTTCCCCTCTCTCCATTCCCCTCACGATGATCGGATCGGGGAAATGACTATTTCCAAGCTAGTTTGTTTGGGTCCCCAATATGCCTGTCAAGTTTCATCGTCCTAGTATATCTGGAGTACCCTAACTCGCGATCACCGGACTGACGGAAAAGTGATCGGTCTATGGCACTTGGCCGGAAGGCAAGTGCCATAAGAATTTTACAAAACAAAAGTCGCGATATTGCTACTAATGTTATTCCTGTAATAAAATTCACGATTTCACCCAAGAGCCTCGTAACTTATGCTTCAGTCTCTCACTGAGCAACATGGGTTCTGGTTCAGCTCGTTCTGATTGAAAAAAAAAGACCTGGAAGCTCATATGGCACTTGCAAGGCTGGGTCAGAGGATTAAAGTAGGAATTCGTCAATTCGTGGGTTTGTTTGGATCATTTGTAAGCAAAACCCTTAAGATAAGAATGGTCATGGGGCCTTTGAAAGCACGAAATCACGTCTTGTTCGCAAAAACTATTTTTTTTGTGCATTTGGCTGTGATGATGCGCACTTTAAGGGCGCTAGAGATTCACCTGTAATGATCACTCCTGGAACACAAATGATGATAAGGTCATTGGAATCATGAAAATGTATATTTTGTTTTTATTTTGGGAAATTCAGTTGTAAGCAAAACCGTCGAGGCAAAAATGATCATGGGTCCTTGGGGAGCATGAATATATATCGTTTGCTTAAAGTATTTTTTTTACTTTTCGGTTAAGAAACGCACTTTAAGGGTGCTAAAAATTAGTTTTGTGAGCAAAGCCAACCTTGTCAAGTTTATAATGTTCAAGCCAAGTTTCATCGCCCTGGCACATCTGGATGTATCTTTATTTGCGATCACCGAAATTCCGACCCCCCACCAACTCCCCTCACAGTGACCGAACCTGGTCCGGTTTTGTCACTGATGTATCTAGTTCTTGTGCTTTTTCCTCGCACCAAGTCTAATCCCGATCTCGTGTCCCATGATTTCCGGTACCCTCTCCGACCCGCCCCCCTCCCCCCACACACACATTCATCGGATTCGGTCCGGACTTGAAATGGGACATCTATCAAGTTTCATTAGGATCCGATCACCCGTTCGAAAGTTAAGTATGTCACTAAATTCCGGATTCCGGCTCCCCTCCCTCCCCCCACGATGGTCGGATCGAGCAAGTGACTATTTCCAAGTTAGTTTGGTCGGATCCCTAATATGCCTGCCAAGTTTTCATTGTCCTAGCACATTTGGAAGTACCCTAACCCGCAAACACCGGACTAACCGACCGAAGGACAGACCGACGGAAAAGTGATCGGTATATGGCCCTTGGCCGGAAGACAAGTGCCATAAAAACTTGAGACAGTAGTTCTTTACTTCACATTCGCCTGACTTGGAGATATTCTTATATTAGGTGCCTCACCTTACCTTTGAAGTAGCAATTAGTTCATCTTTGATTTGGTTGCCACCGAATTCCTTTTTCAGAGTAGCTTTTGTCGAGGCATAAATCATCTTCTGCCGAACAGGGCCTTCCTCTGGTATGTAAGATATCAGAAGCCATTCATAGGCACCTCCTTTCTTAGTGTCCAACCTGAAGCAAAACAGACAAGGCATCAGAGGAAAAACCATTTGACAAAGCTGTTCATTTAATATTATCCGTGATTAAAGTTTAACCGAACAGGACTGAGATCCGACAGTCTTGTTACACATCACTTATTCACTTAAATCGTCATCCCGTTTAAGGGGTGATATATAAAGGGGCGTATATATTTCGTGGATAAACGAAATAGATTATCCACAGATAATCGATTTCTTCTAACGAACCAACTCTTTCGGATTTGTGGTACCTCTATGCGCCTGTCCCTCTATGCTTGAAATATTTACCAACTACAAAGGTAAGCTATTGCCGAAAGACGTATCTTAACATATTTCCTATTTCTCCAAGTCTCACTTTTCCAGGCTTGGCATCTTTAATCCTAGAAATGTAGGGTTTTTTAAATCCAAATTACTAGAGCCTCGGATGAAATAATAGAAAATTCCTTAGACGGTTGAAAATACTCCAGTGTATTCAAATATCATATGTAAAAATAAGCTACCTCTTCAGTTAAACTTTAAGGCCTTAATGCCACAGCTCTATCTATAGTCCATCCCTTGTTATTAGCACCACAGGTTGGCGCGGTGACAGTCAAAGCGTTTTTTTAATTTACCTCCCGGACTGGTGGCATGGTTTCACATGAAGCTGCAGACCCTCTGCAAGTTTATTGATGAAGGCCTTCGTTTTCATGACAGATAAAGCGTTCGGTTCAAGCGCCATCTGGCGAACCTAATGGTCTGACGGTCCGTCGGAGCGGCGCTAGTACAACGTTTATGCTATGTTGTGTACGAACAGCTTAAGAACCAGTTGCCTCTACACCGAAAGGGCGTGGAGGGCCGAGATCTCCAAAGAAGTCAAAGTAAGTTAATTTAATAAACAAACTAAAGCAGGCCTAAGTTTGTTTTTTGCTAATTTACCAAAAGGGGCCAGTCTGTTAACCACATAGGGTCCGCAGAGCTCCTTGTCCGGACCTACTCTTATAGCTTTTATGTCCGTCCCGCATATGCAGCTGTTGGTGTTTGCGAGTCATTCCTATAGTGTTCACCAGCAGAACATAGTTCCTGCAGAATGGTACAGGCTGACCAGTACTGAATTAAGATACCATTAAACAACGTAGAGAAAAAATCAAGCAACTTACCGATACAGAAGAAATGTAGGTTGTAAACCATCAATTAGTTTGGGCACAGTTAGATCAAAGTCTTTTTCCCATGAAGAAGTTCCTCTCATTGAACCATCCAACATCATTTGCTCTTAAATGACATGTCGTTAATTTCAACGCTGCGGAATACTGTAGCTTCAAAAATGGAAGAAAGTAAAGGGTACAATGCTACATCCGACTCAGGATTTGACAGTCCTACATTGTCAATATTGTTATCATATTGACTTGAACAACTGTAGAAGAACTCACCATTTTTTATTGATACTTTGAACACCCTGCAACTTCCATCGTGGCATTTTCCAAAATACTTCAACAGCTCATCATTACCTGAAAAGCATTCAGGTTAGAGCATGCACTTAACAAACTGTGGTTAGTAGTTCAGCATTATATACCTAGTCATTGAATGACATGTAATTCTAGGATCTGTTTCTGTTATTGGACTCTCCAAGTTGATTACTTTGACACAAAGCCAATTTTTACCGCACTCGGCCTTCGGCTTCAGCCCCTCTGTCCTTCTTCCACTTCCACACGAGCTAGGATGATGAAATTTGGCACACATACAAACTGTTAGAACACCCGCCTACACACTCGACGACAAGATTTTTAAACTCCTTCGTGCAATACTACGTGAAGCACTACACCGACAATATCCTCAAATCGAAGTGATAGCTCATTATGTGTGTTCTTCATGTTGCGTATTTTTGTGTTTTTCTCTTCTTCTTGTTTGACGATACCCACGTTATTGCATAGTGATAAAGGGAAAGAATAAAGATTATTAGTATTAAGGACCCGACCAAAATACTCTGGGAAACTGTCCTTCGTCGGATAGAACCATTGGCGAGGGGCGGAGGAATCGGAATTCTGAAACTTCGGGCTTGTGTAAGTTACGAACAGGTGATCCAGACGGAACGAAATCTGAGTGGTGACAAAAGATGCCCCAATGATACTTTTATGTGTCCGAATCAGATTCGGCCACTGTGGGGAGCTGGAGGGGGGGGGGGGGGAGTCCCAGAAAGTGTGTGAACCACGTAAGATCAAACGAGTGGAGCGACTGGATTGAAACTCGGAACGTAGAAAGTCCATGAGCCTTCATGGTCCAATTTGGAATCCGATCCGGATCCGACAACGGCGGGGGGGGGGGGGGAGGGTCCCGAGAAAATGCTCAGAAGTGAGTGAAACTTGATGGGTGGTAAGACAAGATGCACTATACGATACATTAATGTGCCTGAACCTGATTCGGCCACGGTATTCGGACCCACGGATCGGTGGCAGGGTGGATGGATGGGGAAACCAGAACCTTATGGTAGCTTAAGTTGAGAACAGGTGATTCGTTAGAGTGGTAAGAGAACAAGCTCGTGGGAGTTAGGGTAGTTCCACATGGGGTAAGAGGATGAAACTTGCCAGGAAATTTAGGACCTGACGAGGTAGACAAGAGATTGTCACTTGCACCTGATGACTTGGGTTTGACTTGATATATCAAGTCTTGCTATATCTTGTCAACTATAGTTGATAAGTGTAAATGTCGTACATGTTCTACTGACATCTATGGACTGAATCCGATCAATGTGGGGGAGTTCATGGATATGACAGGCATAACTCACCCTGGGATAAACCGCTGTGGATGGAGTTTGATCGATGACAAGTGGATACGGATACGGGCAATGCGTCGGGGGGGTGGGGGTGAAGGGGGGGGGGGGGGGGGGGGGGGGTACCGAATGCGGCATGCATAACTTTTGATAAAACGATTCGATCCGGGTGGAATTTCACGGTTGGCAAGTGTAAATGTCCTATAAGTTCCTATGACAGGTCTGGGATGGGTCACTACGGTGGAGGGCGGATGGGTTCCCAGACATCTTGCTGCACGTTGGAATTATTTGGATGCGACGGAACTTCGCGTTATAAGCCCTAGATGTAGCCTACCGTTTAAAAACCCGGACCGGAATCCGAGCACTGTGAGGAGATGGAGGAGAGATCCCGAAAATCTGGTGGAACCGAGTGACCTGATCAGGACGGGACGCGACAGTTGGCAATTCGATGTTCCACTGACAGGTCTGGACAGGGCCGGACAACTGTTGGGGGGATACAGAAGGGGTCCTGGAAATCTTGTGACAAGCTTAGGTTGGAAGGACTGGGACAAAACAAAGCCAGCAGCACTATTATATGCACTTGGTATATTATCCGGCCCGGATCCATGCACTGTGGGGGGTTAGCAGCCATCTGAGGCTGCTACGAGCGTAGCAACCGTGAGACATCACAATGGTATACATCCAGTGGTCTTTTTACTCTCAGCTTTTCTTCTCTGGGGCTGTAATATGATGAGCTATTGGCAGAGTTAACAAGTTGTGATGTTAAGCGTAGCTCCTACCTCTGATCATTTGCATCGAGAATCTTCAATATATTACTCAAATCGGCATGGAATACAGAGATCGGGAAACGGAGGTTCTATATCTTATTTGTTCTTAGTTTAACAGCATCACCTGCTGCTGCTTTTTAATCCTCGGTACCAACTAACGTTTGAAGGCAAAGTTAGTGAGTTTCTTCAGAGCTTGATTTTCGTGTAGTGAAAGAAAAAAAGAGCTTGGGCATTTCTACTTTTCCCGGTTAATATAAGCAATTCCGTCCTGAATGAAATGCAGTAAATTTGTAGAAGCAGTTATCTCTAACCTGTCTTATGGCAGGCATCTGCTATCTGCAAATGGATACTACCGACAACATTGTTCTGTGTCACCACCCTACCTTAAGGGAATGTGGCCTTAGGCTATACCAGAAAAGGAGGTTATCTGGCGGAATACGATAAAGCAATGATATGTATTGTGACATGGGGGTCGCAAGGGGGGGGGGGGGGGGGTACCCCCAACTTTTTAAGACTCAGTGAAATACTGGACCACAGAATCCAAAATAGGCTATCGGTACACGTCTATTCGGTATGATGATCGGAGTTCGATAGTTATCACGAATTCGGTGAGCGAATTTATTGTAATTATTTGGTAATTTTTCGATGCCAGAACTATTTGGTATATTTATGGAGATTCGGTAGTTACGCAGACTCCCAAATAGGCTATTGGTAAAAAATTATTCGGTATCATGATTGGGATTCGGTAGTTTATTCGGTATAATTTTTGTAATTTCGATAGTTACCACGAGTCCTGACTTTAGTTCCAGTTTCGACAAAAGTATACCGAATACGAATATTATTCGGTAGATTCTCAATACCAAAACTATTCGGTATAATAGTCGGATTCGGTAGTAATACAGAATCCTGAATAGGCTATCGGTCTAAGTTTATTCGGTATAATAACTGAGATTCGGTAATTTATTTAGTAGAAATTGGCAGGATTCGGTAGTTATTTGGTAGTACTACTACGACCCTCAAAACCCCAAAAGGTCGAGTGAAGGACTGGTAGCCGACGAAAGGACTGATATATGATTTCATCAGTAGTCCTTAATTTTATTTCGGATCCAAAAACAATTTTGTGGAAGGGTGCGTCATTTAACTTGGGTTTTAAGCAAGTTTTAGAACTGAGATTTGAGAATCATTAAGAGCTAGAATCTGGAGGGAAGTAGTTAAATGGCAGGAAAAATCGAAATTGAAAAAATCTCGCCTGCGGCACTCACTTTATGTGATCACGGGAAGGATTGAATAGCCTTACAGTAGCTGATGCCGCCGCAACGTAACTCCATCCAGTTCCAGTTTCAGGAAATTCTTAGGAGCTTGGTATTTAGTCTACGGTAGAAGACAGAATTTGTATGAGAAGCAATTTTCAAATTTTCGACTGCGGCGTTCGATTTAATTGTGTATTGGGTAGAATAAATATAAGCTGCCACTGCACTCGTGCCTGGCATCATATTGTCCAAGTCGGCTTTGCACAAACGAAGCCTAGTAGCTGGCTAATCATCATTCATGCTGTCCTTCAGTGTTAGTCTTTGTTTGTAATCCTTTCTGATCAATTATTTAAATAATTTGATTGACGTAATTTGAAATGAAAAATTCTAGTGTTGGGGGATATTTGGATTTCAACAAATGGATATATCGATATTTTCACTTTCGATATTTGATAATTGATACATCAATATCGATATTTCTTTACCGTGTTTCTCTATAGGATACTTCTCATTTCGCACAAATTTTACAACATGTTTTACAGCTCGGACAGCCATCAAAGTTTCAGACTGCATTTCCATATTCCACACCGAAGCCTTTGATCTAAGGAAGGCTGTTGAATTTGCCAAGAGGATTGGTATGCTTTTTTCTCAGATTCACAGTCAGTTTTGGAGTCACTGAGAAGCAACTCCACCTCATCAAGTATTCACATTAGACAGCTCAAATCGGAGTCTCGGTTTCAACATTAGATTGCAGAGGATACCATCCCACGTTGGTATTTGTGGTAGACTCAGTCATTAACAGCAAATATTTAAAATTGGTGAAAATCTGAATTAAAAAACCTTTTTGAGAAGTGTTTTACAGTGAAAATGCCTGATTTGGGTTTTAGTTTTTTGTTCAGCGATCATTCACTGTCGTTAGGTGCAGGTTAGGCAATGGTCAATTAAGCATAGGACCTCTACTGTGTACTGTATATAGAACAGATTCAATAAATATGTATTCATTGATAGGGATAAATTACAATTTTTTGTGTTCAGAGACAGAGGTTAGAGTAAAATACAGTGGAGGTATGTTTATGTGAACAGTTACTTTAATGTGGACAGTGCAGTTTTAGGCCAACTGGTAGAATGAAGATCCAAAACACCTATTCAGGTGTTTCACATGCCCTTATTTACCTATTTGCTAACTGGTAGTTAGCTTTAAGATTAGATAGAGCAAGTGCATGAAAATGGCAAAGAGCGTCAACAAACGTTCATAGAAGCATACCTCTACTGTATGTCTGCTGTGTATGTACAGTACAGTACAGTAGTTATGACATCCTGTTTGTATAGAAATGCACGCTAATTGAAATCAGACCAATTAGCCGCTACTGCTTTGCTAGGCTAGAGCTGCATTCGGTTCACCACCAGTCTTCCACCTACATTATCCCAAAATTGTCTGTAGTTGTTTCCTTCCGGCTAATGACGTCATTCTCAACGAAAATGTCATTTTTCGTCAAGTAAATGACAACAGACCAGTCTACCACAAATCCCTAATTTTAGGATACCCCTATGCCAAATGCTGGGTATATCTAGCATTTGGCATAGCCTATGCCTAACGCTGGATACCCTATGCCAAACGCTGGATACCTGTTGGTAACCTAACCCTGACTTACCTCAATATAAAGGAGTTCTGATTGGCCGATTTTTTAGCTTCACTCAACTCATTACCTTAAAAAAATTACCTTAAATCACAGCTTGGAGTGAAATAAGGATTTTCGATCCTGTTGAATCACTCCTTGTGATGACTGTTGTTGGTGGTTACGTTCTGGTGGAAGATTCCGGTGCTTCCCAGTCGAATTTCCACGGTGCATCTCGCCACTCACCATCCAGATGTCGTTTGAAAGCATCTGTTGACTCAGCAGCAACAGTGTCCTCCTTGAGGTTGTTCCAGAGGTTCACAATCCGATTTGAGAAGAAGTTGCATCTTGCTCCAGTTCTGGCGTGAAGTTTGCGGATTCGTTTAGGGTGTCCTCGTGTTTTGTGGGAGGGGTCAATCTCCAGGATCTCATTTTCTTGATTGGTTGAGAGAAGTTTGTGCACCTGGATCATGTCCCCGCGTTTCCGTCTGTATACTAAGGAGGGGAGGTTGAGTTCCTTCAGCCGTTCACTGTAGGTCTTATTTTCCATACCGGCGATCAGCTTGGTGGCCCTTCGTTGGATTTGTTCAAGAGCTGCCTTGTCCTTTTTGAATCGAGGGGTAGCCAGTATAGTCCCTACCTCCAATCTAGGTCTTACTAATCCTTTGTAGAGTTTGGTGATTACCAGTTTACTTCTGCTGGTGATACTGTGTTTGATGATGCCTAGGGCTCTGCTAGCATTGGCTGAGATATGCTGTGAGTGGGAGCTGAACTTCAACTGGGAGTCAACAATGACCCCAAGGTCTCTCTCCTCCTGGACAGGCTCGAGTGTGTGGTGACTCCCAGAGTTTTGGGTCATAAGGTACCGATGCTTGGGGTTGTTGTGTCCGAAGTGTATGACCTTGCATTTTTCTGTGTTGAATTCCAGCAGCCATCTTTTGACCCAAGAGCACATGTTGTTGAGATCAGTTTGGAGGGATTGGATGGCAGAAGAGGTGTTGGCAGGACCTATGAGTTTCGAATCGTCCGCATACAGGGTGGTTTTGTTGCTGGTGATAAGGGGTAGCTCATTTATGTAAATGTTGAACAGGGTGGGGCCCAGGACGCTGCCCTGGGGGACCCCACTAGTAACTTTGATTTCGTCAGAGAGGGAGTGACTGTTTGGTCCAGTGGTCACTTTCACTTGCTGCGTTCTATCCCTCAGAAAGTCCTCTGTCCAACT
Source organism: Branchinecta lynchi (assembly GCA_023053575.1). NCBI lineage: Eukaryota > Metazoa > Arthropoda > Branchiopoda > Anostraca > Branchinectidae > Branchinecta > Branchinecta lynchi. The sequence continues at coordinate 6,633,000 of JAKZAP010000007.1, forward strand.
GACCACTTGTGGACTAAGAGATAGGGTAAGTAGCCTGTGAATGAGGTAGCGGTGACAAACTTTGTCAAATGCTTTGGCTAGATCCAGCAATATCATGTCCACAGGTAATCCTTTCTCTAGTAGGTCAGTTACAAGACTGTATGACTCAAGAAGATTTGTGTCCACGGATCTCTTTGAACGAAAACCATGCTGGCTGTTGCTGATAAGTGAGTTGGCCTCAAGATGATTGATGATGCGCTTGTTTATGATTCTCTCAATGATCTTGCACGCCACACAGGTAAGGCTGATAGGTCTGTAGTTTGCTGCAGAAGTTTTGCTACCCTTCTTGTGAATTGGGATGACTATTGCCTTCTTCCAGTCCCCTGGAAGCTTTCCCTGTGTTAGCGACAGATTGAATAGTTTTACCAGTGGGGCTGATATTGCAGGGCTTAGTTCCTTCATCAGTCGTGGGCTGAGACCATCAGGACCAGTAGATTTGTTTGCATCTAGCTCCTTAAGCTGTTTGGTTACTTCTTCGAGTGTGACTGGTGAGTGTACCATTGGGAAGGGAGTGTGAGCCTGTTCTGCTGGTGGGGGGGCTGATTGGATGTCGTCCTTTGAGAAAACTGAGGCGAACTGCTGGTTGAGCAGGTTTGCTTTTTCAGAGGGGCACAGAGGGGCATCAATATTTACAGTATCCAGCACCTGGCATACAGTATCCAGCACCTGGCATAGTGTATCCAGCGTTAGGCATAGGGTATCCAAAAATCAGGGGTTTGTGGTTGACTGCAACAGACAAACCATTTTCATCATTGCTAGAACTTCAACGGGAATCCTAGAACGGAAAAAAAAACTTCCATCGGGAATTTCTGATATTATCCGACAGTTTGTAGAACTACAAGTACAGCTTTTAAGTAAAACAACAATAGCGCTATGTCGTAGTTGAATAAAATGGAATCAAGGGTCGTAGACAATAATAGATAACTGTTGTGCAATTGAACGCAGCTTAGGCTTGTACAAGTAGAACCAGTAGAATGACTGCAATCTACTAGGCTACTCACATTTTATTCCAGTCTGGTGTGACATCTTATGCAGCACAACAAGCTTTTTGAGGTGTTTATAGTTGCCTCTTGCTCCCAGAGGCTTGCTGCGCCTGCCAGAACCTTGCCCAAACCAGATCAACTGTTCGTAAATAATTTCCTTGTGGTGTTGACTAAACCTCAGCCGATCATCTACGATCTACGGCCGCAGATGTCGTCACAACTGACGTCATAAAAGTCTGGGAGAAAGGGAGTAGCTAGCGAAAACGAAACAGCAACTGGGTCGCGCAGAGCATTCAAGAAGAAGGAAACAGTAGCGCGAAGTTTGAAAACAAATCAAATATAAAAATCTCTGAGTGTCTCTGAGTAAATTGCTTTGAGCCCAGCAAAGACTGAAAATTTAATATTGAGCTGTGGTGAGGTGACTAGAAATGATTTTGACTATATATGTTTAAACATCAGTGTGAAAGTGAAGACTAATCCTGCAAGGGGGAAGGTGCATATTACAAATAGGACCTACAAAACCTTGGAACTGGAACTCGAAAATGGCTAACTTTAATAGAAGAAATCAGCCAAGCAAGGATGGCCCCTTTGAACACAGTAAACATTCAGCGTGGATTCAATATTATGAAAATAAAATTTTCTTTCTGTTTGACTATTTCTTAGCTGAAAAAGCGTTGATTCAGGAATTACAGAACGTGAGTTTTCCGTCAGTAAATCATGACTAGAAAATCCTGCCATTGAGCTATGGCTTGAAGAATGTCTGATGAAACATGACATGGAGTCGCCTGGGAGTCGCTTTTGTAAATTTTCAAACTCTTCCGACCTTTAAAAAGTAACCCTTATGAGATTCTGAAATCTTCGCTTTTCGCCACGGTTTTCTGTACCCGCAACGTTTAACGCTTTTTGGGCCTAGTCGAGTTTCGAAAACCACGCAGAATCCTGCAACAGAATTCTAAATAAGCTATCGGTACAAACATATTCGGTACAATGATCGGGATTCGGTACAATTACCAGTATTCGGTAGTTACGACGAATTTGGTGAGAGAATTTACTGAAATCATTTGGTAATTTTTCGATACCAGAACTATTCGGTATATTTAGAGAGATTCTGTAATTAAACAAAATCCCAAATAAGCTATCGGTTCAAAATTATTTGTTATCAAGATTGGGATAAGGTAAAATGTTCAGGATTAGGTGGTCAACCACGAATCCCGACTTTGGTTCCAGTTTTGACGAAAGTATACCGAATATGAATATTGTTCGGTAGTCTTTCGATAACGAAACAATTCACTAACGGGATCCGGTAGTTATACAGAATCCAGAACATGCTATCTGTCTGAACTTGTTCGGTATAATAACTGGGATTCGGTAATTTACCCGTTTTAATTGCCAGGATTCGGGAGTTACCACGAAACTCGATACTCGAAAGAGGTCGAGACAAGAGGCAGACAAAAGGGATGATCTATGATTTCATCGGATCCCATAATTAATCCCAAGAAATCCCAGTATTTTGGATCCCAAAAGAAGATTTAATCATATATATTTAAAAAATTCCGCCTGCAGCGCTTTTCGTAATATTCTCTATTTTTTGGAAGGGTGCGTCATGGTTTTAAGGCAGTTTTAAGATTGAGATTTCGACACTTGACACTGGATGGAAATTAAATTTGGTCGGAAAGAGGGAAAATATCTCGCATGCGGTGCTCACTTTATGTGATTATGGGTAGTATTGACTAGAAAACAGTTGCTGCTACTGCCGGAACGGCGCTCCATCCGGTTTCTAGAACTTCTTAGAGTCTCGTTATTTAATCCAAGGTAAATGATAGAATTTGTAAAAGAAGCAGTAAAAATGTTCAATAAATAGAAGCGATTACTGCAGTCATGCCCGCAATATATTCTCCAAGTGGGCTTTGGAAAAACGACGGCTAGGAGCTGGCTAATCTTCTTTCATGCTGCCCTTTAGTGTTACCCTTTGTACGTAATATTTTCTGTTCCATAATTTAAAGCTCGAATTCTCAGTTTCTAGGATAAATTGTTGAGATTCGGTAAAATGTTGGTTCTGCAACCCCTCCCCCCCCCCAACGAAAATACACTTGCGGAGCCCCTGGCTACCAGCTGGCTACAACTGCACAGTATACTACCTCCACCTGGAATTTACAGATCCGGATATTACCGAGACACACTGTAAAGGAGTAACGAAGTGGTCTCAAAAGAACCATAGCTCGCAGACTCATGTGGCTAACCAAAGATACGCTTTTGAATGACCGTCTTTACCGCTAAGCTAGCAGACTTCGTGACCAGGGGCGTCGCAAGTGCACTTTCGCTGGGGGGGGGGGGAGTGCAGAGAATTTCTTTTTTACCGAATCTTTCAAAAAATTTATTGAATCCTAGAAACTGAGAATTCGAGCTTTCTACGGTTTTAAATTATTTAACAGAAAGGCTTACGCTCAAAGAGTAACACTAAAGGGCAGCATGAAAGATGATTAGCCAGCTACTAGGCTTCGTTTTTCGAAGCCCACTTGGAGAATATATTGCCGGTCACAATTGCAGTGGCAGATTATATATATTGTTCGCAGACGAAATTAAATCCAGCGGCGCAGCGAAAATTTGAAAACTGCTTTTCATACAAGGTGCCTAAGGATTTCTAGAAACCGGAAGGAGTGACGTCGCGGCAGCAGCAGCTACTGTAAGGGTAGTCGGTCCTTCCGATGATCTCATAAAGTGAGCGCCGCAGGCGAATCTTTTCCATGGCAAATTCGACTATTTCCATGCAGATTCTATTTATAGCTTTTACTGTTTCTCAAATCCCAATTTTAAACTGGGTGAAAACCCCCAGTTACATGACGCGCCCTACCACAAAATCGAGAATATTACGAAAAGCTCCGCAGGCGTATTTTTCGAAACATTTATAATCAGAGCGTGTTTTGGGGATCCAAAATTAGATTAAAGACTACCGACGAAAGCATAGATCAGGCTTTTTGTCTGCGACCACTCAACCTCTTCAAGTTTCGAGGTTCATAACTACCGAATCCTGATAATGGTACCGAATAAATTACCGAATCCCAGTTATTATACTCAATAAGTTTAGACCGATAGCCTTTTCGGGATTCTGTATAACTACTGAATCCCGGTTTTTATACCGAATAGTTTAGTATTGAAAAACTACCAAGTAATATTCGTATTCTTTATAATTTCGTCGAAACTGGATCAAGATCGGGATTCGTGGTAACTACCGAATGCTGAAAATTATACCGAAATCATGATACCGAATAATTTTGGACCGATAGCCTATTCGGGATTTTGTGTAACTAACGAATCTCTGTAAATATAGCGATTAGTTCTTGCATCGAAAAGTTACCAAATAACAGTAAATTCACTCACCAAATTTGTGATAACTACCGAATCCTGGCAATTATACCGAATCCCGTCCATTATACCGAATAGATTTGCACCTATAGCCTTTTGGGATTCTGTATTACGAACGATTCCCCGTAAATATATAAAATAGTTCTGGTATCGAAAAAATGCAAAAGAATTTTAGAAAAATTGTGGGCGTCCGGTCAGGCCTCAAATGTCAGGCCAATGAGGTTTGCGAAATTATCTTCAAGAAGCTGTACTTCCTATTCTTTGACTTCGGAAAGTCATTTGACTCAGTTGACCGAGACTGCTTGTGGAGAATCTTGAAATATTACGGAATTCCCTATAAAATAATAAATATGATTATATCGCTCTATGTAGAATCTGAATGCTGCGTAAAGATCGAAAACGGTACAACCAGATTTTTCAAGATTATGGCTTGTGTCCGTAAAGGCTGTGTACTTTCCCCCATGCTCTTTATAATCATAATGGATTCTACCCTGAGATTCGCATCGGGCTACGGTGTAAAAGTATGCAACAAGCAACTTTTCGATCTGGACTTCGCGGACGACGTTGTCCTTCTCGAAGAGTCTTAAGAACGGTTGCAGCAGCTACTTGACACTATCACTGAAATTCGGAGAATGTTGGGCTAAATATAAACATGAGAAATCGAAGGGCATGGCCATCAACAGCTCGACTCGCCGCTTGTTCCCCATTGCAAAAGCAAGGATATAGAACAAGTCCAGGAGTTCAAGTACCTGTGAAGCTGGATTGATTATGATTGAGAGATCTCGACCGAGATAAAACGTAGAATTGGGCAAGCAACAGATTGAAGCCTATTTGGAGAATGTACTCTTAATACTCCTTTACGCAAGTGAATGCGGGAAAATAAACACCCAGCTTGAAAAAGGATCGTCGCATTTGAAAATATGAGCCTCTGAAGAATCTTAAATATAAGCTGGCAACAAAAAAATCACCAATGCAGAAATACGCAGACAAACTGGTCAGCTGTCTGTCATCGAGATGCTGAAAAGAAGATGAAAAGAAGAATCCCTCGACTCTAGCCGTTTCACGACATTCGCGGTGCACACTTCTAACGGACAAGTCTCGGATTCGCCCCGGACTTGAAACGGTACATCTGAGACGATAGTTGCGTTTTTGCAGAGACCGTTAGTTATGTTTTTACAGATACCATGGTATCTGTTACCACCGCGGTATCTAATATACGATTGCTCTGCAAAAACGCCAATTGCCGAAATGGCACTTTTCGAAGTCATGCCAAAAACAGATATTCAGTCACATCACTAAGTGGTAAACTTCTTTCTCACCAATCTGACAAAATTTGATGAAACTGAGATGACTTTTCAGATACCACGACCAGTTACCACGCTCAGACCGTAGTATCTGAATATCAGATGCCACGCTAACTGGGCAGATACCACGATAACTGCAAAAACGCCTTATGACCATGGCATCTGCAAAAACGCAACTATTGTATCTGTTACCACGGTAACTGGATCTCCAATTAGTCGTTTTTATAGTTACCGTGGTATCTGACGTACGGTTGCTCTGCAAGAACGACAATTTCCGAAATTGCGCTGTTCGAAGTCATCCCAAAAGAACAAGAGCTGGAAGCTTATATGGCACTTACAAGACTTGGTAAATAAGAATAACGATGGACCCTTGGAAATCACGAGATTGTATCGTTTGGTAATTTTTGTTCTTTCTGTAATCATCATAATCAAAACCCTAGAGGCAAAAATGATCATTGGCTCAAGGGGGTCATGACAATGTAGGTTTTGCTTAAAAGTATTTTTTGTAGTGCGGTTAAGATGAGTACTTTAAGGGATGGTCAAAAGTGGGAAGTGACAATTTTTAAGCCAATCTTGTCAAGTCTCTAATGTTCAAGCCAAGTTTCATCGCCCTAGCGTATCTTGAAGTAGCCTACCTTAAACTGCGACCACCGGAATTCAAGCACCCCTCCAACTCCCCAAGAGTGACCGAATCCGGTCCGGTTCTATCACTGATGTATCTAGGCCTAACGCTTGTTCGTCCCATCAAGTCTTATCCCAATCGTTATATTCCAAGCGTGTCACAAAATTTCCGCCCCCCCCCCCCCACCCCGACTCCCCACATTGTTCGGATACTGTCCGCACTTGAAATGGGACATCTGATACACGAAGTCTTTCCAAATATCAAGTTTCATTAAGAACCGATTCCCCGTTCAAAAGTTATAAATACGTCAATATTCCGGATTCCCCCTCCTCCACTGTCCCCATGGTAGTCGGACCGGGAAAGTGACTATTTCAAAGTTAGTTTGTTCGAGGCCCTAATATGCCTGCCAAGTTTCATCGTCCTAGCACATGTGTAAGCATCTTAAGTCGGGATCTATTTATCTAGGGCTTGTGCTTGTTCTTCCCACCAAGTTTCATCTCGATCCGTCCACTCTGAACACATCACACGATTTCCGGTTCCCCCCTCCAGCTCCCCCCCCCCAAAGTCACCGGATCCATTCCAGACTTGAAGTGTGACATCTGAGACACGAGGTCTTTCCAAATATCAAGTTTCATCAAGATCCGGTTCCCCGTGCAAAAGCTATAAATATGTCAATAATCCGGATTCCCCCTCCCTCCACTCCCTCACGGTGGTCGGATCCGGGAAGTGACTGTTTCCAAGCTAGTCTGGTCTAGTACCTAATCTGCGGGCCAAGTTTCATCGTCCTAGCACATGTGTAAGCATCTGAAGTCGGGATCACCGGAATTCCGGAATCCTCCCTCCAACTCCCCCACAGTACTCGGATCTGATCCGATCTTGTCAACTATGTATCTCGGGCTTGTGCTTCTTCCTGCCCCCCCCCCCCTGTTCGTCTGCCCCCACAGGCCCATTCGGGCTTTCATGCAGTCAGAAGTGTCAGCTACATGTATAAAGGATGCTAAGAGGGTTATAAAAGGTGTATTTATGTAGTTTATGAATGAATGAATGAATGAATACTTTTAATTCAGCAAATAGCCATAAACGAAAAAGAAAACACACAGAAAAGAAAACAACAACAACAACAAAATCATGCAGTCTGTTCCTGCTGTTGCGTTGCAGCAAGAAGAGACTGCCATACAGGCAGGCAATGAAAAATTGGCACAGTGGCAAATTTTATAACCTCAATCTTTGAATCCAAAAGACGGCACAGAAGTGCCGCTCTAGCCTTACGGCGAATTTCCTCAAAAGTGAGGCATCTTCTCGAAACGAGCGCCGAAGAAACACTACAGATATATGGTAGCTTAAACAAACGCCGGAACACACGGTTATAACTTATTTTAGCGTTGCTAAGACTTTTAGCGGTAGCATTAGTTACCAATGCTAAAGCAAAAAGATGACAGCAGTACGTTCTAAACAGCTGAACGCGTACATCAAGGTCAGCCTTGCTGAACTTACGAATTAAAACGTTTGCACGTTTGCATAGCCCCGATATCAACTCTTTAACATGAAGGTCATCATTCAGGTTAGACTTGAACGTGAATCCTAAATAACGGAACTCATCGACATAACATAGTATTCGACCTGACAGGTGCACATCATTTTTAGCAACACGAATACCAGCTTTGCGAAACAACATCACATGAGTTTTCTTTGTATTAAAAAGAATGTCATGTTGTGACGCAAAACTGTCACAAATTTTAAGAAGCTTATTCAATCCATAACACGTAGGCGACAGTACCACTAGGTCGTCTGCAAAAAGCAGGTGGTTCATACATCTTCCGGCAATGTAGCATCCAACCATACACGAAGACAGACGGGCAGACAAAGCGTCAATATAAACCGAGTAAAGCAATGGGGACAGAACCCCACCCTGCCGAAGGCCGTTCAGAAGGCCAAACTCATTACTTACAGTCGTACCCCACCTTATTCTGAACTTCTGGTTTAGCATGTAAAATTTGATTTGTATAATAAAGAGTATTAAACTAAAAAAAAAACAAAAGAAAACTAAACTTCCTACCAAGTTTCATCCCGATCCATCCACTCTGAATATGACACACGATTTCCGGTTCCCCCTTCCAACTCCCCCCAAAGTCACCGGATCCATTCCGGACTTGAAGTGTGACATCTGAGACAAGAGGTCTTTCCAAATATCAAGTTTCATTAAGATCCGATTCCCTGTTCAAAATTTAAAAATACGTCAATATTCCGGATTCCCCCTCCCTCCACTCCCCCCATGGGGGTTGACTCGGGGAAGTGACTATTTCCAAGTTAGTTTGGTAGGGTCCCTAATATGCCTGCCAAGTTCCATCGTGATAGCACATCTGGAAGTACCCTAACTCGAGATTAGTGGCCTGACAGACAGACCGACCGACATACCGAAAAGCGGCTGGTATATGGCACTTGAGCGGAGCTGTAAGTTCCATAAAAACAGATATTCAGTCACATCACTAAGTGCCAAACTTCTTTCTCACCAATCTGACAAAGTTTGACGAAAGTTACATGACTTTTCAGATACCACGACCGGTTACCAGGGTCGGACCGTGGTATCTGAATGTCACATACCATGATAACTGCAAAAACGCCCTTTAACCGTGGTATCAGATACTATATATAGGATAGTATCCTAACTCGAGATTAGTGGCCTGACAGACAGACCGACCGGCATACCGAAAAGCGTCTGGTATATGGCACTTGAGCGGAGCTACAAGTGCCATAAAAACAGATATTCAGTCACATGACTAAGTGCCAAACTTCTTTCTCGCCAATCTGACAAAGTTGGATGAAAGTTAGATAACTTTTCAGATACCACGACCGGTTACCAGGGTCGGACCGTGGTATCTGAATATCACATACCACGATAACTGCAAAAACTCCCTTTAACCGTGGTATCAGATACCACGATAACTGCTAAAACGACTTAAGACCGTGGTATAAGATATTATGGGATCTGCAAAAACGCAACTGATAGCTTATAATTTCATTCAGATTCGATCACCCATTAAAAAGTTATGCATGCCACAAAATTCCTGATTCCCCATTCCTCCACTCCCCCCACGATGGTCGGATCGTACAAACGACTATTCAGAATTCTCAAGTCAATCTGTTGGGTCCCAGACATGGAATCTTGATGTTCTAGCACATCAAGAAGTAGGCCTACCGAACTCGCGGGATCACCAGAATTCAGGAACCCCCCAACTCCCCCACAATGCTCGAATCCAGTCCGTTTTAGTCAACAGCGTATCTAGGACTTGTGCTTGTTCTTGTCACTAAAGCTTTATCCTGATCGCTCCACTCAGAGCGTTTCCCGAAAATACCGGTTTCCCCCTCCAGCTCCCCCTAAAGTCACCGGATCAGGCCCGGATTTTAAGTGGATCGTCTGAGACATGAGGTTTTTCCAAATATCAAATTTCATTAAGATCCGATCACCCATTCGCCATACCTAAATTTTCCGGATTCCCCCCTCCCTCCACTACCCCCGGATCGCCGAATAGGAGAAGTGACTACTTGTAAGTTAATATTTTCGGGTCCCACACAAGCCTGTCAAGTCGCATCGTCTTAATTAGTTTCAATTAAAAAACGTCTAGTTAAGACGATCTAGTCTGCAAAAATGAATAAATCCTTTTTTTGCCGAAAACAGTTGCCGAGAAACCTGCCAAAAAGCTTGGAAAGCGCAGAATTTTGTGACATTTTAGTCATAAGTGCAATCTCCTGCTATAAATTTGTGGCAGCGCTGTCGTCTAGAAATACACGCTCAACTGTCACTGAATTTGGTAGAAGGTCTTCTTCTGAATTCCACCACAAAGATCAGCCAGACCTCGTAGCGGTATTTTCTTTTGCAAAGAAGAAACGCTAGATGACAGTTGGGTATTGTTGCAAGAATAGTGATGGTGTTTCAGTAGAGGCATCTAAGAACTTGGTCATTAAATCCGACATGGTGCATTCCTGGGAGATTACAGATGACGCTGCAAGAAATTAAACGAATGCTACGACGAAAAATTCGAAAATCGTTTGTCACATGTTTAAGAAGGTGTGAAAACATCATCAAGACAGGCCTAGCCATGAACAGCCCAGCACTAAAGATCAGTTAGAGGTACTGGAACACACCTAGCACAGTATTACAATAGAGGTGTGTTCTTCAGTTAATTTGTAGAAACTTCGTCTGAGAACATTTTGAGCCCAATTGATCTGGTATTGATATATATATTTTGTATGTTTTATGCATAGGCTATATATTGTATTTTCTTGTATGGTTTAGATTGTTTTTGGAGATGGGATATGGAGCAGTCTATCACAACAAAGCCCTGAATTTTGGATACCCTATGCCAAAGGCTGGGTATATCTAGCATTTAGCATAGCCTATGCCTAACGCTGGATACCCTATGCCAAACGCTGGATACTTGTTGGTAACCTAACCCTGACCTACCTCAATATAAAGGAGTTCTAATTGGTTGATTTTTTAGCTTCACTCAAACCATCAATATTTTACTGGGTTACACTATCCAGCACCTGGCATGGTGTATCCAGTGTTAGGCCTAGGGTATGCCAAACGCTAGACATATCCAGCGTTCGGCATAGGGTATCCAAAAATCAGGGGTTTGTGGTTGACTGATATGGTTGACTGATTTTTGTTTGGGGTGTTAGACCAGGAACCCAGTAAGTGCATAATTTTGTGTGTTTTTTTCTTTTCTCTTCCTCTCTTTTTTCTTCTTTTTGTCTTTATTAAAGTATTATGTAGATTAATCTGTCAAAGGGTGTTTGTTGAGCATCTTAACAAGTGTAAGCTTCTGGAGGGTTTTGTAGTTATCCCCATAGATAATCTAATCTAATCAAAAATTACATGTAGAGGTATGCTTATTTGAACAGTTTTAGATGTGAACAACGCGATATTGGGCTAGAATGAAGATACAAAATACCTATTCTGGTGTTTTCAGAGCCTCAGAGGCCCTTATTCTGCCCTTAATTACCTACTATACTTTAGCTAATTGGTAGTTAACTTTAGTTACAGATAGGCTACAGCCAGGCTAGAGCTGGGCTACAGCAAGTGCATGAAAAAGGCAGAGTTGAAAATCAACAAATGTTCAGATACAGGAGGGGTACCAGTCGTTTTTACACTACCCCGAATGCTACCCAGATGTTGCAATGAAAATTTAAAGGAAATGTAGGCTACATGCTGTCCTGACAGTCAAGAGGTAAAGTATGACTTTTTTCAACACTCATGCAGTCTAGTACACTAGCCCCTTTTCAGGCACGGCGCTGAAACGTCTAGCACCATGCCTGGGTGCTAGACGTTCAAGCACTGTACCTTGGATTTCATGTATGGTGCATGGATTTCAGTATACAGTGCATACGTCAGAAACACAGTTTCTGTCATGACAACTGAGCACCAGCTCGGACAGGGCTGAAATTACTACCATGAATTAGAGAAATCAAAGACAATTCTTTATATGTTTTTCACAACAAAAACAAAAGGGCTCAGCTGATGACAGATGTGAAAAACCTCATTTCCTTTTCTACATAGTAAAGGGTTTTGCATGCAAAGTGTCCTGTGCCTCAGCTTTTTGGGATCCCAAAACGTAAGTGGAGGGATACCTATGACATCGCAAAAGTTGTCCGTCTGTCCGTCCGTCCGTCCGTCCGTCTGTCCGTCCGTCTGTAAGCACGATAACTCTCGAAGGGAATGAGATATTTTGATGAAACTTGGTGTGAGGGTTCGTTGGGTCGTCGGACCAGTCAAGTTCGTAGATGGGCTTTGTAGCTCTACATTTAGGGGTGGGGGAGGGGATTCAAATTAAGGGCCAAACAAAATATTTTGAAACAGCTAATGTGATAGTCGATTATGGGGTAAGAAGACATGCTGAACACGATGGTGAAAACCATTTTGTCATCGGACAAGTAGTTCGCCCGGAATCCGGCCAAAACCGGAAAGTTTGTTGAAAGTAAAAGTTTTATTTGAAGTTGATTAGATGTTCGATCTAGGGGTAGGAAGACATGCTGAAGACGATGGTGGAAATTATTTTCTCGACGGACAAGTATTTCGCCCGGAATCCGGCCCAAACCGGAAAGTTTGTTGAAAGTAAAAGTTTTATTTGAAATTGATTAGATGTTCGACTTAGGGGTAGGAAGACATGCTGAAGACGATGGTGAAAACTATTTTCTCGATGGACAAGTATTTCGCCCGGAATCCGGCCCAAATCGGAAAGTTTGTTGAAAGTAAAAGTTTTATTTGAAGTTGATTAAATGTTCGATTTAGAGGTAGGGAGACATGCTGAAGACGATGGTGAAAACTATTTTCTCGACGGACACTTCGACCGGAATCCGGCCCAAACCGGAAAGTTTGTCAAAATTAAAAGTTTTATTTGGAGTTGATTAGATGTTCGATTCAGGGCAAGAAGACATGCTGAACACTTATGTGAAAACAAGTTTCTACCCAGACATGTAGTTCGTCCGGAATCCGGCCAAAACCGGAAAACTGTTGGAAGTCAAAGTTTTATTTCTAGTTGATTAGATAAGCGATTTAGGGGTAAGAAGAGATGCTGAGTCCCTGTGTGACAATCTTATTTTACCCGGACATATAGTCCCTGATTTCGTCTTTGAGCTTTCTTTTTTCGCCGGACAAGTAGTTCTGGAGTTCGGCCGGAACCGGGAAATTCGCAGAAGTGGCAGGAAGTTTTCGTCAAAACAGATATGACTTATAGGGGTAAACACATATGCTGAATCCAAATCTGAACTTGGTTTTCTCAGGTGATTAGCTATTTGGCCTTAATCTGTTTCTGAATTTTAATTGTAAAAATGTTCAAGGAGTCTGGCGAAGACTGGATCTGGCTAAGACAAGACCCAGTTGTCTGGATCAGATATTGAATTTTTGGGATCCCATCGAAACCTTTGGTCTTGTTCTACCTAGCAGCCAACCAGAATATTGGCTCTTGGGGAATAGATAGGGAAAATACATGGAAAATAGATAGGGTGCTGTTAGGTTTTTCATCTCCATCATCATTAGAGCCCTTTTGTTTTTGTTGTGAACAATATATAAAGGATTGTCTTTGATTTCTCTAATTCATAGTAGTAATTTCAGCCCTGTCCGAGCCGGTGCTCAGTTGTGATGACAGAAACTTTGTTTTTTCTGTATGCACTGTATACTGAAATCCATGCACCATACATGAAATCCAAGGTACAGTGCTTGAACGTCTAGCACCCAGGCATGGTGCTAGACGTTTGAGCACTGTGTCTGAAATGGGGCTAGTGTACTAGACTGCAGTCATGTGTCCAAAAACATTCAAACTGCATGCCCTTTCTTTGTTTTGAACCTGCTTTGAAAAGGCATTTTCTGGCTACACTGTAAAAAGTTTCTCCAAATAAGGATGCAGTATTTGCTACTGTGATTAATCTTATCTCTATTGGGATAAAATTAATCCGAATTAGGGATAATCTTATCTCAGTAAAGACAAGATTATTCCCAGTAGCAAATACTGCAAGATTTTTTTTTACAGTATTGACTTTCGTAACTCTACCTTTTTCATCATTTTTTCATCAAGTCACAGCGAGGAATTCAAGCTAAGGTTAGAATGAGGAGATCTTGTTTGCAAAGAAAAACGTGTTTAACTGGAAATATTGAAGCGATAATTATTTATCCAACTTTTAAACCATTCAATTAGCTTCAGTCTAGTATGTTCAGAGTATGTTTGTCATATTGGTTGGTTCCTTTTTAATCCAGATAGATTATTCTGAAGGAAAGACTTCTGTGGACGTTTGTAATCTTGTGTGAGGTTGGCAGGAGGTTGGATACCCCTCCTGTAAGCATACCTCTATTATAAATTAAGACAATGGCTCAAAATTAAGTCTGTTATGATGTTCATCAGCAATACTGGGGCCCTTCTTGGCATGGGTCCTGATCAGGCTTCAGAGAAACGTAGAAGCTTCGTTTGTTTATTGTAGGTTTTTTTTTCCTGGGGTTAGCAGATGGGGTTATGAGATGTGAACAGAACAAGTGGCAAGAGGTAATGTCTCAGATTTTCCCTTTCAATCCCGGGCCAGTTCCAGTAACGATGTGCGGAGCTCTAAGGGGCCATCAGAAATCTCGTGAAAACCCTTCCGACTACTTAAGTCAGATCCTGTTCAGGCACACAATTATCACAGCTAGATTATTTCTTCTACCATCTATAGAGTTATACGCGAATCGGAATCATAGTACGACAAATCTGTTCTGAAATAGTTGTCAAGGAGTGGAATACCATTTCAGATTTACTAGATCAATCCAATTTTCCGACGAAATGAATATCGGGAGAGAGATCCAGCCTTGACAACTGCAAACCGTCTCTGACAAACATGCTAACTTTTCTTACAAGTGTCATATGAGTGTCATGCCGACGACAAGTATCCATCTTAGCTGGAAAGAAGAAGAAGAGACAGTTGACTCCAAAATCAAAATGCAGAAGAATCTCTACCCTTTTGACGACCCATTCGAACAGCAAAAACAGCAGCCGTTTCCAGAATGAAATCACAACACCAGCTTTAACTCCAACCAATTTTCGATCAGAAGTTCACAAAATTAGATATTTAAGGAAGAATCTTTATTGTTTTTCCAAAGTTCACTTTCCAGCTTGAGCCTGAAGAGGACCCTTGCCAAGAAGGGCCGAAATATAGTTGTAATAAAATGTAGCTGACTTATCCGTTTTGCTCCGTCAGATATGATTCGCAGTCAGCTTGGGCTGAAGGAATATTGGTCATATGAGCTTTCAGCTCTTGCTTCTTTTAAATAACCTACTGTGTTATGTTTTTTTCACTTAGCTATGCTATTTAGTTTGAACGCTATCAGATAAAATTACAAGCCGATGAGCAAAAGCTGCATACTTTAAAAGAAGAAATAGAAGGAAGTTAAGAGCAAAAGCTTCAATTGCAACCAACATGTGATAAGTTGGATGTGATAGATATGGATGCTTTGAGCAAGTATTTTGCAGTAAAAATTGCCTGGTATCAAGTTCAAAGTTCAAGTTCAAGTTTTCTTTACTTCAAGATAAAGAGCCAATTTGGCAGAGAGGAGGCTCGAGGAAAAATGGCGGACGTTTTCTTCTACTATTAAACTATAAGAAGATCCCATAATCCATCCATTTTCCAGATTCAAACGACCAAGATAAGTTGGAATTAACTGCGACAAACCAAAAAGAGATAGATTACCTTTCATCTATTTTTTATTATTCTTTATTTTTCTTTAAGTGTTTTCAATGAGCATTGATTTAACTTTATTTTTGAGACTATTTACAGAAAGTTCAAGTTTAACTTCACTATGATAATTATGTCATATCCTCAATATAGTATTTCTCAGTCCACAGTCTGCCAGATCCTGTCGCCAGGGAGAGCTACATAGCTTGTGTCCTGATCCAAGTACAAGTACAAGTAAGTAATCAGGAGATGGTACAAAAAGCTTAAGAATTCTTAGGGCTTTATTCTGCTGCCTTACCAATGGTAATATATTCGATCGAAACTTATTTAAATACGCAAGAGGACAATAATTTAAGTAAGAATGGATCAGTGCAAAATAAATACACCGTAGGGTATCATAAGGGAGATAATATTGAAGAAGCCTGATCATACCGACGTTCCGTGCAACCTTAACCCTCAGGTAAGTTATGTGCTCCCTCCAACTTAAATTCGAGTCAGCTACTATCCCTAATTACCGAAGATGGTGGACTCGACTGATTGTTGTACCATACTTTTCAATTGTTAGAGAATTAAGTCAGTGCTTTTGAAATCCGAGAGAAAGTTAGGAATTTTGTTTTCGATGCATTAATACACAATTTGTTCGCTTCAGACCATTCAAGCAAATATACAAAAACATCATTCATTTTTGAACGTAGGACAAGTAGAATGTATGGGTCTTGATGTTTTCTTTGGCGACCATTCAGATTCCAGTGACCAGTGTTAGGCGATGCTCAGATAACATACCTCTAGGCTATTGTATTTAAAGCACAATGGACACTTCTAATGCTTTACTTTGTATTAAATGCTTCACAAATAAACATTTCGGACTTCCTTTAAAAGGTGCTACGAAAATCGTCCGTTTTCTTGTTATCCCTTGTCTTTACCTCTCTGGCGTTTCGGCGATCCAAATCTTAGTAGCTGGGATATCGTGGCAGGAAATTCAAAAACTCCCAGCAAGGCTTGATAGAAAAGGATATATTTGAGATGTCACCAAGGTCAAGCCGCAGATGCAGTTTACCTGATTGTTCTAGTGTTTTATTAGAAGTTCCATGGCTTAAAGTGTCTATTAAAAGTTTGTCTTTGTGGAATAGTGTTATGGAGCTTGATTAGCTTGCTTTATTAAATGTACCAGAATATGCAATAAGCTTATAAAAAATAACATAGCTACAAAAATCATTCAAAAACAGATAACCTATTCAAATCTGAATTATACAAGCTGATTTATGCATAAAATAAAGATCTACTAAGTATAATAAGAAACATCACTTTTATCTTTGTCCAAGCTAGTAAATTGAGAATGTACTGGCCCAAAAAACTACGCTTTAAAATATCAAAGAGAGGAAACTGTTGAAAAAGCTGCTGATCTAGGGGGTAAGCATTGTTCCTAGGTTGTTATAGAGTGGGATTGGGGTAGTTTGATGTGCCCATTGAACTTTAATGACTTTATCTAGAATTTAACCTTGGCAAAACAAAAATGAAACCTGAGCGAATTGGCTGGACCCCTTTATTTCACAGCGGTAAATAAAACAATTGTATTTGCATTAAAAGCATTAGAACTAATAAATATGCCAGAGAATTTTATTTTTTGTCATCATCCTCTCTTCATCAGTGAATGACTAGTTCCTCGGGCTATCCCTGCCATTGGCAACTCTGGCTGTCCCGATATGGAGTGGCGGGAGCTCCACTCGTCAGGAATGTCTTCATTGCGATAGACTGGGAAGTCTTCATCTAGCGCTCCAAGATCGTGCTGGTTTCCTGGCTGGCTGGTTTCCTGCTCCTTTCCTGGTTTCCTAAATTGAAGTCATTTTGGGAGAGGACACAGACATCTAGGAAGTGAGTCGCAGTGCGCTTAGTCGGATGCGTTTGCAACTGCTATTTTCCCTGTCGAGGGTTTCGAAAGAGCTGTGTAAGGTATGATTGGCGAGGAGCATTCAAGGGCTGATAGCTGCATTTGATCAGTTTGATTTAGCTGATCGAAGTCAAATCCCTTACCTAAAGCATCTTCGTTCACGAATGGCCCACGACCATTAGATCTTCGTCTTCGACTCGATCTTTTCTCTTCAAACATTGGCTTTGCTTCTTCCTTAGTTCGGTGTTCCTTCTCCACGACTTGCAGATGGTTTGAAGCAAATTGCTGTCGGAGATGGGTTTGTCCAGGTTGGATGCTAGCCTGAACATGGAAGAGCTGCTCCTTCTTGTCATACACAGAGTCCTTTTTCTTTCTATCATCAAACTGAGGTTCAACAGACCCATCATCACTGATGTACGGCCAGTCTGGATCCGATTGCGTCAGTCGTGCATTGGCTGACAAGAGTTTGGGGCCAGTGCGTAAGATTGTATTTTCTTCGTCATACTGAGGACCAACCGTGCCGTCGTCTTCTATGTAAGGAGAACCGGGGTCGGATTGTGTCAGGCGTTTCTCTTTTTTGCTCCTTTTCTTTTTGTCATCGAACTGGGGCTCAACTGAACCGTCATCACTGATGAATGGTGAGTCAGGGTCTGACTGAGTTAGGCGTTTCTCCATGCCGCCACGTTTCTTCTTGTCGTCAAACTGGGGTTCAACTGAACCGTCGTCGCTGATGTGCGGTGAATCAGGGTCTGACTGAGTGAGGCGTTTCTCCATACCGCTGCTCCGTTTCTTCTTGTCGTCGAACTGGGGTTCAACCGAACCGTCTTCGTCGATGTCCGGCGAGTCGGGATCAGACTGCGTCAGTCTCACCAGCTTTTCGCTCCTCTTCTTCGTATCATCAAATTGGGGGTCGAGTGTGCCGTCATCATTTATGGAAGGTGAGTCTGTGTCAGACTGACTGAGTCTCTTCTCCTCGACGATTTCTCCCTTTTCAGAATTACCTGAACGCCAACCACCAAAGCCAGCAACGCCAACACCATGACCTTGCATGCCAAACATACTTCCAGAAGGGGCAAGAGACATCTGGCTGTCTCCTACCATGAAAGGCTCGCTGGACTGGATGGTATATGGTGGAAGAGGGTTTGGAGACTGGCACATGTACACCCCTTGTTGAAGAGATGGGTCTGCCATATTGATAATCAGTTTCGATCTCCAGCTATCCAGTAGTGGTGTGTAGATCACGTTGAATCTTTGCATGTCGAAGACTGTTGGGCCTTCCGCGATAACGTCGAACTCAGATCCAGGTGGTCCCATTTGCCTCACCCAGCGAATCACCTGAAAGAAGTTCAAAACTTTAAAAAGAGTATGTTTTGGGATTGTCTAGTGGGGGCATGATCCAGGGTGCCGGTCAGGGGTATGCTTGTGGTTCGGGCAGTCGATCAGAGGTGGTCGCGATCTGGAACTCCTACCAGAGTTTTTGGGTTCCATTATCAATTTCTGCAAAAAGCTGGGAGTCTTTACTTTAAAGACGGCAGTGCAGACAGCCCAGCCGGAAATACCTGATGCTCTGTGTGAAAGGTTAGTTGCCATCTACTTATGAACGACACGGCCAGGGGGGGGGGGGGGTGGGAGGGTCAGGGTTATTGAAAATCTTTGAAGCAAGTGTTTTCAACATTCTTAACTGCTTTTGACTCTTTAAACTGGCATACCTTGGGTACAAGACTGAAGATCTTCGGAGGGAATGTTTTAAAATATTGTGAAAAGAACATTGTAGAACTGTGTGGAACAGGAAAAAGACTTACCCCTCGTCCTACGTTGCTTGTAACACATTCCAACTCAGCCTTAATAGGTCGAACCACAGGCCGTATGTAGCCAGATGATCCAAAGCCTTGAAAACCGGCACCCATTGGGACTGATCCGTGAGGGAACGGCGGCCTGAAATGAGACAGTTCAATGGAAGGATGGCAGAAATCGCTAGTCGCCCTGACTGATTTTCTTGTGTGTGTTATCTCAAATGGTTGAGAAGTATAGTAGAGGTATGCTTCTTTGAACGTTAGTTATCCTTGAACAGTTCAATTTTCATCCGATTGCTGTGAACTACCAGTCAGCCAAAGTAGCTAATTAATCGGTCCTAAGAACACACGCATATGTGTTTTGGGTCTTCATTTTTACCATTCAGCCCAAAACAAGGTGTAAGGTTAAGTGGCGTCAAGCTTTCTTCTACGTACTGTGGTATGCAGAGGAGATGCGGGGGGGGGGGGCAATTTAGTTATCGCAATGCCTAGTAAATACCATCTGACCTCAAAAGTAAAACTACCCACTTAAGTCCTAGACGACACTCGACAGGGGGATTAAGTGCCCGGTGCCGGTGCCGACGCCGGTTGCCGTGTTAGAACATTAAAATCAACATGTTTAGAAGCTGGAATCGTCTAACTTGTCGCCGGCATCGCTCGTTTCGACCGGTGCCGGGAAAGGTTTTAGCCTGCAGCAAGTGCCGGGAAGTGGGTACCCCCGCATTCGACTTACTTTGGAAAGAAATGCCTGGATGCCTTCGACGCAAGCCGATCGCGAATCATATCTGTGGTGGTAAGTGAGTTAGTTTAATGCGAATTAGTTCGCAAGTTCATCGCTGTAGCTACGGCCTGAAAAGGACCGTTGCGAAGAAGAGCCGAAATATCGCCGAAACAAAATCTCAGGTGATTTAGAACCACCAAACACGCAAAACGGATCAATACAAAAAATTACTTACGGAACGCCAATTGACCCTAGAGGCTGGCTTGGCTGGAAATTGTTTCCATAAATGGCTCCTTGGCTACAGTGCCAGAAAGTTAGAAATGCACATATAACTTTCATTTCTAACGTTTCCTAAGCATGCCTCACTTGAAGTGTGGATCATTGAGGCAGGGCTGCCGGTTTTTATACCGTGACGCTTGTAATGACAGGTGAAAGAGTGTCTGGGGCGGCATGATGGACCCTTATATTCTACTGATCATCGAGCTGTCCCATTTCCATAGTAAAAAGAGAACCTCGTTTAGCAATTAGGTTGTTTTGGAGGGAAATATGTAACGAAAGCTAGAATTTAAAGGTTATATCGACAAACAGTCCTCTGTTCTGGCTCGTCATGGAATCCTGAGAAGACTTCAGGCATCGGATTCTTGTCCCGTATAGATGGAAACTTCGGCAAGACAGAAACAAAAAATATGACTAATACTCGTAAGCATTAAATGTTGAAGTCTATTTGATGTCTAATACTCACAAATATAAAGCAGAAATAACTATTTCACAGATGATTTATAATGCCTATGGACGGAATTTAGGATTCCTGGCAGCACAGACTCAGACAAAGTGAGCGACAGTCAACGAGCACGGGTTCCTGTGACTCGGCAGTCAAGAAACTTAAATGTGTGTGCAGTTTCATATCACAGTTTGAAGGTAAGGGTATCAGGGACTAGAGAATACGAGCCGATCTTTAAAAATATGCATTTGCTTTTGGGGATCCAAAAATGTAAGTGAAGGGATACCTGTGATATCGTAAAAGTTGTCCGTCTGTTAGCACGATAACTCTCAAAGGGGTTGGATATTTTATTCAAACTTGGCATGGAGACTGTTTGGGTCAAACTACAGGTCAGGTTCGAATATGGGCTCTGTAGCCCTACATTTAGGGGTGAGGGAGGGATTTCAGATTAAGGGGGAAAGAAATATTTTTTGAAGGTAATGAGATAGTCGATTTAGGGGTAAGGAGACATCCGAATACGCAGATTATTTTCTCGCCGGACAAGCAGTTCACCCCGAATTCGGCAAAAACCGGCAAATTTGTGAAAAGTAACAGTTTAGTCTGAAGTAGATTAGAGGTTTTATTTGGGGTCAAGAAGATATGCTGAACCCGAATATAAATTTTCTTTTCTTGCCTTGAGATTGTTTCACCCGGAATCCGGCTAAACCGGAAAATGGGCTCTTGGGGCTCTTGTTCGGGATATCAACACTGATGTTCTAACTTCTTCTGTGCGGACTGACTTATTTTTCGATTCTTTACCGGTAGCTCACAGTCTTATTGAGAAATCTCTGCCCTTTTTATATGTACATAATCTTAGCGCTAATGTTTCCAACCTTGATCATTTGATTGTTTCTGAAACAAGTCTCATTGACGGTATTGTTGAGGTTGATGAGGAGAAAATTGAGGACTTCCATCTGCCTCTGTCTTTCTGTTTGGTTGTCCCTGTTTCTCGAATCAGTTGTCCAAATCCCAAGAAGGCCTGGGCCCAAAAGCGTAACCGGAATTGTATAGATGCTGTGCTCTACATTTCTACGTTAACTAATCGTCTCTCACTTTTAAAAGTTCCTTTTCACCTTCTTCAGACTGGTATAGCAGCTACTACTTCGTCCGTTGATATTAATTATTATTATAGTCAGCTTGTCCATTGCTTGAAATTGGCAGCCGGTATTGCTGTACCGACTGAGAGAAATCGAGTTGGTACAAGGAAACCTATTTGGAAAGTCCGTCCTGAAGTTAAGAAGGCACAAAACACGGCAAAATTTTGGCTAAAAATTTGGATTGCTTGTGGACGCCTAGGGAATGGTACTGTCTTTAATCGAAAAGCTAAAACGAAGCGTGAAAACAAATCTTCACTTAAAAATGCTCGTTTGAATTGCTTAGATGCTCCCAGTGATCGTACAGAAAAGTTCAGCTGTACCTCCTTCCGCGCTAGCTATGGCTGACTGGACCAGCCACTACAGTGGTCTATTCCGTGGTTGCAAAAACCAGATTCAGCAGCACTTTGAAAATTTACTTCTTAAATACCTACCAAGGAAAATATTTCAACCTTCTGTTCTTCCCGTTATTTGTTCTTCCATCAAAATTGCTTTCCGAAAATTAAGAAGAATTGGTTCTACAGACTCTGATGGCCTTAGTGCCGATTTTTTAAAATTGATTTCCAGCTTTAACACAACACCTTCAGCTGCTATTTCAAATTTGTTTATGCCACGGTTTGGTTCCGAATCCTCTTGGGTAACATCGGCGACTAAGCGAGTGAAAGACGCGGACCTTTGCAAAAGCTATCGGCCAATTACAGTTCTTGTAGCATAAGCAAAATCCTGGAATACGTCCTTCTTCCAGAAATAGTTGACAAATGTCGCTTTGGTTCAATGCAGCTTGGATTCCGTTCGAGCGCCAGTTGTGCGCACGCTCATCACATATTGACAAAAATGATGAAATAGGTTACCCGCGACAAGTCTTCTATACATATATGTTCTATAGATATAGGGTGCTTTTGACAATATAACGCATTCTCAGGCCCTATTTCCTCTCATTACTTCTGGCGTTAATCTATTCTATCTGTTGTCTATCTGTTAAAATTTTGGTATGGTCATTCTTCAGTAAGGTTCAAATGGCAAGGTAACTTGTCAGAGATTATTCCTGCCCGAACTCGTGTTCGCCAAGGGGGAGTCTTATCTGCCTACATCTTCAAATCGGCCATATCTTCTTGTCTCGATTCCTTGCATCCTGCTTACTTCTATAAAGACTATGCCTTCAGCTACATAGCCTACGCGGACGACTTGCTCTTAGTAAGCCGTAGCCGATCCACACTCACAAGAAATGTAAGTAAGCTGTCGTCGGAACTTCTCAAAATTGGCCTTGAAGTTAACCTGTCAAAGCGCGAGTACCTGCATTTCAACCCTTCGTCAAATGGTTCGAATGCATCCAAAGCTTCTATATCTCTCGGATCGTTCATCGTCAAATCAACAGACTATTCGGTGGCTCGGCATAACATTCAAATCTCCATTGTCAAAATTTTGCTCTTCGATTGTTCAGGAACTTTATAAGTCAATCCGTAGCGCCTATGGGCGCGTCGTCCCCAACCGGGGGTGCTATAATCGTATTGAGAAATTTGTACAGCACCTTCTGCACTCCTTCTATACTATTTCGTTCTGGCGTCACTCATGTTCTGCGAAAGATGGAAACTAAAAAGATGAGATCATGTTATTTTAAATGTGCAAAGCACCTGCTCCACTTGTCGAAATTATATCATAACCATACATTGACGGAGAAATTCAGAATTCAAGATGCAAGTGTTACCCGTTTGGATGTTTCCTCATCGCTTCCAAAAATCATGGA
Organism: Branchinecta lynchi; assembly: GCA_023053575.1. NCBI lineage: Eukaryota > Metazoa > Arthropoda > Branchiopoda > Anostraca > Branchinectidae > Branchinecta > Branchinecta lynchi. The sequence continues at coordinate 6,656,506 of JAKZAP010000007.1, forward strand.
CAATAGGGCCCAACCAGCGCACGACGTCGTCCACTGCTTCCTCACTGAAGATTAAAATTAAGTGTCTTTTTCTGTGTGTTTTGTTTATTTTTCTTTATTTTCTTCATTCACCCGCCTTTTAAAAATGGCGGGTCATAAATAAGTTACTTACTTACTGAATACGGTAATAAACAGTGCATTAGAGCAAGATCAGAGTCACTAAGTTTTTCGATATTACCAGCGTTCAGTGACAATGCGCGCCTATTGCACATCGACACAAATTCGGGACAATGCAAACGCTTCTCGAAACTTGATGCATGCAGAGCACATTCATAGGCTTCGACTTTTGCCACCGATAGCCTAACGCAAATAATGGTAGGCCGAGTCTTCTTAGGCAGAAAAGGCCTGGTGGGGATTTTTATTTGCGTGCTTATGGATGTGATATGACGATAAGAATGAAATGGTGGATAATTCAAATACCCTCGTTGTGCTCCGGACAGACAATCAGGCTCAAAGCGGTCTCAAAATCGAGTTCCTTCCGGCACCATCGTCAATTCCATATTGAAATTGTTGTTTTTTAGCTTTGTGATGAAAGTTTAGAAAATCCGGCAGGGCAAGTCTGGTCGTTTGTCTACACAGAGGATGAAAGAGTCTTGCGGAAGTTCTACATTCTTCGGGGCGAGGTTTAATCTGTGTTTAAATTTGCTTCATGGGACCTAGCAAACGAATCCGAATAAAAGTAACATTCCCGGACTGCTTTCCGAGAAAAATCCCACAACATTTAGATCAACTTGATTGGATTACTTGATCTGCATTCCGGCCATAACCGGAAATTTGGCAAAAGTTTAGAAAAGATTAAAAGTAAGAGATTAGAATTTCAACATAGGGGTAAAGAGATATGCCGAATTCGTTTTTGGGCTTTCTTCGAATTCATTTTTGAGTTCGAGTTGAGTTTTGTAGTTCGTCCGGCATCCAGCCAAGACCGGAAATTTGACAGATGTACGGCAGGAAGTTTTGATCGGTTTCATCAAAGTAGATATGAGGTATAGTGGTAAACGACATGTGAATCTATATATAAACTTGGTTTTCGCAGATGATTAGCCAGATTAGCTGGAATGTTCAAGGGGTCTGGCGAAGACCAGATATCCACAAGACCCAATTGACTGGATCAAATATTACATTTTTGAGGTCCCATCGAAACCTTTGGTCTTGTTTCTTCTTGCTTCTCATAGGTATGTACGGTCTGAACGGTTGAGTTTATTTTGTAGGGTGAGGACGATTAGCATTCTGACAATGCATCTTCCCTCCTTACGTATGTAACACTCGGTTTTACGTCATATAATTAATGTTTTTTTCGCCTAATCACTGTCTTCCCATAACCCAGAAAATGACGTGACATTTTGGGGAAATTGAACGCCTGTTGTTTGTTCTCGTTTGATGAGAGCATGTGTGGATGATTCAGATTGGTTCTGGCCAGGTGTGTTTACACTCATGCCTTCGAAGCAGAAAAAAAAGGCGATAGCAGCTGGATGTATTTTCTTCTCACTTGGAACTTCAGGCATTGGCGAGTTGGTTGTTTTTGTTGGAATAAACCCATTTATTCATCTTATAACAGAATAATCGATATGAGTTGAAATTAAAGTCCAGTCTAATTGCTAATACATAAATAGATCGATTTCTATTAAAGCCCTAGGGCCATGGAGGGCCATCACATACATACGTGCGAAGTTTTTAGTTTAGAAACTCCATTTCTCAGTAAATTCATTCAACTTTCACCTTCCTTTGTTAGATTTTCCAACTTCTTTTGGAGGGTTCAATCTTCCGTTTTCGAAGTCTGTTTCAAGAGCATTTTTGGGTCACCGAACTCTTGACACCTTAAAAGAAAATGGAATAGGTTGCAACGTCAGCTTTTCAAATATTGGCGCCAATATGGACCATGTGAGCCACACGATCTGTCAAGAACTCTCGCACGTATCTTCTGAGCTTACCACATGTCATGGCTTGTTCAAAAGGGGCTGAAACAGCGGCCGATTCTCGATCAGTGGCTGATTTACCCGCGTAAATAGCGGTTGAAAAAAAATAAAAAAACAGCCGCTGATCTTCCAAATAGGCGCTTATTCTCATCGCTGTCGTCGATCGGGATAAACTAAAACATTCGGAATGTGACCTTTGATGACTCTAAGGACAGTAAACAGACTGTAATTAGGAGAATTAGGTCAAACTTGGCGAGTTTTAGGTTAATCCAGTTCAAATTTGTCAGACAAATGTGAACATGACATGATTTTTACATTAAACATCCCAGGATTACCGAAATGAATTCGGAAAGAAAGGTAGAATAATTTTATAATCGCAACAGCGTATGTCCTGTTTATGTCTAATGCTTATTTTCGTTGTTTTTCTTTTAAAAATAACAATTTGATTAACTTTTGCATTCAAACTTCACTGAAAAGTGACAACACTAAACAACAACACTAAATATTTGCATTCTTTTCTATTTTTTATATTTTATGTTCTCATTTAAAAAAAAATATTTAAATGAATTCTATTCATTTAAACAACAACACTAAATATTTGCATTCTTTTCTATTTTTTATATTTTATGTTCTCATTTAAAAAAAAATATTTAAATGAATTCTATTTGCTTTTCAACCTAAAATTGCCGAGTCGCCTGTAGTCTGTTAACATTCAATTTATGAATTTTTCCAAGTCGAAAGATATAGTCATATATACATATATATAGTCATATAGTCAACTATATTTGTTTTTCTAAATGTTTTTTTTTATGTATATTTTGTTACGAACAAAAAGAATATTCGGAATGTGGTTTTTCTTTTAATTCTCCCGTCAACCCAAAACAGTTGACCCGTCGTCTGAACAGATCAGGCGCTGTTTACGCGCTTATTTCGGTCCCGTGTGAACAAGCTATCAGCGTAGGCCTAACCGAACTAAGAAAATCTACTAAATTAGCGTTAAGTGGGATTGAGAAGTGACCAAAAAGATATGTGCCCATCATTGCATTGTCGTTATATTATACTTGCGTGACGACATGCAATTACTTGCAAAACTTGTTTGAAGGTCTGAGACCCTTCGGCTAGGAGGAGTTTTGGTTTTTCCATGAACAGCTAGGAATCTTGACTTGCTTGATAGATGCTTGGTAGTGTTTTCATCGAGAAGAAGTTACCTGTCAGGTAGGGCATGATTTATTTTTGCTTTACTGAAATATTTGTTGTGCCATAGTGTTCATCGCCTTTGTAATTAGGACTGTGAGCTTCCACACGGCATCTAAGTGTGAAAATTGCTTGACTAAGTAGCTTAGAGTCAGAAGTAGAATTGCTAAGTCGGACGTTACGTTTGGGGTTTACCGTACATACTGTTCCGACGAAGCAGGTTTTTGGTTGATTGGTATGTTTGTTGGTAAAGAATTCCAAGGGGCACTTCGGGTTCGTTTTTTTTTTTTTTTAAGTGACCATTAAGCAGGTTGCTTCTGGAACAGTTGATTCTGTTGCTCACTGTTTATTTTATTTCGAACTGGCTTTGACCGTGTTTATTCATTGAGTGGGAGCCACTTCGGCTGTTCGCAGGATTTCTTACCCTTTTTTAGATGGAACTGTAGAGAGCATCCATTACAACAATCTGGCTGAATCAGATTCATTGAGTTAAAAGTGGCGTAGTCGTGACAAGCAATTTGATACCGCAACTATTATGCAACACTTTCCCCGGGGTCAGGAGAGATCAACGACCCTTGACTACCTAAAGTGATTTCTTCTAAATGCCTGCTTCATTTCAGATGTTGCGGTTGTGCCTCCTTTTAGCTGTAGTTGCTATTCCGTCATGGGGTCAGCTTTCTCGTCCTTTAGAGGAGTTCACAGTGTCTGATGCCGTCCTCGATGTCGCTATCCGAGTCAACGATGCTTCCGATCACACGGGGAACTCGGTGTTTTCTCCTCTTGGTTTATCAACGGCGTTGAATATGCTTCTCCTTGGATCTTCAGGTTCCACTAGAGACCAGATCAGATCCTTCCTCAGCTATCCCGAACAGACGTCTGATTCACAGATTCACAAGGCGTTCAGCGAAACATTGGCCCGTGTAAACAAAAAGACCGATAGCGCGGAGCTCAAGATCGCCAATGCCCTTATAACCCAGAGAGGCCTTGGGCTGGATAAGAACTTTACCCTGTCGGCGAAATCTCTATATGAATCAGAAACTGGTACGCTAGATTTTATATCCGACTCGGAAAATGCAATGAAGAAGATAAACGCCTGGGCATCTGAAAAGACAAATAAAAAGATTCCTTCTCTGCTTACACGCCCGCTACCAGCATCAACAACCATGGTCCTTCTCAACGCCATATATTTTAAGGGAGCATGGGACACGCCCTTTCCGGTGCAGCAGACTCGAAAGGGAGATTTTTTTGTTTCAAGTGGTAATTCCATCGAAGTGGACTTTATGGCGAACGTGTTGACAGTTCCGTATGCTGAAAGTAAGGAGCTTGACTGCAAAGCCATCGTACTTCCATATTTGGATAAACAGTATGGGATGATGTTCCTTCTACCGAACGGTAATGGACCACAGGCAGTCGAGTCATTGGAAAAGAAGATGACAAAGGAAGCCCTGGACAAAATTATGCTTGAGGATATGAACTTGAGGCTCGCGGTCGTTCATATCCCCAAGTTCAAAAGTAAGTTATCCCCACCCACCCTCACCATTTTTTTTTAAAGTTATGTTAAAGGAGTTATATCATAAGTATTCTAGCACTTGCAACGTCTAGGCCCCCCCCTCGCCCACCCAAGACCCAAGATGAAGCCACGAATCGATCCGACCGCTGGGTCATCTAACGGCGCGGGTCGGAAGCGCCCGACATGGGGAAGCTGGGATCATAGTTTGACTATGGATCTAAAAAAATGTTTTTATTAGCAGGCATATGGAAAATTTATAGAAAAATCAAACTTATTATTTGCATTATCGATTTCTTTAAGTATTTTGTTTTCTGTCTTTTCTTGTTAATTCCCACAAGTCCAAAGAATTAAGGATGAAAACTAGGTCGCAAAAAAACTATAGTGATTTCTTGAAGCTTCGAAAATTAAGATAAATAATATTCAACTTCCGAAACCCAAAAATGTCAAACTGGCCGATGATTTCTTCTTCCAACATATCTAAACGTCCACATGCTGATATACTTAGTTGTTTTAATCCTCTTACTCGCCACTAGATCTTCTCGAAGGTTTTAGTAATCTTTTGACCACTGCCAGGAGATCAGTGAATCGTTAGTTAGCAATGGCGGATTTGCTTTCAGGAGTGAATTGTGTTCAAAGTATTTTTGAATAACGTTGGCTACCGTAAGGATTTTGGGGAAAACAAAGGTAACCGTGTGTTCGTAAAAATCCGACTCATCGAAACATGATAGTGTCTCCCACCTTCTCGGCCCACGTGAATCAAAGACTTTAAAGGTTTCGGAAGATTCGCTATCAATGCGGTGATGTACCATGCCTTCCTACGCGGGATTCCCAATGTGCCCATTTTCGATTTCGGCTGCATATATTTGTATTAGTTGAGTGCTGGTAAGTTTCTACAAAAATCAGAATGTCAGGGGATGCGGCAGCGATCTTTCGTTTCCGTTTATGTATTTATGAACGTTGTTGTGACTTTTTTCTGTTCCAGTCAGGCAGTCAATGAACCTACGCCCTGCACTTTCTCGTACTGGAGCAAGTGGTGTGTTCGAAGCAAACGCTGACTTCTCAAAGATAGTAAAAGAAGCAGCCAGAGTCGACGATGTCCTCCATCAGGCTTACATTGAAGTGAACGAAGAGGGAACGGAAGCCGCTGCTGCCACCGGTATTACCTTATCTCGAGACGCACCGTCGAAGCAGTTTATCGCCAACAAACCATTTGCCTTCATTATCAGGCAAAATAATTTGGATCTTTCCCTGTTCCATGGACGTGTTACTCGACCACAATTTTGACTGTGATCTTATTGATGTTTCCGTACCATTTAATTGAATAAATAATTTCATTTATCACGAGTTAACTTGTTGGTTTCTCGAATACCTTCTGGATGATTTGTTATTGTAGTCCGGTGAGTCGTTTCGTCAACACGCAAGCTATTTCCATCGTACTGGCGTGGGTAGAAGTCGATTTCTTGGTAGATAACACGGGTTCTTGGCGCGAGTCTCCCGGATACAAATAGCCGCTCACTTGCTATGCACCTGCGTAGAGATCGGAAAGATAAATTAACAGTAGATAATGTAGCACTCCTAAAAACACTGGCTTCCGATTTCAATCTTTCCCAGTTAGCCTACTCTCATCCCGAGGCGTTACTAGCCAAAATGTCTGGTGAAAGGAGGAGGGGGACTGGCTGGTCGTTTTTACCGACTGTTTTTTGCAAAATAAAACTACCCTTTCGATAAAACAAAATTACAGTTGTGATGAAAAATCGACTGATCTTCAGAACAAGAGCTACGACCTCATATGGCACTTGTTACGAGTAGGCACGTAGGCAAGAAAGAAGATGAGAACGTCACAAAATACCCCCTTCAACCTCCGAGGATCGGACCTAGAAATAGGATATATAGTTAGACATAAAAATGATCACCTAAAGCATCTTCTCTTACCGGCTATCACGTTTCGCTTGAGTCTGAGCATTTTTTGCGGAAATACGGCACCACTCCCCCCCCCCCCCAGCTTGTTCAGATCCGGCCCGGACCCTAAATTATATCATCTAGAGAACATCGTATCTCTACTCTTCAAGTTTCATTCAAATCGCTCCACTCATTTGACCCCTATGCGAGCTAAAAAATTTCCGGGAACCCCCCTCCAACTCCCCACACTGTGGCAAAATACGACTAGGACACATAGACGCCGTATCCCTGACACCTCCTCTTCTCACTCTTCAAGTTTGAGTCCAATCGAAGCATATCTGCAAATTTCCGGTTTCCGGTTCATCCTCCTCCTACCCTGGCCGGATCAAGTCTGAACCGTAAAAAACAATTAGGTCTCATAAGATCGGTATTGTCAAAGTTCCATTGCGTTCGGTCCAATCGTTTGGTTTTTGTACATGTCACAAAGTTTCCAGACCCCCTCCCCCTCCAACTCCTACAACCATTGCCGCATGTGGTTCGGAGACATGTCTTGCCTGTCTAGGTCGTCAGTTCTTATCACCAGAAAAGTGTTACTCAAGTCGGACCACCCGTTCGCAACCTACAGAAATCAGTTATTTCCGAATTCCCCTCCCTAAAAAATGGTCGGATAAAAAAATGGAAGTTTCTCTAAAGGCATTGTGTCAGGTCCTTAATTCTATATGATTAGGTCACTAATATACCTGCCAAGTTTGCACATCTGCAGCGCATCTGGAAGTATCCTTATTCGCGATCATCAGAATTCCGGGAAACTCCCTCCAACTCCCCCCAAAGAGCCCCGATATTATCTAGCTCTGTCAAGAACCTATGTAGGGCTTATGTTTGTTCTTCCCACCAGATTCCATCCCGATCCCTCGACGCTAAGCCTTTCTCGAAAATTTTCGGTGCCTCCTTCGACTCCCCCACAGGTATCGGATCCGGTCCAGACTTGACAGGGACCATCTGAGACCACTCTTCTGTTCACTTGCAAAGTTTCATTCAGATCGGATCGCCCGTTCAAAAGTTATGAATGTCACTAGACTCCGGATTCCCCATCCCTCCACTCCCTCACGATGGTCAGGTCATGCAAACGACTATTCTCAAGTCAGTTTATTCGAGTCCTGAATACGCCAGCTCAGTTTCATCGTCTTAGTACATCAGGAAGTACCACACTCGTGGGATCAACAGAATTCCCCCCCCCCCCCCCAAGTCCCCCCACAGTGCCCGAATCGGTTCAGTTATGTCAACGATGTATCTAGTGTTTGCGTGGTGTCTTCCCACCAATTTTTATCTTGATCCCTCTACTCATAGCGTTTCCCAAGATTTCCGGTTGCCCCCTCCAGCTCCCCCCGAGAGTCACCATATCCGGTCCGGATTTCAAGTTGGTCGTCTAAAGCACGAGGTCTCAAGTTTCATTAAGATCCGATCACCCGTTCAAAAGTTATAAATACCCCAAGATTCCAGATTTCCCTCCCTCCACTCCCCCCACAGTGCCCGACTCGGCTCGGTTATGTCAAGAATGTATCTAGTGTTTGCTAGGTGTCTTCCCACCAAGTTTCGTCTCGATCCCTCCACTCATAGCGTTTTCCAACTTTTCCGGTTGCCCCCTCCAGCTCCCCCCAAAAGTCACCGGATCCGGTCCGGATTTTAAGTGAGTCGTCTGAGGCATGAGGTCTTTCCAAATATCAAGTTTCATCGAGATCCGATCACCCGTTCAAAAGTTATAAATACCTCAGGATTCCGGATTCCCCGTCCCTCCACTCCCCCACAGTGCCCGAATAGGCTCAGTCATGTCAATCATGTATCTAGTGTTTGCTAGGTGTCTTCCTACCAAGTTTCATCTCGATCCCTCCACTCATAGCGTTCCCCAAGATTTCCGGTTGCCCCCTCCAGCCCCCCCCCCCAAAGCCACCGGATCCGGTCTGGATTTTAAGTGGGTCGTCTGAGGCATGAGGTCTTTCCAAATATCAAGTTTCATCGAGATCCGATCACCCGTTCAAAAGTTATAAATACCTTAAGATTTCGGATTCACTCTCCCTCCACTCCCCCCACAGTGCCCGAATCGGCTCGGTTATGTCAATGATGTATCTAGTGTTTGCTAGGTGTCTTCCCACCAAGTTTCATTTCGATCCCTCCTCTCATAGTGTTTCCCAAGATTTCCGGTTGCCCCCTCGAGCTCCCCCCCGGTCCGGATTTTAAGTGGGTTGTCTGAAGTATGAGGTCTTTTCAAATACCAAGTTTCATCGAGATCCGATCACCCGTTCAAAAGTTATGAATACCTCAAGATTTCGGATTGCCCACCCTCCACTCCCCCACGGTGCTCGGGTTGGGGAAGTGACTGTTTCCAACTTATTCATTTGGGGTCCCTGATATCCCTGCCAAGTTTTATCGTCCTAGCTTATGTGGAAGTGCCGATAGACCGACGGACGGACAGAAATTGCGATAGCTATATGGCACTTGGCCGAAGGGCAAGTGCCATAAAAGCACTATTGAGATATCGTGATCAGCCTGTGTCTGTGTTTTTTTTTTTTGCATTTTAATAACTCATTTATTTCCTTAATAGCATTTACAACTGCTAGCTGCGGATCGTCAACATTACAAAATGTTTTTGATGTTCTCCGTGCTTTCATCAAGCTGCATCGCAAACTTTTTTGTTAGCTTAACTCGCAACCTGACTGACAATATCACTTGCAATGTCTTTAGTTCTTGTTGAAACAATTTTGTTTGACACAGGAACAGATTTTACGGCTGTAGGCTAGCTGTTTTTGAATCAACGTTATTCACTGACTTTCGCTAGGGCTTGTAATCAGAGGCGTCACGTAGGGGTTGACAACACCCATCCCCTCAATAAGGCTGCCAGACGATTAAGAAGCGATTTTTTGTAAAAGCAGATAGGCTACTTAAAAAAAAACAAAAAAAAACAGTACTTAAAAATTCCCTGTCGGCCAGTAAAAATACCTTGCCCCTTAAGATACATTTTGGCTGGTGACGCCTCTGCTGGTAATATTAGGCTTTCGGCTATCAAAAATGAGTGAGGCGAGATTGTGAAGCTACAGACTAAACCAATTTTGGTTCCTTCGCGTACCCCTTGCAAGGGTCTTGGGAACCACTGATCTAAAGCATCTTCTCTTACCGCCTATCAAGTTTCACTCGAATCTGAGCATTTTTCGTGAAATTGCTCGAGCACCGTGATCGGATTCGGTCCAGAACCACTCGTGACACCTCGGCGAGCCATAGAATTTCCGAGACTCTCCCTCCAACTCCCCCCTCTGTGACCGAATAGATTCGGACGCCAAATAATGAATCTGGGACGCAGAAACTCGCTCCTGTCCAACTTGCATCCCATTCGGCTCATTGTTTTGGTTTTTGTGCACGACAAAAAGTTACCGGACCCCCAACTCCCCCAACCATGGCTGCATGTGGTTCGGAAACATGTTTTGCATATCTAGGTAATCAGTTCTTAGCACCCATAAGGTTTCACTCGAATCGGACGACCTGTTCGCAGCCTAGGATAGTCAGTAATTCCTGGATTCCCATTCCCTTAGCTCCCTCAACAACGGTTGGATACAGGAACGGAAGTTTTCTTACGGCATCTTGTCGGGTTCTTAAAACTATTTGGTCGGGTCAGCAATATGCCCGCCAAGTTTTTATCGTCCTTGGCACAGTTGGAAGTGTCATAACTCGCAATCAATGAAATTCTGTGAAACCTCCTCCAACTCCTCCCAAAGTGCCCCGGCAAGATCTGGTTCTGTCAAGGACGTGTCTGCAGGGCTTATGCTTGTTTTTCCTACCAAATTTTATCCCGATCCCTCGACTCTAAGCGTTTCACGAGATTTCCGGTGGCCCCTCCAACCCCCTCCACCAGTATCGGATCCGATGCGGACTTAACGTGGAAGATCGGAGACGGTAGCTCTTTCCACGTCAAGTTTCATTCAAATCCGTTCAGTCGTTCAGAAGTTATCCATGCCACTAGATTCCGGATTCCTCATCCCTACACGCCCCCCACGATGATCGGATCGGGGAAACAACTATTCTCAAGGCAGCCTGTTCGGGTCCGTGATATGCCAACCAAATTTCATCATCCTTGTACCGAACTCGCGGGATCACCGAATTCCACCCCTCCACCTCCCCCCACTGTGTCCGAATCCGGCCCGGTTATGTCAACGATGTATCTAGGTTTCGTCCCACCAAGTCTCGTCCCAATCCCTTCACTCTAATCGTTTCCCAAGATTTCGGGTTTCCCCCTCCAGCTTCCCCCAAAGTCACCAGATCCGGTCCGTATTTTAAGTGGGTCGTCTGAGGCACGAGGTCTCTCCAAATGTCCAATTTCATTGTTATCCGATCACCCGTTCGAAAGTTATGAATAACTCAAGATTCCAGATTCCCCCTCCCTCCAATCCCCCCACGATGCTCGGATCGAGGTAGTGACTATTTCCACCTTAAACATTTAAGTTCGCTGATATGCCTGTCAAGTTTCATTGTCCTAGCGTATCCGGAAGTACCAACTAGCAGGATTACCAGAATTCTGCCCCCCCCCCCCCAACCCCCCACAGTGCCCGATTCCAGTCCGGTTATGGCAACAATGTATCTAGGACTTGTGTTTGTTCTTCCCACCGAGTTTCATCCCGATCCCTCCACTCTAGGGATTTTCCAAGATTTCCGGTCCCACCCCCCTCCAGCTACCCCCACAGTCGCGGGATCCGGTCCAGATTTTAAGCGGGCCGTCTGAAACACGGGGTGTTTCCAAATATCTAGTTTCATTAAGATCCGATCACCCGTTCAAAAGTTATAAATACCTCTAAATTCCCCCCTCCCTCCAATCCCCCCACGATGCTTAGATCGGTGAAGTGACTATTTCCAACTTAATCTTATGGGGTTCCTGATAAGCCTGCCAAGTTTCATCGTCCTAGCTTATGTGGAAGTGCCCGAACTAGCAAAACCGGGACAGACCGACAGACAGACCGACGGACGGACAGAAATTGCGATCGATATATGTCACTTCGCCGAAGAGCAAGTGCCATAAAAACCGCGTCGCTTAACGCCGACTGGATTATTTTTTACAGACTGGCCGACAAGCCCCCCCCCCCCATACATGACGCCCCCTGCTCTCACCCACCTCATTTTCGACTAAGTCATCGAGAAACACAGGCCATTCATTAAAAGTAAAACAAGGGCCTCTGATGCATTGGTCATAGTTATTTGCATAAGCATAGTTTGAAATAGCGACTTGCGAGTTTAGGTGAACTGGACATTGAAAGTGCGAGAATTAATACTTCCGAATAAACTCCTTTGAGCTTAGCAACTTTCGGGGCATTCTACTTGTATATGCTACCCACCGAAACTTTCATAACCCAACTCGTAAAGTGATCGATATGGAACGATACTGAAGGTTGAAAAGAAGGACGAGTCACCTTAGTTTCCATTTGCGGTAGCGATTTTCAAACAGACGAACGGAAAAGAGATATATGTGGACCTACGCTAACCCGCATTAACGTTCCATGTGGGATGATGAAAAATTGGGCCACGGACTGGCCTTGCCTACCTGTATATACCCTCATCTCTGGTTCCGAAGTCCCGGATAAACAATGACGATCCAGATGAATACTGTCTGATTTCGAATCGTCCTCTCCTTCCGTCCCCGGCGAGTGTTATGTCCTCTTCATAGAAACCTCTGGAATCAACCCTTTGCCAAACAACATTCTAGGAAAAAGAGCAGAATGAGACGGACTGGAATTTCAATAAATATGATCAGTTATATCCGCCCAGTGTTGCCACCGAAATTATTTTAATGCTGGTTGCAGCATAAAATTTCCAGTTTAAACTGAAGATGAATAATGTATTTTGTGTCACTGTCAAGATGTTTTCAGTATATTTTTTCAATATTTGGTCTAACTGACTTTATTCACTATTCTTATTTTAACCAGCTATAGCCAAGATATGTGGTTTTCGACTTGACAGTGAGAGACAAATTTTAATTTGACTCATTTAAAGCAACAGTAATAGCCTAGGTCCGTTCAAAGCTGATTTGGTTGCATAGATATTAGGAAATTCGATGAAATTGATGTACAGCCTCCGGTGCATTTGTTTTAGGCTTACGATTGCTTACGACATTTTGCCAGTCGAAAAAACATATGAAAGTGTCACAACTAACTAATGAAGTTCCCACAAAAGATGAGAAGACCTCAAAAGACCTTTATCAGAATGCATAACCAGGGAAATATCCGACTATGACAACACGAAGCTAAAATGGTGTAACTATTTAAACGTGATATTTCCGACTATAGGTAGTGGCATTGTTCACTTCGGTGTTATTTTTACATACATACCCTCTTTCATATTATCACTGCTGTTCTTAAAGCAGGATGAAAGTGTATCGTGACAAAGCAGTCTTTTCTGGGTTTTTGAAAAATGTATGAAAGTCCACCTCCTTCTCTGCGTAACTGGCCCTTTTCCCACTAGGTCATTGAGACTACTGCTTCTGCGGAAAATAGAAAGAAAAACGAGAAAAACAAAGACAGGGAGGAGAAAAAGAACTAAATAGCTTTTTAGAGCTATCGCTATGCTAGCACGAATTTTTTTTTGGCGTTTGGCGAAAACAGTATTTTTCAGCATTCTTGTTGGTCAGATTTTAGTTGTTAGAAATTTGTTTGGTTGGTTTTAGATATAATCTTTGGTGACTGGCCCGATGTTATAGCCCTAGTCCTTGTTGCTGTTGAAACTTACCGAGACTATGTCAACATCTCGTGGAAACTCGCAGACTAGCTCCGCATCTCTCCCAGTGCTTTTGAAATATCCCTGACCTAGCCTCAAGCGCTTCTCAGGGACGACTTCTGGAATAACTGCCACTGCTGGAATATTTTGCTGTCGGAAGGTAATATCTGGGTGGATTAGGTTGTTCACACCCACTGAGTCAGCCGTGGTCTTTAATCCGTAGCTGTTGAGGAGAGCGTTGATGGTGTCAATGAGACCTTTCTGATAGCCATGAATATAGCGGTCAGCGTATATTCGTTTCTCCACTTTTCGTCCAAATTCGTCTATGTAGGATAGGCCACTCGTATCAACCTGATACAAGCCTGTGCCGTCGCTTAAGCGGATATCCTGATTAGTCAGTGGGTGGCTAAAGGACGACGGTATTGATGTGTCCCCTGGGCGGACAAGCGCACCTGAAATGCATGTGGTGTGTCAGTTTGCTAAAGATAGAGGAAGAAAATTGGTCTAGCTGGACATATCGAGCGTCCCCTTCTCTGCGACGTTTTTCTGAGAAGTTTTGCGCGACAAAGACGTGCCTGGTCGAGGAGACGTCATTGACGGACGCTATTCTGAGAATTCTGTTGCGAGAGCAACACTTTGGTTTTGTCCTTGTTTCTGGTAACTGGTAAGGGTTTTTAAAACCTGTGCGGTTTTTACGAAAAGTGCGGACCTTAGGCCGGATTCATCAATATGACATTACATTTTGGAGAGCTCCGTAGAACTCTTGTCTGGGGCCAACAAGGATGGTTTTTACTTGTTCTCGAGCCAGAGCCTACGGTGTGCGAAGTGAAGTGGAGTTATGTAGGCCATGTCAGAGAGGACTATCTGAAGTTGTGCAGCCAACCTTTCGTTTCATCAAACCATGTTTCTGCTTTCGAGTGGAAAGCTCCGCTCTAGCACGCAAGCAGGCAGGCACCAGTTTCATTATGAAGATGGACTAAAATCTATAAAGTTTTAAATATATGCGGCAGTTACCCGGCCCCATAGCCAACATATCCTCTTTGAGTGATAAATAGAAAAATAGAAACAAAAAAGGTGGCTTTTTCACACGGGTCAGAAAGTGCTGCCATCTATTGTTTCTATCCATGTCTGTTCGCGATTTCAGCTGAGTTTATCATTCGTTTTGTTGGACTCGGGATTGCGGTAGAGAACTGGTATCAGATGTACCTCTTCAACTTTAAAAAGTTTTCTCATTGCTAAGGAAACTAGAGCTTATCCTTTGCTCCTGTCTAAGTGGTGACGTTAGAAAGTTGGCCTGCGGCAAGAAAGTTAACTTTTAAACCAAGATTGGTAGAATTTTTTTGGACGGCGATCGATAGCTGTTGATGAGTTGATCAAAGTATATGTCATCCATATTTTGGTACAAACATTCCTTCATGAGATACACCAATTTGAAAGTTTCAAGGGGTTGACAACTTCAGTAGTAAGGTACACACTGAAACCAAAAATAGGCGATACCAGTTGTGAGACATGTAGGGACTTGGAAGCAACAGTCGGCTGTTGGCTCATAATCATCTTGGGCAATGAGGGGTTTGCAGCTTTCGCTAGTTGGTGTACCTGTTATTTCTTTCCGGTGTGTTCGATGGTAAGAACAACTTGGTTCTCAATTGTAAGACATGCAAGGGACTTGTAAGTAGTAATTGGCTGTTATGCTACAATCATCTTCAGCGATGAGGGGTTTGTAACTTTTGCTAGATGGTGTACCCGTTATTTGTTTCCGGTGAACTTGATGCCTATCACGGGAGAGGGACTTGTAAGTAAGAATCGGTCACGAGGGGCTAGACATTTGTGCAAATTGGTGCACATTGTATTCGATTTCTATAAATCTGATGGTAAGAAAGTTTGTTTCGATGATCTATCGCTGTAACCTAGGATTAACTGTTTACGCAACGGGTACAAACAATAATGTAAAGCAGTGAGGTAGTTTCATACTAATTAATAGTGTCTACTATTGTATTTTAATCCTGAAAAGTTACGGATAGATTTATAATACCAACTATATTAAATAAGATATTGTTCCAAGTTTTCATCCGTCACGATGTCTACGATTGAAAAGGATAAAGTAACAACTGACTGCAAAGTAAATTTTGTCCCTTCTTCCGATATTCTTTTGTTGTTATTTTTACAACGCTGAGGAATAGCTTTTAATCGTGTGATTACTGACTCTGTTCACGCTCTGTTCTTCTTAGAACATACCTTTTTAAAACCTTCGATAAGTTGACAACTTCAGCATTTAACCGACAGCGAAGAAACAAAACCAAAGTGTTGCTCAAAGTGTTGCCGCAACACTTCACGTTGCCCAGGCAACGCAGGTCTAGTTTGTTCTGACGCCATAATTCAATAGGTAAAAGCGAGGGTTCGCTTTCCAGACTTTCAAATATTTGGTGCTTCCGAACAGTCAAGCCAACCCTTCCGGATTTTCGTGATAATGGCGATAGCTAAGTTTGCGGTTCTTCAGCATTTCCTACTCTTCCTAGATGTCCCCTTACAAATTCAAATATCTTTTCCTTCCCAATCATAATTATCTTATTATGTCTCTTGACTCTGCTGCCTCTGTGGCACCTTTCAGGCGTCTTTGGCCTGGCTCCAACTTCCAGATCTGTCTCGACGAAAATGGATGTGGAATCCGGAAAACAAAGTCTAGAAGCTGAGGCCTAGCCTTAGCAGTTTGCTGGAAACCACTTGTTCATTTATTTAACCCGGAACTTGAAGCCCAAAATACAAACCTGGAATTCCTGATCTTTAAACTGATATCCGGCCATTTGCGGCGTTTTAAGACATCAAGATTTGAGGCATCAAACATTACTGAGCGTCATAGCAGTAGTTTTCGGGCAAGAAAGAAAACAAAAATGATTCGCAGCGTCTAAATGTTTACGGTACAATTCGTAAATGTGCCACTAATATACAAGTTTTCACAGGTGATTGGTTATGCTAAAGGAGGAGTTTGGGAATCCCTGGTTTCCGGAACTGGACAAAGTGACGCAGTTGACGAGAACAGGATTATAGACTCTGGAATTAATAAACAACAGGGAGTCAATAATGTACAGTTTTACCATAATTTATGATAGTTCGTTGAAAGGAAAAGTTCACAAGATTGAATCACGAAGTAGACAGATGTTTGGTTTGGCAGCAGAAGCCGCGCTTTTTGAGCCCATCCATTGAGCAACTCCCCAAACATGAAGTGACAAACCTCTATAGCAACATATCAATGTAGAGATTGATGCTACGAATCATTGCGTTAAAAAAAACGTTTACATTTTTAGTTGCCGCCGATCTCAGAATCACGAACTAATCTTTCACCTGTTAATAGCGATGTGAAGGGTATTCCGCTTAGGCTGTGGTGCCTGCCATCTCTGTCGTCACTCTTCTGATTGTCGGCATATACATTAACCAAAAGGCCAGCAATAAACACTTTAGCAGTTAACATTTTGAACTGCACTTTCAAGTAACAAGGGTCTGATAATTATACAAAACTTCGAGTTCATTGCCATGAGACAAAAGAGAGATTGCGGTGCTGTCAGTCAAGGAAGAATTGAATAGCTAAAATAAAATAACAAGTTGTAAAAAGCAATGTCATTTCCTAGGTGAATACAATCCAGTGTCTTCGTTTGTCGCCAAAATCTTTTCTTTATGCTGGAAAATGTTTTTGTTTCTCTTCACTACGTTTTCTTTGTCGTGAGAACTAAATGTTCGATGCGAACTGATTCAACTGAACTAAGCTGATACTTAAAACACGTTGGCGGTTGCATTCTGGTGTATGTCCAAAATATTTGGGTTGAGTTCGAGTTAATGAAACTTGGTCCACGTCCGATGAATCAAAGGTTAAGTTCCAATGACAATGGTGCATTCAGTAAATCTCTGTGTGTGTCTGTGGGGGGGGGGGGGGTCAAACATCACATTTTTACCACAATCCCAGGTTTGTTACAAGGACACGGTTAATAACTCTTTTTGGGGTAAAATCAAAATAGTTTTCGAATATACCTTAAATTGAAGGCAGGGCTTTGCAATTTTTCTTTTGAAACCTATTCAGTGGAAACTAATAGCACCGGGAGGAAGAACTTGGAATTTATGGGGGGGGGGGGGGCATGGCTCCCCTGGGTAATGAATGGGTCGTATTGAATTCATTACTCACTTTACATTGGGATTTTAGATTGTTGGCGTGTATTTTTATTTAATAGGAATAGAGAGCTTTTGAGTTAGTTAATAGTTGACTTAGGAATGTCACCTGGATACGTACTAAATTGCAAGAAGTCTTTTGGTGGCCTTGTTTTGGTACCCCTTGTTTGTGTTTTCTTTTTCGTTTTAGGAGAGAAAAGTCAAAGTTAGAGAAGAACTTCTCGAGTCACTGGAGCTTTATTAAAAAAAAAAAATATCGTTTCGTAGAAAAATATCCTAATGGTACATTTTGGTAGTCTTTTGGTAGCCTTGTTTTGGTACGCCAGTGTTTTCTTTTCCGTTTTAGGAGAGGAGAGTCAAAGTTAGAGAAGAACTTCGCGAGTTACTTGGAGCTTTATTAAAAAAAAAAATTATCGTTTCGTAGAACAATATCCTAATGGTACATTTGCCCGCTGCTATCTTGGAAAAAAATATTGGACAACCTTTACCGTTACTCCTCCTTTATTGCAAATAGAAATTAATTTTTTTTCTCGCGAATTCCAGCTGTGCTAACCCGCACTTTTTTGCGTAAAACAGTTCTTTCAGTATGTAGGGAGGGATATATAATTAGTGGACGAATTCTTGGAAAGAGTATTCCACAAAACCGTTCGAAATGACGAGGTTGTTCGTTTCCTGCATTTTGGTGATATTTGTATCGACTGAAGTGTATTCAATCGGAGATAAGCGACATGATGTAAGTTTATAAATACTCTTTCTTTATTTATTTGGGGGGTGGGTAAGTATTACTGACAGCTATTTGAGCCGAAGGCTGCAATTGGCAAATAGCTATCGTAATGTCTGTCTGTCGATGTGTCCCTCTGGGACAGAGAGACACGGAGGTTTGCTAGTTTGGCACTTCCATATAAGCTACGACGGAATTTTCCAGAAGTGCTCCGATCCCAGTGAAACTTGATGGATGGTTTAATCAAGATGGAATAATTATGTATCAGAAACGGATCCGACTCTGTGGGATGGGGGTTCTGTCCGAATACTGTAGTGGTTAGAGTGATCGCCGGAAATTTTTCGGAAGTGCTCCGGGTGGGGGTGGGGGTGATTTTCAGGAAGTGCTCCGATTCGAGCGAACGAAACTTGATTGGTGGTACGAGCAGAAATTCTACATCTGATAATTATATGTCTGAATTGGATCCGACCTCTGCTGGGGGAGTTGGAGGGGGGGGGGGATCATCCGGAAGTGAGAAATTTGCCTGTGACATCTATGTGTCAGAGTCGGATCAGACCTCGGTTGGGGAGTTGGAGAGGGGATCGGAAAACTTCGGGAAATGCTGCGTTTCAAGTGAAACTTGATGGTTCTTATGCTCAAAAGCTCTAGATATGGTAATCCGACCTCGGTGGGGGGAGTTGGAATGGGGTCGGAAAATTTAAAAGTACTCCAATTCGAGTCCACAGGCAAATGCGTTAAATAGGATGATTATTTGCCTGTAATCGGATACGATCTTGGTGGGGGGGGGGGGTTAATTTTTCGGCAGTGCTCCGATTTGAGTTAAACTTGGTGGATGATAGAGAAAATGCTCTAGATGTGCCTAAAATTTGGGAATGCAATTGATAAATCCGAATCTTATCAAGACATTGTGAATGAGTTCAAGTTCGTCCCAGAAGAGCTATCTATCTTGACAGCACAGATCTTAGTACCTACTTAGCTGCTAGCTACCCTTGCAAGTGCCATATAGGCTTTTCAGCTCTTGTTTTCGTAGGACCTTCAGTTCACGGAACGTCCGAACGATATTTCTACATAGTAGCAAACCGTGAACAAAAAATCAACGTATGTGGGGAAATCGTCTGCCGTGGAAAATCCATTATTCTACTTATGTACTAAGTTGGTAAAGTTGAGGAATTTTCAGGAGAGTTTTCACTTTCTGTTATAAGACGTATGGGTGAGAATCGAATCGTTCGGGAAGGACATTCCGCAGTGGAGGGATTGAAAGGGCTATTGTGCCGAAAGGCATGCATATATACAATACGACTTTTTGGGATCCCAAAAGGTAAGTGGAGGGATACCTATAACATCGCAGAAGTTGTCTGTCCGTCCGTCTGTAAGCACGATAACTCTCGAACGGAATGAGATATTTTGATGAAACCTGGTGGGAGGATCCTTTTGGTCAAGAGTAAGGTCAAGTTGGTAGGTGGTCTCTGTAGCCCTATATTTAAGGGTGGGGGAGGGGGTTTCAAATTAAGGGGCAACAAAAGTATTTTTTAAAAGCTATTGAGATAGTTTTATTTATTTATTAATAGAAAAAGACGTTAAGCAGAAGCTTCTCTCTCGACAAGCACATGAACTTTTATTACATTTTTCAACACTGCACTATGAACGTATAAACATACAACAAATATAAACTAAAAAGGGTTCACATACGCGCTATGGCTGAAGATTGTACCAGCAAGATGTTGCTTGAATGAAAGTAAATTTGGTTGGGAAACGATCTACTCAGATAAATCATTCCATGTCTGGCATGCACGGTAACAGAATGAACGTTGACCAATTTTCCGGTTTATTTTTGGTGGGTATAACCTCAAACAATGCTGACGGGTTGATTTAGGGGTAAGGAGACATGCTGAATCCGAATATGAAAGTTATTTCTCGCCGGACTAGTAGTTCACCCGGAATCCGGCGAAAACCGGACACAAAATTCGTCGACCAATTTTCCGCTATAGCAGTCCCTACCCCTTTATTCTCAAACTAGTATAGCTCTGCGCTGTGGATGATGACATTCTTTTGTTTATTCTATGGACGTCGGAGAGATCTAGTGTAATCGACGGCCGAAGGGGTTGATATATAATGTTCAAACGAGGGAATATGTTGTTCAAGCGAGGATGTTGTTCAAGCGAGGATGTTGTTCAATGAGGATTCACTGGTAAAGTACAGGTCAAGTTCGTAGATAGGTCGTTTAGTCCTATCTTTAGAGGCAGAGAAGGGTTTCGAATTTACGGTAAAAGTATGTATGTTTTATAAGCTAATAAGATATCCATTGTAAAGAGGTCCGCTGAATCCATATCTGAACTTAGTTTTTTTGCTGGACAAATGGTTCATCACGAATTCGGCTGAACTGGAAATTTGGTTGAAGCTCCAAGTTGTTTCTGAAATCGATTAGAGATTCGGTATCGGGACAAGGAGATATGCTGAATCCAATTTTTAACTTTATTTTAACAGTAGAAATCTTCAAGGAATCTGACGAAGACTGAATGGCTAAGTCTAAATGGCGAAGACATGGCCCAATTGTTTGAATCAAATGTTAGATTTTTGGGATCCCATCGAAACCTTTGGTCTTGTTTCCTCAAACTGGGGAGCTGTAACTAGTTTAAATGAAGTAACCCCAGACCATGTTTCAGTGAGGTCGGGGATACTAATTCAGGGAAAAAGTTGCCACGTAGTGAGGGTATGCGACATTCGTTAATAATCACAATGCCACAGGAACTAGGCTTCGGCTGAGAAAGCTACTCACATCATACAGAATAACTTAAAGGACCCCTCGTACCTATATTGCCAAGCCTATTTCCGTAACTTCTTTCATTAATTTTTAAACCCGGAAACCCAAATTTCATATGTCACATTCTAAAAACGCTAATAACCCCTCACAAATCTTTGCGCTTGCCGCGATTCACTATTTTCCAGGTGCATTATGAGTTCCCACGTATCATGCTATTGATGCGTAAAATTGGTATCTCAAATTTGCCCAGTTCTTCCTAGAAGTCCATGGACCTAGGAAAAGGCTTAAAACAGCCAAACCTTGGAATTTTTTAAAAGTAGAGCTTAGTTTTACAGTATTTCAGATAGCTCAGAATATGGAACACAAACAGTAGGTAGTGAGAGGTGTGCTTTAACTGGCATTTTCTCTATATTTGTTAACCAAACCTGTTACTTTCAGATCCACTGGTTGATGACTGAAAACGAGCTTCAGCACTATTTTGGGGTAACTACAGCCACTGAGGTTACATCGTACCAACTGGTTCATGTTAGAAAATCGATCGCAAAGAACGCAAATCCGACATCGAAACGTTCAGGGGTGGAACATGGTAGTGTGCACTACCAGATCAAGTCAGACGAGACGTAAGTCTTTCTTTTTTGTTCCGCACTGAGACTGTTCTTATTACCCAGAACTGTGACTGTCATTATCTGTAGAAAGACTAAAATGCCATTTTTTGTAATATACAGATTGTACCCTAGCGGACGAAAACGGATGTGTCAGTACTAAGTTGCGAGCTTTTGACTCAGAAGAGTAAAAATCGTCCAATGGGTTGCGAAATCTTTATTACCCGCTTTCATTGCTTAGAGGACCTGTCTTACCTTTAATACTAACGCAATCTACTTCCATAATTACTCCAATTTCATACGGTACATTTAAACCGCTCCAACTAAACTACGCTGATTTTCTCACTTGCCGTGTTTTGCCACCTTCGTCCAATGGGTTGCGAAATCTTTATTATCCGCTTTCATTGCTTAGAGGACCTGTCTTACCTTTAATACTAACGCAATCTACTTCCATAATTACTCCAATTTCATACGGTACATTTTAACCGCTCCAGCTAAACCACGCTGATTCTCTCACTTGCCGTGTTTTGCCACCTTCAATGTGTATCACGCTGTCGATTGTTGTCTGCGAGAAGTTTTCCAACAGAAAAACCGGTTATGTAAACTATTTCCCTGTTTTCGCTCTAAGCCAACGGGTGTCGGAAAAGGCTTATAACAGCCAAAACCATGGATTATTTGTTGAAAGCACAGACTAGTTTTAAAGTATTCAAATATTTTAAAATACTGTAAGTTGACTAGTAAGTAGTGCGAGGGGTCCTTTAAGCTTACAGCCATGGATGGGAAAGACTTGACGGCCTTTGCGGCTGCCTTTGCGATTGGCGACGCGGGAGAGAGCGACGGTATACAAAAGCAAAACCCGGACAGGAAAGGTGGAGCTTTATGTGGCGAACCGACAAAGGCAATCGAAGATTTTGTTCTCATGTTGGCTAAAGGACCGTTCACGCTTATGTTGTAACACGAATAAAAGTACTTCCCCTTGTAAGCGTTATCCTCTGTAGCCGTTCAACTTGAAAATCAAGTTGTACGCCGCTCGCCAACGTTTGGAACGCGTATGCGCAGAGTTTCAAAACAGAGCCTTAAGCCTGACAATGAATCCCAAGAGTTTGCCCAAGATTTTATAACCGGTTTTATAACCCCCGGTTTTATAACAATCCAGTATAACATCTGTTGCTACGTGTCTGTTGGATTTGGACTAGTGCATATTTCTCAATATAGTTTTGAGCCTACCAGGATTGCTCTTATTAATTAGTAATATATTTTAATACGACTGACTCTCATTCAAGGAGCTCATTCAGCTCCATTTATATTACAAATATCTGTCCTTAAACATTTCTCTTTTTTTCTTCAGTAGTCACGTGACGGAAATACATTTCTGTGATTGGTCATGTATAATTTTTAACACACATAATAGAACCCGTTCCTATTAATTTTTACCACAGCAAGTCGCGGCGGGATGAAAGTTTACCACACATATTCGCGGATAGCACGTATTATTCAGAAATTCTGCTCCTTAAACGTAAGCTTGAACGGTCCTTAATGGAAGATCTTTTCTTCAGAGAATATACGCTCAACCTAAAGCCCAACAGCTACCTGCTGTCACCACATGCAAAGATTTTCAAGCGGAATGGAAACCACACCGAAGAGATTCCCAGGCCTGAGGCTGACTGCCACTTCCTCCACCATTCTGAAGGTCTCCTAGCAGCAGTCAGCCATTGCGGCGAAGAGCTGGTAAGCGCAAGACCCACCTATATATTTGTTCCAGCAGAGGACTTGGATTCAGTGCGGGAGGACAGTGTCCTTTCCGAAACAAGTTATTGGTTTCGAAAAATATTCCCCCAGCCCAAGCTGACTGCGAACCGTATTTGGTAGCTCAAAACGGGTACGTCAGCTGAATTTTGTTAGAGCTATATTTCGTCCCTTTTTGGTGGTGTTTTTTCCCACAAGTTCTTTTTTCCAACTTGAGCAGCTTTGAGCCTGAAGAGGACCCTTGCCAAGAAGGGCCGAAATGTAGCTCTAATAAAATTGACCTGACGTATCCGTTTTGCACTATCAAATAAGAGGGACGAAATAAGGGATCTGGTCCAATTGAATAGTTATTTAGTAAAAAAATTTTTTTTTTTTTTTTTTACCGAGATCAGTCAGATTTCTTTCGGGTATGGGACAAGGGTTGAAACGTTTCGCAAGAAATGGTCCCAGTATGTCTGACCCTACAGTTGTGTGTTTGTGCTAGTTTGTGGAGAACATGAATGAATCTTTTTATTTACCCACTTCTATAAAATAGAAATAGTGGAGTACAGAAAGAAAAAAAAGAACACAACTTGAGTTAGAGTACAAATTTACTCTTCGAATAAAATTACACATTAAAAAAACGAACAAGACTGATAAAACGGACAATTGGACATCCAACCAACCCTAATTTGTTGGACGTTGGAGAGACAAGATGGGGAAGGAGGGAGGGGTACTACTTACTATCAGAAGAAGTGCGTTATTGCAATGGCTTGGGCTACGATGGTTTGGAAGATTCGAACGGGGTCGACAAAGCAGAGAAGAATAATATCAGAAGAACACAACTTTGAACTATTATTAACGAAATACGAATTTAACTTCCTAGAGATAGGAACAGCAACTGCTCTTGCTCTGTCATTTTTTTCCCCCTTATTACAGAGAGGATACATTTTGGATGCAGGAAAACCCTTCGAGATCCAATCCCTGAATCCCCGTCTAATGCACGCTCTTAGCAAGCATGACAGATTCACACCCTTCTTTGAAGAGTCATCTGAGTTCCATTCCGTTGGCCTTCACATCATGAAAGCGATTCATAACATTCCGGACTTTACATTCGATTCTGGTAAGTCCGATTTTTTTTTTTATATTGCGTAGGTGAGGGGGGCTTGGTTTTTGCCTTGATGGTGAGCAATTCGATAGAAGTGTCCATACGTTTTATGCAAGTCCGATAAAAGCTGGCGGGAGACAACTGAAAAGGATCTAAAAAAAATATCTTCATTCAGTCGAAAATTCTTAGGATCTCGATTACGTTTCAATCTCGAAAGCTAGCAGTTCTTCAGAACAAGGTAACTAGGCAGTATGTCCTTTAAAGTTTAATTAAAAAGCCAAATTATTTTTGTGTCATTCAGTATAACAGACTGAATTATTTGGATCCTGTAAAGAGATTTTTTTATTGTCCACTATCTACCCTAGTTATGACGTTCAGAATATCTGCAACCGTCCCCATAACGTAAATTCTACTATGACGCGGGATTTAATCTCAACACAAACGCGGCTTTTGAGTGGGCAGGGGCGAGGTTGGTGTAGATTGCTTAGTGCCTGAACAGAAAAAAAATCGTTAATCTTTTTCGTAAGGTATACAGCAAAAATCCAAGCGTATAGAGGCACCACAATTAACACGGAAATTCCACTATTTGAAAATCGATTATTCGTGAATAGCGGAACAAACGAAGCAACACATTTTCAGCGGGTCTTCAGGCCAATTCTAGTGAACAAGTGATAGGTAAATAGATTGTCTATCTAGCCCTTTTCGGTTCAACTTTAAGGCTCTCTGAAAGAAGGTGAAGCATCAGAAATTCTTTTTGGTCTGTTTAACATTCCAAAAACCAACAGAATTAAAATAAATTTTCTTCTTTTCATGGACTGGAGAATAATAGACGGTGTTGGCAATAAATTCAATGTTTGAACAGCGTGTGTACCATATTTCTTTTAGAAGACTTAGTGACAAGTTGGAAGCGATTTACCGCCTTCAGCTTTGCTATCTATAATATTGGATGGTTAGAGATTTTTAGCAATCTTAACTGCGAGTCCCGGCAAAAATTATGCCAGCACTCACATATATCTCACAGGATAGCAACCGAAAGTTCTAAATCGGATATACCTGGGACCAGGAGTTACCTAAGTAATAACGATTCACTATTATAAAATCATACATTTCCTTTAAAATAAAAATTTCGTTGAAATTGATATGGTCAGAGTTTTGGCCACTTCAAAAGTTGTTCATGCAAGCCCGGTGAAGTGAAGCAGTTAGATTAGGACTGCAACTTGGTAGGTATATCGTTTTGCGTATCAGCGATCATTAGCTGAGAGGCCGATCACTTCAAAGGGGTTCATGGAAGCTCAGTCGAAAGGCTAGCTGAGCACCATATTACCTTTAATTACCTTAAAGATTGAGTGAAATAAGGACTTTTGATCCTGTTGAATCATTTCTTGAGACTGTTGCATTTGTGGTTGGTTAGATTCTGGTGGAACATTCTGGTGTATCCTAGTCAAGTCTCCACGGTTTGTCAAAGCGAGGCTTCACCTTCCAGATTTTTCTTCCGGATTCCAGACAGCCGTTTTCGTCGAGACGGATCTGGAAGGTGAAGCCAGGCCAAACACGTCTGGAAGTCCGGGGTGTTGGACACCCCAGATTCCGGATGTCTGGAAGGTACCATAGAGGCAATCCGTTCGAGAGACAGAACAAATATGCAAATGTAGGAAGGAAAGGGAAAGTGATTGACACTTGTGACTGGAATGCAAGAGTTATTTGAAATGCGAATGGGACATCTAGGAAATGTTGAAGAATGGCAAAATTGCATATCATCATTATCATGAAAATCTGGAAGGGTTGGCTTGACTATGCGGAAGCCCCGGACGTCTGTCAATCTGGAAGGTGAAGCCTGGCTTTCACTCTACTCAGCATCCAGACGGCGTTTTAATGCATCTGTCGATTCAGCAGCAACAGGGGGGGGGGGGGGGGCTTCTTGGTATTTAGGTTTTGCGTCTCAGTGATTGGTAGTTTGAGAAGCAAAAGCCGACACAATATCTAACCTCGTCTATTTTTTCAGATGCCCCTGTGGTCCCCGAAGCAGAAAGAGCAGTATCCAATAAAGAAGCCGCCCAAGAGGTACATAGGCTATTTTTCGTCTTATCGAACTTTCTAAAGGTGTATAGTCCTGCGCCGGCTTTCTCTGGAAGTTTCGTAGAAAACTTTAAAGTAAAAGTGGATTTGAAACATGTACCATCAGTTCACAAAACCAATGCTTAAAGGACCCTTCTCAACTAGATTGCTGCTCCACTGTACATCGCCACTCGTTCGTTCCGTTCTCGTTCCCGATGTTCTGAATTTTATGTAATTTTTGTACAGCCAAACGGCACTACGCTGAATTTTGCGCTTTCCTTGTTTGACTCATTTCGAGGCAAGTCAGACTCCCGCTTATATCGTCCAAGACGGTCATTGGCCAGAAATACTAGTTATTCAAGTTTTTTCGTGTTCTTCAGTAAAACCGAGGGGGCCGAGAAAGGTTGAAAACAGCCGGGATGGGTGTATAATCTTCGAGAAACCCATCAGAGTTTAATAGAGTCACGTATGTTAGAATGTTGGAATAGAAACTATATTTACTGAGGCTTGTGCGGTAACCACCGTTCGAGGGTCCTCGGAACAATTTGTTCCAAAGACTCTCCTTTTCTTTCTACCTGAAATTATCAACTTGGCCTTTCAGTAGAGCTTTCTCATTGAGCAGGCAGTTTTCGGCTAGGCAAAATAAAATTCCGACCAGACAAAAATTTGGCCAAAAATTCTTTTGCATGTTCATTTTTAATTTTTCGAAAGTGGCCAGGATTTCTAGCTTCGTCTTATCCTCTTTTTCTGGTAGAAAACAATGCAATTTCTAGCTGTTTTGCCCTGAATGTATATTACGGATATATTGTATTACGACAAATTCCTTCCAAAAGTCGGATTTTTTTTTTTTTTTTTCTGGTAAATTTTGCGTCAGAGGAAGAAATTATTATTGGCTAGAATGTAGTCTACCGGCCAACGGGGCGACACCAATTTGGTGTGGTACAGTGCGGGTTCAGTCACGATTAGCGTAACAGGTCTGACGTCAGTAGTAATATGTCCTCCCACAGAAACTTGCCTTTACGGAAATTTTAACTGTTTTGAAAGTAAATGCGTGTAAATGAAACTGGAAGTTCATAGGTAAAACCTGCGAGGCCAATGACCAGTAAACTAGAAGGAAAACACGGTTCAGAGCGCGGTTCAGATGATGCTCCTTATTATTACGACTACACTGTAAAAAAAAAAAAAATCTCGCAGTGTTTGCTACTGGGATTAATATTTTCTCTACTGAGATAAGATTATTTCTAATTCGGGTTAATGTTAACCCAGAATAGATAAGACTAAGTAGCAAATACTGCAGTTAACCTTAATCCTTACTCTGAGAAACTTTGTACAGTGTATGCATGCGTTAAGGAATAATAATTCTTTGAATCATTTTCAGGTGGAAAAGCGCGGACATCCTTTCATGTGGTTCCATAAGCGGCGCGTTGGAGGAGCTGGGCCCGCTGCCCTTACTCTAGAACTTGGAGTTTTTGTCGACGCAGCAGCTTACAAAACCTTTTCAACATTATTCAAGAATGACTTAACGAAGCTCCGAGACTTGATACTTGCCTACGTAAACGGGGTAAGAATAATATAGTAGCCATACACGAAATGCTGAACCTTGGCAGAACAGTTTGTCTATAGTTCAGGAAGGATTACGGGGTATGAACATGGAGAGTATACGGTTTTGTGGAACTGAGCCTGAAGTTTGTTGGTAGGGGTGCTGCTATTTTCTTCACGTTAGTTTTCGGTTTTGAGATAGAAACTGTTACATCTACCCGTTCCCTGCCGTTGCCTTATTTTCTTTTTGTTGGTTTTCGTCTCAGCCTCTTATTTTTTTCGAAATTATAAGCCCATCATCATATAACACACTGCTCCGAAATTAATCCCATTCTCTCGAGTCTAGGTCGTAATGTTTTTAAAATCTTGCCCGCATTTTTCAGATGCAGGCTCTCTACTACCAGCCCAGCCTTGGGAAATCGGTAAACCTGGCAATTACCCGCATGGAGCTTTTTGCGTCACAGCCAGCCGACTTAAATGCAGCTGGAGGTGAAAGAGGTGCTCTGCTTGACAACTTCTGTGCCTGGAACATGGCCAAGAACAATCATGATGATAATAGCCCTGATCACTGGGATATGGGCTTGTATGTGTCAGCGTAAGTACAGTTTATACTGCAATCTTCTTGGTGCTTTTCAGTTCACCGTATTCCAGTTTAGTGCTTTGCAAGCGGAGTTGTTTCTATTAAGCCGCGTTCACATTGACGCGTAGAGCCTTTCACACTAAGCTACGCAACCTCTGCGTTACGGTTGCGGCAACGCGACGCAACGCAACGCAGAGCTTACGCAGACAAATAAAACGCAACGCAAGAATAGAACCAAGCTCTATTCTTGCGTTGCGTCAACGCGTTATGCATCAGAGTTTTCTGTGAAAAATGGAAGCTGTTGAAGAGAAGCTGGAGAATGACCTACTAATGATGAAGAAAAACCTACTAATGATGTTTAGAATTTACTAATTGATGAAAGAAGAAAAAATTTGGGAGAAGAAACCGAAAAAGGAAAACGTAAACACGCATCCAGCGTGACATGTTCTCGCGCAGGTGTGAAAGATACGCCACGCAACCTGTACGCAACGCAAGATAAACGCATACGAGACGCGTCAGTGTGAAAGCAGCTTTAATCCCGTATGCAACACCATCAACACTGTGTCACAGAGATAGTAAAATAGATCCACAGGTTGATGAGTAGAAAATCTGCAATCTTCTTCCCAGGTAAGAGAGGTGTCCCAGTTTGCCCACTACATTATGAGTCCGACTTTTTACTATCTCTACTCAAGTGTTGAATATGAGACAATGGGGATTAACAGAAACTAGTCCACTTGGAGCGCTGGACTGGAACACGGCGAATTCCCCTTTCCAAAGCTCCGGATGGTCAGGTCATGGTAAATGACTGCTGTTATGTATCAATGCAAGTAAACGTAAGCGACTTGTCAACGGAAAACGTAAATAGCATCGAAGGCAAGCAGCAAGTAATTTTGGTAGCGTTCCAGCGACTTATTATTAGTTACGACTTACGATCGTTACTATTCTTGTTATTATTGCCGTTCCAGAGCCCGCCGTAATAAGTAAATTGGCTCCTCCCACTTATTATTTTCGTTCCACGACTGTTACGATCGTTACAATTTACTTATGATGGTCGCGAGTATCATAAGCGATAATAACTGCGGGAACTCCCGTAAGAGTGATGACGTGTGTTCGCGTTCTTATTTTATTTTCGTTCTGGAGAGCGTGATAACTACCACAATACGGTGCTCGCCCCTCCTCTTATCATCTTAACTTGTAATAACTTCACTGGAACCCTACCTTTATTTATTTGTTTGATTTCTTTCCGCCAAAATGGGCGAGTAAATTCACAGGAATATGCACACAGTTACAACGATAAGTACCCCAGGAATATTCATATATTGCGACAGTAAACCTCATATAAATACTATAATCATAAATATTTAAAAACGATGACAGCCTATTCAGTATAAGGTCGTCATATTGTAATCGTTAATCTGCCGTGTTGGATTCGTAGCGATTAAACCGACAGAGAAATTTTCCAAAATGAAATCTAGAAGTTGTTTCCTTACAGGCTTGACTTCTACGCAATGGAAGGCGGTAAACCAAATTACATTACAATGGGTAAGTTCTTTTCTCTCCTACCTACTTGTAAGTAACGCGAATCCGTCCAAATATACGGTAGTTCATATGTTACAGCTTATTTACTTGGTATGTCATGTTGGGGCAGGCATATGGGTACCCTCGAGCTTGGCGTTTAGAAGAGTAGGCGTTTTCCTGTTTAATTGGTCCTTGGCATCCCAGCTTTACAGGCATGGTGTTGATGATGAAATTTTATTTACGCACTTAAGAAGAGGAAAATAGCGTAGTAAAGACAAAGAAAAGGAAAAATAGACTGAGCTTTCAATAATGTAGTAGATGCAGAAGATAAACAAAATAAACATAAAAAAAAAGAAATATTTGGATTTCATTTGTGTGCTTTACCATGTCGATACAGTTACCACAAAGAGAAATGTCCTACTCCTTGCACATGTACATGTTGACGTCATACAACTCTCTCAGATGCCCGATCGGGATTCGAACCGCGCGCACTAAGCCAAGCCCAGACACACCTACACAGAATACAGAATACATCGGTTGAACCCTTGACTTAAAAAAAAAAAAAAAAATTAAACCATCCGTGTTCTTATACTTTCAGGTTTAGCCGGTGTTGGTGGAGTTTGTTCCAAGCAGTATTCATGTGTTATCGGCGAGCTAGGAACAGTCGCATCTTCAGGCAGACCTTACCCATCAACGGGATTCACTGCAATCTATGTTATGGCTCATGAAATAGGCCATAAGTAAGTACCACTCAGTAGTCTCGATATTGGTTGCGTGTGAAATAATTATTCCTTCCAAAACTAGAATGGCAAATAATACAACAAGAGCAGCCGATTCAGGTTCCCGAACGGACTGTTAAAGTTTAACTGAATAGCTAACTTATTTTTTGTGTCATTTAATTGATTACACTGAATTATTTGGATTCTGCAAAGGAATTTTTTTATTTTCCACCATCTGCTCTAGTTATGACGTTCAGAATATCTGCGGCCGTCCCCACAGCGTAAATTCTATTATGACGCGGGAAATTTTAACTCAACACAAACGCGGCTTTTCAGTCAGCAGTGGTGAAATTGGTGAAGATTGCTTAGTGCCTGAAAAAAAAAAATAATAAATTGTTCTCGTAAGGCATAGGCCTACGACAAAAATACAAGCGCACAATCACACGGAAATTCCACTATTTGAAAATCGATTATTCGTGAATAGCGGAACAACGAAGTAACTTATTTTCAGCGGGTCGTCAAGGCAATTCAAGTGAATAAGTGATGCAACTAGATTGTCCTATCCCAGCCCTTTTTTTTTTTTTTTTTTTTTTTTAATCCCGCGTAGCTTCTTTTTCATTTGTTCTTGCTTTGGATTGAACCAAAACAAATGGCTACGTCTCCACCTCCAACTCAGTGACGTTACTACAAAATTTACGTAAAAATATACCCTACTTTAACGTCACCTACACTTTCGTCTTAAACCTATTATCTTTGTAATTTATCAACTCTAAATTTAACTTCTCCTTTCAAAATTTTAATTTTTATATTAAATATTCTCGTCAAAACTCACTCTCTCATTCAAAAACCCTTTCTCCATAAAGTCTAAACCTACAACCTAAATCTACCCTTTTTTCATTTTTCTAACAATATTAAATTTTGGTTAAACTTTAAACTGCATACCCACGACGTTGTCTGCAGGGGTTTGACTCAAACGAAAAGTTGATTTCGTGCAACACCGTCAGGAATTTTCAGCAATTATTGTAGAGTAGATAGAATAGAATAGAATTTTATTTTTCAAAAGAAGCTGTCACAGCTTTACCGCCGAATTTGACATTTTCGTCATAAAATATGATGTGTAACATAACACTTTGTCATGAAGGAAAAAAAGAAAACACTAAAAATTACTAAGTTATCGGTTATTGTACAATTCAACAAGAGCTGGAACAGAAATTCTCTTGACTTTCTGACTGAATGGAAACCATGCTTTAAAGTCCTCGTCCAAACCTGGAATTTTGAATGAACGGATTAATGTTTTGTTATCCGCTCAAAAGACACAGGTATCTAAGCCGGAGTAGGCAGGCTAAAGCAAATCTTAACACACTCCTAATCCAATGATCCTAGTTCACACTTCAGCTTTTGCTTCGTTAAAACTTTCTCTGTTCCCTCGCACCGTCAAAAGGGACACAAAAACTTGGTGGCGAATAGCAAAAGGGACTCCACAGTTAATAATAATAATTAGTAATGATATAATGCAAAAAATAGACCATTGGCGATTGGCCTCTATACAGAGCTCGTCTTAAACACTTTATAGCAAAAGTGAAAGGGCGTTCAAGGGCAACAGTCCACCGATTTCTTTTGGGAAGACCACCCATCAATGGCCAGCTATTCAGCTTGAAGATTTGCTGCAAGATTCAGTCTCCAGATTCGCTGCGATTGGAACTGTCCAAAAACGGCAAACATGGATTAATATGCCATCTTGTGGGAAAGTGTATGCTGAATTTGAACTTGCGACCAGAATTGGCACATCGACGCCAGATGCATTCGAATTGCCTTCTTCTGGCCTTTACTACTCTGTGAAACTGTTTTTGGAAATAAGACAGTTACAGTCGGAGCGCGTAGTGAGATAGGATAGTTTCATTCCAATGAAGCCTTCTCGGATAATTCTCCCTGCCCGGCGTCTTTCCCTTCTAAGTGTTCTACAATTCTACTCACAAACGCATTTCCGCCACTAGGATGTCTTCAAAACTATTGGAGAATTCTTTAAGTTATATTTTTTTTCAGCCTTGGAATGTTCCACGACAGCAGCTCCAACACTTGCCCTATGGATGGGTTTATCATGTCGCCGTCCAGAGGCGTTAGAGGTGAAGCGACCTGGTCAACTTGCAGCGCTGACTACTTGAACAAGTTCACGTAAGTTGCTCATTGCGGTCCGTTTGTTTTACAGAAGGCTAATGGCCGATTTTGGGCAAATTGTTATTATTATACTTATTAAATACATTTTGTCTTAGCTTTTACGAATCAAAGTCTGCAGATATTCGAGAGATCCGCTATAAAGTAACGACAATGAAGATAAATAATTTCCCAAAAGGTAAATAGAATGTGAGTAATTCCAGATGTCATGTGAAGTTTTCGTTGATCCAATTACGTTGCACCAATTATGTTGGAAGACCCACTCTGGCATGCCAATTTCTCCAGTAACGTTAATTAAGGTTTATTGTAACAACAACGACTATTTACAGATGTACAAGTCAGGTAGAAGATTCGTTGTTCATCTAGTATTGTTGGCCATTACTAATAATTTATTTTTAACCCACAAATCGTACAAGACGAAAACAGTGGAGTACAATAGAATATATGAAGATACAATTGGGCAAAACACAACACATACAAAATCTACTTAAAGAGTCAAACAGACGAATAAGCCCATGAGAGGGCGGTAAACGCGCGTACGCCGTTTCGGACAGTTTTCTGTGGAGAATAGATAATTTCTCCGTGATATCCCATAGCGAGTAATTACTAATAATTTTAGAATTTCTTTGCCAAGGAGGGAGAAATAGAAGAAATTTACCAAAACAAAAATAAGAGGATCGCATAGCTTTAATATCCTTTTCTTTAAAACAGGATAAACACCAGATAGAAAAATAATAGAATGGTGACAGAAGGAAGAGTGTAGTTTACCAAGAGCTTTCCGATTGTATTTCCCCCTGTTCAATAATTTTCGAATAACCCAGTTGAATTTTTAGTCTACAATCGGAAACCGTCCTGGATCGGAAAGAACGAATATTTTTAATAGTGGTAATACCCAACCACCGAACAGAATCAACACTTGGAATAGAAAACTTCAAGCAAGAACACATTCTTGCTTGAATAGAAAATATTCGGCTAATTAACTCTAAAGATTTGTCAGGCGTATCAGATCATTTTAGAATTTCTTTGCCAAATCATTCATACTCCGCTGTTACGCAAAAAGCGGGTCATAAATAAATAAATAAATAAATAAAAAAAAATTTGGGTTCCTTTTTGTGGGCTACAGTGAAAAGCCACACTGTCTGCCTCGTACTCAAAGAAACCAGACCACCAGTAATATGCCTATTTCTAGTGGGACCTGCTTAAACGACTCGCCATTTCCCGCTGTTCCAGCGAATGACCACTCAGCTCGATATCGGGAGCTTCCTGGTAAGGATCCGTTCTGGAGTCTCAACATGCAATGCCAGGTCTTCCTTCAGGACTCTTCGGCCTTCTTTGCAGATACTAATCGTGAAGTAAGTATATAGTTTTACGACGTAGTCGGGTCGCACAGACTCTAAAATATTTTAAAATAGTTACCTTAAAATTACCTTGAATCACAGCTTGGAGTGACCTAAGGACTTTTGATCCAGCTGAACCACTCCTTGTGATGACTGTTGCATCTGTGGTTGGTTACAGTCTAGTGGAAGATTCCGGTGCATCCCAGTCAAATCTCCGCGGTTGTCTCTCCACTCAGCATCCAGACGGCGTTTCAGCAGCAACAGTGTCCTCCTTGAGGATGTTCCAGAGGTTCACGATCCGGTTCGAGAAGAAGTTGCATCTTGCTCGAATCCTTGCGTGAAGTTTGCGGATACGTTTTGGGTGTCCTCGTGTTATGTGGGAGGGGCCAGTCTCCAGGAGCTCATTTTCTTGATTGGTTGAGAGGAGTTTGTGTGCCTGGATAATGTCCCCTCGTTTCCGCCTGTAGGCTAAGGAGGGGAGGTTGAGTTCCTCAACTGCTCACTGTAGGGCTTGTTTTCCAGTTGTTCGTATTTCTTTGAAGTTGAGATTTATAGCTAATGCCCATGGTTTCTAACCCCCCCCCCCCCCCGGATGGACTCTAGGAAATTCTCCAATAGGAAGACAAATTTCCCAAAGAGAATTCTAAGGGACTTAATATTCTAAGGACTAATCCTCCAGGAAAGAAGCAGCTCTAGTAGGAAAATTTCCCCTTCAGGAATAAACCAGCTTTATGGGCATAGATTGAACGGCATGGGCAAAACCCAGGCAAACAGACGGGTATTCTTAGTTGAGGGCCGTGTAGTTGTCCTAAAGCATGCAGTTCCTCGAACCATTTAAGTCTCCCCCCTCCTCAAGCTTTCGCAGTGATTTTTGGCGATCTGCTTTGAACACATACAAAATAATACCAATATAAAAGCTTGTATTTCGTGCACTAAATTAACGTCACCTTTAGCGCCATCGTGTATGTGTCTTTCATTTTGCAAATTTGTAAACCCCGTTGCCAGATTGTAGTGCCGATGCTTCCAACAGATCGTCACAGGTTGTGAGTACATTATGTGAACTCGTTTTTGTTTTTAGACGATTTGCTTCAGCATTAAGTGTCGAAGCCCTAATCGCGACGGTTACTACCTGGCCGGACCTGCTCTGGAAGGCACACCGTGCACAACCGGCGTTTGTCAGAAAGGAGAGTGTGTTAGTATGGCGAGATCAAACAGTCTGGCCATCGAAGGTGGATGGTCCGACTGGACAAGTGGAAGTTGCAAGTCTTCCTGCATTGAAAATTCGAAGGGAACCATTCTGAGCACCAGGGCCTGCGACAACCCTGTCCCAGAAAACACAGTGATAGGCTGTGATGGCCCGGCGACGAAAGTAGAGATGTGTGACGACTCTGGGGTGAGTGACCAAGTCCCTTCTTGTTCAACTATACTTACTTTTTGCCCTGATCCTTTAACAATGGGCCAGCTTTCAGTCTTTCCGCTGAAGAAAAAGTACGCCAGCTGCATTGGCTGTTCAGTCTGTTTTTTCGAAGGAGTCCGGTGCGAAATTCTAGGCGAATGTTTTTCAAACGCTGTTCGGGACCAGTCCGGGGTCCAATTGTCTTGGTGTGGCTTCGGATTCCCGGAACTGGCTGTGCAATTCGGAGTGTCGAAACTGAAACCCAGTGTGCTGGACTTCCCAGCCAAACAGTTCCAACGCTTGTCTGACCGGTCTGGCATCCAATTGCCCTATACGGCTACGGATTTCGGGTACGGTAATAAAACCCGGACACTCCGGAAACAACGATTCACGATCTTTTTGTATAACCCCATCTAGCAAAATTAAATGATATTGTCAATGGTTAGGGTAGTGTAGCTAGTGAGCATTCTTGTTCCGGTAAAGTATGACCGGCCGTCCTTGGCTTCAATTTCAATTTAATTCAGTTTATTTTCAAACTATTCACGGACTAGCCGAATTTTCTTTTTTTTCAACAAGACGAACGAATTTCGAACGACAGTTAACCAGCGACACTGAGACCTGTGTCACACCCGATAGTTCAATTTACATGAAATTCTAATTATTTTGCAAAAGCGGATAAAAGTACAAGGCTTTCTCTCGTCAAAGATCCCCCCCCCCCCATTTGCAATAATCGACTCTTTTGGGGTCTTTCGGCTTCCGAGGATTGAAAACCCTCATAGCCGGACCTGAACACCGATTATGGATTTTCATATTTCATCTTTCGCATTATAATCACTATCCTCCGAAGTATACTCGAAGAGGATAAAACAGTAATAAATAACATAGACGAACAAGAAAACATTAGAAGATAAAAACAAAACATTCGGTAAAATAATTTTGTTTGGAGAGGGAAAATTCCCCCGATTTGAAGCGAGCAGAAGATGCAGCAAGAATACGCGGGTGGAACACACGTGAACATTTTTTGGAGTTAGAACATAATTATAAATGTGAAAAAATGTCCTTAGGATATTGAGAGAGAAATGGTTTTGATTGATTGATTTAATTGATTTATTGTATAATTCAGGTACAAAATTTCGTGGAATGTCCAACCAAATTGTTTGACCTTTGTCAAGAAATATATACAACAACTGTTGAAATCGAAAATAAAAGGTAAACCATTGAAGTTCAAACCACATGAAGTCAATGGTATCCTGTCCAACATATCCCTTGACTTTTACATGTACATATTTGCTAAATCTTTTGTGTTTTATTTTCAGCACTGTACCGTCCGAATGCCAGCCAGCCAGTTCGCTACTGAGAAATGTAAAGAGTTCGCTCAGGACTCGAGTCTTATAAACCGGGATGGACCTGGATCCCAGCAGCCTCATTTCCCAGGTAACCAACAACTTGTAATCAGATTAAGGGGAATGCGAGTGTAGGCTTTCAACAGAAAAAGCTTCTCCGCGTGGATTCGAAAGGTGGACCTGGATATTGAGCAAAACATGGTCCTGGGTCACTGTCATATGTTAATATTATAAATATGATTCAACATAGAGGACGGGCGTAGCGAGTCCCTGTCCCTCATCTCCGTATCGTTTACCGAAAGTGGATTACAATTGTTCGGGATGCGAGCTCTGGTTTTCGAGAGAACCTTTCTCCGCTCTATGCATGACCGTAATTTTTACGTGGGGGGGGGAGCGTGGGAAGTTCTCGATTTTCCTGATAAAACAAAAATGATTTGAGTCATTTTATAAAAGGCGGTATAAGGGTATAATGAACCAGGAAGTTATATTAGTAAAAGGACCCCTCAGACTACTTACTTTTTAAGTTTCATCATTTTAGAGTAGTTAAAAACTAGGCTCTTCATTCACCAAATACCAAGGGCTTTGGCTGTTTTAAGTCTTTTGTCCAGGCCCATTGACTTCTTACAAAACAGGTAAAGATTTATATAACCGGTTTTACTTAACTCTTGCCAACAACCGTCGACAGCATGATCCGCATCAACGGTAGTGAAACAAGGCAAGTTTCGTTTGAGATGGGAGGAGAGGGGGAGAGGTACCGCATGGGATTCTTGTCTCCGGGTTTAAGAATGTATGGAGCGATTACTGAAATATGTTGCTTCGGTATTTTAGGTGAGACAGGCCCTTTAAAGACCGCTTCAAAGTAACTAACTCCTCCATCCCAAAGAGGGACCTGGACTCCTCCCCAGGGATGAGCCAACTCTTTGGATCCCTCTTTGACATCCTTCACAAATATTGATATCCTTATATCAATGCCAATAGTGCACGATAGCATGGTGTTCCATTTATATGCTGGAATAATGATTAATATTTACAGGCAACCTTTTCTTTCGATTAGGCTGGCTGATTATTTTTCCACCGGATCCCAGGCGAGTAGTTCGACCTAGGATGAAACGCAAAGAGGACTAGGAAGAATCCAATTTTCCCCCATGCAAGCTTTCCAGTCAAGCCAGTTTTGATCAGAATGCGGCCGCACTGCCTGTCGTTATTGAGGTCCTCTGCCCCTCCCTCAATAAGACTCAGACCTTCTAGATTCGCCCCCCCCCCCCTTGCTGTTTTTGTTACTGTATGTTTCGGTTCTGACAGAAGCTCCTTGTGCGGGAAACAGAAGAATAGCCACATAACTTCACTCTTTTTGTTCCTTTACCCCATCCTGTCCTAAAATCAATTCCAATACTTTAAAAATATTTTACCGGGTCTCGCCATTCATTCGTTCTAGGAGAATATATGTTATAAAATCGTCGTATTTTTTCCCAGTGTCCAGTATTTCATCGTCTCCTGCAGTTGGCAATGTTGTTGCTTTTAATTACCCATCCGAAATGAAAACAAAGAAAATTCCTGAATCCCACCTTCTACTTGACTCGTAGTGTCTCCCACAGATCTACTTCTTCCATCGACTCCAATGGGCGATATGTTTGCTCTAAAATTATCCATCCGGAATGGAAAACAAAGGCAAGTCCTGAATCAATTGAGGCAAGGCACTGTCTGCCCATCAATTTCTAACATTCCAAGCTCATCGATGAGATCTCCACTTTCATGAGAGTATCCCAATCTGTTGAAGATTATCATTAGCGCTGACACGCGGAATCTGCGGTTTTAGGTTTCCCTCATTTTGGTTTGAAACCCAGAATTCATTTTTTTAGATCGCCCATGGCAGGCCTGTTCTATTTTCTGCACTCGCCAAGACAATGGATTGTGGTATACCCCTCGACTAGAACTAAATGATAAGGGTGTATCAGCGTCGTTTCCGGATGGCACGTGGTGTCACAACGACGGAGAGGAAGATTACTTATGCGTTCAGCGTCTCTGTGTTTCCAAGGTAAGCGCTATAAATCACAGACTTACGGCGTATTCTCGCCGTTCTCCGAGGACTCCACTTGAGGAGTCCCCGCGTTTTTGTTTGTCCCGGGGACTCACTCACCGTATTCTCGGTAGTCCCCAGGGATGGGAATGCTCCGATTATCATCACCATCATAAAAAAGGACTCCCTTTCAGATTCAGAGGGGAATCAATTTTTGCTGGTGTTGGTGAACTGTAAAATTAATTAAAACGATCAGAATAAACAAAAGCAAAAATAAAGTGGGTCCAGACTAATTTCATCAGCTGCATATTCTTTTTTTTTTAACAAAATCCAATTTGGAAGCATCCCCATGTTCGCGCTGTTTTCCGTACGCGGAGTCGCGTGTGATTCCCTCTATTCTCGCTGTTCTCCTTAATTCCTCGAGGAGTCCTCGGGGAACGGCGAGAATACGCCTTGATCACCCACCTCCGAGTGGGTCAGGTCAGCAGCGTATCGTGTGTTACGGAGGTATACGGAAGCAGCAGTCTGTAAACCGAAGACAAATTTAAGTATACCTAAGCCTGGTCTCTTGTTTTGGCGTTTCCTCCAGAGATGCGCTTGTGGTCGCCCACCCCAACTCAGTCCGGTAAGATTTCGCATCCAAAAATATACTTGTGAAATTTACGCATCGCTCGGAAAATGTGCAAGCGATGCGTCAAAGTTTTTGAGCGAAGGAGGAAATTTGCTTCCGACTGTGGTAATCGGTCTGTGTGTTCACGCACCTTAAGTGTCAGCGGTCCACCTAAGAATGATTCTGGCGGTCTGGAGAGTATTTTATTCAAACAATGTTTACAACGGATACGTCAGCTATGTCCCAGACAGGTTTGTTTCCTTCCCTGAAGTTGAACCAGAGGATTGACAGCCTGACGAGGACCCTTGCCAAGAAGGGTCGAATATCGCTGATGAAGAATCATAGCTGAAGTATCCGTTGTCAACATTTTTTGAATAAATGTTTCAAAGTCAGCTTGGGCTCAAAGAATATTGGTCTGGAAAGCTCCGCGAGCTAATGCGCCAGCTGTTTTCGCGACTTCGGATAAAACTCGCTTGGCTTTCAGAGCTGATCTCGCGTTCCGTTATTTTCCGCCAGTGACTTCGAAAGCCAATCCACATCGCGAGTGGATTGATTTCGGCAAGTCAGCGAGAAGTTGTAGAGGTGCAACTGAGGCGGAACGACTTTCCGTTTGCTCTTCCGCTCGCCGGATTCGCGTTTTGCTTTTTCGGAAAGCGAATCTAAGAGATCGTAAGAATCGCCCTCTAATGATCGTCCATCACGAACGGGATTCATCAGTATCGTATTTGACGGAACAAGGATGGCAGTAGTCACTGCCCGTCGGAACTTTCCCCACTAGAATGATTTCCTGTCGCACGAATTGAAAAGATAAGCACAGGGTTAAAAAGACTTTCTTCTTATTTTGTTGATCGAGCATTTTTGGGCCACCTGGTCAGGTCAGTATATAAAAAAGACGCATCTCTCAGTTTGTTACCTAATTACATAATTGATTCCTAACTCAAGGAAAGAAATAGTTGGCGTACTGCAAGAGTTTCATAAGAAACAACACAGATATGCGCAGTTTCAACAGACAGCACTTGAAATGTTGTCTGCTGTGATTTTGAAAACGTCGTACATTAAATGTTATGCACAACAGGCAGTGCCAGGAAGAGTCGAAAAAGCATCTGCTGACTTTTCCGATATCAGGACCAAATTATCGGCTCTTCCTATCAATTCTTGTTGTGCATAACAGTTAATACATAACGTTTTCAGGACACAACAGACGACATCCTAAGTGTTGTCTGTTGAAACTGCGCATCCCTGTGTTACTGTTATGAAACTTCAAACAGTGCGATTAGCTTTGCTCGTGGAGCCCTAATCTGCACCCGACCCAAAAGTAACAAGTCGATGGTTGATTTTCTGCTTAAGACTCGCTAAGTTATACCGAGCGTAGAAAACTTGGGAAAAATTTACCTTTCATTAATGCATACCTTTTATTTTCAGTCTGCTTCACTCACCCGCCGTGCCGAGTCTCTTCACGACCATTTCGACACATTGAACAACGCCCTTGACGAAAGCGGAACTCACCTCCTCCACCCATCCCACAAGTCCCAGGACTTTTTCTCCGTAGACGAAAATGGAAGTCCTATTTCTGATGAGGCTCATCAAATGGTTCATGGCCCAGAACATTTCAAAGGCGATGACTACATAGTCCTGAATGATATATAATATGTGAGCACAGTAGCCTAAGATATTTATCAGTATTTATTTGATCGGGAGGAAATTAAATATCTTAGAATGAAACTGTGGCTTCATGAATACTTCTAGAACCTGGGTGGTGTATGGCCTTCCCTGCCCTCATTGTACCTACCTGCACCCCCCACAACAGTATTTGTGCGCCGCACAGAGGCAAGAATGTAGCCGTTCTGGACTGCGGTTCAACACCCCTTCTCCGCTATTGGACAAAATCTTAACACCTAAGGCGTATTCTCGCCGTTCCCCGAGGAGTCCTCGGGGAATCGAAGGGAACGGCGAGAACAGAGGGAGTCACTCCGCATACAGAAACAGCGAGAGCACGGGGAATGCTTCCAAAACGGATTTTGTTCGAAAATAAAACCTGCAGTTGACGAAATTAGTCTGGATCCACTTTATTTTTGGTTTGTTTATTCTGATTGTTTTCAGTTATTTTACATTGCACCAACACCATCAAAAATTGATTCCCCTCCGAATCTGAAAGGGAGTCCTTTTTGATGATGGTGATGATAATCGGAGTATTCCCCGTCCGTGGGGACTCGCGAGAATACGGGGAGTCAGTCCCCGGGACAAACAAAAACGCGGGGACTCCTCAAGTGGAGTCCTCGAGGAACGGCGAGAATACACCTCTAGGCGGAATTTCGACTTCGAAAATCTCGCGTCAGCTACCGATTACGAATTAAGCAAAAAAAAACACTGTAGCTTGCTGAGCTGTAAGCTAAAGTCAGTACTAATGCCGCGATTCTGAGGGAAATGCCGCATCAAATATTAATTATACCGCATACCGCAATTATGCCGATAATTTTTGTTTATACCGCTTTCGTTCCCGTACGTAGTTTGTCCAACTTGAAGTTGCTTGTCTTTTGCCTAGCAAGAAAAACGGGAGTTTCAAAGCCGCGTTGATTCGTGGAAGTTAACTACGGACCTTATGCATTGGACACACCATCAGGGTCCTTAGCTTCCGGGCCGGAATTCCTGCCCAAATTTTTGGCACAAAAACAAAAACAAACAGATCCTGAAAATCAATCGACCTTTCATCAAAACAGTCGTTTTGTTAAAAAAAAGAGCCGTTTTTTGCACAAAAACAGTTGGTAAAAGTGACCAGCCAGTCGGTAAATACCTTGCCACGCCCACCAAACATTTTGTCTAGTAACGCCTCTGTTCACCACATAAACTTTTCGACCCTTTCTCTCCCCTAAATAGAACAAATCGAGTCTTTTGAGAATTTTAGGCATGCCCCGAATTTTACAGCATTACAGTCGGTCGAGTGGCAACACTGGCTGAAGTAGCATTGAGCTTCTTTGTCACCAATCCTCTTACCAGGCTATTTAGCAGGATTTTATTATTTAATGGTGGATTTAATAGGCTAGTTTTAGCACTGGAAAAAGAAACTAGAAGCAAAAGGTACCAAAGAACTGTAAACTTTCAAGTGTAACTTAAAGGACTCCTCGCACTAGATAGCCTTTCTGCTAAGATATTCAGAGACAGTTGACCACCTTAAAACTTAGCTATGCTTACAGAAAATTTCGCAAGGCTTCGGCTGTTTTGGCCTCTTTCCATATCCCTTGCCTTAGATGACAATCTTGGCAAAATTTGCATAACCAGTCTCGGATCAATAATGTCGTAGAAGACTGATCGGGAGCTTTACACGTCATTGTATACATTTTTGCCTCAAGGGTTTTGATTACGAATGAATTCCTTAAAGTATACTCATCTTAACCGTAAAGTACAAATTATACTTTTGAGCAAACTATACATTTTAATGATCCCAAGGGCCGATGATCGTTTTAGCCTCAAGGGCTTTGCTTACAACTAACTTTCTAGCGCCCTTAAAGTTCACACCCTAACCGTCTAAGTAAAAAAAAAAAAAATACTTTCGACTAAACGATACATTTTCATTATCCCCAAGGGCACTTGATCATTAGTGCCGCGAGGGTTTTACTTACATGGGAAATTCCTAGCCCCGTTAAGGAGCGCATCATTAGCGCAAAGTGCAAAAAGAATTTTTTGACTAAAAGATACATTTCACGACCCCCAAGGGTCTATGAAGGTCTGTGTCCCACGGGCTTTACTTACAAAGGTTTACAGTAAACCCACGAGTCGACAAATTCCCACAGTCATCCTCTGACCCAACTTTGCAAGTGCCGTATCAGCTTCTGAGCGTGTTTCACCCTTCTAACAGTAGTAACTATTAGTCACTATTTTCGTTCCAACCGCTGAACGTTCCAACCCAGAAATAGTAACTATTTGCTTACCATGCTCGGGAGAGTAGTAAGCAAGGTAACTACGCATCTCTGTAACGTGATTGGTCGGATTCGCCTGTGGCATGATATTCTGCTGGAAAATAGAAAAATCGTTCCAGCCTTAACGGCAAAAAGCCAGAATTCGCGACGTCATGCGTAGTAACTACGGTAAGTAGGATGGAACACGCTCTCTATCTCCTGTTTAAGGAGGGACTCAGACGGCGTACAATTCTAAGCGTCACGACAATCGAAACGTTTAATAATTTGGAAATTGAATTCACGAAGCAGGCCAACAAGAAAAGGAACAACGAACAGCATGCCGTAGGTTAAATTCTCTATATCCGACACAATGTTTAACCGCAAGCGATATGTTAACATGACATACACTAGATATAACAAAGTATCCTCTTGTACAAATGTAGGATTGTCACACTCAGATAAAATACCAATATTTCCACAAGAGAAGGTAAGAGCTGTGGCGTCCCTTTTAAGACAGCGTTGTCTCGTAAACAATTTAAGATGTCTCATTAAAAAAAGAACACTTCCGAAAACCAAACAAAAATGCGATCATCGAACCGGGAGAAAATCTTGAGAAGCCGAATAAGGAAACAAGTTACAAGTGCAGTGGTTAATATCGAGGGCTGATCACACACCTTTTCTGCTGACACCCGGATAATGTTCTCACCCTTGATCATAATTCTGCAGCCGACCGGAAACTTCATAGAAGCCTTC
Organism: Branchinecta lynchi; assembly: GCA_023053575.1. Classification (NCBI taxonomy): domain Eukaryota; kingdom Metazoa; phylum Arthropoda; class Branchiopoda; order Anostraca; family Branchinectidae; genus Branchinecta; species Branchinecta lynchi. The sequence goes on from JAKZAP010000007.1 coordinate 6,700,812, forward strand.
GGACAATTAGGACCTGTTTGCACCAGCAGCACTGAGCGCGCTCATCTTAATCATTCTTTTTTGTGTTCTATTTTGTGATTATTTCTTGCCATGGCCCTCGGGCTGCTCAGCGTATTCGAAACAGAGTCTGTGGGTCCAAGGGTTTTTAATTACCGAATTGACGAGAATAATCCGTTATTAGCCTACTGAAATAGCATTAAAACTGCAAAATTATTTCAAGGTCCGAACCGGAATCTACAGGAGAGGTATGCTTCTTTGAACGTTAGTTCACTTCGAATCAGTACCGTCACATTCGACTAAATAACACTATTCAAATTTAACTAAGGTGCAAAGAAGCACAAATATTATCATACATCTTATAAAACTTCTGACACAATTGCGAATAGACTAGAGTTGAAGGTCTTACTGTTATCCATTAAGGTGGTCCAAAGCACGCGCGAATTGTCGGATCCCCTCAGTATTACTGCTTGATACGGGCAAGCGATTTTCCGGACGGCATTGCAGATATACGAGCGCGACTCCGGAATTCCGGAGCTGTAAACGAAGTCTTACTCTCTCTTTTCTTCGGCTATATATCCAATTTGCTGGCGACGTGGCAAGTGCTATTCACTGGAACCTTCTTATAGTCGACAGACATCTTGGTCCCATTTCGCTTCTAAAACGCGATGAACCACATAGACATCGACATGAAAAGAATGGTTTAATTACACGGGGCTGTCATTGTTAAATACTTTCCAAGGGTTTTCCAACTTTACAAAAGGAAAGACGAAAATAGTTCTAATTTCCACAGGAGAAGGATATTCGAAAGTCGTTGAAACTTGGCATTTTGAGACCGAGGGAAGTAGAAATAAAATCAGAAGAAGATGTGAGATTTACTGGATGTGAGCTAGGTAATGCTTAGCGAGTTCAAGTGGTGCAGCTTGGAACCAAACGAAGTGTGAGTGATAGCAAATGTCACTTTAGCTGAGTTCAAAAGACTTGAATAGAAAGAATGCAGTCTACCCAACGAAAACGGACAGGAGTAGAAAAAGAGTAATTTAACATGTAAAATATAGGACTTTCGACTTTGAGACTGAATTATCCATGTTTGATAACTATATTCTACGCCTGCCAGCAAATGAAAACATTTCGCTGGCTTTTTCTTAATTGTATAATCACAGCTTTGTTCTAAACAAATTTCGTCAGAAATGAGGCTTCAAACATTCACTATAAGTCGAAACCGCTTCCTATTGTTTCTTCAATGACATGTCACAACCAACCAATAGGATTTGAGCCTTCAAGCTCTCACTCCCATGGAAACGAATTTTGCAAAAATTAAATTATACAATTAAGGAATAGTTCAACTAACGTTTCCAACAAGTCCCTGGCTCAGAATAATAAGCAAACGCCGATGATTTAGTTTCGAAGTAGAAAGTCCTATACCTCCCAATGTTGAACTATTTTGTTATGCTCCCCTGATGAAGGTGGAGAAATATCCGTTTTCGTTGGACAGGGTGCAATCTCTCTGTAGTGCATTAGATGACCCAAACGGATGATCACTCCTGGGAACAGTGTACAGTTAGGCCGGGGGCCGGTTTACAGCAGAGGTATGATTCTTGGTATCCTACGAACCGCATCAGCAAGATTGGTTGTTCTTTTAGTAATTTGTGCATAAAGCACTTGCGTTGAGAAGAACTGTTTGTTAGTTTTTAGTTGTCTGTATTACTTGTACATTTATAATGTATTTCGCTCCACGACAATGAAACTATCCTATATCCTAAACCGTTACTTTTCATAAGAACTATTTAAAGCTGGACAAAAATTAGTTCTACCGTGTAATAAAACCCAGAAAAAGGCGATTTGGAAGACATCTAGCGTTAATGGGCCGATTCTGGCTACAACTTCCGATTCAGTACAATGTTTCGCAGAATAACATGGGCTTCTAATTCCTTTTTGCCGTTTTTGGACAGAGAACGAGTCAATCGGAGCAAATCTGAAGATAGGATAGTTTCAATTGAAGGAGCGTATCTGGAGATATGACAGTTCCGTTCTAATGGAGCGATTTAGCCTTTGCCCAACAGATAGGCTATTATTATTAGTTCAACAGTGGAGTTTATAGCTTGCCTAACGTTAAAATCAATAACCACAACACTCATCCAGGTGTTCTGAGTAAGTTCTATCAAGGAGATACATTGGCTCACCCGTAATTTACACTGACCACAGCTAGTGGACTGACGTGCACATCAAGGATGCATAATTCTACGCTATATGACAATGACTCGAGTGATCGATAACCCCTCGGGAAGGCCGGCAAGCCATCGAGCTAACATTTACCCGAATTCTCTTCCACTTTCTGAAAGCCTTCGCAATCCCTGAAACACCAGCACGTATGAAAGCATCAACTACTTCGAATCTACCCTGTACTTTTTTTTTCTGAAAAATCCTTGCTGTGCTTGCTGATTACGTCGATCCCACTTTTGGCGATACACACCAGCCGGAGTTGCTCTTAATGTCAAAAGATCTCTTGACTACTCTACGAAGCTAGAAGTCCCACTTCTGGTTCATGTACAAAAAGCCGCGCCATGCAAAAACAGATGAGAGGGCAAAAAACATCGAAAGTCAAAACCTTGGAAGTCAATTCCGGCCCTGGAGACAGGCAAGGCGTCACTATTTTTTGCACCTCGTGGTTGCTATTTCTGTTTGACCTGCCAAAAATCCACTTTTACCAGTCACAGTTTTTACATGCCGCGGATTTTACCTGTCACGGTACGCGCTTCCGCTCTTTTGGCCGTCGAGGTTTTTGAACTTTGCGGTTTTGGCCTGTCGCTACCTTTTGTTTTGCGGCTCTGACCGGATATATACAGATCATTTCACCACTGACTCATGAGGCGCCTAATATTCAGTGGTCCTTCAAACTCCGCGACCTCACTAAGTTCTGTTGCTCTCCACCGGTACTCAAAGTTTGCATCCCTGTCTTTACTTTCCGCTCTGGGGCTCTGAAGCTACTGCTGCGTCGATGGCTTGAGACATCCGGGAGGTAATCAAACTGATCTGTAAGGAAGGAACTTGAGTTAAAGTAGAACTGAAGATTTAAACGTCTTATTGTTCTGTACCCTTAAATACCTAATCCAAACATTCTGTTTATCTTCTCTTACTGATCGCAAGCCACCAGTTTATTTAGATTTGAACTTGATTGCGGGGTTGCTGTATTGGCTCGAGAAAAAAACAATGCAGAACATCTTATTTTCCGGATGACGAAATTTTCAACGTTTGATTAGCAAAGAATTATAAGACTTTATTGATTATGTTTCGTATGTCTTCGGAAGTACCATACTGGTCTTCGCTTTTAATTTATTCGTATTTGTTATAAAAAGTTGGAGCATTAGATGCAAACTATTATTCTGATGCTTGGCTCCCTACGCGCCATTAAGGCTGTCATGGATAATTGGCTGAGATTTAGTCCAGACCAAATTATTTCAAACCGAGGAAAACCTTTTTTTTTTTTTTTTTTGCTCATTGTTTGACTGTTTTTTGTGGTTTAGAAGCATTGTGTGTGTGGCAGAAAGACCATTTTTGTGGTCCGCTTTAAGCTACATGCACACACACATGATTCCACAGCCGAAAATACGCATGCTGAATTCGCGTCACTCTGGGGAAACCTGCACACGATGCGTCAAAATTGCGGACAGAAGATGGAAATTCGCATCTGGCTGCAACAGTTGGACCGTGTGACTGTCCAGCCTTCACAATCCACCAGGGAAGAAAACTTTGCCCAACAGGCTTCACGGCTCTCATTGAAGGAGATTATGAACCTGTTCCACCCTTCTAACAACAGTAAGTCACAGCCTGTTCACAGCCTCGTGAAAAGTTACTGCGCTGACCCGTTCCAGTCTTCTCCAAATGGTAGCTAATGGTAACTATTTGCTTACCCCGCTTGGGAGCGGCAAGCGTGGTAACCTCGAATCTCTTTGAGTTTAGCCCGTGGCAAGATATTTTGCTTTGAAAGATTTGTTCCAGCCTCGACGTCAAGAAGCCAGAGTCCGTGACGTCAAGCTTAGTAACTACGGTAAGTAGGGGTGGGACACGCTCTATATTCAGAAGCACTATCTCACTTCAAACCAGGACCAGGAACGACCATGGGAGGATACTACGCAAGACGTACCGAATTTTGGCTTCTTGGCATCAATGTGGGAACGCATTTATCTACTTTCGGCAAAATATCACATCTCGGGCTAATCGGACCAATCTTGCCAGAGAGATTCGTAGTTACCACGCTTACTACACTCCTTACTATTTCGAGAAGGATGGCACGGTCGACTATTGTTAGGAGGGTAGAACGCGCTCCTAGTGTCGCACCTCAGAATTGCGGCTAGGGGCTTCCAAATAGCCAGGGCAGAAATCATATATACAGACAAATGTTTAGCTGGTGTGTGAGTGAGTAAAATAAAGACTGCTAAGCTTTTGGGCACTGTCTATTTCGGTCAATAATTTTGTTTCGAGTTTTTCATCATTCCTGCTAAGCAACCTGAAATATTTTCAAGAAGAAAGGGTGGTGTCCGCTAAGCTACAGCGAATCCTACCAAACACTGGCCAATTAGCTCCATTAACATCGTCAATCTAAGGTATGGTGACATCGGCCATCTAAAGTATTTACGATTCCTAGCAGCTTTAGCTGAAGAAACTGATTGCAAACTGGACCAGAGATGTCACACAAGCTGACTGAACATCCATTTTGCTTAATGTTTTATTCTGAGATTTTCTAGTTACGACGAGGCATCCGATCTTTTCATGAAGTACAGATGACCATAGACATCAAGTTGGCCTTTAAACATGTTATTTGACCATTTTGTCCGTATTTCTCTTTTTAAAAATACTTCCCCTTAAGAAGTATGGCCCCCTCTCCAACACATAAGGTATAAGATCCACCCAGTTTACTTTATCATTTTACAACGTGCCTCCTTCTCCAAGATGTATTTTCCTGCCTTTTCTAACCTTTTCAAGCTTTATTTTCCTAGCCTTTCCAACGGATTCAGGGCACAAAATAAACTACCACAGCTTTGAGAACCTTTTCTCACGGTCAAACTGGTCAAAGGGACAAATGATACAGGACCCGTTAAAACAAAGCCACCTTTTGTCGTAACTGCTACTTGCCTTTTAGTATAAACACTTTAAAGAAAACGTCGCCATTCCCTCGATCCTTTGATGAACTTTGGAAGGGGAAGCTGGACAAAACAAACGGTCTTTTCCAGGGGAATTCAGTTATAGGATTGAATGTTTTCGAGTGACCGCTCTTGAATTCAATGTGGAAATACGGATCCTAAGGCACTTCGAACAGGAAAATGCCAGATATTTGCGCCCTGGGGATTTTCTAATTCATTCTACTTCAGTAGTATTTCCACCCATTCTCGTTGCCGAGAGTCTGCACAATTCATAAGTCTCCTCTATTTGGATAGCACTGATTATCCCTCTTGCCAAGTTCGCTCCTTTACGTGACCTATCAGACTCTCGATAACTGTTTCCGAGAAGCTTATTGGTTAGAAGACCAGTTATGCATATTTTGCCACGTTTGTCGTCCAAGACAAGGGACATGCAAAGAGGTTAAAAACAGCCGAAACCTTGTTTAATTTGCGGAAAGCATAGCTAAGTCTTAAAGTAGTCAATTACGTACACTATGTAGCGCCTAGGTGTCCTTTAAGGTACGTGCACATACGGTCCGATTTTTTGAGTCGGATGCGAATTCCTCCTCCGCTACAAACTTCTGGCACATCAGATGCAGGTTTACCCATAGTGACCCGAATTTCGCATGCGCATCCCATCGTTCAAAATCTTGTCAGACTGTATATGTGTACGTAGCATAATTCACCTTGTGGAAGCCGTTTCCCAACATGGAATTGCTAACCCTACTTCTTTTCTACCTTATCTGCTTCCGACAAACTCACCATTTAATGGCTCACTTTCACGATGAAACAAGATTCCAGGAATCATACTTTCCTAACCTGCTTGTCAACATTTGAAGCAAGATAGAAAATAACAAGTGCGCAAGCGCTCAGACGTGGAGTATAAAATAATGATTTCAACTGACTTAGATTTTTCCCTTCCCGTAAGGTAATATTAGTTATCCGTGACACCAACAAATGAGCTCTCAAAGAATCTCCAAACATGTCTCAGGCCATCTCTCGTACAATCAGTTTTGCTCGGTATGAGCACTGTAGTTTTGTTCCAATCACCCTTCCTAACGCGAAAACACATGTTGTGACTAATTGACACCCCAAACCCTTTGCGACACAATGCGCACCTTACGAAAAGTGCTGTGTACAAGTATACGAGAGTTTTATTTGATGAGTGTACTCGTTTACGAACTTGGTCAGTCTGGGCCCTGCTGTAAAGGAACGGGAAAGGTGGGGGAAGTAAAACCCCAGAAGTATATTCAAGAGGCTAGAAACCGTAAAGAAACTGGATTTCATTGTCGTATCTCTAATCGTGGTCTATGTTACGAAAATTAGTCACTGGGGAATCTGCGCCTAGTAGTGTCCGGATTCCGCATGTTTCCTTACCCCTAAATACGGCATCTAAGAAACTTCAGATAAAACTTTTACTTTTAACAAACTTTCCGGTTTTGGCCAGATTCCGGGCGAACTACTTGTCCGGCGAGAAAATGGCTTTCATATTCGTGTTCAGCATGTCTTCTCTACTCCTTAATCGACTATTCTATTAGCTTTTGAAACACATTTTTTTCGCCCCTTAATTTGAAACCTCCCCTAAATAACCCCTAAGCCTCCCCTCCCCTAAATATACATCTATGAGGCCGTTTACGAACCCAACCTTTCCCTTGACCCAAAGAATCCTCACACCAAGTTTCATATCCCATTCGCTTCGAGAGTTATAGTGCTGACGGACGGACAGACAAACGGACAACTTCTGCAAAGTCATAGGTGTCCCTCCACTTACGTTTTGGGATCCCAAAAAACAACAAGAACAACAAAATTCTAAAAAAAAAATATTTTACTTGCAAAAAACGTTGCAAGTTATTTAACCTTATTATTAGTATTATCATATAAACAAAAATAATCATCATCTCATCATTTTTTCTTCTCCTCTTGGTCAACCTTCCGAACTTTACGAAAAAGTTAACTAAAGTTGTAACTTCTTGCCTGCTTCCGTAAAGTACTTTACGCGGGTTAGCGGAGCAACTTTACGAACCTTGCGAACGACTTTACGCACTTCACGAATCTGAGCCGTCCTATAGACAAAATACCAGTCAATAAAAGTTTCAACGCTACTAACAGATCAGGAAACATTCACATAGGTACAGTGTCGGGAAATACTTAAGTAAGAAAACTTGTAATTTGACAATACCGTGCATTTTGTTTTATCAGAATTTTGGGAATAAATGAATTTTAAATTGCGAACTGTTGTAAATTCGGTGATGCGAGTATGGTTAAAGGTCCGGATTGTATCCGTCGATTATTGAGGAGGTTGGGTGGGGGTGGGGGTATAGGACAAAAAATCCTAGATGTTCCATTTATATGTCCGGACAATATGGGATCCTTTAAACACATGCTAACCACGTGCCATACGAGTTTTCAGCTCTTGTTTTTTGAAGCTCCCAGGCCCTATCAGATTTCCACAACCTGTTTTGGCCAACGACCCCTCCCCCCCCCCCCAATGTTTCTCAGTAATGAAAACAAACTGCGATTCCTTTCAGCTTTATCGCCTCAACACCAACAAGAGCCTTTCCATCGATTTTCGGTCTCCACGGATTGAAAACTTCCGGCTTTCTGGAATTCTCTGCTAAGACAAATCCACAGGTAGACGATGACTTTCAAAGGGATTATCGATTCCAATCAGTGGGTGCACGGGGGAATCCAAAATATCATTGGGCAACAAACGACGACGCTTAGGGAGGACACAAAAAGGTGCATACTAGTCTTCGTAATCCCTGTTTGAATGAATGTATGGAATTCTATAACAATCTGAATAGGAAGTTAAATAATTCAGTAAAGAGAAAGAAAAGGAGAAATCACAATGAGCTTTCAATAGCGAAGTGAATTCACAAGATCCAAAAATAAAACGTAGAAAAAGAAAAGAGGATTAAGCGGAACAAAAAATCTTTTTCCTAAATGGAAAGCGGAAAACCGGTCAAGGGCAGAACGTTTTCAGTTGACACTCGGTCGTAAAAAACGTCATCTGTGGATGTAAACTATGAAGGTAAGTGATAACGAGTAAACTTATTTCGATTTATTCCAAAACGCAGAACAAAGTGCTAGATGCACCTTTTCTTCTATGATGTCGCCACAAGTCATATTCTGAAAAGCGGGAATATTTCAATCGACCCACCCGTCATTTCTCCCACCCACCAGTTCACCTAATATAACCCGTCAGTTAGCGCTCGTTTTCAGAGAGTTGATCAACCAAAACCCGTCAGTTCGTGTATTCATCAATTCGCTAGGAAACCATTTAGGGTGAAAGACCGTCTCCCAGAAACCATGACCAGGGGCGTCGCAAGTGCCTTTTCGTTTGGGGGGGGGGGGGGGGGGAGATTGCAGAGCCAAAATTTTACCAAATCTCTCAAAGTTTTTTTTTATAGAATCCTAGCTACTGAGAATTCGAGCTTTAAATTATGGAACAGGAAGGATTACGTAGGAAGAAAAGGGCAGCATGAAAGACAATAGGCCAGCTATTAGGTGGCGTTTTGGCGAAGCCCACTTGGAGAATATATTGCCGGGCACGGTTTCACTAATAGCTTCTATCTATCAAACCCAAGAGAAAATTAAATCGAGCGCCGCAGGCGAACATTTTCGAAATCTATTTTTTTCCTGTTGTAAAATTTAAGCGCTTCTCTTACAAATTCTATCATTCACCAAAATTAAATACCGAGACTCTAAGAAGTTCCAAAAAAAGGATGGAGCGACGTCCCGGCAGCAGTGGCTACTGTAGTCTCGCAGTGACACTCATGAAAAATTATTTTTATACTTGTCATTTTAATTCCCGTTCGTATTTTGATGAATTGTATTTTAAACCGTGAATTTTATAATAGCAGTGACATTTATGACGAATTATTTTTGTACTTGTCATTTTAATTCGCGTTCATACTTTGATGAATTGTATTTTAAAGCGTGAATTGTATATATACATCGTAGGTTACCATTGTAAATATATCCCTTGGTTGATCTTTTTATTTGTAATGACATGCCAGCACTATTTTTTGTTTCTAAAATATGTTTATGGATGAATAAACCGAATTGTAAATTGTTGTTATACTGCCCATGATCACATAAAGTGAGCGCCGCATGCGCGATTTTTTTTTCCTGCCAAATTTAACTATTTCTATCTGAAAACTGGCTTAAAACTCCAGTCAGATGACGCGCCCTTCCAGAAAATAGAGAATATTACGAAAAGCGCCGAAGCCGGAATTTTCGAAACAATTATGATTAGATCTTCTTTTTGGGATCCAGATAAAAGTAAGGACTATCGATGAAATCATAAATCAGTCGTTTTGTCTGCGACCAGTGCTTGTCTCGACCTCTTCCGAGTTTCGAGGTTCGTGGTAACTCCCGAATAGTATCAATTATATCGAATAAATTACCGAATCCCGGTTATTATACCGAATAAGTTTAGACCGATAGCATGTTCGGGATTATATATAACCACCGTATCCTGGCTATTATACCGAATTGTTCTGGTATCAAAAGACTACCGAAGAATATTCTTTTTCGGTATAATCTCGTCGAAACTGGAACAAAAGTCGGGATTCGTTGTAGCTACCGCATCCTGAAGATTATAACGAATAATCACCGAATTCCGATCATGATGCCGAATGATTCTGGACCGATAGCGTATTGGAGATTCTGTATAACTACCGAATTCCCCGTAAATATACCGAAAGTTCTGCTATCGAAAAAATACTGAACAATTTTAGTAAATGTTGGGCCTCCAGCCCAAAAATTTATCGAATCTCAAAAACTTGGGGGCAGGGGGCAGCCCCCCCCCCCTTGCGATGCTCCTGATCATGACAGTGAAATGCTCTCACTGAATCTCAAAATGGTGAACAAATAATCGTAGGTCCTGGCTGTATCAAGAAAGTAGAGTAGAGGGCACTAACGAACACATTGTAAGCCGTCGTAACCATTTAAGAACTCACATGACCCCCTTAGAAAATTGAGCTATCAGAAGCCTTGAGCGCATTCTTCTTTTAAATGCTATGACTTCTAATAGAGTAGCAATCAAACTGCCACTCTTATAGTGTTGTAATTAAGCTGGTGGCTTAATGAGATCCCGTGTCTACCTTATTCTCTTTTTCTACATTCTACCATTAGTAATAAACATAACAGTCATTAATTTCAAAGAGATTACAGAAAAGTCAGGAACACAGAAGGAAAACTCCCAAAGAGAAATCTGTGTCACTCTTGCATGTTGTTTTTTGAAGTTCACTTGTGTGTAGACACTCAACAGGCAAATTAAGCTTGATTGTTTGCACCTCGGAAACGAGTGTCATACCCCTCGTTAGCTTCTAAAAGCGCCCGGGATATGCAATGAAGAAAAGACGAAGAGAGCCATGAATAGGAAAATACTTAGGCAAAGAGGGCAAAATGTGAGGATCCGGACGGATTAATAGTAGTATTCTAATATCAAAAGCGCGGTCAGAGATATACAAACAAGGCGGAAATTTGCGGATAAACAATCAAGGAGCAATATTGTTGAGTCAAATGAATGAAAAGCGATAATCAGGAGCGGTTCGAAGGGCTTGGGCATGGAGGGGTGATGACTTTAAAATATGCGACTGGCTAAAAACAGAGCACCAGTAGGCTTAAGAAATATCAACGTTATAAGTTCTAAAACGTTACGGAAAATGCCATTGTAGTAATGAAGAACAAACAAATAAGTAACAGGAATTAGACGATGCCGTTTGTATCAAATTTCGCTGGAGAGAAGACAAGCTTCGGTACCGGGTTCTGACATGTCTACTCAAGAGAAACTAAAGTGAGCGCCGCCGGCGAAATTTTTTCAATCCGAGGAAAATTTAACTACTTCTTTACAACTTCTACCTTTTACAGCAGCTTAGACCCAAATCTCAAGCTTAAAACCGCAAATGAATTATGCGCACTTCCAAGAAAATAGGAACGGGGTAGGACTACGAAAGAGCCGCAGGCAAAATTTATTAAATCGGCCTTTATTCGGCAATGTTCGACTACTTCCCACACAAACTCTTGCTTTTAACGTGGCTCAGATCCCAAGCAGCAGGTTTTACCGTATGTACCTGAGACGAAATTAAACTCAGCGCCGCAGGCGATTTTTTTGTAATCCGACCTTTTTCTGGCATTTCTAGCTTTTAAGGTGGCTAAAATCTTAGGCCTAACACCTCACCTAAATTACGTGCCATTCATCCAGATGTGATTTGCGGGGGAAATTCACGTTTGGTAACTGCCTTTATGTCATCCTGAAAAGCTCAAAACATACGACTGTCATACATACCTGCTCGAAACATTTGACTAAGAGTAGATTCTCTGGAGCATGGGGGGGTCACCCTCCGCCCCCCCCCCCCACCCCCTTCTAACCGCCCCTGGCGATAATACGACAAAGTGAGCGGACTTGAATGACCTCCCCGTGTCCCAGTTCGCTGCACAACGCTACGAAAAGAGTGGATACCTGGCAAGCCTCTTATCCGACATACGGAAAAGGAACTACGCTGTGTACGTTCCACGTGTTCCAAACACCTCCTTTCCTAATATACTTACCCCGTCTGAACGCAAAATTCATATTTCTTCCGCCGTTCGTCTATCCAGGACCCACTACTGAGAATGGAAAATCGGTCCTCGAAACTATCTCCTCCGATTGGTCGTTTACCAGCCCATTCTCCTTTGTGATTTAACTTCTTCGAAATTATTCAAGCTTTATTACTATTTTACTGCACTTACACCATCGGGCAGTGCGTAATAAATCATTCATTTATGATGCCATCCTTAAACGAAGCCTCTTGTCCTCACGCAATGTTCTCAACTTGTCGGAAGGCCGGTATCTCTACGGTTATATGCAAAGGCAAAAGATGTTTGGGGGGAGGAAATTTATTTTAAAGCTGGGTTGTCGGGAGTAGATTTAAAGTGGATGGTGAGTTTAAGGGGGGGGATTAGCTATTGTGAGAAAAGAAGGTTTATAGGATAAAATAGGTTAAAGAATGGCCCTTACTTTTGCCCGATGTGTGGAAAGATGGATGAGGATGTGTTCCACTTTATATGTGAAGGATTGAGTGATTTAAGGGTCGAAGTATTTGGGGTGGGAATTACTAGGGAGGAGTGGCTATTAGAAAAAAATTTGAAGTACAAATATGGGGGATATCTGTAAGGTGGCTAGATTCCTCCGAGTTGGTTTTTCCCATAGAGAGCGATTTTTAGAGTTTGTTGTGTTTTCTTTTTGTTTTGTTGCCATGACCCCAAGGTTCTTTTTTAGATATAAATTCATTCATTCAGTCATTGGACAGAGCCAGTGGAAAGAGCGGCAAAAGACAACATTATAAGCGCAGAAAAATGAAGCAAGCAAATAAGATAACCCCCGGAATCGAAAGCGGAAAATCGCTTTTAGCTGTCTTTTCACCGAAATTGTACTGCTCATGCGAGCGTCGACCCGGAAACTTAAAAAAAGCAAAGAAGCGACCAAGCTGACTCAACGAAATGAACGACAAGGAGCGATGAAGCGAAAACAAAGAATTTACTAAGGACTCATCCTCGCCGAACAAGCACATCCAATGAATACCACTCAAATGTGATGCAAGTCTTATGGGAAATATCAATGTCACTGAGTGGAGGAGGTCAACAGTCAACATAAAATACGAAATAGACTGCCACTCTCTTGAAGGTGGGTGGAGCGCCCGCGCTGAATTTCTGTTCCGTCGATTCCGTCGAGATAGAAGCAGACGGCTCCGAAAAAATGATGTTGCGAACAATACAGGATGGATCGAAGGAAAGGAAATGAACGATAGGCCTATCAAGACCGCATTTTTTCAGGCAATACTCGAAATCTGCCAAAGATTTCTGGACAATGGTCCGCAACCGTTGGAAACATCTTTTCTCCATAAAAGCAGGCTGTGTACGCTTATTTCGATGCATAAGCATTCTGACAAAACTTCAAATGAGAAACTCGCATGCAAACTTCCAGTCACTAGGCAAATTTGTCCATGTGTTGTCTTATTAGGAACTGTCCAGTCATTTTGGATAAAGAATGGAAATTTTCGCTCCTGTTTAAAGTTCGCCTCAATGAAAGTAGCCTAGAATATTTTCAACTCACATCGGACCGAAATTTTCAAACGAAAGCATGTATGTGATACATCTGAGATATGGAACGAAGGAGGAAATCGCATCCAACTGCACAAGTCGGACTGCATGTGCAGGAAACTTATGAACTACTCGCAATATCTACAATCTGAAATTTTAACAGTGCCTGATCTACCTGCGACTGAAAGAGAAAATGAATTAAAGCCAGGCTTCACATTCTAGATTCCCAGATGTCCGAACCTTCAGCACAGTCAAGCCAACCTTTCCAGATCTTCATAATAATGATGAAAGCTAATTCTGCCATTCTTCAGCATTTCCTAGATGTCCTCTTGGCATTTCAAATATCTCTTGCGTCCCAGCCACAACTGTCAAATCATTTTCCCCTTTCTTCTTACATTTGAATATTTACTACGTCTCTCGAACGAGTTGCCCCTATGGCACCTTCCAGACATCCGGAATCTGGGGAGTAAAACACCCCGGACTTCCGGACGTTTTTGGCCTGGCTCCACCTTCCAGATCCGTCTCGACGAAAACGGCTGCCTAAAATCCGGGAGAAAATCTGGAAGGTGAAGCCTCACCTTTACATTAAGCTGATGTAAAGGGGGCTTACTATTGATAAAAATCTCTTCTTGTTCTCCAACAAATGAAGATCGGCGGGAGGTGGGGAGAGAAGAAGTTGGTTCGAAATCACTGTTGCTCCTCGAAGGTCGCCTGGAAGGCATCAGCGATGCAGGAGCAGAAGAACCGCCTGAAACAGAAACAGTTTTGACTTTTGACGAGTGACAGCATAAAACGGCACTGATCATGTTTAGGAAGAATACCTCAACACAAAGACATGCCCCTATCTGTCCGCGTCTCACGTTGTCCTCTTTTGTTGTGTATAGCCGACTCGTTCCACAGGCTATCTATAAGGTATTTTTTTTTTAGCGGCTCTTCTCTTTATCAACAGCGTCGACCAACAAACTACTGTTGACCGCCAATACATCCCTGTTGATCAACAGAGGTAAATCTTCACCAGAAAGCTCTGTTTCGAAAATCTGGCTGATTATATTGACTAACAGACTTGATCAACAACGCTTTCAGTTGTTGGTCGTGTTATGGAGACATCCCATAGCACTTTGCTCTGTAATAGTCCTCCTAGTTATTCCCTCCCTCTATCGCCTACTTTTCTATATATCTCTTCGGTTTCCATCACCATCATTAATTTCCCGGCATCGTGACAATAGGTCACTCGGTCTTTATCCACTAGCTCCAGTTAGCTGCTGGCTAACCCGAGGTCAGGCTTTGATACATTTCATTCTAAGTATTTTGGCTGCGGAATGAATCCGTAGCCAAGAACAGTTATCTTTCATTCTTGGTCCAAGCAGGACCTCTCTATGTTATAATTTATGGTAAGAGTTGTTTATATATTTAGTTAGGGTCCCATTAGTGTTATATATAAATTAACTATAGACGTTATGGTCCATCTCGGCTAGTAGGCCTCGGGCTTGACTGGATATGTGAATTCCAGCTTCGCTAGGATGTGTGAACCAGCTTGATTAGGGATTTCTGGATTGACTGCGGCTGAGCTATAGAATTCCCTGAGACTTTCCCTTGTCTCTTATGTCCGGTTTCCTGACTGGTCCTGGGTCTAGTGGGCACCTACGGTGCCAGAATGTCTTCAGCCCACACCCCAGGAACCTTATCTTCATTAAACCTCGCCTCCACTCGTCCATCCTCTCAACAATGGTGTAAGAACAGGGATTTGGAAACTTCCCCCACGTTCAACATCTTAACAGTCGTTTTGACCAACAATGTTGGCCACAGAAGTTTCTGTTTGTCGCTAGAATGCGCTGTTCGTCAACATTGGCTCAATGTTGAACCGCTAAAAACACAAATAGTGTCCCAGATGCTGTCGGAGGCACAATAAACCATACAAACCGTCCTTCGGCAAGCAGTCATATAGAATAGACTATATCAGAATTATTAAAGCACTTTATTGCTCTACACACGTCTACACGGCCCCATTTGGCCGGGTTGTCTGAGGACGTCTACTCTCAAAGCGTCCCCCGGCCGTGGTGTTTGTCTGCATGTATGTATGTATTGTCTACACGGCCCAATTTGGCCGGGTTGTCTGAGGACGTCTACTCTCAAAGCGTCCCCCGGCCGTGGTGTTTGTCTACATGTATGTATGTATTGTACAGAGAAAGCCAAACGAGCCATGGTAAAAAAAAATATTATGCAAGTCAAATACTAACTACAAATTCATCAAACTTTCTGAAGACAAAACAAAGAAAACTAAATATATAATTAAAACACTTTTAAAGAACAAAGATCCCATTAACGTTCGTACTTCTACCCGAACTGTGGATGTGTCCGCAAATCCTAGCAGTTACCACGTCGATGACGACTCTAGTGGGATTAATAGGAACTAAACCTCATGGTGGCTCTGAACTGGAATGAACTCTGAACTGGAATAATGATTTCGCCTGCAAGCGGCTAAACCACTGACATTTCCCTGATCCCGCATAGTGTCTAACTCCATCCAGCCATGAAAGTACAAGTGGGCGGGACAGGGGGCGGGGATTGTACAGCTATTTTGGTCACAGGGAGACGACTGAAAAGTCTTTCCGGAGCTGCGGAAGATTCAAAAACAGAAAGTGCTGAAGTAGATCGTCAAACATGTTGAGCTAAGTTGATTGCTAAGATATGAGAGCACTGAAAATCATCTCCAGTCAGCGGATCTGGGAAGGCAATCTACATAATGAGTACATTCATAGCCAGGTTCCGGAGAATTGGCAACGTTGAAACGATCGCAAACGAGAGCAGTCGCCTGTACGGAATTAGGCTAAAGAACCTTCCACGTGGAGACACACGTGAACACGTGGAGATTATTACAAGATGCAAATAACAGAAAATATCACAAAACTCTCATGAGCACTCAGATATTCGCTTGAACTCAATTAATCACTGCTTATAGCTTGCTCATCTATTTAAGCTCATTACTTGTTTAAGATTCTTAGTACCTAGCTTTCGCTGTCTGGTTTGACCAGCTCTGGGGACAAAATGCGTGATGGCCAATGGCCTGGCCTTTATGGTAACATGGAATAGAGTGGACCAATCCCTGTTCGTTCTACATTTCTTATTCTGACCGGTAAGAAACGCTAATGGTGCACCAGTGACTGAATTGAAATTATTCATCCTGTAACGACACGAAATATTTAATTCCAAATGTTTATAACAGTGCTTGCAAAGTGCCTTTTTCTCGAAGCACCTTTCTCGAAGTAGCATTTCCTCACGCCGTCTTAAAAATGCTTTATGTTTGAGAGCTGGCCAAGATACTTGATGTTTGAGAGCAGGCCAAGTTACTGGTTGTTTGAGAGCCAGCCAAGAATTGAGACAATGTAAGAAACAAGACCAAAGGTGTCGATGGGATCCCAAAAATCTAATATTTAATTCAGACAATCGAGTCTTGTCTTCGCCAGATCCAGTCTTGGGCAGGCTAATCATCAGAGAAAACCAAGTTCAGATATACCTCTATAAGCCATATCTAGTTTGACGATACTGACCGAGACTTCCTGCCGATTTCCGAGCGAACTACTAGTTCGCTCCAGCAAAAAAGCAAAATACAGAAACAAAACCAGCGTATCTCCTTATCCCTATAAAGAACATCTAATCAACTTTGAATAAAAGTTTGATTTAACAAAAAGAATCCGGTTACAACCGGATTCCGGAATAATTATATGTCCAGGTAAAAAAACATTGTCATATACCGACTCAGCCTCCCTTCTTACCCCTTAATCTGTCATCTAATCGAACTTTTACTTTTAACAAACTTTCCGGTTTTCCGGGCGAACTACTCTTCTGATGACAAAATAGTTTTCACCATCGTGCTCAGCATGTCTTCTTACCCCATAATCGACTATCACATTAGCTGTTTCACAATATTTTGTTTGCCCCTTAATTTGAACCCCCTCCCCCACCCCTAAATGTAGGGCTACAAAGCCCATCTACGAACTCGACTGGTCCGACGACCCAAAGAATCCTCACACCAAGTTTCATCAAAATATCTCATTCCCTTCGAGAGTTATCGTGCTTACAGACGGACGGACAGACGGACAGCTTTTACAGGATTAAGATCAGAGTACCGGTATAATCTAATATGTACCAACAGCTCGGGTACACGCTACACGAATATTAGATACTCGGTTTCGTACAACAGTTAAAGCATAAAATATTAGAGATATTCCTAATATAACAATCCCTCACACAGTGATTGCGTTGTGACGTGATACCTGTTGTCCACAACTCTTTCCCTACCTTCGCGAGGTAGACCGATACCTTCGTTTATTTAATTTGGGAATCGAGTCACAACCTTTTATTTTGTACATAAATGAACGATGCCATCTAACAAAGCGAAAGGTTCACAGAATAGGACTGAAACAAGAATGTCCATTAAAGAGGACCAAAGGTGTGGATGGGATCCCAAAAATCTAAGATTTGATCCAGACAATTCGGTCATGTCTTCGCCAGGCTAATCATCAGAGAAAACCGAGTTCAGATATTCTATCTACCTATCTATACCTCTATAAGCCATATCTATTTTAACGATATTGACCGAAACTTCCTGCTTTACTACTACCAAATGTGCGGTTCCGCCCGAATACCGAGCGAACTACTAGTCCAGCAAAAAAAGAAAAATTCAGAAACGAAGCCGACGTATCTCCTTATCCCTATAAAGAAATCTAATCAACTTTAAATAAAATTTTGACTTAAAAAAAATGCGGGTCCAACCGGATTCCGGACTAATTATATGTCCGGGTAAAAAATGATCATTATACACAGACTCAGCGTAAGAATGCTAAAATAATAAATAAGTGGAAAATTTGATGATTTTTACTAATTGTGTTTAATATAGGAGTAACTAAAAAGGAGCGGGAACCTAATCGAGAATAGATTAAAAAACTTAAATAAAAAAGACCGTCTTCTTACCCCTAAATATATCATCTAATCAACTTCAGATAAAGCTACTTTTAACATATTTTCTGGTTTTGGCCAGGCGAACTAGTTGTCCGGCGAGAAAATGGTTTTCACAATCGGGTTCAGCATGTCTTCTTACCCATAAATCATACATTTAATCAACTTCAAACGAAACTGTTAGTTTTAACCAACTTTCCGGTTTTGGCCAGATTCCGGACGAACTGCTTGTCCGGCGACAAAATGATTGTCACCATCATGCTCAGCATGTCTTCTTACCCATAAATCAAACATTTAATCAACTTCAAATGAAACTTTTACTTTTAACCAACTTTCCGGTTTTTGCCGGATTCCGGACGAACTACTCGTCCAGCGAGAAAATGGTGTTCACCATCGTACTCAGCATGGCTTCTTACCTCTAAATCAAACATTTAATCAACTTCGAATGAAACTTTTACTTTTAACCAACTTTCCGGTTTTTGCCAGCTTCCGGACGAACTACTTGTCCGGCGAGAAAATGATTGTCACCATCGTGCTCAGCATGTCTTCTTACCCCATAATCGACTATCTCATTAGCTGTTTAAAAATATTTTGTTTGTCCCTTAAATTGAACCCCCTCCTCCACCCCCCAATATAGGGCTACAGAGCCCATCTACGAACTCGACCTTACCCTTGACCCAAACAATCCTCATACCAAGTTTCATCAAAATATCTCATTCCCTTCGAGAGTTATCGTGCTTACAGACGGACGGACGGACAGACGGACGGACGGACGGACGGACGGACAGACGGACGGACGGACAGACGGACGGACAACTTTTGCGATGTCATAGGTATCCCTCCACTTAGGTTTTGGGATCCCAATAATCACTTAAACACTAATGGAAAACCAAAGAAAATGTGGTAGTCCATTGATCCGCTGGTCCCCGAACAACTATTTTCTATTTGTGGGAAAAGTCTTTCCAAACATGTTATAGTTGTATGTAACTTCAAATGATTAGGATTAACAACAGCACCAATTCCGAACGAACTTGCAGGCTGCTGATTCTGGGACTCTTCCAACCATATTTTTCAGCCAGGCCTATAGCAGCATCTTTAACTTTCGATCGTCCGTGGTTTGCCAAAAAACAAGACCAAAGGTGTCGATGGGATCCCAAAAATCTAATATTTGATTCAGACAATCGAGTCCCAGTTCCCAGATAGGGGAACGATAGACACTGCCTATGTATAGCGCATCTGCTCGTATTGCAAATCCAGCTTCCCTCGAGTCGGATTCGCCATCCGCAACTTTGGAGTGTCACAACTTCGCGGGTTTCACCTTCACATGGATAATTGGATCCGGAAAAATAAGGTTTTCTCAAGAACTAGGTTTACTTACGGTTAGAACTAGCATTATATGCATGTCATGTGTCATCGTCCTAGCGTATGTGGTGAGTGCCTGATGAGCTAACAAAAGTTGGACGTACCGTCATACACTGTGATCGATACATGGCACTTGAGCTAAAGGATAAGTGCTATAAACCCGCAAGTGAAAAAGAGAAGAAACGGAGTTAAGTTTTGTACATTTTGGAGAGAAAATATGAAAATCAAGAGAATCTGTCTCTATAATATGCAGTCTTAGTCAGGCTAAGCAATTCCTGCCCCGAAACACCGCTATCAGCGTTTCTTTGATGCTCAATACACTAGCCTTAGTAATGACCTATATACCATCGTCTATCGGTGGGGCATATAATATGTATATGCCGCATATTTACGGAACGGCCCACAAGCTGAGGACAGAAGTTCTTTCGTTGTTGGTTCTAGATGACGCCAAAAACGAATACGCCTGCTAAGCTTTAGCCAACTTTTACGACAGTCTTTCGTTTCACTCCAAGTCACAAGAGCTAAGAGCCAATGTTCAAACAAGCAGGAGTAGCTCCGTTGACCCTCTTCTTAGCTTTTCTGTTTACTTAGTCTCCCAACTGAGACTGCGAAAGAGCAAAATAAACATCTCCAGGTCTGCTCAAAGGAGATATTGGGAAAAAGTGGAATATGAAAAATTTCTAAAGAATACGCTCGAGAATACGAGACAAGAAAAAAAGGATGCAGTTCACGTATAACCACAGTTCAAATTACTACATCCTTAACGTAGAATCCCACGGGATTACTGATGGTAGCTTTGGGAGGCTGCTGTTGGCAATACAGGGGTGGCGAAAGAAGTTTGCAATTGTTAAGACCGTTGGTTTCGATGGGTTCCCAAAGGGGAATAATCATTGGACTTTTTGATACAAAAAAGGGTCTTGCAGATCTCTCATCCTAGGATCCCTGTAGTATCTCGTGTGTTGTTGCGCCCTTACGTGCTCCATTTATAGTTTCTCAGTTCGAAGCAGACTCGACAGCCCTAGTGAATCGGACCCCGATGCAATCTATAGTAGCCTAATACAGTAAAATTATCTGCTGACTTTCCAATTTCATGACGAGTGACGACAAACAAAAAAGTCAGCAGATGCTTTTTCGGCTGTTTCGGCTCTTCCGGTCAATGCTTGTTGCAACAACTCAACAATCAACAACATTTGACCCATAACACTTTCAAACACCACAACACATTACATCCCAACTGTTGTCTGTTGAAACTGCGCATCCTTGTGTTATCTGTTATGAAACCCTCCACCTGTTACAGGGAGCTCCAAGAGCAAATAAGGTTCGCATACTGGATTTAGCACGTCTCCTTATTCCTAAACCAACTGCGTATGCTCCAAAAAAAAACAACTGTTTAGCCATTTAATTCACGAAATAATACTTTCTACTTACAATTGTGGGGGCTTTCCGTCCAAGGTCGCAGAAGTAGTGCTTGTTCAGCCGACGACGATCGTGTGAGGATCAGGCCGGCGTCATATCTTAGGTCGTCTCCGTACTCCGAGCCCAACGTGTCGTTAACATCTGAAAAACCATAATTATAACGATTATAAACAATGGGCAAGAAATATCTGTTGTCTGTTATTTTAACTTCTTTTTCGAATACTTCACATGTCGTTGACAGCTTCCTAACCGTCTTCGACGACTTCTTCTAGCTTTAAGCTATTCGGCCGAATAAAGAGGGTTACTGGAAAACCGGAACCTCCGCCACTGGAACCGATGGCTTTGGAAAACCGGAACATGAAATTGGAAAACCGGAACCGATGGCTCAGTTTCAATCAACTACAGGGCAAATGGAAAACCGGAACTTGGGAATGGAAAACCGGAACATGTGGTCTTGGGCAAAGACTTTTCGCTGAACACATTGCACGTTCACTTTCTTTCTTTGCTTCTGTGTGTCCCTTAATAAAGAAAGCCAGATCCACTTGAAGAAGTAAGTAAGTAAGTATTTAATCGTGAGTAAACCAAACAAGGTATTTCACTCTATATACTAAACTAAAACTACATGACATCAAAAACAAAACACTAATCTAATCATAAAGTCTCGACTGAAGAAAAGTGATGACGCAACCAATGATCACCAACTACGAAATTTCTAATCTCCTAGTTCTTTTTAAAAAAACAATAACAAGATTTCTAACATACTTATTACTCACTGCTAAATTCAGACTAAAAGGAAAGCTAAGACCTAGTTGAGATAAACACAAATACAAGGACATTCGCTGAGTGTAATACAAAGGACATTCAAATAAAAGATGGCTGCAAGTTTCAGGAATTTGGCAACAATAACACAAGCTAGAAGGAGCTTTACCAATTCTATGCAGGAAACTATTAAGACGACAATGGCCGGTAATAAATTGTGTCAACTGGTATTTTGGTTCAAAAGAAGAAGCAGCAATTAAATCATTTGTACTTGAAAAGAAACGGCTTGGCCAGTAGCTAACTGAATTTTGAAAATCTCTATACCACATTTCATATAACTTAGATTTTAGAAACTGACGGTTTAAAATAAAATTATTATCAAAAATACTGTGTCCAAACAATTCAGAAAGAACTTCATCTGTAAAAATTCTATGAAGAGATGATCTTTGAACTAAAGGGAAAGAAGGTGGAGTAAACATCGGCCAATTTTGAGGGCGGCCTCTGCGAGCATATCTTAATGCAGTCAGTTCAAAAGCTCTAATATGAATAGGTAACACGCCAGAAATAGCTGTTATTACTTCTGACTGTGCGCTACGAAAAGATTTGGAGATTGCCAACATCGAAATTCGTTGAGCTGATTTTAGTTTTCTCAGAATATGTTTTTTCTTAAGAGCAGCGATCCAAACTGGAACAGCATATAAAATTGTGCTTTCCACAACCGACTTGTACAGTTTCCTCAATGCAAAAGGTCTTAGGCCCCATGTTGTTTTTGCCGCACATAAAAGACGAGTTGAATATTGTTTAGCTGAATTAATTCTACTAACAACATGGTCTGTCCACAATAATTTTCTATCCAAAATAACGCCCAAATATTTAACTTTTTCTTTCACTTCAATAGTATCACCACCAAATTTCAGAGTGATTTTTGGAACTTTATGCTTATTAGTGAATAAAACAGCTTCAGTTTTATTTTGATCAAACTCAAGTTTATTTTTAACAGCCCATTGCTCAAACTTTGTAAACACTTTCTGAGCTATTTCTTCCAGTTGACAAATGCTTTCTGAACTTATTATCGCACAAATATCATCTGCGTAAGCTTGTATAATACAATGTTTGTCAATTTTCTCATTCAAAAGATCATTTATGTTCATTAACCACAAAAATGGAGATACAATTCCACCCTGAGGACATGATTTTTCCAGAGCCCTTGAAACTTCATTTTGGTATATAACTACACGGTCATTAAAATAACTTTGAACTAATTTTATCAAACTTCCCGGACATTCTTTTTCTATCAATTTGTGTATTATTCCTGGATGCCAAGCGTTATCAAAAGCCCCTTTAATGTCGAAAAAAATACATAAAGTAAATTTCTTTTTTAATTTATTATTTTCAACAACAGTAACAACATTATCTACTGCATCAACTGTACTTTTCCCCTTACTAAATCCAAACTGCAAAGAAGATATCCAATTCTTTTCAGAACTTAAATTACTCAATTTCTGCATTATTACTTTTTCAAATACTTTACCTAAATTCGAAAGTAAACTAATAGGGCGGTAAGAACGGAGATTCCCATCATTTTTCTTTCCTTTTTTCAAAATAATTATTACATTAGCTTTTTTCCATTCCTTAGGAAAATAACACAAATTTAAACATGCATTTATGATTTTTAGAAAAGTCGGTGTTATCACATTAATATTTTTTTTCAAAACAAGATTTAAAATTCCATCTGGACCTGGAGCTTTCATTGGTTTCAGAGAATTTATAGCATCTTTTAAAACATCAGCATTAATTTCATCTTCTCCAGAAGTAACATTTTGAACAAAATTTGTAACTTGTCGTCTCACATCCGAATGGAACATATTATCATTAACACAATGATCTTTTTGAAACCACTTTGCGAAAAGTTCATCGCCTGCTTCGTTCAGTGATGAAGTTCTGCTACCATCATCTTTTAACACATGCACAGGCTGAATACATCCGCCATCTGACCGACATATCTTATGAATAGTTTGCCATGGATCTAAGCTAGCTCTTTCTTCACAAAACTTTTTCCAATCTTCTCTTTTAGCTCTTACAATTTCATATTTATAATCTCTAAGGGAGTTTTTCGTATTTATTTCACTTTCTAAATCATCTAAAATTTTATAAATTCTCAAATTCCTTCTATAATCTTGTCTTAATCTTGTCAATTCCGGATTCCACCACCTTGCATACTTTTTTGATCTTTTACTACCAAAAACTGGGGTCGAATCAGCAGTGGCATCAGAAATCAACTTTCTAAAACTTTCAACAGCCACATCTATCTCTTGTACAGACGACACAGGAAGCGAATACACATCATCTATTCTACTAAGTAAAACTGAACTAAATATTCCCCAATCTGTTTTACTATAATCATACTTTTGAGGGAAAGTTTGGACGCCTTGCGCAGCATCTAACGCTATTACAAAAGAAATATACAAATGATCAGACAATGATGGGGAATCCGAAAGAACCATCCATTCCTTAGCAAACTGAACTAGATTAGAACCTATAGCTGTGACATCAGGGCTAGAAGAGCCGACGCAATACGTCGGCACATCTGGATCATTTATTACAACTAAATTCTTATTAGCAAAATAATCTTCTAATTCTTTTCCTCTTCTATCACTATTACTATTTGACATCCAAATCGGGCTTTTAGCATTAAAGTCACCACCAACAACATGATTACTATGATTGCTTAACCCATCAGTCACAGCTAATACGTCAGATACTGACTGAATTGACGGGGGACAATATATTGACGAAACAACAACTTTATGACTTGGCAAATAAATAGACACAGTTACAC
The DNA here is from genome assembly GCA_023053575.1 of Branchinecta lynchi. Classification (NCBI taxonomy): domain Eukaryota; kingdom Metazoa; phylum Arthropoda; class Branchiopoda; order Anostraca; family Branchinectidae; genus Branchinecta; species Branchinecta lynchi. The sequence goes on from JAKZAP010000007.1 coordinate 6,725,388, forward strand.
ATTCATTAGACGAATCATCAAAATTAATATCTGCACGAAAACATTTTTTAACTAAAACAGCTGCACTAAAAAACCTCTTATCGTAATCAATTTTTGAAAAACAACCATATTCCCTTGGAATGCACGAAAGCTTTCCGAACTTATTAACATAGGGTTCCTGCAGCAGAACAACATCTGGCTTTCTTTCTGCAAGGGTTTGTTGTAACTGCACCATCGCAAGAAAAGAATGCTGCAAATTAATCTGGATGAAAGACAATGATTTATTCACATCATTTACGCTGCCTGATTGAAACATTATTGACCGTCGTCATCCAGAATTCTGTCTTTCAGTTTTCCTATAATCTTTTGTGCAGTTGGGCATTTTTTAATTGCGTACGACGCATGCGGGCTTCCATTGGTCTTGCTATGGTGACAGGCACTGCACGATGGGCGATCAGAAAACGATTTTGGGCAATCATCAAATGAATGGTTACCCATACAAAAAGAGCAGCACTGCACGCCTCTGAACTCAGTTGCTCGGTGGCCATAAAGGCAGCATTTCGAACACTTTACGAGGAACACATAATCATCACAGCGCTTCATCAAAAAACCAAGTTTAACATGACCGTTTAGCAGGATGGACTTGCGGAGTTTTGGGCTAACTTCAAGTACGACGCTAGCGCTGTTACTACCTTTCCTCAAGAGTGTGACGACTTTCAATAACTCACCATGATCAACCATGTCTTTAACATTATCGTTGCTTCGCAAGAGCTCTGTGCGGAACGAATCGGCATCTTCACATTCCGTGACGTCATATACGATTATTCTCGGCATCTTTTTCTTCACCTGCACAGCTTTGTACTTTGTCACCTCTACTTTCTTGTTAAATGCAGAAATTGCCTCTTCTGCATCAGACTCTGAACCCAGTTCAAGTATAATTTTGCCATTCTTCGCTGGTACTGTCTTTTTCACAGCAAAATTTTTGCTGTCTTCGTCAATAGCCCGGTTAAAACTTTTGGTCAGCTTTTCTAGATCATTTCGACCCAGACGTTTGTCAGTATTTTTGTCATATTCAACGGGTTCTAGAATGACTGAATAAACGCTTGGGCCACGTACCGCAGATGCAAACGAACGGGGTGAGGTCGCAGCCGGCTGTGCAACCCCAAACACAGAAATCGGTGTTTTATCCAGGTCACCAATACGTTCTTGCAGTTTCACAATTGTTTGCAGGTGGCGATTCTCGTTACGAAGTAGTTCTGAGTTCTCTTCTATAACATTCTGATGTAGAACGAGGATCCGGTCGCATATTTCTTTGACATTGTCCTTCCCGCCAGGGACTTTTTTTACATTTCCGAAAACTTCTTTCAACAGTCCTAATAACGCAGTGACACTTTTTTGTTGTTCGACGGGACATAGAATTTCATCATCATTTTGATTGGCAGCATCACTGCCCGAAGCCATTGCCACTGTTACTTGGGCGAAAGTGAGAGTCAAACCCGGTCAGCAGTAGCCGTGTACATTTCTCTGATCGCCAATAATCACTAGATTATCTCCAATTTTTGGTGATTTGTACGCAGACTAGTCCGAATAATGTGACAGATCTTTAACTGACCCGTTCTACACTTAATTGTCTACAGAGTGATGTAATTTTTAACACTATTCACTAAGGATTGAGCAAGACATGCGAGTTTTCCCAAATCTTGCTGCAAAAGAGGTCTTCACACCTTGAAAGCTAAACTGAGACTCCCACTTGAAGAATCTGATTGTTTTATCCTATTCGCCAACGAATCAGGGAGACTAATTTAGAAATGTTGCGTCTTTTGTAATGACAATAGTTGCATTTAGCAGATACACAAAGATCTTACACCACGGTAGCTTGATCTTTGGAAAAACAACAAATTCCAGAATTCCGAATTCCCTACTTTTACGTGTTGATCATGATGATGCTGATGAACGTGAAATGACTTTCCAGATAATGGAAAACCGGAAAATGTGGTCCTGGGCAACTGATTGGAATTTTGACGCTTTGACGGAAGAAGACGATTCCGCTGAAAACATTGCACGTTCACACAGTGCACTTTCTTTCTTTGCTTGTGTCCCTTGGTGAAGAACGCCCAGATCCACTTGCAGACGACCACATGTTCCTGTTTTTCATTACCACACGTTCCGGTTTTCCACTCCCAAGTCCCGGTTTTCCATTATCCTGTAGCAGATTGAAACTGAGCCATCGGTTCCAGTTTTCCAGTTTCATGTTCCGGTTTTCCAAAGCCATCGGTTCCGGTTTTCCAGTGACCCAATAAAGAGGATTGATTGAAATACAGCAATACAGACGAAAAACTGTTAACGCTGAAAGTTAAATAGTTGAGATGTTGCAAGTTCGTTGCACGCGATTCAAAGGTGTGGTGTCTTCTTCCGTTTTCGGTCGAGTGCGTACTGGTAAGTGTCCGCAAAACGGACAGGAAACTGAAAGCACACATGGTGCGCGGATTTCAGGAGTGGAGAACCTGGCAATTTTACTGACGGCTGAATTACCAACCTGATGGTGGGAAAACAATAGAAAACTCATCCGGAAACAATGGAAAATTCATACACAAATTTCAGTTTTCAGCCGATTTCTGGTTATTCTATCCATCCAAAACAAGGACTAGTGGCGTTGCCCGACTCAATATTCTTTTCACTTGCAACAAAATGTAATCGGATAGGTTTTTCGTTCCGTGACATTGAGGCGGGGTTGACGGTAGAGATGTAGTCATAGGCGTGACCAATTGTAAACCTCAGCCGTGACCGAGAGTCAGCCTCACCGAAAACATTTGTCATGGTTATTTGTCATTGTCATAGTTAATAAACTTTTGAACCTTGTCATGGTCGTTATGAAAACATAAGGCCAGATTATGTCCTCACTTTCAACCACAACAGTCTTAGACGACACAGCTTGAAACTGGGTGGTGAAAAATTCCGAAAAGACATTGGAAAATGGAGCTTCAGAAACCGGATAGTGGAACATTGGAATAATCTACTAGACAGCGTTGTAAATGCCGAAAATATCAATCAATTCAAAGCAGGTGTGGATCGACACCTGGCTGAAATTCAATTTAGTGTATAGAGAAATTTAAAAAGGCGAAAGCCTTTTGATGCAGTTATAATATTATTATTTGTACTGAGTCACAATGATTAAGATCAAGGATACAGCCTAGCAGGGGCGTCACGACTGGGGGGGGGGGGGGGACGCCCCTCCCCCCCGATGTTGTCGGCCAGTCGGTAAAAAGTAACCGAGTCGGCGTAAAGCGCCGCGAATGTCAAAACAGTTGGTGTTTCTGAAAATCAGTCGACTTTTCTGAAAATCAGTCGATTTTTTTCAAAACTATCTTTTTTTGTTGTTGAAAACAGTCGTTTTTCTGCAAAAACCGTCGGTAAAAATTATCAGCCAGTCGGTAAATGCCCCACAAACATTTTAGGTAGTAACGCCTCTGCAGCCTAGTCCTTAAGACCGTAAAGCAAAATCTATCGAGTGACCTATCTAGAAGTGTCCCTGAAATTAACCGGGCAAATCTACGGTGACCTACGGATTATCTAATTTGTAATACAGCAGTACCCAATTTTGTAGACAACACTTCATGGAAAACAGTACACATTTTCCAAGCTGACTTTCGTTCACATTTAAAGTTTACCCGAAGAGGTCCGAGATTCGACAGTCAGTTACACATCAGCGATTCACCTAAATAAAAATGCGTTACATCGTTTGTCCGCTTTAGATAGATACTCGATTTCATCGAATGAGCTTATTCTTTCGGATTTGTGGTACCTCTATGTGCTTGTTGCAACAACTAAAAAGGTAAGCCTTTGCCGAAAATTAATTAATAATTGCAGAAACCTTTCAAGGAATATCTAGCATTTATCTTCCTTCTTCCTTCAGCAGGGACTTCTCCGAGCAAAGGGTCTTAAGCAAGGTGAGGCAGGCTTTTGTTGAGATTCAAATTCCGTCTGGGTGAACTTTGGATTGTCGTGCAAGCAGCGCACATTCTGAACGTTATTAGCCTACTAGAGCCCCGGGAGAAAAAATGCAAAATCCTTTTGATGAGTCACAATAATTCAGGGTATTCAAATATCAGATGTTAAAAGAAGCAAGCTTTTAAGTTAAACATCAATGTCCAGTCAGTCTGACCAAATGTCTGCTTTTTTATTAACAGACCCAGCCGTCTTACAGATGTTTTGGTTCACTCTACGGCCACAAAGATCTCTCGCAAACTACTTCCAGCAAAAAAGTCGACCCTAACAAATTTACACAATTCCCTTCTCGAGGCGAATTTAAGAAGTTCCAAGTCTCCTCGGTGAATCTAACTTCCGTCGGGCGACAACGAAAAATCGTCCGTAAAACCAGATTTATTTTCAATGCACCGTCCAACACTTTTTCGTTCCACACCGTCCCTTATATAGCGCTCTTCCATCCTGCATATTGCTTCTGAGGTGGTCAGAAATATCGGTTGCAAGTATTTTTTTTATCAACGCCAAGGGTGCCAAGTGAGCTGGAAGCAGCCGGATTACAGGATTTTCAACTGCAAGTATTGCGACTTATAAACGTCAGAGATCCCTCATATGCTCCCTCCAGCAGCCTCCGAGGAAAGACCAATTCCGCGTTGTCAACTAACAGCCAAACGAGCAGCGACAACGCCACACATGACCTTAGAACATGCAAGCTCGTGAAAAGATTAATGCATGAGGCCCAGGCCCGTATCCAGATTTTTTTTCGGGGGGGGGGGGGGGTTGCCTGCGGGTCGGACAAAAAAGTACAAAAAAGACATAGATCGGAGGGAAAAACCTATAAAAATTACTATTTTTGCATGTTTCGGGGGGGGGGGGTCCAACCCCTTACCCCCCCCCCCTGGATACGGCCTTGATGAGGATCAAGGCAATACGCAGCGAAAAATTACCTCCGGTGAACCTATAAAATGGCCTTGCAAGCTCACAAATGATCGAGTGCCCTCAAACTTGCAAAGCTTTTACTTTCAGAAGGTTCGCTGACTTTCGTAAACTTAATGTCTAATGATCCTTCGGAGAAGTTTCGAACATTTTGGAGAGTTGATGGTTTTATGGACAGCTCTATAGCATTCCAGTGTCTTTGAAGTTATTTAGAACAGGCTACAAGTTTCAAGGAGAGATTAAGCTAGGGTTTGGAAGGTGGCATGACGTCTCCCAGGTCAAGTGACATGGCATTCCTCCTGTTGTCCTCTTTCAATCAGAATCGGTTTTGACGGGAGAAGAAAATTGACCGCATGTAACAGAGAACACATAATTTACGGAACCGTAGAGGTAGCTAGATAGAGGTACACGATGTAAGGTCTGAGTTGATACCCGCCTATTTCCCTCTTCGCCGTTGCGCATACCAGCTGAAAAACCGTAGGATGTATGCAGGGGTGGAGAACCCGGTCTACAGCCAATCAGACATGACGTCACAATGGTAGACAACCAATCATCTGTAAAGGACGGCTCAGACGGCGTTTGTATTCTTCTGCGGAGTTGTACTGCGACAAAGCTGTTTGTAAAGGTAACAGCATCTTGATGTTCTGCATAGCTCCTCCTCCGATCGTTTGTATCGCGTAGGGTTTCAGATTATATCCGACTCCACATGGTCGCATTACAGAGACAGCGAGACTGAGGTTCTTCTAGATTATTTATTCTTAATGCAACGGACCGTCCTACCAGTACTTAAAGGACACCTCGCACGGTTTTTGCTCAAATGTTCTCAGATATAGTTGACAACTCTACAACTCAGCGAAGGTTACCGAAAATTAGCCGACTTCGGCTGTTTTTAGCCTCTTTCCATGCCCCTTGACTTGGATGACAATCTTGAAAATATTTGCATAACCGGTCCTCAGGCGAATAAGCTCCTCGGAAACAATGATCGGGCGCATGATACGTCACGTAAAGAGAACAAACGTGGCAAGCGTGATAGTCAGTGTATTGCCAATAGGGAGGTAAAGGAAGTGAAGAATCTTGGGAACAAGAATAGGTGGAAATACTACTGAAGTATATCTAACTGCTGTAACAAGTGCGACGTAAGAAATTCTTTGTTTTGTTGGAATAAAACTGTTGGAAGGAGTTACCGATCGTCCTGTCAGTAGTACCTATCATCAGAAGAATTATCTTTCTATTCAACTGGAAAGTATGCGCGGTCTTAAAACCGAGATAACTATAAATAAATACCACATCCTTCCTAAGAAAAGTATAAACATCCTTACCAAGGAACCCAATATCGAATTTTACATCCCAGGTGTTCTGACGTCGGGATGAGAAATGATGATTGTTGGATGGAATGAGATTTATTTATTTATTTATTCATTTATTTCCCTCAGAACTGAGGAGTACAGAATAATGTATAAAAAGGAACTATGCCTAGACCCTCTGGTTTTGATGATTACATCAAGGTTTGAGTGAAGGCTTGTGGCAAAACCTTAGGCCCAAGACATGAATATAATAAAGACCCCTCACCACCACCAAGGACCAATGCTAAGTTGGTGAGGTAGGACAGGGCGGGGAAAAACGGGCGTCATTGTGTTGCGAGAACAACACTTTGGTTTTGTCCTCGTTTTTTTGTTTTGTTTTTTTCCTATGACTCCGATGTCATTTATTCCTAGTAACTGGTAAAGGAAGGGTCTAACCTGTGCGGTTTTTACGGAGAGTGTGGACCTTAGGCCGGATTGATGAATATGACATTACATTTTGGAAAGCTCCGTAGAACTCTTGCCTGGGGCCAATAAGGATGGTTTTTGTGCTTGTCTTCGAGCCAGAGCCTACGGTGTGCGAAGTGAAGTGGAGTTATATAGCCCATGTCAGAGAGGACTATTTGAAGTTGTGTAGCGAACCTTTCGTTTCATCAAACCATGTTTTTGCTTTCGAGTGGAAAGTTCCGTTCTAGCACGCTAGCAGGCAGGCACCAGTTTCAAATCGAAGATGGACTAAAATCAGTAAGTTTTAAATATATGCGGCAGTTACCCGGCCCCACAGCCAACATATCTTCTTTGAGTGATAAATAGGAAAATCTAAAAAACAAGGATGATGCGATCTTCAGTAAAACTTTATTCGTCAGTCTGCTAGTATTCCAGTTCCTCAAGCTTAGGTCAGGCTCGGATAAAGAAGGAAATCTTTTCCTCCATTTTTCATTGCTCGAAACCGATTTGTTCGCCCTCACCAAGGTCACGCGGGTGTAATTCCTTCACAGGAATGTTACAGCCTATAAAATGCAGGACCATTGAACTACATGCGTATTTTCGCCGTTCCCCGAGGACTCCTCGTGGAATTGAAGGGAACGGCGAGAAAACACTCCACGTATTTCCTTCCTTGTTTTAATACTTTGAGGTACTACCCGTGACAAGCAACTAAAACGAGGAAGGAAATAGTGGACTTCAGTCGCCTACCGTCAGAACGACAAATGAAAAGATGAATTACAATTTGTATAGTTGCCGACCCGTCACTGAACTTAATGCCTACCCATGTCTGGATACTAAAACGAGGAAGGGATGATGAACTTTCAATTTGAAAAGTTGCCAACCCCTCAAAGAATACTAAGTAGAGGAAGGGAACAGTGCAGCTTTCCAGTTTTTCGCAGCATTGATTCTGGCGACAGCCTTCCTCGTTTTAGTATGCCCTTCCTGGTTTTATTATGTCTTCCTGCTTTTCTCGCGTTCCCTTCCCTTCCTGCTTTTAGTCGATTTCGTCAAGAGGAGGGTTTTGTGTGAGAAACTCGGGTGTGAAGGTATGGAATCATCTTCCGGAGAGAATCAGGGAGCCGGAGAACCAGTTTTTATGGCACTTGAGCATACTCAAGTGCCATATAGCGATGGTAATTTCTGTCGGTCTGTCGGTCTGTCTGTCTGTCGTTCTGTCGTTCTGTCGTTCTGTCGGTCTGTCCAGGTTTTGCTAGTTTGGGCACTTCCACACAAGCTAGGACGATGAAACTTCACAGGCATATCAGGGACCCGACCAGATCAACTTACAAATATTCACTTCCCCAATCCAACTTTCCCCGGATCCGGGAGTCCGGAAACTATAAAGTAAAAAGGGAGCAAAAAGTAAAACGGGAGCAAAACAAAACGCTGACCGACGGCGGGCTCGAACCAAGAAACCTTTGGGTTAACAGTCCAGTGTTCTACCACTGAGCTATGCGACTATGTATCTGAAAGCGAATGCGAGAATAAATCTGGTTTAAAGATGGTCAGTCCAAGTCAAACAAATCTAGTGAAACGTTTGGCAGGAATATCAGCGAACCGACCAGATTAACTTGGATATAATCATATTCCGGATCCGAAACTTGACATATATCAAGAACAATTGCCGATAACTGGGGGGGGGGCTGGAGGGGGGGGGCACCCAGAACCTCGTGAAACGCTTCCACATAAGCTAGAACGATGAAACTTGGCAGGCGTGTTGGGAAACCGACCAGATTAACTTGGAAATAATCACTTCCCCGATCCGGCCATCTTGGGGGCAGTGGAGGGATGGGAAATCCGGAAAGTAGTAGCATGCCTAACTTTTGAACGGGTAATCAGATATGCCTGAAACTTGACATATGTCAAGAACAAGTGCTTCAGAAGCTCAATTTCAAATCCGGACCAGATCCGATAACTGGGGGGGGGGGCTGGAGGGGACACCGGAAATCTCATGAAACGCTTCCACATAAGCTAGGACAATGAAATTTGGCAGGCATATAAGGGAACCGACCAGAAGAACTTGGAAATAATCACTTTCCCCATCCGGTCATTGTGGGAGGAGTGGAGGGATGGGAATTCCGGAAACTAGTAGCATGCATAACTTTGGAACGGGTAATCAGACATGCAAGAAACTTGACATATGTCAAGAACAAGTGCTTCAGATGCTCAGTTTCAAATCCGGACCAGATCCGATCACTGGGGGGGGGAGCTGGAGGGGCAACCGGAAATCTGTTGAAACGCTTCCAAATAAGCTAGCACAATAAAACTTGACAGGCATGTGAGGAAACCAACCAGATTAACATGGAAATAATCGCTTCCCCGATCTTGCTATCGCGGGGGGTGGTGGAGGGAAGGGGAATCCGGAAACTAGAAACATGCATAACTCTGGAATGGATAATCGGACATGCATAAAACTTGACAATTGTGAAGAACAAGTGTCTCAGATATTCAGTTTCAAATCTGGACCAAATCCGAAGAGAGGGGGATTAGAGGGGGGAACCGGAAATGTCGTGAAATGCTTAGGGTCGATGGATCGGGATGTCACAGTAGAAGGGTTGGAAGGGGTTTTCCCGGATTTCCGGTGATCACGAGTTAGGGTACTTCGAGGGGTACTTCCACATGTACTAGGACCATGAAACTTGGCAGACATATTAGGTACTCTTCCAGGTCAACTTGAAAATAGTTTTTTTCCCGATCCGATGATCATGGGGAGATTCTATTGACATGCATAACTTTGGAACAGGTGATCAGACGTACATGAAACTTGTCAAGTGTCAAGAACAAGTGACTCAGATGATCAATTTCAAGTCTGGAACGGATCTGATAACATCGGGAGGAGCTGAAGGCGGGGGGAGAAATCTCTTGAAGCGCTTAGAGTCGAGAGATCGGGATGGGACTTGGAGGGAAGAACAAGCATAAGCCACAGATACATTGTAGAGGCTTAACGGCCTGCCATTCAATTTGCAAATATATTATTATTATTATTAATATCATTGACAAAACAGGACCGATCGTGTCACAGTGGGGGGAGTTGGAGGGGGTTTTTCCTAATTCCGATGATCACGAGTTAGGGTACTTCCAGATGTGCTATGACCGTGAAACTTTGCAGGCATGTTAGGGACTCTATTAGATTGGCTTGAAAATATAGTCCCTCCCCCGATCCGATCATCGTTGGAGGAAGATACAGTTGTCAAAGAGTGGTATAACCATTTCAGATCTACTAGATCAAGCCCATTTTCTGATGAAATGAATATCTGGAGAGAGATCCAGCCTTGAAAACTGCAAACCGTATCTGACAAACATGCTAACTGTTCTTACAAGTGCCATATGAGCTTTCAGCTCTTGTTGTTTAAAATGTATGGAAAAATTATTTTTTGGATAGCTAGATAAATGTCAAATATTTATTAGGAATTTTATTCAGGGTGAATATTTGATTATTATTAGGGAGGAAAAAAAAAAAAAAGAAATGAGAAGTTTAAGACGAGAAACGTGTGTCATCGTTTGTAATAGGTGATTAAAAGTTGTGCACTCCCGCACAGGACACGGTTGTGCCCTTCTTGGGAGAATTCTGTTTAAAGAATGTTCAAATTAAAATGAATTGAACTAAAAAAAAAGGGATAGCATTTCAAAGGTAAAGTAAACTTTAAAGACGTAGCCTACCGGTCGTGCTTCTTGACACACAGGATAGCATTTCAAAGTGAAAAGCTGGAGCATGCAAAAACAAGCTCCCGTCGTCTATAACGACACATCGGAGCCAACTAATGAAGAAGTTCTTATTAAAAAGTAGAGAAACAGAGAAAAAGATGCAGAAGAAATCAACAGTCAACTTTAAAGACGTAGCCTACCAGCCGTGCTTCTTGACACACAGGAAAACACATGAGACAGATGAGTATGTTGGAGTTTTCCGGAGAAATACTCGTAAAACGAAGTTTTGATGTCAAAGAGCTAAACGGGAACGTAGTGAGGCATGCACAAAATTAGCGGAAGCAGTGCAGAGCGTAATCTGCTAGGAAATGGTTGGAGACCGGTATTGGAGAGGGAGTGCGGGCATTGGTTTTATGGCCAGGGGCGTTAGGTATGGGGGGGGGAGAGGGGGGACGTCCCCCCAATGTTTTCGGCAAGTCGGTAAAACATAACTGATTCGGAGCAAAGCGCCACTGTTTTTCGTAAAAACAATCGATTTTTTTCCTGAAATCATTAGTTTTTTCTGAAAATTTGCCGATTTTTCATAAAAATATAAGATTTTTTCTTAAAAATACTCGAGTTTTCTGAAAATCAGTCGGTTTTTCGTGAAAATTTCGTTTTTTTCTGCAAAAACAGTCGGTAAAATCGACCAGCCAGTCGGTAAATACCTAGCCCCCCCCCCCCAAAAAAAAAAAAAACATTTTGGCTATAGCCAAAAAACTATAGTAACACCTCTGTTCATGGCCCCTGTGTCTCCAATGAAGAACATTACAGGCATCGAAAAGAAGAAACAAAGGATCCAAAAACTCCCCTGTGCCTGGGCCCAACTCACGGCTGATCCGTTCACGTGAGCAACAACCCCGATTCCAAAAACCTTGAAAATCACCGCCTATCAGACAAAATGAAGACATGGATGAAGATATGGTTCATCTGGTGTGTGTCTACATCTACATGAAGTGAGTTGGATGGTTTGAAGCACGAGATTTTAGAGATAGCGTGTATGATGAGAAAATGTGGTGGCGTGATGAGGAGTTTATGTTTTAAAGCGATGAAGAATTTATGAAGATTCAGTGAAACTGGCATTATGAGTGATGTGAGGAGGTGGGGTGGGGGGAGGTGAGATGGGGGGCGGTGGGTAGGTTGGGACGAGGGAATCGTTTTTCTTTCTTTTACTCTCTTTCTTTACCTCTTTTTTCTTTTCTTTTTTTTGAAAATATATTAGATTAGTTTTTCTCTTATTATTTATTGAATAACTTTAAGTTAAAAGGTGGTTAGAAGATACAGCCAACCACAGGATTTTTGTCTTTTATGTGGCTGTTGAGTTATTTTGTACCAAGTAGTGGTGAAGTAAAAAATATCTGAATCTGAAATCTGAATAGGCACCGTGAAATTTCATATAGACCTTAGTGAATTTGTTCGACGTAATGGAGATTTACTATTCGGTTAGTTTATAGACCACGGTCCCAATAAATATCGTACTTCTTGGGCTGCATAATTCGTTGCCGCCACAGGTTACCATGAAAGCTAGTCTAAAGGCTCGGCTTTAAACGATAAACGCATTGATTCCGGTTCTACCGGATTCCAGTCGGAGTTTTAATGCGGTGAGAAACCAAAGCAAATAAAATCAGGAAGATACTAGATTTTAACTAGGACAATCGAAAGGGCAACCGGAAATTCTGCAAATATATATCTGCTGAAAGCAGATAAACGTACAACATTTCAATGTAAGCCCCTACGTCAACTCTCTTTCTCAAAATATCCGTCTTTTATCACAATCTGAACGAATTATCCAGGTTCAACATGTTTCTTTGTCACTATGTAGACACCTATACAGATTCGTCGGCTTTTACAGCATCCTTTTGTAAATTTTCGATTTCGAACTGTCAACGTGAACAACGAACAAATAGTTAAACATAATTTCACCTAAGGGTGAAGGGGCCTAAGGGTACAATTTTTAATCACCTATTACAAACGATGACACACGTTTCTCGTTTTAAACTATCTCCAAATTTGTATATCCTCATCTCTAAATGCTGAGGTGGGCAACTGTGCACATGTATAAACACGACCTCGCTCTTCAAATGAGGACTCAATCTATCAGTCTGCTCGGGAAATTTTTAAGCTCATAGACAGACAGAGGGAGGGGCGGACGGTAGATTAACGTTATCATAGTTATCCCTCACTTACGTCCGGGATCCCAATCATCCATACACGGCACCATTTGATTAAGTGCCGAACCAGTATACCTAGATAGCGCGAGACCTTTTTGGGATCACAAAACGTAAGTGGAGGGATACCTATGATTTCGTAAAAGTTGTCCGTCTGTAAGCACGATAACTCTCGAAGGGAGTAAGATATTTTGATGAAACTTGGTGTGAGCAATATTACGGTCAAGGGAGAGGTCGAATTAGTAGACGGGCTCTGTAGCTCAACATTTATGGGTGGGGGAGGGGGGTTCATATTAAGGGGCGAACAATTTTTTTTAACAGCTAATAGATAGTTGCTTTCGAGGTAAAAAGACATGCTGAACCCGAATATGAAAACCATTTTCTCGCCGGAAAGTAGTTCGTCCGGAATCCGTACGAAATCAAAATTTGTTTTTAAAGTAAAAGTTTTATCTGAAGTTGATTAGCTGTTCGATTTAGGTATAGGAAGACATACTGAATCCGCTTTTGACAATCCTTTTGTACCCGGACATATAGTTCGCCCGGAATCCGACTGAAACCGGAAAATTTGTAAAAAGTTGAATTTGTATCTGAAGGTGATCAGATGTTCGATATAGCGGTAACGTGATATGCTGAATATTTTTCTGAGCTTTATTTTTAGCCGGAGAAGTAATTCGTCTGAAATCCGGTAGAAACCGGAGATTTGACAGAAGTAAGGCAGGAAGATTTGATCAATGTCGACCAAGGAGATATGACGTATAGCCTAGTGGTAAATACACACATGCTGAATCCATATCCGAACTTGGTTTTCTCAGATGATTAGCCATTGACCTTCTTCTGTTTCTAAATCTTAATAGTAAAAATGTTGAAGGAGTCTGGCGAAGACCGGATATCTACAAGACCAAATTGACTGGAGCAAATATTATATTTTTGGGATCCCAAGGAAACCTTTGGTCTTGTTATGACAGAAGATACAAACCGTCGCCACACAGGTCATATATTCCCTCAGCCCAAGCTGACTGCGAAAAAAAAAGCTTTTTTCACAAGTTTCATTTTCGAATTTGAGCGGTTGAGCCTGAAGAGGACCCTTGCCAAGAAGGGCCGAAATATAACTCTAATAAAATTCAACTTACGTATCGGTTTGCACTGTCAAATATGGCAGAGAAGTTCGTCAAAGCTGCTAACCGACTTGATAATTCTATCTTATCAGTTCTTGACATGATATCCAAATCTGTTATTCCTAACAGGTTGACAAACCTGATGTTCTTATAGTTTGTAGTAGAAGAAAATGTCCGCCTTTTGGCCTCGACTCTTCTCTCTGCCAAATTGGCTCTTCATGTTGAGTTTAGTTTGAAATAAACAGAACTTGAACTTGGAAGACATACTACCATGTGACTTCCCGCTCTCGGCATGTAGCGTGTAAATGACAGCTGGCACCCCTTTATAACCAAGATAATCTAGTAGTTTCGATCCCTCGGCATTGCAACAAGATGGCACAAACACAGTCATCAATCAAATCCGAACGACATTAAGAGCGTATTCCACCCTTCTAAAAATAGTTACTATTAGTTACGATTTCCGTTCCATCCTCAAGAAAAGTTACTACGCTGACCGTTCCAACCTTGTCGGAATAGTAACTAATAGTTACTATTTGCTTACCATGCTCGGGAGCGTAGTAAGCGTAGTAACTACACATCTCTGTAACGTGATTGGTCGGATTCGCCCCTGGCGTGAGATCCTGCTGGAAAATAGAAAAATCGTTCCAGCCTTGACGGCAAAAAAACAGAATTCATGACGTCATGCGTAGTAACTACGGTAAGTAGGAAGGAACACGCTCTAAGTCGCAACCTCTTTCTGGATTTACACTTGTTGACGGTCAAGGTATTTGCTACATTACCACCCTCGCGTTTGTGGGAATGACACTTAATAAGTTTCTGATTTGATGGATTCTAGTAGTTTTCCCAGCAGTAATCAAAGAAGGACGCTATGGGACTGCTAACTCCCCGGCATCGTGTGTGCATGAGAGCAGAAACCAGGCATAACAAAAATAATCCAGTGCACAACCCCTCAGCCAATCCAAAAAAAAATCATTCGAAACTTAGCAATCAGTAAAATCAGCTCGGGGAAAGGTAAAAAGCACTTTTTATAATCAGAATTTGTTAACAAAGATCCGTATTTGCTATGAACGTTGTTAAATCATAATCTTTCAGATCATAGCCATTGTGTTTTATGAATCCTCTCAATGAATCCATTGTCCGAAAATTGTAGTTCAGTAAAAGGAGAAAGATCTTTGACTCAAATCATTGGTACAATCTGTATTCACAAACGAAGACCAAACTGACGAACCGTGAACAGGTTTGCGAACAACTGCAAGGCACAAAATATACAGTGACAACAGCAGGTTAGGAATTCATTTCCATAGCGGTAGCCTTGTGCCGATTTCGGGAGCTTTTTGAGGACCCCTCCCACCAGTGATCTCCTGAGTTTCCAACTGGGGTCCTTGACAGTAAATATATTAAGAAATCACTCAACACGGGAAAATCAGCTAGAATGCTCTTCATTCATATTTCGGCCCTTCTTGGCAAGGTACATCTTCAGGCTTGTAAAATAGCCTTTAAGCCTATTCCCAGGTCCACTGACTTCTAACAAAAACTCGGCAAAATTCAGATAACCTGTTTTACGCAACAATAGCACAATACGCAACCACTTGTCGGAAGCATAATACTCATGGAAAATAGTGAGTCAGAGGTATCGTTAACGCGCTTAGGAAGTAACGTATAAAATTTGGTTTTCCAGGCTTAGGAATTAATGAATGCAGTTACGGAAGTAGGTTGCACTTGCATTATAGACACGGCAGGTCCTTTACGGAATGAGCGGTCAAGCCGATCGGATAATTTTACTGTCAAGGACTCCACTTGGACACTCAAGACATCAATGGTACAAGAACAGTATCTCGGAACTTAGAAACCTGCCACGTCGTTATCCGTCTGACTGCCCTCTAGGATACACCTGGTTATTATTTGCGTGAGCGACAAGAATTTTTAGGAGAAGAACTTTGTAAACCTGCTACTGTGACAAAGGAAATAGCCTTTTGAGAGACGGGGTCCAGCCGACAGCTCCAGACATAGGCTCATTACCAATCGGAGAATCGACTAATGGCGGAATATCGGTGTCGCGTACGACGTGGTATGTGTAATACGAATCGGAGGCTATTTGTAGTAGGTACACATATCTATGTCCATTGTCTGAGTTTCTAATTTGTAGCCTAATCAGAAGACGCAAATGCGATGGCCATGAATTGAGAGATTTTGGCTTTTAAGGAAGAAACGTAGATACATCCTTTTGAACGAGGAGGATTGGTAAGAGATAGGCTACAGGAAGACAATTTTTTGCGACTTTTAATTCGTCGGTTTGGGAGGTTTTCAAGCAGGCTATGAATGAATGGGTTTGTTCCCAATATAGGGCACAGAAATCAACATTTACACAAACAGTTCATGGTTTTCCATAGCAATATTCGTTATATTTATATAGCGATATTCCAATATTCGAAGGTCACCAAAATGATCTTCCCATACCTGAATCCTTTTCCTCCCAAGCATCGGAGCATATAGAGCGTTTTTCCGGAGCGGAGAAAAAGTAGTCTGTTTTCGGTTTTTATAATGTTATTATTAAAATTTGCGAGTGCTGTTTTTTATTATATTTTTGTTTTTCCCACCATGCCAACTCGTCGTTTTAGGGAAATCAATAGATTCACTCATGAAATAGGAGATTACTGTCTTTTCAAGAAAATACTGGGTCTTTGTCAACGTAGTCTGTATTCTCGCGATAAGCCACAGCTAAGCCGAACTCTTCGGAAGATCATTGAAGTCTACAAATATCCTCAGTGCTCCTGCTATAAAGGACTTACTATTCCATAAAGGACCTTCCGAGAAAATCCTACGACATCTCAATCCCCGGAGCGGAAAACTCGTTCCTGCTAAGCCGTTCAAAGAAGCACCCCCCCCCCCCCCCACATACACACACACAAACCCAATGTTAGAAAACGCTGATGGGAAAGATTTCGCGTCTGCATTCAGGAATGGAGAGGGGTGAGTAATCCCAGGATACAATGTTCTTCGAGATCTGATTTCTATCTGTGGATTTTCGTTGGAGACCGGTGGGTCAATGGCTCTGTTTCTTTTGAGGATCGGCGTTCACTTAGAGAAGAGGAAAGGATAATGCAACCAACCTTCCATGAAAGTGAAGGGCATATACCGATTTTGTTTATACAAATCCGATCCTTTTCTGCTTTTTGAGATCCCAAAATGTAAGTGGGATACCTATGACATCGCAAAAGTTGTCCGTCTGTGAGCACGATAACTTTCGAAGGGAATGAGGTTTGAAGTTGATTAGATGTTCGATTTAGGGGTCAGAAGACATGCTGAACACTTGTGCGAAAATCGTTTTCTACCGGGACAAGTAGTTCGCCCGGGTTCCGGCCAAAACCGGAAAATTTGTTATAAGCAGAAGTTGTAGCGTACTTGTAGTTGACTAAACGTCCGATTTAGGGGGAAGAAGAGATGCTGAATCCGTATATGACAATCATTTTTTACTCGGACATATAGTTTGCCCGGAATCTGGCTGAAACCGGAAAAGTTGTTATAGGTTAAAGTTTTAACTGAAGTTGATTATATGTTCGATTTAGGGGTAAGAAGACATGCTGAACACTTGTGTGAAAATCATTTTCTACCCGGACAAGTAGTTCGCCCGGAATACGGCCAAAACCGGAAAATTTGTTTTAAGCAAAAGTTGTACTTGTAGTTGATTAGACGTCTGATTTAGGGGGAAGAAGAGATGCTGAATCCGTATATGACAATCATTTTTTATTCGGACATACAGTTCGAAGGGAATCCGGCTGAAACCGGAAAATTTGTTGTAAGTAAAAGTTTTATTTGAAGCTGATTATATGTTGCATATCGGGGTAAGGATAGAGCAGGATAATCCGCTTTTGAGCTTTAATTTTCGCCGGACAAGTAGTTCCGGAATTACACACATTCTAAACCCATCTGAACTTGGTTTTCTCAGATGATTAGCTATTTGGCCTTAATCTGTTTCTAAATTTTAATAGTAAAAATGTTCACGGAGTCGGGCGAAGACAAGACCCAACTGTGCGGATAAAATATTGAATTCTCAGGATCCCATCGAAACCTTTGGTCTTGTTTGCTCCGCGTTCTAGAACTTTGCAAAGGCCCCCATTTGCTTATTCTTCTTTTTTTTTATATCACCCTTAGGTGACTATAAGCTTCTGAAATCCCGCCATTGCTTCGTTTAGTACCTGCAACTTTTCAGCGCTTTTTCGGACGAGCAGACTTTTGGACAAACTTCCCCGAAACAGGTCCGCCGACACTTTGCGTACTTTGCGGCTAAGATGAGCACTTTATGGGATGGTTCGATCTGGGAAATAACATTTTTTTCACCAATCTTGGCAAGTGTCAAGCCAAGTTTCATCGTCCTAGCACATCTGGAAGTAACTTAAATCGCGATCACCGGAATTCTTCACCCCCCCCGCCCTCCAACTCCTCCAAGAGTAACCGAATCCGGCCCCGCTCTGTCACTGATATGTATCTAGGGCTTACGCTTGTTCTTACCACCAAGTGGATCCAAGCGAGATCCATTGACCGGATCCTGTCCGCACTTGAAATGGAATATCTGAGACATGAGTTCTTTCCGGGTATCAAGTTTCATTACGATCCGATAACCCGTTCAAAAGTTAAACGTATCTCCAGATTTCGGATTCCGCCTCCCTCCACTCCTCCGACGATGGTCAAATCAGATAAACGACTATTCTTAAATTAAAATGGTCGAGTCCCTGATACGCCTTCTAAGTTTCATCGTCCTAGCACATGTGGAAGCGTTTTAACTCGGGTTCACCGGAATTTCAGAACTCTCCCTCCAACTCCCCCACAGTGCCCGGATCCGGTCTGATCGTGTCGACTATGTATCCAGGGCTTGTGCTTGTTCTTTCCTCCCAGTTTCATTCCGATTCGTCCAACCTGAGTATGTCACACGATTTCTGGTCCCCCCCCCCCCCACTCCCCCCAAAGTCACCGGATCCGTTCCAGACTTAAAGTGTGACATCTGAGCCACGAGGTCTTTCCAAATATCAAGTTTCCTTAAGCTCTGATTCCCAGTTCAAAAGTTATACATACGGTGGTCATCTCAGGGATCCGAGCAGACTGCCTTGAGATTAGTTGTTTCCCCGATCCGACCATTGTGGGGGGCGTGGAGGGATGGGGAATCCGGAATCTAGTGGCATCCATAAATTTTGAACGGGTGAAAGGATTTAAATGAAACTTGGCAAGTAGAAAGAACTATTGTCTCAGATGTTCCACGTCAAGTCCGGATCCGATCCGATTCTTCTGGGGGGAGTTGGAGGGGGGCATCGGAAATCTCGTCAAACACTTAGAGTCGAGGGATCGGGATAGAATTTGGTAGCAAAAACAAGCATAAGCCCTGTAGATACGTCCTTGACCGAACCAGATCTTACTTACCAGATACTATTTGGGGGGAGTTGGAGGAGGTTTCCCGGAATTCCAGTGATCGCGAGTTATGATACTTCCAGATGTGCCAAGGACGATAAAACGTGGCGGGCATATTGCTGTGACCCGACCAAATAGACTTAAGAACCCGATACGATGTCACGAGCGGAGCGATTTTAATGAAACTTGGAAAATCGAGAGATCATATGCCCTAGATGACATATTTTTGGGTCCGGACCGAATCCGAGCACGGTGCTAGAGCTATTTCCCGAAATATGCTGAGATTCGAGTGAAAATTAATAGGCGGTAAGAGAAGGTGCTTTAGATGATTCATTTAGTTGTCCGAACCAGATTCGGCCGTGGCAGGGAGAGTTGGAGGGGGGGGGGGGGGGGGTACCGGAAACGGTGTGGCGCCTTTAGGAATCAAACGAGTGGATCTAAACTTAAAAGGTAGAAAAGTAATATGTCCTAGATGATCCGACGCAATGCCGGAAACACTCAGACTCCATTGAAACTAGATATCCTATTTCTAGGCCCGAACCTAGGGGGGTCGAAAGTGGTATTTTGTGACATTCTCATCTACTTTCTTGCATCACCTACTCGTAACAAATGCCATATGAGCTCGTAGCTCGTGTTAAGACTATTATTAATTATTATTAGACTATTAAGAAAACATGACACAATAAACGCAAAAAGTAAGAAACGACTCTTCCTGGCAGAAGACTCTCCCAATAAGGCTACTGCGTGTTCAGTGAAGTATCCTACAAATTCTGCTTCAATTGAGCCTAGCGATGGATAATTCTAACTTTAACTAATTTATTTCTCCTACCATTTATTCATTCACTAACCCGATGTAAAATTTTCGCGAATTAGTCGTCTGGAGTTGTACGAAAAAGTAGCGTACAGTAGTAAGTACGTGCAGTAGTGCATTTAATGGCAACAAAATGGCAAAAATGTCATATCTGATCCAGACAATTGGATCTTGTAGATAGCCATTCTTCACCAGACTCCTTCTACCTCTATACGTCATATATATACTTTGACGAAATTGATCGAAACTTCCAGCTGCCTTTACTTCTGTCAAATTTTCGGTTTCTGCCGGATTCTGGGCGGACTACATGTCCGTTAGAAAAAAGCTCAAAAATGAATTCAGCATACCTCCTTACCCCTATATCGGCCCGAACCTAGGGGGGTTGAAAGTGGTATTTTGTGACATTTCTCCTACCATTTATTCATTCACTAACCCGATGTAAAATTTTCGCGAATTAGTCGTCTGGAGTTGTACGAAAAAGTAGCGTACAGTAGTAAGTACGTGCAGTAGTGCATTTAATGGCAACAAAATGGCAAAAATGTCATATCTGATCCAGACAATTGGATCTTGTAGATAGCCATTCTTCACCAGACTCCTTCTACCTCTATACGTCATATATATACTTTGACGAAATTGATCGAAACTTCCAGCTGCCTTTACTTCTGTCAAATTTTCGGTTTCTGCCGGATTCTGGGCGGACTACATGTCCGTTAGAAAAAAGCTCAAAAATGAATTCAGCATACCTCCTTACCCCTATATCGGCCCGAACCTAGGGGGGTTGAAAGTGGTATTTTGTGACATTCTCATCTACTTTCTTGCATCACCTACTCGTAACAAATGCCATATGAGCTCGTAGCTCGTGTTAAGGTTTAAGGCACACATTCCGAAAAGTTTTTGCATGCGAAATTCGCTTCCGACTATTATTAATTATTATTAGACTATTAAGAAAACATGACACAATAAACGCAAAAAGTAAGAAACGACTCTTCCTGGCAGAAGACTCTCCCAATAAGGCGACTGCGTGTTCAGTGAAGTATCCTACAAATTCTGCTTCAATTGAGCCTAGCGATGGATAATTCTAAATTTAACTAATTTATTTCTCCTACCCTTTATTCATTCACTAACCCGATGTAAAATTTTCGCGAATTAGTCGTCTGGAGTTGTACGAAAAAGTAGCGTACAGTACTAAGTACGTGCAGTAGTGCATGTAATGGCAACAGCCATTTTCGTGCAGATGCTTTACCGGTGGGTGCGAGAAGAAAATATATTGGGAGAATTAAGTGCGGTTCTGGTCCTTATTTTTGCTCGTTATGCGGAAAGATGGATGAAGATGTGGAACACTTGGTTTGTTCTTGTAGTGAGTTGGGGGATCTAAGGAGAGAAGTTTTTGGTAGGTAAGGAGGTTATTCAAAAGAGGTCTTTGAAAGATTTGATGGGTAGTAAAGTTTTTCCAAGATCGCGTCGGTTGGGTAGATTCCTGAAGGTTGCCATGGAGCACCGTGAACGTTTTATTGTAGGTTGATGTTGTGGTAGGGATAGGTGTTAGTTTATATAATAGTTATTTATTTATTAGAAGTATGAGTTGAGTGTTGAATATTTGGATGCGTACATTGCAGTTGGAGGGCTTTTTTATTTTTTATTTTGTCCCGCTATGGCCCATAGGGCTTTGTTTTGGGAATACATTCATTCATTCATTCATTCATGCTACTACAGCAAGATTGGATGCTATCGGATACTACTACTTAAGATTAACCCAGTCGGAGGCATGTTAAACCGAAGTATTCCATACTAATACGGATCAATACATGCAACTTATTCGTATAACTACCATACAACTATACACAGTCAAAGAATGTTTTGTTTATTGAGAAGTGACAAGGAACGCGCGGTCATTACCAAGACCGTGTAATTTCCATATTGAATGAGTGTTTTAGCGGGGAAAATAATAGGCTGCACTGTGCTGCCCTAATTTTATGTGTTATGCAAAGATACGATATTACGAAACGTGTTGTTGAAAGCTTATTTATTCCAGCAATTTCCAAGCTATTTATCCCTTATTCAAACAATGTTTACAACGGATACGTCAGCTATGATTCTTCATCAGCGATATTTCGGCCCTTCTTGGCAAGGGTCCTCGTCAGGCTGTCAATCCTCTGGATCAACTTCGGGGAAGGAAACAAACCTGTAAACAAACCTGATTACAGGTTTGTTTCCTTCCCCGAAGTTGAACCAGAGGATTGACAGCCTGACGAGGACCCTTGCCAAGAAGGGCTGAAATATCGCTGATGAAGAATCATAGCTGACGTATTCGTTGTAAACATTGTTTGAATAAATGTTTCAAAGTCAGCTTGGGCTCAAAGCATATTTATTTATCCCTTACTGGTCCGATTCTCCGAAAAGCTTTCCTTTCTAATACGCAGCTGATCGACTCGAATCGATGGCGGAAAAGGCTGTCCCAGGAAGCAGAACGGACGCTAAATTAAGACGAATGAAGATAAAGGTAATCCTGTTTTCGTGACGGATCATCCCCTAAGGGGATCTAGATAGGATCCTGTTAGAAAGGACAGCCTACTGAAGCACGGTCCTCATGCGAACCTCAGCCTATCTGTGGTGCTCAGCATAAAATTTGTGTCTTTATTTTTATCTGAAGAAGTCCCTAACCCCTCGCAATGGCCGTCGGGACTCACTTTTGTTTTGTCGAGGTCGGTTAAGCAAATCAGTGTAATTCATTCCGGTTTGTTTTAGTCGTGGTGACAGCGGATTTTACGCCAAACTGGAGGATTTTGTCGGAGATTGGAGTAAATACTTTTGCAACTGGCGTGTGGCGTGAAATTGTTCTTTTTAACTGGCATATTTTTTGGCGTGATGTGATTGTTTCTGAAGAAATAAATTTAATCGTCATTCAGTCACCAGTGCTACATGCAACGTTTTTGCGTATTAATCGAACGCTTAAGTGGGGATTACCTTGAGAGTTTAAAGTACAGAACTGCCTTGTCTCTTCATAAACAAGACCAAAGGTTTCGATGAGATCCCAAAAATGTCATAACTGATCCAGACAATTGGATCATCTAGATAGCCGTTCTTCACCAGACTCCTTGAAAATGTGTACTATTAAAATTTAGAAACAGATTAAGGCCAATGGCTAATCATCTGAAAAACCTAAGTTCAGATATGGATTCAGCGTGTGTGTTTACCTCTCTCTATACGTCATATATATACTTTGACGAAATTGATCGAAACTTCCAGCTGCCTTTACTTCTGCCAAATTTCCAGTTTCTGCCGGATTTTGGGCGAACT
Source organism: Branchinecta lynchi (assembly GCA_023053575.1). NCBI lineage: Eukaryota > Metazoa > Arthropoda > Branchiopoda > Anostraca > Branchinectidae > Branchinecta > Branchinecta lynchi. Next base: position 6,748,546 of record JAKZAP010000007.1, read on the forward strand.
ACTTGTCCGTTAAAAAAAAGTTCAAAAATCTATTCAGCGTATCTCCTTATCCCTATATCGAACCTCTAATCAACTTCAGATAAAATTTTAACTTTTAACGAATTTTCAGATTTTGGCCGGATTCCGGACGAACTATTTCTCTGGCGAGAAAATAATCCACATATACGGAATTAGCATGCCTCCTTACCACTTCATCGAACCTCTGATCAACTTCAGACAAAGCTTTTACTATTAACAAATTTTCAACTTTCAGCCTGATTCCCGGCAACTTGCATGTCCGGGCGGCAAATGAATGTCATATTTGGATTCAGCATGTCTTCTTACCCTGAGTCGAACATCTAATCAAGTTCAAATAAAACTTTTACTTTAAATAAACTTTCCGGTTTCGGTCGGATTCCGGGCGAACTACTTGTCCGGCAAAAATAGAATTTTCAAATACGTGTTCAGCATGTCTTTTTACCTCTAGATTGAACCTCTAATCAACTTCAGATTAAACATTTAGTTTTTCACAGATTTTGCAGTTTTTGATGGATTCCGGGTGAACTACTTGTCCTGCAAGAAAATTATTTTCATATTCAGATTCAGCATGTCTCTTTACCCCTGAATCGACTATCTCATTAACTTAAATTTTGTCCCTTAGTTTGGAACCCCTTCTCCACCCCTAAATATAGGGCTACAGAGCCCATCTTCGAACTTGACCTGTAGTTTGACGCAAAGAGTCCTCATGCCAAATTAAAAAAAAAAAACACACCTCAGCTCCTTCAAGATTTATCGTGCTAACAGACGGACAGACGGACAACTTTTACAAAAATCGTAGGTATCCCTCTACTTCCGTTTTGGGATCCCAAAAAAGTGTATTGTGACTGTTGGTTCTTTACTTTATCCTTTCCAGGCCACTGCAAGGCATGCCATTTCATCTACGTAGGTGAGGGGGAGCAATTTACTGTGATGAAAAGTAAAAAAGTGTAACCTGACATTCCAAGCCCAGCAGGTAGTGAGTTCAGGTTCAAGCTATTTTGTTACTCTATTCTTTTTGACAATAAATGTGTATTAATAGTTTCTTTTTCTTTTTGATATTCCTTGCAGGTTACCAGTGCTTCCATATTACCCTATTCTAGGTTAAAATGGACTGCTTCAGGGATACATATTTTCAATCTAGGGATTCAGGATAACCTGGAAAAAAAACAATTATTTTGGGGTAATCTAGGCTAATTTTTAAATGACCGATTCTCTGTGGTCGTTCGTGTTCTTTTCACTGCCTCAAATGCGAATTGGAAATCTGGTCTGTGGCTGACAAATATGTGGGCTTCGTTGACACCTGTCCTACCTACCAGCCAATTTCTACCAGGTCACCCCAGTCCATTCGATAGTTATCATGGTCACGACAGACGGTAACATAGAAACCAAAGCTCTAGCATTCACTTTTTTCTTTGGAATCCCAAATACTGTGACCATAAATGTTTTCAAAATGTTACAAGTATCTGACGTAAGCGAAAAACTATTCGTCCGCATTAGCTGGATATCCCCGACGGCATACCCAGAAATATGTCGGCAGATCAGTCCCAGCCCCTTTCAACCCTTGGATGGTAGTTACCCCCTGCTCTCTATAGTCGAAATTAGGGTAAAATCTAGGGTGCAATGCTCAAAGAAACAAGGTTTTGGGGTATACAAACTGTCATTTAGGGATTTTTCAAATTAAAAAGTGGAAGCACAGCGGAAGCACTGCAGTCTATCGTTCCTTTTCCGTATGGAAGGTTCTTGCTGAAACGGAAAATATGCCATTGGCTACAAGGCGCAATACTGTAGTTGACAAAGTTTAAAACGTCCTGTTCCATGAAAAGAAGGCGATTCTTTGCAATTCTCTTCATTGCTAAACCCTAAAAAGTGCTTTGGTATGACACAGTCCCCCCCCCCCTTCGGCGCCAACGGCCGAACATTTTTTGGTGGTTCTTTGTTGAGAGGCCTTGAGTTTTTGGGAGGTGTAAATGTTTCTGGCGTATTTTTGGAGTGCTTTTCAAAGGCCATGGCTTACTTTTTGGACCACGATCTGGCAACACTGCGTGCTCAAGCAATCAATCTGGCTACATCTTGATCATTGGCCTGGAGGTAATCTGTAAATATGTGTGTTCGACTCAAATAGTTTTGTGTTTATCTTCCTGTCAATAAACCGGATTGTTTTTGCAACCTTTCTACTCGACTTCGGGACAGAAATCTATCCCACGACGTTGCTGCGCATTTGCTTTTCCCCCTTTTTACACTAAGTGTGGAAGCTATACTGAAAGTTCGATCCACCATTATTTGTGAAGATTGCGGCTTGAAGGATATTGCTTGGAAGTGAATATGCAACGTATGACGACATGTATTGATAATTAACATCCTGCGCGTGCTTCCTGGAAAGAGATGGGCGAATCCGACCATGAAGGAATTCGAATCCGAATCCAGGGCTAGGTACGAATCCGATTCCGAATCCACCAATTCATGCTGAGCATTCGAATCCGGAATCGAATCCGGATTCGAGCCCGACGCTAGCAAAAATCAAATCATATACATGGGTTATAATTTAAAAATGAGAGGTGAGAAAAAGCACTGATATCGAAGGTAATCGGATAACGTGATAAATTACTGAGATGGCTGGTGGCGGAGATTAAAAAGGTGGCTTGCCTAATGTCATTGTGCAAAATTTGGGAAACGGAAACTGGAAGGATGTAGACTAGAAATTTGAGTGGATCCGTAAGGTTGCGGGTTTGTCCGAATCTGAATCCAGCCTGATTAGCAGAAGATTCGAATCCGGATTTGAACCCGGCCAAACGGACGAACCCTGGATTTAAATCCGAATACGGATTCGCCCATCTCTGTTCCTGGGTAGTAATAAACTGATAAGTATGCTATTGACAGTATCTTTAATCGAACACGGAGGATTTATTTTACTTACTCAGGTAGTTTATAGTTTATTTTCTGTTCCTGCCATTATTATGGCCTCAAGCTATTAATCCTTATAAGCTATTACTTCATTACTCTTATTCAGATTTAGAACCAAAATAGGATTAAGCTTCTGTTGTATTTGTCACTGTAAAGTTTCCCTTTTTAAGTTTCTAGCTCAATTAAACAAAAATGAGAATCTCGTAATAATCTCGGTGAACTGTTTATAGAAATATACACACTGTCCCTGTAGCCCTTTCCCAACTAGCGATTTTAGTGTTTTGCAAACTATGTTCACAAGCACTGGATACCTCATTTGGTTAGAGCGTCGGCAGGTTACGGGTCCGCTTAGGCTACTATCTGTCTACCAGATCTAGGCGATTTACCCTATCAAGCCATAAGTCAAGTTGTGACTTCCCTTATAGAATTTTTAGACGAGACTTTATCGAGACATTCAAATTAATTACGGAAATTACGACAACTCCTAGTTGACCGGTTTAATAGAATTTAGCATTAACAGCCGTCGTAGGGGACATGCTTTCAAGCTTGCAAAATCACGATTCTACAAGGACGTGTATAAGTTGAGTTTTGGCAACACAATTCTTGGTCCTTGGAGCAGCCTTACCGAAGATGCTCTTAATCGATGAATAGCTTCAAGTGCATAACAGGCATGATCTTTTAATTCTGATTATTCCCAATTTCTCAGAGTTATTTAGAGGCCTTTTCTATTGCATTATATTACTGTTACAAATTTTGAGGACTAGACAACGAAGAATGGAGTAGGTTTTAAACAGAATCGTGTATTTAATGGTTCGGGTGCATCCAAAGCTTCTATATCTCTTGGATCGCTCATCGTCAAATCAACAGACTCTCTACGGTGGCTCGGCATAGTATTCAAATCATCATTGTCAAAATTTACTCTACGGTTGTTCAAGAAGTTTATAAATCAATCCGTAGCGCCTATGGGCGCATGGTCCGCAACAGGGGGCGCTATAATCGTTAAACTTTGGGAAATTTGTACAGCACCTTCTGCGCTCCTTCCATACTATTTTGTACTGGCGTCACTCATATTCTGCGAAAGAAGGAGATTAAAAAGATGAGATCATGTTATTTTAAGTATGCAAAGTACCTGCTCCACTTGTCGAAATTATGTCATAACCATACATTGACGGAGAAATTCAAAATTCAATATGCAAGTGTTACCCTTTTAGATGTTTCCTCATCGCTCCCAAAAATCGTGGACAACAGGGCCAAACCAGCGCACGAACTCGTCCACTGCTTCCTGGCCGAAGATTGAAAATTAAGTGTCTTTTTCTGTGTGTTTATGTGTTTTGTATATTTTCTTCATTTATTCCGCCTTTTCAAAATGGCGGGTCGCAAATAACTTACATTACATTACATTATCTTTGAATGGTTAGCAATAACCCCCTCCTGCTTCATTTCCTTTACGTTCCATTTAGTATTACGAATATCGAGCTCATTTCAGATAATAGGCACAGAGCGGTGTGTTTGCAATATAGATACGAAGGAGACATACCTGACAGTTCTATTCCGACTTCCCAGTCCCGCCTATTGATTTGAATGTCTGGCAGCGACATCAGAGTTTCACTTGTTGGGGCAACGGGCAACTTTCTTCGTGACGGGGAAGACGGCCGAGGAGACTCAGATTTGTCCCGGAAGGATCCTCGACGGGTCCCTTCTAAGTTTGCTTGAACGCTGAAAATTTATAGTATCAAGGTCACTAACTACTGGGTTTGGGGGGGGGGTACTACCTCCCTGATCTTCAGCAATTAACTAATGGGCGTTTAAAAGGGTAAAGTAGGAAAAACTTTATTGTATTGTAGCCGACCAAAGTGTCTATTGCACAAGATGACACATAATCAGACACAACTTCCCAATTTCTGGTTTTTGTCGGGACCCGCACACTTTTCAAAGTGGTAGGCTAAAAAGCAAATACTCTTGGCCATTATGTAGAGATTTCTTTCTGGCGCAGTTACGCAGTAGTTGCGTTTTTATAGATACCATGGTATCTGATACCACGGTCTAAAGTCGTTTTTGCAGTTATCGTGGTATCTGATACCATGGTCAAAACGTGTTTTTGCAGTTATCGTGGTATCTGTCCAGTTATAGTGGTATCTGATATTCAGATACCACGTCCTACCGTGGTAACTGACCGTAGTATCTGAAAAAGTTATCTCGCTTTCATCAGTTTTTGAGAAATTGGTGGGAAAGAAGTTTGGCACTTAGTGATTTACTGAATATCAGTTTTTCTTTTGTGATGACTTCGAAAAGCGCAAATTCGGCAATTGTCGTTTTTGCAGAGCAACTGTAAATCAGATACCACGGTAACTGCAAACACGACTAATTGCAGATCCTGTTACTTTTGTAACAGATGCCATGGTATCTACAAAAACACGACTAGTGCCAAATCTGGCATTTCAAAATTTGGACTTAAATGGATTTAACGGAGGTAGATTCAAGACAGTAGGCCTAGAGGTAGAGATACTCAAAACTGAGGTTTCTGTAGAGATTGCGCCTCCCCCACCCGCCCAAAAGCTCGGGGAAGTCAGATGGAAGTTTCGCTTACTCTTCGTCTCGGACTTCGTAGTCGACATCAACCACGTCGCCGCTATCTTCAAGAATAGCTCGGATGACTTCGGCTGACCGCTTTTGTACTAGCACACCGTCCCATCGAAGTAGCTGAAATTTTAAACATATTCAGTGAAATTCCTCAACGCGTGTTTCCAAGTTGAACTTTCAACTTCTGCCATCACTTGAGACGAGCGCCAGTGTGAGCCTTACGATAAAAAACAGATTTAGGCAGGAAATAAAAACTTATTTTCTTGTTGCCCCATTATCCACACTCGAGTTCAGTTCAGTTTAGTTTATACTGACAGACCGACTGACGGACAGAAATGGCGATCGCTACTTGGCCAAAGGTCAATTGCCATAACAATGAAGCTAAGTCAAACAAGAAATATCAGCCACGTTTCCATGACGTTGTATCCTTCGAGCTCGTAACTGCGTGCGTTCCAACCTCCAACCAACAGTTACTATTGTCTTTTGAACTCGATACATGGTTACTAAAACAAGAGCTAATAACTGATATGGCACTTGTGAAGGTAGTTAGCATGCGTATCGGCTAACGCTCGAGCTGTCAAGGTGGGACGGCACTTCGGGGACCCCGATCTCGATTTATAAACTGCAGATATACGGATTAGACATGTCACAGCCACCAACTTTAACCCCCCCCCCCCACACACACCAACCCTGCTGCTCCCCTGTCACTGGGGTCTGTATCTGTAAGTGGAACACCAAAGACCTATCGTGCTGCCGCAAAGTTCAGTCCCGGTCCCAACTGTTTAAGCGTACGATAAGATTTCCGGGACCCCCTCGAACCTCCTCGCAGTTATTTGATCCAGTCCGGATATATAAATCGGTACATCTCTGGCTTATGACCTTCCAGTCCGTCATATTTCGTCCGATCCCTCCACACTAAGCGTTCACCAGGAATTCCAGGACTCCTCGAATCCTGAAACTCCCCCACAGTGCTCGGATCCTGTCAACACCTGTCAACTGAACATGCATGGACAAGCACACTCACCAAATATCAAGCTCCATTCAGACTGAATCATTCGACCGAGAATTATATGCATCCAACAGAATTTCCCGGCCCCCCTCAGCGACCCGATCCGATCTTCACCTGTAGGAAAAGTAGAACGTCTAGGACATGTGTTCCTGCAAATTACGAAGTTCCATCTGGACCGAATAAATCGTCCGGATCTATGAATGGTTAATCAAGGGCATGTGATAGCCCTACCCGCAAAGTTCCGTCCTGATCTCTCCACTCTGACCGTGTCACAAGACCCCCCCCCCCCCCCCCCCCAACTACCCCAGCAGTGCCCGGTTCCTGTCCTGTTTTATAAATGGTACATTTAAGCTCTACGCTTTTCCATTTCCAAGTTCTATCCCAATCCCTACACTCTAAGCGTGTCACAAGATCTCCCCCCTCCCCAACTACCTTCGCAATTGCCATTTTGTTTGTTTTGTTTTTGATCATGGCCCAAGGGCTTCATTAAACATCTATCTAAACTAGGCTTTGCTTTCAACAAATAACCCACGTTTTGGCAGTTTTAAGCCTTTACCGAGACGCGTTGACTTATAGCGAAAACAGGGAAACAATTTACATTGGCGGTTTTTCTGATGGAAAAACTTCTCGCATACAACCTTCGACAGCGTGATACACATCGAAGTTACCAAATACGGCAAGTGAGAAAATCAGTGTGTTTTTTTAGAGGGTTTAGAATGTACAGTACGAAATTTGGGTCTCCTGGTTTAGGAATATACGGTATGATTATGGAATTAGGTTGCGTTAATATTACAGGTAAGACAGGTCCTTTAAGATCTGATCGTTCGAGAGTTATGCATGGCACAAAATTCCGGATTTCCTTTCCCTCAGCTCCCCCACTATTTGGATTCGGGAAGGAAGCCAATGATCATGTCCTATTATACCCGACAATTATTACTTGACCGAGAACTTTGATCCAACCGTGTAGCGCTTAGTTAGCTGCTGAAAAGACCGTGTTATTTCCTGATAGAAGGGTCGAACTAATGGGTTTTGTTGACTTTCGTTTATGTGTAAACAAATGTAATATGGAGAAAGACATTCATGGAAGAAAAATAAAGGAATCTGACTTACTCTATATCCCCGCTTGATTCCAGCTTTAGACGCAGCACTTCCAGCATGAACCCTTTCAACTATCGCTACGGTGTTGTCGTCTATCCGCTTGAAACCGATTCGGAGGCCGAAATCGACAGCTGAAAAAGAAAAGTTCATCTATAAGTGATACTAAAATAACTGGGGCATAATTTCACCTTAAAACAGGACCTGGAGGTCCGAATTATGACTTTCGTTATTTCTCAACAACCTACTTTGTCCCAATCTCAATTATTTTCATTTCCACTCGTACCTGCGGACTAACGATAGTTATTTACATCAAACCGAAGAAGTATTCTTCTCTGGAGCAGAGTCAGAACAGAACAAAACCGTAAACTCGCAAGACAAAAGACGACAAACAAATTTGTATTTCGTGTAGTGTTGTAGAGCTAGGATAAAGCAGTGCGTTTGCCAGGGCTTCGAAAAAAGACCCTTGGCCTGGAAATAAAATCTGCAATCTGAAAAGTTGCTTCGTGAACAACCTACCACGCGATCAGTGTTGGGAAATACTTAAGTAAACGTACATAATGAATGAATGAAGTATTTTATTACCCATCAACAACACAACGGAAAGAAAAGATGGAGTATGTGAAAAGAAAAGAAAAACAACAATTACAAAAATACAACAACAACATTAACGTAGATACAAAATCACGGAACCAAAAGAAATTTATCAAAAAAGAATACCCATCCAGGGGTGTTCAACATCTTTATACGAGAGATTCTCGACCAGTTTATCAACGCATAGAATGGGATCAGCGACAGTGTACCTCTGCATCAAATACCGGTTGCGGGACCAACTGGGAACTTGGACAAGATATTTAGCAAATTTAAAATATAGCTTTCTCATCTCTTTCTTATCAGAGGTGGGTAAGTAATTACTGAAGTAAAAAATTTTACTACTTGTACTCTACTTACGTAAAAACTTTCAGACGTACTTAATACTCGTACTTAAGTAAACAACAGAAGTACTTAAGGGTACTTAAGTACTTTTGTAATAGTGAAAGGTTCAATTAGCACGAGTTCAGTTCCATGTCTATCACCTTCGCTGAAACTGAATGGAAATTGGGAATCTAGTGATTCTTATGGATAGTTCTTCAGCCCAAGCTGACTGCGAATCATGTTTGACGATGCAAAACGGATAAGTCAGCTACATTTTATTCGAGCTATATTTCGGCCCTTCTTGGCAAGGGTCCTCTTCAGGCTCAAGCCGCTCAGTTGGAAAATGAACTTGTGGAAAAACAATTAAAAATTCTTCCTTAAATATCCTTTCTGTGAGCCTAAAGTGATTGTTTGAAGAATAGCTAACTATGTAGCTTTTCTTCATCAGCTATGTGGCCTTGACCTGAAAACATATCATTTCATTCAAAATGTTAATACTGAAAACTGCAGTTCCGTAAATCTGTGAGAAGTTCCCGCCGGACAACCCTGACCGTTGATGAATGTATCATCAGTTTGTTCGAAACCTCGTCACTACATTCTTATTTTACTGTTAGATGGATTAGGTCAGACAGACGGGGAGACCCCCCCCCCCCTCCCTGCAATAAACTCCTGGATCCGGACCTGTCCACCATACATTTCATGCTTCAAGGTTTCGGTGAGATCACAAAGAAGAAACATATGTGTTACTTTGTCATCCAGAAAATTGGGGAATATACACTTCCCGTCTTGCGAGATCTGGAAAACTTTATTCATCTCCACTCAATCCCTTAACCAGATCCCTTAGGCAAGAGTTTTCTATCTTGATTAATTGATTAATAAAAACCTAGGAACGCCCTTCACCTAGAAATACACTATCTAATAAGCTTGGGTTACAGCATGTTGTTCTTTTCTAAAAAATTTCGGTCTATATGAGATTCCGGTCATCACCATTTACCCAGTAGGGTAAATTTCCTACCTGGTAGTTCCCATAAGTAGGACATCGTCTTATTATCCCTATACCGACGGGAACAACTGGACAAACATATTATTAACGAAAGTTATAATTTTCGCAAGATTCCTGCAAATCCGGCCCAACTATCAACTTTATAGGAAAACGAAGCTAGAGAGTGGATTTCCTATGTCGTAAAATGTAGTTTTCTGACACGCAACATCGGCTAAAGCGAAGCCTATTGAATTTCCATTTTTGATCGGATTGGATTCCGTAGCATTGACCAAGCAAAACAAATGAAATAGACCAAGTCAGCATTTCAGCCAGCCCCAGTATCTTGATTCAAGAATTCTAAATACTTGATGAATAAACTATAGACACCACGGAAATCCTTTCTTTTTTGCCGAATTCCCAGTGAAATAATTGTCCGGGCCAAAACAAATGACGGGGATTCAGTTTGTCTCTCACTCATGGATCAAATCTTTGCCTGAAGTTGAAACCCCTCCCCCACCCCTAAACATAGGGCTACAATACCATCTATGAACGACCTGTACCTTTGACGAAAGAAGCCGCACACCAAGTTTGAACATGATAGCCTACCTAACTCATTCAAGAGTTATCATGCTAACAGACAGACGGGCAGACTCGCTTTACGAAGTTATATAGGTGTCCGCTCACTACGTTTTTATTTGTTTATTTATGACCCGCTTTTTGCGTAACAGCGGAGTATGAATAAAATACAAAAGTAAAGTATACATATTAAAACACTTAAACAAAACAATGTAAATAAACACGACAACATTCTTTTCATATAAATAAAAAACACACTAAATAGACTTCAAATTTGTACACACTGACAAGCACATTAATCGGGGTCAGGAATGAAAAACTGGCTAATAATTTCATGGGCTGAGAGGGCAGGATGTTTTGGGATCCTAAAAGCTTGATTTGATGTTTCCCCTCACATGGGAGCTAGGTGTTGTTTGGTCGTTGATTTTTTGGTCAGGAATTTTTTGTAAACCTACCATAATAAGCCTAACTAAATACTTGAGTATTTAAGTACTGAAGTACTACCTAAATACTTGAAATACTTAAGTACTGAAGTACTTTCTGAGAAGTACTTATTACTTAAGTAGATTTTTGAAAAGTACGTAATATTTGTACTTAAATAAAATTTCCCGGAGTACTTGGTACTTGTACTTAAATAAAAATCAGAAGTACTTGGCACAAAACTGCACACGACGGGATCGAGAAGAGTTTGCCCGCGCTTAAAATCATACAGAAGCCCCTGTCCTTGTTTGTCTACTGCCTTAACACCATTTTGTATCACATTAGATAATCTGCGTTTAAAGTATGCTTACTGGATGATTTATTGCACTTAGCTACAAGTACATAAAACAAGACCAAAGCTTTCAATGGGATCCCAAAAATTTAATATCTGATCCATAGAATTGGTCTTGTAAATATCCGGTCTACACAGACTCCTTGAATATTTTTACTATTATTATTTTGAAACGTTATACGGCCATTGGCTAATCATCTGAGAAAACTAAGTTCAGGTCTGTATTTACCCCTATACAGCATCTGTATTTACCCCTATACCTCCTATATACTATGATGAAATTGATCATAACTTCCCTGCCTTCCTTCTGCCACATTTTTGTTTCAGCCAAATTTCCACTGAACTACTTGTCCGGCAAAAAACCAAAGCTCTAAAACGAACCTTTAACCAACTTCAGATGAAACTTTAACTTTTAAGAAATTGTTCGGTTTCCGACGAATTCCGTGCAAACTGTATGTCCGGTAAAAAAAATGTTTATCATATACGTGATCAGCATGTCTTCTCACCTCTAAATCGAACTTCTAATCAACTTCAGATATAACTTTTACTTTTAACAAATTTTCCGGTTCTGGCCGGATTCCGGGCGAACTTCTTGTCCGGCAAGGAAACGATTTTCATATTCGTACTCAGCATGTTTCCTTATCCCTAACTCGATTATCTCATTAGCTATTAAAAATATCTTGTTCACCCCTTAATCTGACCCCCCCCCCCCCCTAAATCTAGGGCGACAGAGCCCATCTACGAACTCAACCCATCCCTTGACCCCAAGAATCGTCACACCAAGTTTCATCAAAATATCTCATTCCCTTCGAGAGTTATCGTGCTCACAGACAGACAACTTTTAAGAAGTCAAAGGTATCCCTCCACTTACGTTTTGGGATCCCAGAAACATTATTCTCCTCTAAAAGTGGATACGACCACCTGAACAAGGACAAAATATTTATAATCAGACTATTACAATAACAATATTTTATCACATAAATAACTATACCAAAGCACTTTCTTCACCAGCCATTCTTTTATGGTACCAGCTCATTACGTAGCAAGTGTGAAAGAGAGTGAACCAGTCTAGTACACTAGCCCCATTTCAAGCACAGTGCTCAAACGTCTAGCACCATGCCTGGGTGCTAGACGTTCAAGCACTGTACCTTGGATTTCATGTATGGTGCATGGATTTCAGTATACAGTGCATACAGAAAAAACACAGTTTCTGTCATCACAACTGAGTACCAGCTCGGACAGGGCTGAAATTACTACTATGAATTAGAGAAATCAAAGACAAACCTTTATATATTTTTCACAACAAAAACAAAAGGGCTATAATGATGATGGAGATGAAAAACATGACAGCACCCTATCTATTTTCCATGTATTTTCCTTATCTATTCCCCAAGAGCCAATATTCTGGTTGACTGCTAGGTAGAAAAAGCTGAGGCACAGGACACTTTGCATGCACAACCCTTGACTATGTATAGAAGGAAATGTGGTTTTTCACATCTGTCATCAGCCGAGCCCTTTTGTTTTTTTTGTGAAAAATATATAAAGAATTGTCTTTGATTTCTCTAATTCATGGTAGTAATTTCAGCCCTGTCCGAGCTGGTGCTCAGTTGTTATGACAGAAACTGTGTTTTTGATGTATGCACTGTATACTGAAATCCAAGCACCATACATGGAATCCAAGGTACAGTGCTTGAACGTCCAGCACCCAGGCATGGTGCTAGACGTTTGAGCACCATGCTTGAAAAGGGGCTAGTGTACTAGACTGGAGTGAACTCTGAAGTTCACCATCAAAATTAGTGAAAGTTCACAACGACACCGCTAGATGACAGCGGGATGTTCAGCTCATAAAACAACCCTCAGGATCATAGCCGAATTTTCCCCACCTTTTGCGTCGGAGAAGAAGTGGCCTTGCCACCCTTTAAGTTTTAAAACGAATTATATAGATCAATTATATTTTGTTTAAGTTGACAGTCCTATGTTATCATGTTGTGAAACAGATATTCAGGAATAAATGCGATAATTGATTGATTGCCTACTAAGGGTCGATAAGTGGACTGGAGCTCTAAGCAATAACTTTCGACAGCGCTTGATATATTCCTTCCTTCTCTTTTGGGTTTCTGTTAGTAACTCCTTAGTTTCATTTCGAATCTATAATGCATATTCCCAGATACTGGAAATGCAACAGATCTGACTGGGGTGAAGCATTGAAAAGGGGCCGTTTATCGACAGCAAAGTAGTTCGATCCATTGGAAACTGATACGATCTAGCGCGCTAGGACTTCAAACCATTACAACCCAGGCATTTAGTGGTTGGGAGAGCTTAGGTCAAACTATTGAATGAAAAAAATATTCATCTCGAACTGGCTCATACTGAATTTGAAAATGCTACTTGTCTGTCTCAAACAAACAGGTCGGACGGAATCCCGTGAAAATAGGAAAACTGAAATAAATAGAACTGTGAACAAACCTGATTAAAGGACCCCTGTTGCTTTTCGCAGTTTTCAGACTCCCAGTCGATATGGGTATGGTAGGATTGGTATGGGGGTAAGCAAACCCGGTTAATAACGGTTATCCAAATGTGTCCATCTTTTTGCTAGATGTCTTAAAACTGTCAGAGCCATGGATAATTTTTCAAAGGCAGAGCCTGGCTTTAAATATTCAACTATTTCATATTACTGGGCTGGGACATAAGCAACAATCAATGCAAGGGTTCCTTAAAATCCATCGCTGATCCTTCTTACATATCTCGCGATTCTTTCTTATTCCATTATTTTACTACTGAAGGACGTCCTTCCCACACGCCATTACCGCTTGCGTAAATGAGACAGTACTGGGATACTCCTTTCGCTTCAGAGTACAAAAACTCCTAGTCGCCGAAATAGGCAACTCAACGTAACCTCGTGACAACATAAAGAGGGTTTGGGAAGGCTACCGACACGTCCCAATCATCCGCATCCTTGGAAAAATAAATGAGGACAAAAAATAAAGTGGGACGAGACATATTCGATTTTTCGAGTTGGGTATTTTTTTTTTCTTTTTCTTGGGGGGGGGGGGGGGGGGGGAATCTCTTCGAGTACCCTTGTCGCAGAATCTCTTACTAACATAAGCGGAGATACTCACCGCCTTTGTTCCCTTGTCCAATGTTCTGCCTCTTCAATGTAGCAGTGCACACTTTCCCAGAGGTTTTATCGACATCTGGAAGGAAAAGAATTCATATGGTTTGTTTTTGTCCATCCAGCCAACCCCTTCTACTGTCCTACTTGCTAAATTTTCGGTTTTATTGGAGCGTGTTCCACCCATCTAACAATAGTAACTATTAGCTACTATTTCGTTCCAACCTCGCAAAAAGTTACTACCCTGACCGTTCCAACATTCTCGAAATATATACTAAATGCTTACCATGCTCGGGAGTGTAGTAAGCGTGGTAACTACATATGCATCTCTGGAATGTGATTGGTCGGATTCCCCGTGGCATAATATTCTGCTGGAAAATTGAACAAACCAAAAGTGTCGATGGGATTCCAAAAACCTAATATTTAACGTAGACAGATATATATTTTTACTTTTAATACTTATAAACAGATGAAAGTTTATAGTGGGGGATCAAATAGGTTGGAAAGTTTAAAATCTAATTGTCTTTTACAGATTGGTGCGCTTATCAGACGAGAAGTCTGACATTCTGGTCATTTCAGGAATTGCTGGACATACTGAACACTTATGTGACAAACATATTGTACCCGAACAAGTACTTCTCTCGGAGTCTGGCCCTTGAGCTTCAATAAAATTTCCAGTTTCGGCTGAATTCCTGATGAATCATTTGTCTAGCAAGAAAACTAAGTTCAGATATGGATTCAGCGGACCACCTTTTCCCTTAAAGTTTAACCGAAAAGGGGTGAGATATGATAGTCTTGTTATTCATCACTTACTAACAAAAATAGGCTTGAAGACCCAATGAAAATACGTTACTTCGTTGCTCCGCTATTCACGAATAATCGACTCGAATAGCGAACTTTCCCTGTTGGATTCGTGGTATCTCTATGCATTTGCACCTGTGTCGTATGCTTGACATTTTTTGTTCAGGCACTAAACGGTCTTCACCACGCTTACCATTGGCCTCTGAAAAGCCGCATTTGTGTTGAGATTCAAATTTTTCCGTGTCATAGTAGAATTTGCATTGTCGTAACTACTAGAGCATATAGTGGAAAACCGAAAAATCCCATAGCAGAATCCAAATAATTCCGTGTTTCAATAAGTGACATAAAAATAAGTTGGCTTTTCAGGTAAACTTTAAATGAATATCTTATTAGCTCATAAAACGAAGCCCCAACAGAACCTCCTAGATACTGTTGACTACCCATGAATGTGTTAAAACGAGCGCAGCACGCGATGATTTTTTAGTCCATCTTTTTGCTGCCCAAATTTCCCATGCAGATTCTACCTTTAAATGTTTTCCAAAGCCCAAGCTAAAACAAGCTAAAACCCCACGTAAATGATGCGCCCTTCCATAAAATAGCGAATACGACGAACGGCGTTGGCTACTATTATGCCTGCGATCTTGAAGTTTGCTAAAAGGAATTTAAAATGCCTTAACAGCCAGCTAACAGCGGATGCAAAATGGAGTGAAAAAACAAGAAGTCAGCAACGACACGAAATGATTTGGGGTTGATTTGAAGAATTATTGAAAAAGTATTTAGGGCAAAAAAGTATTACTTTCGCGAAAAAGTATTAAAAAAGTACTACTTTCACAGAAAGTATTAAAAAAGTACTACTTTGATCAAAAAGTACTAAAAGTAGTACTTTCGTACTACCCGTGGCAACCCTGGTAGCAGGTGGCGTTCAGGCTACCGTCCACGTCACGTCATTACTCTTGATGACTAACTCTTCGCGCCGATAGACCGGTGCACAGCCAAAAGGCAGAAACGTCACAACCGCTAAGTTTGTTTGACGTGTTGATTGGTTTACATAGGATTTGAGTCAGTTCTGAGGACTCGTTTGGGTGACGTTTCCCGTTCTTTGGTAGGATAACTGGCGTGTTTCGGACTCATATCGAGTATTCGTCGAAACCAAATGCAATGGGAGTTCCTCAAAAATCCGTCTAGATCGGCCAAATCTGGTATGGACCTAAGAAATGGCTGACCTAGAACGTACGTGTTCTCTTACCACCTATCAAGTATAATCCGAACCAAATCACCCGTTCGGGAATGATTGCTCTAACCGCCTTACCAACAACTCCTGTGATTCGTTTTCCCAGAATCGAATCACCTGATCAGGAATGATGCAAGACGCAAGATCCCAGATTCCCCCGTCCGTGAACATCAGTCTACAAAGAAACCCTGATTTTGGATACCCAAAGGCAAACGCTGGGGTATATCTTGTGTTGGTATACCCTATGCTTAACGCTGGATACACTATGCCGAATGCTGGATGCTCTAACCCAATAAAATACTGATGATTTGAGTGAAGCTCAGAAATCTTCCAATGAGAATTCACCTATAGTGGGGTAGGTCAAGGTTAGGATACCAACACGTATCCAGCGTTTGGCATAGGGTATCCAGCGTTAGGTATAGGCTACGCCGAACGCTAGATGTGTCCAGCGTTCGGCATAGGGTACCCAAAGATAAGGGGTTTGTGGTTGACTGGTACATCCCTCCGGGAAGGTCAAATCTGGAAAATGACAATGAAGTGCTGTCCCAGAGGGGTTGCCCACTCTTGATCTGTTATACACCAGTTGCCACGTGCCGGCACCGCTTTCCACGTGTTAAAACAACATTATTTGGAAGCGATGAAAGATGAATCGCCTAATTTGTGGCCAGTGCCGGGAAAGGGTGTACAGCAAGTGCCGGGAGGTGGGTCGCCCCTCGTTGTCCCTTCACTCAAGTTCATGCTGAAGGACAACGTGTAACAAGGTCCAAATAAAACGAAGAGTAAAAAGCATTTCTAGTTCTTTCGGGGAGCGGTCAAACCAAACCCAATATCGGTTAGCTGTCAAAACAAAATATTAATACATTACGTGGTGTTCAGGATATGACGGTTACATAATAGCTCTGCACGACGCTTTTGGGGCTTTGTGTTATCAAGTGCAGCAAATTTATCTCCAGAGCGCTATTATTCGCTGTCACCTGCAGATACTATAAATGTTCAACTGCAGATACTAGGTTAGGATACCAATTTTTACCGGATTTTTCTTTTTACGTTTTGGAAACCCAGAGACATACAGATAGTGAACTTAGGACAAGCAGAAATATGGTACAAAGAGGTTGGATGCAATGCAGGTTTGTTTATTAAAGTTCAATAGGCACATCAAACTACCCCAATCCCACTCTGTAATAACCTAGGAACAATGCTTACGCCCTAGATCAGCAGTTTTTTCAACAGTTTTCCTCTCTGTGATATTTCAAAGCGTAATTTTTCGGGCCAGTACATGCTCAATTTACTAGCTTGGACAAAGATAGAAGGGATGTTTCTTATAATACTTGTTAGATCTTTAATTTATGCAAGAATCGGATTGAATAATTCAGATTTGAGTAGGTTATTTGTTTTTGAATGATTTCTGTAGCTATGTTATTTTTTATAAGCTTATTGCATATTCTGGTACATTTTATAAAGCAAGCTAATCAAGCTTCACAGCACTATTCCACAAACAAAAACTTTTAATAGGCACTTTAAGCCATGGAACTTCTGATGAAACACTAGAACAATCAGGTAATCTGCATCTGCGGCTGACATCTCAAATACTTCACAGACTTCACATTTATTCCCCAAGAATGATGACCGAAACCATGTTGCAGTCCATTCGAGGTTGAACCGCAGGTAACTCCAAATCCTCCAAATCGAATTTTCATTAAACCATTACGAACAATGCAGGCTAATAAATTAATTTCGCAGAATTGATACTTGACCATTATCCGAGACTGTAAATGGACAAAACCGAAATAATTTCGTTTTTCTCAGCCCTCCCAGTGAGAACTTTAACATGAAAGCGAACTTTCTTTCATGCACTTTCTCGTTAAAGTACAACTAAAACCTGATACTATTCCCTTATCTTACTTCTCAATATCAAGCAACATCACCCGTCCGCCTATTTTCGATTTTCTTCCCACAGTTATTTTCACGCATTTACTTTCTACCCAAAACTAATCTTCACATGAAGAGTATTTTCACAATTAAGCCCCGCCTCTCGCGTTGTTTATGATTGGTTCAGTTTTAAGTACGGACAGTACAAACCAATCAGTGACGACGTTTGTTGGCGATGTTAGTCAAAATTGCGTGTAATATGTAGTGTGCTTTCACAGTGGGTGGACATGGCGAGTGCTAATTTTTTTTATTTATTTATTTGTGACCTGCTTTTTGCATAACGGCGGAGTATACAGGGGTGGCCCGAAGGGGGGGGGGGGGGGTGATTCACCCCCCTTGCCTTTTGTTTAGTCGTATCCGTCGTTTATTTTGACCTCGCCAAGGTCCTTGACATCCATTTTAATCAAACAAAATCCGAGTCGTTTAAACAAATTTGTTAATTTTGGCTCTGCCCAGCTATAGTCGTAAACTCGTCCCTAACCTAGTCGTTTAAACCAGGTTTCATAGCCCGGATAGATCGAAGACATGATGATGATAGCAGCAATTCGGCCACGTGTTCTACTCCCATGTGATTTGTATCTGCCTCACTTAGGTCTTTCAGGTTTTAGCCTGTCAAAGGTCAAAATTACAAGAGGGTTGTTGTTAAAGTGAAGTCTGACTGGATAACATTAATATACCTTATAGACCAAAAGCGAGTCAGAGACGTTACTAGCCAAAATTTTTTTTTGGGGGAGTGGGGCAAGATATTTACCCACTGGCCGGTCTTTTGACCAACTGTTTTTACAGATAAATACGACTATTACTGAGAAAAAACGACTGTATTGACGAACAAGACCAAAGGTTTCGATGGGATCCCACAAATTTAATATTTACAGACAATCAGGTTTCGTAGCGGTCCAGTGATAATCATCGGAGAAGACAAAGTTCAAATATGGATTCAGCATGTGAGTTTACCCCTATAGCCTGCGTCATGTCTACTTTGACGAAAGTTCCTGCCTTACTTTTGCCAAATTTCCGGTTTCAGCCGTTTTCCGGGCGAACTACTTGTCTTGCAAAAAAACTGAAGTTCAAACTGATTCAGCTTATCTCCATACCATCCATATCTCCATAATCAACTTCACATAAAACTTCAACTTTTAACACATTTTCCGAATTCAGCATTCGTGGTGAAATGTGTCCAGGTATAAAATGATTGTCATACACGAATTCAGCATGCCTTCTTACCCGTAAACTGAACACCTAATGACATTGATATAAAACTTTTACTTTTAACAGATTTTCCGGTTATGGCCGGATTCCGGGCGATCTACTTGTCCGGCGACAGAATAATTTTCATATTCGGATTCAGCATGTTTCCCTATCCTGAAATCGAACCTCTAATCAACTTCAGATTAATCTTTTATTTTGACAAACTTTCCGGTTTGGGCCGGATTCCGGCCGATCTAGTTGTTAAACAAGAACATCATTTTCATATTAGGATTCAGCATGTCTCCTTACCCTAAATTGAATATCTAATCAACTTCAGATAAAACTTTTACTTTTAAAAAACTTTCCGGTTTTAGCCGAATTTCGGGTGAACTACTTGTCCGCCGAGAAAATGGTTTTCATATTCGTGTTCAGCATGTCGTCTTACCCCGTAATCAACTATCTCATTAGCTTTTGAAAAATATTTTTTTCGCCCCTTGCAGCAATCGGGCCCATCTACGAACTCGACCTTTCCCCTGACTCCATGGGTCCTCAAACCAAGTTTCATTAAAATATCTCATTCCCTTCGAGAGTTATCGTGCTGACAGACGGACGGACGGACGTATCATCACTGCATCAGCAAACACAATAGCTGATAGAAATCTCCTTGAACAGAAAGGCAGGAAGAAGAGAATCCAAGCAATCAGAAATCGCAGACTTGAAAATATATGGTGACAAAACTCCACCTTAGCGAACTCCATGGTTCACTGGAATATTTTCCGATAGTTGACCCTGCCATTTTAACCGAACGGTAGAATCTGCGTACCAATATTTTAAAAGGCAAAGATAGAAGCTCCCATGAAATGCCTGGGAGCTGATCTGTTAATGTTTCTTTCCGATGAAAATGAACTGCAATGCAGCAACTGTACGGGAAGTTGGAAGGATAAGCTCTTCAGTAGACCTTTAAAGGAGTTACGTCGAAAGCATTCATATCACCCCTATCCATGTCACCAGTTCAAACAAGGACTCGATCCGATCATATGGTGCTATCCCGAAGCACCCATTTCGATCAGATCTTGGCGAGGAAATCAGGCAACAAGACCAAAGGTTTCGATGGGATCCCAAAAATTCAATATCTGATCCAGACAACGTGGTCTTGTCTTAGCCATATCCAGTCATCGCCAGACTCCTCGAACATTTTACAATTAAAATTCAGAAACAGATTAAGGCCAAATAGCTAGTCATCTGAGAAAACCAAGTTCAGATATGGATTCCGCATGTGTGTTTACCCTATAAGTCATATCTGTTTTGACAAAAACTTCCTGCCACTTCTACCAATTCCCTGGTTTCGGCCGAACTCCAGAACTACTTGTCCGGCGAAAAAAGAAAGCTCAAAAACGAACTCAGGGTATCTTCTTTCCCCAATAATGAACATCTAATCAACTTCAAATACAAATTTAACTTATAACAAATTTTCCGACTCCAGCAGGATTCCGGTCGAACTATATTTCCGGGTAAAATATGATTGTCAAACACGGATTCAGCATCTCTTCTTACCGTTAAATCGGTTATCTAATCAACTAGAAATAAAACTTAAGCTTCTAACAATTTTCCGGTTTTGGCCGGATTCGTGGGGAACTACATGTCCAGGTAGGATTTTTTTTCACATAAGTGTTCAGCATGTCTTCTTGCCCTAAATCGAACATCTAATCAACTCGAAATAAAACTTTTAATTTTAACAAACTTTCCGTTTTGGGCCGGATTCCGGGCGAACTACTTGTCCGTCGAGAAAATGGTTTTCACCATCGTCCTCCGCATGTCTTTCTACCCTAAATCGAACATTTAATATCTTTTGCTTTTAAGAAACTTTCCGGTTTTGGTCGGATTCCGGGCGAACTACTTGTCCGATGACAAAATGGTTTTCACCATCGTGTTCAGCATGTCTTCTTACCCCATAATCGACTATCAAATTAGCTGTTTCAAAATATTTTATTTGCCCCTAAATGTTTTGAAAATAATTTAAACCCCCTCCCCACCCCTAAATGTAGGGCTACAAAGCCCATCTACGAACTTGACTGGTCCGACAACCCAACAAATCCTCACACCAAGTTTCATCAAAATATCTCATTCCCTTCGAGAGTATCTTGCTTACAGACGGACAGACAGACAACTTTTGCGATGTCATAGGTATCCCTCCACTTACGTTTTGGGATCCCAAAAAGAGAAAAAAAATGAAGACGGTGTATGAATAAAAAGTAAAAAAAAAGCTAAGTATTGAACAATAGGTTACTATTTCTTTGGATATTATTTTTTGGAACATTCAGCCAAATTTTCAAGAAAAGGTGTTTCGGCTAAGCTCTTGGTCAATTAATCTCTGAAATAATCAACGGGCGGTACTGACTGACTTATTGTCATAAGGGTTTCTTAATTGTTCTTTTTGTTGCGAAAAATGTCGGCTAGTGCTCGGATTTTCAGAAAAAGGTTCAGTAGTGTTTACAATAATTATTCCTGTCGACTGATAATGGTTTCTCCTCTACTTTTCGCCAATCGATTCCCCCTTTTTGGAATTGCTTAATGAACCAGATTTCAAAGGACAATTTCTGTTTTATCAGAAAGCGTTGATCAGGGAGGGGGAGGGTTACCTCTGTAGCTCCTAGAAGAATCCACGTCATCAATCACAATCCGAATCCCCTCGCCGTCATTTGAGATGGCCGAATCTTGTCTCCCAATATCTGGAAGAGTATGTAATGGTTAATACACTAATACTCACAAAGCCCCTCTTATAAATGGGATAGAGGAATAAGGTTAGGTTGTAAAAGGGTTTGGTAAACCAATTTCCCTTTTCTGCGGCTAATTCGCCAAGGGATCTGCTAGGAAAGATAAGGCACAGTGCAGGGGTAAGGCGTCTACAATCAGGTAAGGCATATTTAAACACGTAAAGTTGCACCAGGAGGCAAGGATACTAAAAACTGGAAAGCTGCACCATTCCTTTCCACTTGTCAGTGTCCTATTAGGGGTAGACAACCAACACCCTTAACGTTCACCATCACACACGAATGGCTGCTCGGTTTTTGGAGGCCTTACACTGTAAAAAGTTTCCCCGAGTAAGGATTAAAGTTAATTGCAGTATTTGCTACTGGGATTAATCTTATCCCTACTGGGATAAGATTAATCCGAAATCGAAATAATTTTATCTCAATAGAGAAACGACTAATCCCAGTACCAAATCCTGCAAGCTTTTGCTTTACGGTGTAGTCCAACCCTTGCAGCGTAAACTCCTACCCCTACCATGCTATAGGGAAAAGTGAGAGCCCAAAGACCGACAGCCAAAATAATTCCAAAATTGAACAATATGAGCTAGAACCAACCGGTACCGTTTTTTATCCCCAAGCATTGCTGGAACCCTTGCCCAGGGGCGTCACGAATGAGGGGGGGACGCCCCCCCCCCAAAGCTGGCGGCCAGTTGGAAAAAAATAACCGAGTCAGCGGTTTTTTTTGAAAATAGTTGATTTTTTCATGAAAACAGTCGTTTTTTCTACAGAATAGTCGGTAAAAATTACCAGCCAGTCCGTAAATACAACAAGTATAACAAGGAAAAAAAAAAGAAAGAAGGAAAAAAGAATCACACTACACCAACAAACAAAAACTGGAACCAATAGGCTACTTTAGAAATGCCTGGTACAGGCTGTGCTGGGGATCCAGCGACTCCAGAAACTTTTCCCTACGGATGTTAAAGACATCCATGGGATCAGAGAACACTATATTTAACACAAAGTGAAGTTATTCTCGTCCAAAGAGGTATTCCAAGCAAAAACATCGCAAACTTGAAATAAACAACTCTTACTGCTTTCTTTTCCTTCAATGTTGTGTCCAAAATGGAGAGAGAGTGAGAATGTGCGGAAAAACCCCGATGAAAAATTTGTAGCCTGCGTAGTAGTATGGTAGTAGTACGAAAATGCTGCATGTAATACTATGTAATGGCAAATAATGCTATAATTTAATGTGCGTCAGACTGGTCCAATCTTATGTAGTAGTATCCAGTAGCATCCTGTCTTGCCATCGAAGCATCCAGTCTTGCTAAGCATATAGTAGTATGCAGTAACACAGTAGCCTTGAAGTAGAAGTATGTAGTAGCATTGGTAGTACTGCATGCAACTTTTTCGTACTACTTCATAGTACTTTTGAGATAAATTTTTCATCGAGACTAGAGCGGTATAATAGGAGTGCTGGTAAGCAAAACTGTTTATCAGGGAGGGGCCCTTGATGAAACATTTGTAGGACTGTGTGTTGAAGATACCCACTGAATAATGGCAAGTAAAACCGCTGATACAGAAACGACCAGGGGCTCTTGACACAAAAAATGTTTAACTTTACTGTGTGGTGACCTATTTTAAGGGTGACAGAAAATATAGAAATATAGGAAAGCAAAAGAGTTGACGCATAAATGACCATGGGTCCTTGATGTCGAAGCGATGATGATGCGCACTTCAAGGATGTTAGTTGCCTACCCCTTACGAGATACCAAAAAGAGGAAAAGAACAGTGAAGTTGCTCCAGTTTTAGTATCCTTGCCTCCTGGTTACTAGGGTTTCCTGTATCTAGTAGAGGCCTTTCCTTCCCTGTTTCTAGTCGATCTCGATAGCCAAAAGAGGGCTGGGCTGACGCTACCAAGGATACATAACTTTTACGCTAGAGTGAACAGCTGGCATCATTCATGTCATTTTATAGACCTTTTGTCAATTTCCTAATTGTTTCACTCTCTGAACGACTGATGGTTATGTGCAAATTTAACACGTATTTGTCTGTACTACCAGCAAGGCCGTATCCAGGGGGGGGGGGGGGGTAGGCGGTTGATTTCGTTCAACCCCCTACCCCCCCCCCCTGGATACGGCCTTGGCTGAGGGGTATCCATCCGTCTTGATCTAAAACATTGCGAAGATCTGTTGGAATTTATGGACCAAATGAAATCCGGTCAGCTTTAAAGGATAATAGAGATCTGGGTAATTTGGAATATGTGCTGAACCATCTAGTGTGCCCGGGGTCAGCTACTACAAAACATGTAATGCGACGTGCGATTAAGATCCAACCCAGTCAGTTATCTACGAGGGAAGGGCTCGTTCAAAATGCAAGCGTGTAACAACCGAAATGACGTTCAAAACATATTATCGATTCAACAACTCCCAACGGGATCCTACAAGCAAAATAGTAATGAAGTGTTTAAAATGACATTTTCTTCAGCGATTAAGTATCAAATATATACACTTGGCAGTTTCAAAAAGGGGGTATAAAATTTATTCAAACAATGTTTACAACGGATACCTCAGCTACGATTCTTCGTCAGCGATATTTTTTGATTACAGGTTTGTTTCCTTCCCCGAAGTTGAAGCAGAAGATTGACAGACTGACGAGGACCCTTGCTAAGAAGGGCCGAAATATCGCTGACGAAGAATCGTAGCTGACGTATCTGTTGTAAACATTGTTTGAATAAATGTTTCAAAGTCAGCTTGGGCTCGAAGAATATTTAGGGTATAAAATTTTATTCTGTCAGAAAGGGATACAGTTTCGAGAGTTCAATGGACTAGCCAATTGTAGCTCGGGTCATCCGTTTGAAGAGAAGTCACTTTGGCGCGATCATGCGAGGGCCACGCAATTGTGTTAAGATTTTCCGAATTTCGTCAAGGTCGACACAGTGAAAGGCATTTTGCCACTGACTAGTTCGCTCACTGTGACACAAACAATGCATCTCTGATTCTTAGAGAATTACCTCGGGGATGCATGTTCCCAGAAGAGAAAAGAAGTGAATTACCCCAGAATGAGCGATATGATCAAGATAAACAAAGGCACGTCGCGGGGAGTGTATCACTTGGCAATTTTTTATTAGGCAAGCTGCGTTTTGGCAATACCCAGTAGACACGTCCTCAATTGGCCATATTCCTGTTCAGCGCTTCCAAGCGGACTAGTTTCTGTTAATCCCCCCATGCCTCACCGTCATTATTTGGATCAGACATGGTAAAATAGATCCACACCACAGGTTAGTAAGTGGAAAACCTGTCATCTGTGTCCCAGGTATTGGAGGTTTTGCATATGTTTCAGCAGCAGAAAGTAAAAGTGACCCACTACCCTATGGATTCTACTTTTTACTATGTCTTAACCAACACATTGTGTAGACATAGTAAAAAGTCGAATCCATAGGGTGGTGGGTCGCTTTCCCTTTCTGCTGGTTAAACATATGTAAAACCTCCGTTACCTCGGACACAGATGACAGGTTTTCCACTCACCAACCTGTGGATCTATTTTGCCATGTCTGATCCAAGTAATGATGGTGAGGCATTGGGGGATTAACAGAAACTAGTCCGCTTGGAAGCGCTGAACAGGAATATGGCCAATAGACTAATGTGTTCAAGGCTAGTTCCCAGTGTACAAGCAAGTATAAGAGTTAAGCGCGTTAAAGACAATCGTGTAAAAAGTGAGTCGGCTTCATGTAAAGCCGAGAAGGGTTAAAATATCGCGAATCTCAGCCCTTCTTGGCGAGGTTTCTCGTCAGGCTGCAGCTAGAAGAAATGAAACCGCAAAGAAAATCTGTAGAGGTCAATGACCTTATTACGAATTATATTATGATTGTTACTCAACTAAGTGTTCTAGCAATTATAAATAGTTATACACGGAATTTTTCTTTGAAACTAGGGACATTAATATTTTTTTTTCGCGAAAGATAGTTTACAAACCTATTTGACAGTGCAGAAAGGATATACGCTAGTTACATTTTATTAGAGCTACATTTCGGCCCTTCTTGGCAAGAGTCCTCTTCAGGCTCAAGCCGCTGAAACTGGCCGCTCAAAACTGACCAAACTGGCCGCTCAAAACTGACCAAACTGGCCGCTCAAAACTGACCAAACTGGCCGCTCAACCTGGAAAATTAACCCTTGCCAAGAAGGGCCGAAATATAGCTCTAATAAAATGTGGCTGGCGTACCCGTTTTGCACTGTCAAATGATTCAAAAATTCAAAATAGTTAGTAGAAACCAAACCGAAGTATGGTGGTTCCACAAAAATGGGTTCGTCCTTCAGCTTAGGAGTTTCTTGTCGGCTATTTTCTCCCGAGCTAGAACGAATCTTAGCTAAATATCTGTTTAGTGCCAACAAACAATTTCCGCTTCCAGCAAAGCCTATGGAACAATTCCTATCATCCAAAAGCGACTTTCGAAAAGTAACAGGTGTGCTAGACAACTTTAATGATCAATTATACCGAAACTTAATATGCATCCCTATTCGAAAAGCTGCTTTCTCTGACAGCAAGAACAGAGGGAATATGTTGCCAGTTGAATTATTCAGACGAGAACTGGGGACTATGGTAATCCGACATAAGGAGAGTTTCGAGCCTAAGGGATCCCACAGCAAAGCGTGGCGTAAGGAGGAGGCACATACATCGAAGATCCCCGCTAGGTCGGCGATGTCGAGTATAGTAATAGTAGTAGTAGTAATAATAATAGTAGTAATAGTAGTAGTATAATAGTAATAGTAATAGTAATTTATTCACTCACACTTTCACGGTTACAAAACCAAAATTGGTGATTACTGTCATAACATAAACATTTAAAAGCACGTACAAATGGTCAAAGGCTATTTAAAATTTCAACAATCTTTGGTATAAAACTGTTTTGGTAACGGCTGTATTTGGCCGCTACTGGTTGGAATATTGGGACCTTCGTAGAGACTGCTCGCTCTTGCCTTTCCCTTACATTGTTGTATGGGAGGGGAGAAACTCATTGTAGACGGGGTGCGAAATAAGTTTTTTAGTAATTCTAGGGAGTAATTGCTCTCATGTCTCAAAGAGCAGCTGTCCTCAGAGATCGATTAAAATGAGGCACGGCACGGCACAGCATGGCGACGGAGGCACGAGCACCAACATTTTGGGATTCAGAGCTCTCGGACTCGACCCGTGTTCTTGCGCACCTTCTTTTGTTTTCAAGCATGTTGTTGTGAAAAATAACGAGGGGCAATACCATGTTGTAAGGTAAGAGTTACGAACTTCATTATGAACTCTTTTGTGCTTCTTTTAGCATGATCGAGGGGTCATTTCGATGGTTCTGCGGCATGCCCAAAAAGGGATCGACTAAAAAGAGGCAAGGCTCGTAACTCCAGAGACTGAAAGAAGTCACGTTAGAACATTGTTCCTGCCCCTCGCTCTGAAGCCTGAGAGGGCCCTTTTAGTTTTCGTGCCTCTTTTTAGTACCCGTGCCTCCTACACTGTGTCGGGCCGTGCAGTGCCCCAGTTTCCCCCTAAAACATGGGTCCTAACCCTCGACAAATTTCACACGGGAATGCCTGGAAACTCCGGAGCCTAAAAGAAAGCACACCAGAACACGAGTCCCAATAAGCAATAACAGACACTTGCGTGCCTCATGGTGCAAGCATGTTTTAGTATGCCGCGCCTCTTAGTAAGCGTGGGGCTTCCTGCACCGTACCGGGCCTCTCTTTAGTCGATCCCCTCATACATGGGCAGAGGAGTTGATATTCCGTAAGCTGAATAAAATACGGTAGTGTATTTTTTTTTTTTTTTTTTTACTTAAATACACATTCAAACTCTTGAAACTTAACTACTTTACTGGAAACGGTAAAAAAGGATATGAAACAAAACGTCCACGACTGCAAGGGGCTGATCCCATCTTTAATTTTTTTTTTTTAAATGCTGCACTCCGTGTAGCTGTTTAAGACAGCATAGAAGAGGTATATTATTTCGGACGTTGCATAACTTTGAACGGCTTCGAAGAAAGTGATGAAATTCTGTTCAAATTTCTATTCACAGTATTAATGAGCGCAAATACTAATTTAGGTAAAATAAATTCATACTAAAGGCCCGCACTATGACATTTCTTCTCAGTTATCCACCTTGGACCAGAAATAGTTATTTGATGAGTAAATTCCGCCTAATCTCTCCAACTTCTATTATTGATAAAGAGCTTCAGAATTTTCGTTCTTCTGTGTCAATGTTGTCTCACCTATTGTCAGCGCAATTTATTTAATCGTCTTTGTTGGTATTTTTTGTATTTAATGTTAGTGTTTCTTTTTTCTATTTATTTTGTTTTTTACTCCATATTTAGGGTGCTACGCCCTCCTTTTGTTCAGACGGATCATAAATAAACTGAACTGAATTGATGAATCTTTTTTGCTCGATGCAATCCTTAACGGCCAAGTTACGACGAAACGGTTATCCGTTAATTTCTTGATAGTCCGGAGTTCCTACAGATGGAAAAGAACATTCAAAATCAAACAAATAATTACACCAAGGAAGTCTAAATTCATTCTTTATATCCGAAGAAAGCTGAAACGGCTTTTTAGCTGATGAAAGTTCAATTTCTTTCCATTCAGCTCTTTCAGATGCGAAACGCAAAACCAAGGTGATGTAAAAGTTGGGGAAATGTATCATTGAATGAATTTTATGTGTAACCCCTCACACGATCATCATCACATGAAAGGTTCAAAGTAGTGCACCTCTATGGTTAAAATGAAACAAAAGCTGAGTAAAAGCCACTGTAACCCAAACAAGACCAAAGGTTTCGATGGGATCCCAAAAATTTAATATGTAATCAAGACAATTGGGTCTTGTAGATATTCGGTCTTCGACAGACTTCTGAAACATTTATACTATTAAAATTTAGAAACAGATTAAGGCGAATGGTAATCATCTGAGAAGACAAAGTTCAGATATGGATTCAGCATGTGTGTTTACCCTGTAGCCTACGTCGTATCTACTTTAACGAAATTGATCAAACTTCCTTACTTACTTCTGCCAAATCTCCGGTTTCGGCCGGATTCTGGACGACTACTTGTCTGACAGAAAACTTAAGCTCAAAAACCAATTCAGCATGCCTCTTTACTCGTACATCGAAAATCTATCAACTTCCGATACAAACTTTTACTTTTAACATATTTTCCGGTTTCAGCTGGACTACGAGCGATCTATGCGCCGGTTGAGAAGACGATTGCCATATACGTATTCAGGATGTCTTCTTACCCGCAAATGAACATCTTATCAAATACAAATAAAACTTCTACTTTAAACAATTTTTCCGGTTTTGGCCGGATTCTGGCCGAACTAATTGTCTGGCTAGAAAATAATTAACAGCTACTTCTAGGTATCCTTAAGTCTACGGCTCCTAGGTTTATAGTGTGTTTTGACAATATGATAAAAAAAAGTGATCAGTTTAGTCTATTAAGTTAAGAATGAGAGATAAAGTTAGGTTGTTTGTCATTTGAAACTGTCCTGTATCTGGCTTAATAGCTTTTAAATACAGGTAGATATACCTGTATTTGAGCTGGTCTCCTTGCCCCTGAATCAAACCTCTAATCAACTAAGATTAATCTTTTACTTTTCACAAATTTTGCAGTTTTTTGCCAGATTCCGGGTGAACTACTTGTCCGGCGAGAAAATAATTTTCATATTCGTAATCAGCACGTCTACTTACCCCTGACTCGACTATTTTAATAACTGAAATTTCAAACCCATCCCCCCCCCCCCTAAATATAGGGCTACAGAACCCATCTTCGAGCTTGATCTGTACTTTGACCCAAAAAGTTACCATGACAAGTTTGATCAAAATATTTTAACCCTTTCGAGAGTTATCGTGCTACAGAGCGACAACTTTTACGGAGTCGTAGGTATCCCTCCACTTCCATTTTGGGATCCCAAAATCAAAAAGGAAATATATTCCAAAAACACACATTCTAGCTAAAAGCTGAAGGAACGTCCTCTGCCCATTCTGTGGTCATGCTTGATCCCACTTCTTCGTTGTCTTGTCCTTTAGGTCCACTTCTTCTGAGAACCCAAAATCTTTTATACTTGCCCACATATGGTTTTTCTATGACTATCCAACGAACCCTTAACGCTACTGAATTGCAGTTCGCTGCTAGGATCCCGGCATGGAAAACTAGAACGGCTTAACAAAAGAGAAAGAAAAAGAATGGGCGGACAATATGGCGAAGGCTTTGTATTGGTAAGCTTTACTGGAAGTCTGGGGAGAAAGAATTACAACACTCGGTTTCCAATAATCGTGGTTTCGAGTGTATCGGGTGTTACGGATAGTATTAGGATATTAAATATCAAAGATGACTCAGTAATCTGAAATAATGCGGGCTCAGAAAAGCAACTCCATATTTGGTAATAATTCAAGCCTCGGGACGATGGAAGTAGCCTTATCAGTTTCCTGTTGTTGAACATCCTCTTCCTGAGTTTTCAGGCATGTTTGATCAGGACTTTGGTTTAACCTTTTACATGTAGCGAGTGCGGTTAGTTGAACTTTAAAGGTTAGCTCCTACGCAATAAGCAAGAATAGGAATTTGATGTGAAGCTCGAAGCGAGCAGATGATTCTGAGAGTTGACTGTAGCGAGACATGTGTCTGTATTATTAGATTACCTTACGTGTTAACAGAAGCAGGTTGTACTAAAGGAATAAATAAAGTAAGTGTTAAAGAAAAAGAACCGACCTCCCTAAACGAAAGACTACGATCCCTATACGCCTTCGAAGGGTGAATACTGCTGCCGCTCGAACGCTACCATATAGGCTAATGATCCAGTGGGACATAGCCGCCGGTCCGAGTATAAAGAGTAATAACACAGGGCAAGAACCTCTCATCGGTTTACTGGTGACGCGTCGTCTTTCGTTTGGAGGGAAGGTGTAGGCTAGATATTATGGTATATACTGTTTTAGTGTTTTGAGTGCATTTTTCTATTTTTTATTTTTTTTTTACCGGGTTAGTGGGCGAACGTAAAATGTCTGTCGAAAACACAGCAAAAATGTCCCTTGACACGCTTTGTAAAATTGCATCTCAAGTCTCTACCTTTTCCGGTAGCGAGGACGTTTTGATATTTCTTGAGATGCTGGAAAATTTGAAATTCTGGGATAAGTCTATTCAGAGCGATGAACTTATCCGTTTGGCATTCATGAAAACAACGGGTCATGCGGCTAATTTTTTAACCAGCCACGCAAAATTCGAGTCATTTGAGGATTTGAAGAAAGCCCTTTCCAGACAGTTTGAACACACGTCCTTGAGAGCACGATTGATTCACGAAACTCTTCGTCTAGAGGATGGCGAAGACCCATTCCCATTTTTCGAAAAACTAAAATTAAAGACTTTGAAACTCTTGGGTTTTGATCAAGTTCCGTCGGCAAATGAAGAAAGTTTTCTTGGCTATTCAAATCTTTTGAAAAACCTACTTCTTGACAGTCTTTCCCCTACGCTGGGAATGCGGGTGGTTGCTAAGTGTCCCACAGATTTTGAGGAGGCCACACAAATTTTGATCAATGATTTTCGGGCACGTGAATTTGCTAAAGCCAAATCGCCTCTTATGCTTTCCGCTATTGCTTCCGCTTCAGTTGAAACTAAGCCTAGTGTACTAGCTGATACAACCTCACGAGATGGTATGGTTCGGGAAAACATACCAGGTAACCGTAGCGACGGCACTATTTTTGAGCGTTCGAGTCGCCCAGTATTTCGCCGTCGGGATTCGTTACGGAATGACCAAATGTCAAATGACACTAGCAGCTATAGGGGTAGATCTCGTGACACGAGAGGGGACAGGAATGTTTGGGAAGGTCGCCGTGAGAGGTCCGATTCCCGAAAATCTGGCGGTTCGAGTAAGAGTTGCTTCAACTGCAAGAAAACCGGTCATTTTGCTCGCGAATGTCGCGCACCACGTACCATCCGTTGCTATAACTGCCAAAGGATCGGGCATATGGCAAGGCAATGTCGCAGTCAGTCCGCCGGATCTAATCCGAAAAAGTGTTTTAATTGTGGGAAAAACGGACATTTCGCAAGGGAATGCCTGGTGTCTAAAAACAGCAGCCGTTTAAACTTGTAAGGGGACGCGCACTTCGTCACGTTTCAGTAAATTCTGATGCGCATCCTGTCCCGGCTTATTTGACTAAAAATATGGGTGGAAATTTTATTGCGTCGTATTTTGCTAATTGCAATGGAGTGAATTGCAATGCTTTGCCGTATTTTAATGCTTCAGTGTGTGATATTCCTGTACGCGCGCTTGGGGATACCGGCGCTTCGATTTCATTAATAAGCCATGATACGTTTTTGCAGTTGCCTGTTTTAGCTAGGTCAAAAATAGTTAAAAACCATAATGATGTTAGTAGTGCTACCGGCCATTCTATGGAAATTATTGGATGTATTTCAGAGAATGTAAAAATTGATGAACATGAATATTTTGAGACTTTTTTAATAAGTGACAAACTGAAGATACCGATGATTTTGGGGTACGGATTTTTAAAGAAGTACGACCTACTAGTTGATGCTAAAAATGACAAATTAATCCGTAGAGGCGGAAATGGGGGAGAGGTTCGGCCTGTTTTTAAATTTTCTGATCCGTCGGCAAATTGGGTTAACCTTAAAGGACAAAGGGAACAAAATTGTTGTTTTACTAGAAGTCAGTCTTGTAGTCCACAGTCGACCCCTTGTCAACCGGTGGGTCCTGTAGTTAATTTACCTCCTCCTGATTACCCTTGCCCACTTCCCCATGCTGAAAATACTTGTAAAAAGTCTGAAATCGGGTTGGTAAAAACGGAGGTGGAAGCTGTGAAACCACCGAAACGCATACACCGTCTTCAACTCGTGTCTAGGACTAGTGTTAATGCAAAGACCAGTAAACGTTGTGTTTTATCTACCAGTAGGGGGCCAATAGACACGGACGGAATATTTTTGGTTTCACCTACGAAGGAAATGAATGAACGATTCCCAGACTTGATTTTACCAGAACAACTTGTAACTACACAGGACGGCATGTTTCAGGTATTCATAGAAAACTATTCGGACAAAGATATAAAAATTCCTTTGTTTTATATGGCGAATGCCGAAGCCTGGATTGCAGACGAAAATATTTGCATGAGTGTTACTGACACAGTAAAACCAACAGATGTTAATTCGGGTCCTAGTTTTCTGCCAGACAATGAAGTGGATGCGTTTCTTAAAATGTTCAAATTAGATCACCTCGCGAAAAACCCAGTTCGAAAACAAAAAGTAGAGAAGCTTTTAACTGATAATCATGACGTTTTCGCGAAGGACGATTTTGATTTGGGAACTTGCAACATTGAGCCTTTTGTAATTGATGTGGGTAATGCACCCCCACAGAAAGTTCGTCCCTATCGCATTCCAGTCCACCTTGAACCCGTTGCAAAGGCAGAAATTGACCGTATGTTGGCTTGTAAGGTTATAGAGCCAGCCGCTTCGCCGTGGCTAGCTCCGTTATTGTTGGTCGGGAAAAAGGATGGAAGTTACCGTGCGGTTACCGATTTTCGTCGCCTGAATGATGTGACAGTGGGAGACGAGTTTCCGCTCCCTCATATAGCTGCTATTTTAGACAAATTGCATGGCAAAAAGATTTTCTCTGTTCTTGACTGTTTGAGTGGTTATTGGCAGATGGAAATCGATCCAGAAAGCCGCAAATATACGGGGTTTTCAGCTCCAGGCTACCAGCAGTTCGTATACGCGAAACTCGCGTTTGGTCTAAAAAACGCGCCAGCGGCTTATAGTAGAATTATGCATAGAATTTTGAAACATCTGTTTGATGAAGGGGTCGCCGTCTATCTGGATGACGTTATAAACGCCTCAGAAGACGACGATTCGCACATGGCTTTGTTGATTAAAGTTTTTACCGCTTTCCGCAAAGCCGGTCTGAAATTGAAAGCGCGGAAATGTGATTTTTTTAAGGAGGAAGTTATTTTCTTGGGTCATCGGGTCGATAAGAACGGAGTCCGTCCAGACCCCAATAAGCTAAGTGCGGTACGTAACATTGCATACCCAAAGGACGTCAGCGAACTGCGCTCATGTATAGGTCTGTTTTCGTATTTTCGCAAATTCGTTCCCCAGTTTTCGGCTATAGCATCACCCCTAATTAAACTTACCAAAAAGGAGGTACCTTTTATTTTTGGGGATGAGGAGAAGAAAGCTTTTGAACAGCTGCGATCTAAATTGTTAGAAGAACCTATACTTGGCCTTCCAGATCTTGGTCGGTCCGCGAAACCGATGAAAATTTTTTGCGATGCTAGCAAAAAGGCATGTGGAGGGTTTTTGGCCCAGGAACAGGGTGGGAGGCAAAAGGTCTTACAGTATACGTCACGTTCTTTCAACGACGCCGAGGTCAAACATGCCGCGGTCGAACAAGAGACCTTAGCAATAATTCACTGCATCAGGTCATTTCGCCCTTATTTGCTCGGTAGAAAATTCATTGTTGCCTCGGATCATAAGCCTCTTCAGTGGTTGATGAAGAGTACAGGGAAGGATCTTACCGGAAAGTGGGCTAGAATGCAGATGGAACTGCAAGGGTACGAATTCGAGATCACGCACATCCCCGGGACTCAGAACGTCGTTGCAGACGCTCTAAGTAGGCTCCCTACGACTATTCCAACTCCCGCGATAATGGCCGTAATACCAGAGGCGGGTAACCAGTTTTCCTCAAAGGAACTGCGGGAATTGCAAGAGAAGGACGGGTTTTCTTCTGCGGTACGTAACTACCTTAAACATGGCAGTGGGTTGCCCTCTCAAATCGAAACTCAAGTCCTGCGTGAAATCGAAAATTTTGTTCTTGACGACGGCTTACTTTGTTACGTTTACACACCGTATCAAAACTGTCGCAGGCCTGATTTGCGGGTAGTACCAGTTTTACCTCGTTCACTCATTCCGGAAGTTCTATTTGATTGCCATGATTCAAAAATATCGGGTCATTTTGGGTTTCTTAAGACATATGAGCGCGTGCGCAACCGTTTTTACTTTCGGAACATGTACAACGTTGTCAAACAATATGTGCAGTGTTGCCTTGATTGTTGTCAACGCAAAGGTCTTAACCACACACCCAGGGCTCCGTTGGGCACCATACCCGAGTCCTCTAGACCACTCGATATGGTCGGTATCGATCTTCTCGGTCCATTACCCGTTTCTAGTCATGGTTCAAAATATATTGTCGTCATCACTGATCATTTTACGAAATACATCGTTCTTACGGCCATAGCAGATAAAACAGCAAAAGCTGTCGCGAGAGCGTTTGTTGAGCATTTTGTTTTGGTTTATGGGGCTTGCGAACGCTTGATAAGTGATCAGGGTTCAGAATTCATAAATGCTGTTTTCAAAGGAATTCTTGAATTGCTTGACATCAAGCAACTTCGTACATCTGCGTACCATCCGATGTGTAATGGGGCGGTTGAAAGGCGGAATAGAGATATTGCAAACATATTAAGCCTATATGTCAAGGATAGGGGGCATTCTGATTGGGAGGACCAACTTTGCTATGTCCAATTTGCTATGAACACAGCTTTTCACGAATCCATCTCGGACAACCCATTTTATGCTATGTTCCTTCGCGACGCCCGTTTTCCGACGGACACCGTCATTAACAGTAGGGTCTATTATAATCTGGATTCGGATTACAAATCGGAAATGATTACTCGGCAGAGAACTGCGTATCAAATGATCAGGGACAACTCCGATATCGCTCGGGAACGTCAGCGGTTCTACTACAATAGAACCGAAAATCAGAAACCCCTAAAGGTCGGTGACCTTGTACTTTTGCATACGCCACCCGACGCGAGGTTGCGAAAATTGGACAAGATACGTTGGGTGGGACCTTATCGAATAAATGCAGTTTTGGAAAATGGCCTAAACTTTAAAATCACAAGGCTGTCAGACGGACGGGTGGAAATTGTCCATTACAATCGTTTGAAAGCGTACATTCCCAGGAGTCTGTGGGAAAGGGACGTTATGCAAGATGAACTGATTATACCGCCTAATTTTGACGAAATTCCGGCACCCATTTCCTCTTCCGCAGAAAATCCGGCCGGAAATAAACCTGAAAGTTCGCGTACCGGGAAAACAGTTACTTGGTGGGACAGTCCACCTGCAGGTCAGAAAACTATCCCAGATTGCGACCCACCAAACCCACCCTCCGTTATACCCAACCCACTTACTGAGGACATGTATGATATTGGCGCGAGAGATTTTGCTTTTAGACCGGAATCCTCGGTTCCGGGTCCGGAATCGATGGATGATTTTCCGAAATGTCGCCAACTTCCTCTGTTTCACCGCCCTTTAACATTACAGCCGTATCATACGGATCAACCAAATGAACATGGGGATTGCAAAAGACGTTATTCTCTGGGCTCTGAAGATTTAGAATGGGATGACCCCTATACTGAAACACCTGTTCGCAGGCAGGGGTTGGGAAGCTCCTCGAGTCTCGAGAGCGAATTATTAGACGATGCGCTGATGGAAAGAGAACTTTTCACACCAAGGACAGTTGTTAGATGCTCTACGCCAACTTTTGGCGAGGCACCAGTTTTGAGACAGGGTATCACACCATCTCATGATTTCTACGAAAATCTCGCTGGGGTGGGGATACCGTCATTAGAGGCCCCAAACTACCGTCTAGAGTTCGAGAGCACAGTTGCGCAGGATCCGTTTAGTGATCCTGGGGGTATAAACGATTCACTCACGGGTAATAACTTCCCTCAAGCTAGTACGCGGGTTGACAGGTCCCCAGACCTATCACCTGTTCGACCAGAAGAAGAGTCACCAAATCAAACGGTAATTGAGACACCTCAGTCTCGGGGGAGTAAAGCATCTCGGTTACCAGAATCAGAAGAAACCAGCCCTCAACGGGGAGGTTTTGGAAGGGGCACACTTGAGGAGACACCGGGTCATTCTGGGCTCGGGTCGAATTTTAGCGACGGGGTCAATGATGGGGTCGACAGTTCTGGTAGTATGCCAGAACTGAGAGGACCATTTGGGGAACTCGAATCTGATCACCCAGGGTCGGAATGCCCTATCGATCTTAATAGCCCCCCACCAATTTTAATTCGTGATAGAGCTTTAAGCCACCCTACGGTTCGTTCAGAGGCGCTTAGATTACGTACTCAAGCCGCGCGCCGCGGTGCAATGCAAGGTGTTAGGTTTGATCTGGCTACGAGAGGTACTAGACAAACGTCCAGAGAAGTTCGCCGCCCGAATAGGTTAGGGTATGATAAGCTTGGAAGCCCTTATTTACCCGAAAATCAAAGGCAATAAATAGAGGGGTAAATTACTAAAAGTAAATTACATGTATAGTAGTTGTCAGTGTTTTATTACAGATGAAAGACAAATAAACACGATCAGACAAATATGGGAAATTAACGAGAGGAAAAAGATGGAGGCGCAGATAGGGTTTCAGAAGAAAAGCTGGAACACGCGCGAACAGAAGCTCAAGTTAGCAAAATAAGCAGAAAATCTTGAACTGCAGAAATAATAAACGTTACAGCAGTTGAATTCCGGGGCGTCAAAGGTCACCTTGCAGACGTGCAAGATTTGCTCTTTGAAGCCCAGGATAAACTCGTCGAGCTATTGCGATTTTGTTCATATACAATATAATAGAATAGTAGTCGGTGGTCGCTAAATTAAATTAGTAATGTTGCTGTTTTACTGCGTACTCGCTTGACTTTATCTTGCTTCATTTTATGTTTGGCGTAGCAAATAATACATGGACAAGAAAGTTTAGGTTAGTTCCCTTGTTTCAGAAAGATGGAAGAAATCATAAAGTTTAATAAAACCAATAATAGACCCAGAGTTATAACATTAAAGGCCAAATTATGTTTTAGCTATTGGTCTATTGTCATGCAATGCCCTCGAAAGTGCTTAAGACAGGCTCGAGCTGTCTCGGCACTAAGGACGGTGTAGTTTCCAAATCTTCTTGTCTCAACTTATAAGGACCTAAAAATATTATTAAAACAAATAGATATTTCAATTCGCGAAGATTTAGTAGGGAGTGTCAAACCCCTGTAACCATTTTATTTGCATTAAGTGTGGTCTGAGCCAGTAGGTAAACAGAGAAGCGAAAGAGCAAAATTTTGTTTGAATTAAATCAGGGTGAGAAAATATTGGAGAATTAAGCAACTTAAAATGGGAAGTAACGTGTAGTGATGTCATGCACTGATAAACCTGGAGTGAGCTCGGTCAATGTTGGTCCCCTTGACCGAAACTACACGGTATTTTACCCGTCCATTATTTTGTTTTACTGCACAATGGCAGAGAGCTCAGTAATAATCAATCAGTTATAATCCTTAGATTGTATTATGATACTAGATTGAACGAATGTACAAAATAACAATTGTATCAGATTGAATCCCTGAAATACTGAGTAAAGAAATTTTGTTCGATTTTTGCTTGTCCCAAAATTTTCCCTAATTACTTTTGCCCTGAAAAGTAAGAGTTCGCTCCCCTTTGTTGAAAAGAGAAGGTCAAGGAGCTCAAGTAACAGATTATGCCTAAAAGCTATGACAAAAATGAAAACCTGTAGAGCCTATACAGCCACGATTTTTCAATTTTGCTTTTGCTGACTAGCTTTGCGGTTTTGCTTCACGCGAGTAGCTGACGTACTTTTGCAGTATAATTGAGTCACAGGATTTTTAAATAATTGCTGCTAGACACGTATTTCGATTGATAGACAAATCGAGTGAGGGTTACTAATTATTGTTTTGAGTCTTTCAGAGCTTAGAAGGACACACAGACAGTGTCAACCAATGGTCAATGGTCGGAGATATTAACCGGCATTTTATCCAGAAGCTCTTCATGATAGCAAGTATAGACAGATAGATAGATATAGACAGATATGGTTGAAGCATACGTCCAGCTTCACTTTGATACCGCATGCCGTAGAAATCGCGCAAAATTTTGTTTAGCTGTACAGCTAAAAACTACCGTCAGAAGCCATCCAGCTTAAATGGATTAGCATACGTCGCGATTTGAAAGGTCAGAACTTGCGGTCAAGTTACCCTTAGCGTACTTTAAACGCTCAAAGAAAAGTCGTGGGAAATTTTAAAGAGCTCCCGTGATTTGCGGTTTTAGCATCTGATGTGCGTTAAACGTCAGAATTGAGGTGTCTTTAAATTTAAACAGCTCCCGTGATTTGTGGTTTTTAGCATCTGATGTGCCTTTAAACGTCAGAGTTGAGGTGTTTTTAAATTTTCGCGAAGCACATATACAAATAACAAGAAACACGGAGAAGAAAGAAACATGAGAATGAGAGGACGCCAAAAGTAATCGTGTAAAGCGATTAAATAAGTATTCCAGATATACTGCGTTTATTTTATATTACAGGTCGAACCGAAGCCGAACCAACTTAGTCCTTACTACGAGTCGTCTCAGCAGAAATCCCGGTCATGGAAGAGACAGTTCGTCGAGCATTTGTTGAGGAGCCAGTCATCGCTCTCAAACATCAACCTTGCCAGTGGCGGGAAAAAGAAACGATTGGAGCGCCATCTGTTTCCGGATTTAGAAGTCACGACGCAGACGACTTATGTCCGCATCAGCAGAAGTTCGACTAAGAAGCACAGAAGAGCTTAGCTGACAACGGCCCTGCCTGGGTGCAGCATGAGAAGCCAACTAGTTCAACGCTTCGCCTCGATAACGCCAACAGAGGAACCGGTAGGGGACGTCAATATGAACCCCTATCTAGTATTCCGAATCAGAATGCTTTATATGGCATCCCGAGGAATAAAATGTCAACGAGCCATCATTCGTAACTATTCTGGTCGAGTTTTCAGCAGAACGGCTGGAAGCAGTTTTGCCATAAACCCAGCAGAAGTTGTCGACGAGGAACGACTCAACAGAAGTCATCAAGTCAATCGAGTCAGAGTCGAGTCAACCAACCATCATTCGTAACCATTTCGGTCGAGTTTTCATCAGAACAGCTGAAGACGAGGAACTCCTTAACAGAAGTTATGGACGAGGAACTATTCAACAGAAGTCATCAACGAGGAACTATTCAACAGAAGTCATCGACGAGAAAGAATTCCGATGGAGGTCACCGTGGATCAGCTTAACGATATTTTTATGCGTCCCGCGAATGCCCGTGCAAGGCAAGAACTTATGGTCCGGTTGTACCGTTTCGGAATTTTTCACGGTAGTGGGTGTACACAACAGTAACAGTGAAAATCGGAATAAGACAATTATAATTTTTAGTGCTGTTTTGCCGCTTTAACATGTGATTCATGTAAATTATTCGAAGGGCCTCAGGCCACAAATTGTAGTATTTTCCTTTTCAATAAGTGAAGCATGCTTGTTTTAAACTTTCAAAAGTATTCAAAAGGACCGGAGGCCACGATTTTTCTATTGCTTTATTTGTTGAGCATGCTTAT
The DNA here is from genome assembly GCA_023053575.1 of Branchinecta lynchi. Classification (NCBI taxonomy): domain Eukaryota; kingdom Metazoa; phylum Arthropoda; class Branchiopoda; order Anostraca; family Branchinectidae; genus Branchinecta; species Branchinecta lynchi. The sequence continues at coordinate 6,788,811 of JAKZAP010000007.1, forward strand.
TCACATTATCAAATGTGTTCAAATGGCTGTATTTATATATATATGTAATAATAATAATAGTAATAAATTACTAGATAAAATGAAATAAAATAATTAGTTGTAAAATGTTGTGAGTACAATATGGTAATTTTTGCTTAAGTTGAAGTAGATAAAACGAGATAAAAATAATTAATTGTAGTATGTGGTGTGTATAATACTGTAAATTTTGCTTAAGTTAAAGTAAGAACCGATTTTCATTGGTTCCGATAAAACGAAATAAAAATAATTAATTGTTTTATGTCGTGTATATAATATGGAAAATTTTTCTTGTAGTCGGTATTGTGGTGTCGTCGCGAATTAACGTTTGTGTTAACGTAGTTTTCAGTTTGAGTCGTGACCGCAGTTAAACCAAGTTCCAGATGCGCGAGAATTAATTTAATTGGGAGAGGCATTATTTTTCTTTTAATTCAGATTTTCGCGGGTGTCTTAGTAATTTGAACTTCATATTGATCCCATTAAAGTAAAAAAAAAAAAAAAAAAAAAAATTAAAGTTAAAATCAGAAATCAACTTACAATTGTAAAATTATAAGCTAATTGTGTTGCCATAAATTATAAATTTAACTTCTTTACGGGTGGGTTAGCCAAGTCAGAACTCGATATTGATTGTATAAAATTAGGTCCTACCCTGAACGAAATTTTCGAAAGAGGGAAGGGATGCAGACTTTTATTTAAATGCTTCTATTTTATCAGTGCATAAAGTACCCTTTTGTCAGGAGAGTATTCAGCATACTATGCCGGGGAGCAAAAGGTTTCAGGTCTAAAAACTTGCAAACCATCGCTCATGTAAACTTTCGGACAAAAGGAAGGGTAGAGGCTTTAAATGCTTCTATTTTATCAGTGCATAAAGTACCCTTTTGTCGGGAAAGTATTCAGCATACTATGCCGGGGAGCAAAAGGTTTCAGGTCTAAAAACTTGCAAACCACCGTTCATGTAAACTCTCGGACAAAAGGAAGGGTAGAGGCTTGTAAAGTTTTGTTTTCATTTTATTGTAAAGCCGATACTGGAAATGGAACATCTGTCGTAACTGAGAGTTAGACAGGTTGATCAAAAAAAAAAAATTTTAGAATGCAAAAATAAAGTAAGCTAAGTAAAGAGAAGTTTATAAAAATCAAGTTCTGGCAGCGGCATAGTTTGTTTTGTCGGGAGTCAAAACCTTGAAAGGGATAACGAGTGTTACGGATAGTATTAGGATATTAAATATCAAAGATGACTCAGTAATCTGAAATAATGCGGGCTCAGAAAAGCAACTCCATATTTGGTAATAATTCAAGCCTCGGGACGATGGAAGTAGCCTTATCAGTTTCCTGTTGTTGAACATCCTCTTCCTGAGTTTTCAGGCATGTTTGATCAGGACTTTGGTTTAACCTTTTACATGTAGCGAGTGCGGTTAGTTGAACTTTAAAGGTTAGCTCCTACGCAATAAGCAAGAATAGGAATTTGATGTGAAGCTCGAAGCGAGCAGATGATTCTGAGAGTTGACTGTAGCGAGACATGTGTCTGTATTATTAGATTACCTTACGTGTTAACAGAAGCAGGTTGTACTAAAGGAATAAATAAAGTAAGTGTTAAAGAAAAAGAACCGACCTCCCTAAACGAAAGACTACGATCCCTATACGCCTTCGAAGGGTGAATACTGCTGCCGCTCGAACGCTACCATATAGGCTAATGATCCCAAGTGGGACATAGCCGCCGGTCCGAGTATAAAGAGTAATAACACAGGGCAAGAACCTCTCATCGGTTTACGGGTTCCAGAAGCTCTGCACGCAAGTAGGTGAAGGATCCCAGGCATGTACATTTTTTTATTAGCTTCTCAGTCCTTTCGATCGGGTTACAGATGTTGGGTTACAGACTTTTGATCCGTTTCATAGATTCAAAGCACTTGATCACGCATAGTCCAAGAAGAGTTTAACTGGTTTTACCATAGAAAGTGTTCGTTCTTATATACATATCCCAGCTGAATTTGGTTCGTTCTTCTCTACCGAATCTGGCCAGACTAATACTGTTTTGCATCCCAACAACGACCAATTAATCAGTTCTATCTGGGAATTAGTCTGCTAAACAATTGCGGTTTTTACCGCGATTTGGCCGACCGTGGCGAGAATTAACAATTCTTGTTTTCAAATCTGTCTGATTCGATTCATTTCGTAAATTCCTACGCTTTTGATTTTCACAAGATTCTGGAGCAAACAGATACCACAAGAAAGGAAAACAGCTAAGAGTTCATATGGCACATGTTACGAGTAGGTGATACAAGAAAACTGATGAGAGCGTCTCAAAATACTACCTTCAACCCCCCTAAGTTCGAACCTAGAAGTAGGACATCTAGTTTCACTCGAGTCTGAGCACATAATGAAAGATATCTGCGAGGAAGCAGAGTCTGACAAAATGGTTGTTAATATGAATAAGTCTGTGATTTTAACAGTTTCTTTCCTTCAAGGTACCCTATCTTTCAACCCACCACTCCCAGATGAATGTCAGGTTAATGAACTGAAGCTGCTGGGAGTATACGTAACCTCGGATCTGAGGTGGCAAAGACAGGTTGAGAGTATACTTAAAAAAGCTAACGCGGCTATAAGCTACCTTAAACTTTTGTCCCGTTACGGTGTTCCATCTCCCCATTTACTACGCGTTTACATTTCTTTTATCCGTTCTAACCTAGAATATGGCTGTCCGGTTTGGCATTTTGGTCTGACCCAGGAACAGTCGGATTTGCTTGAGAGGATACAGTATAGAGCGTTGCTGGTTACATCTAAAGCTCCAAAGGTCCCATACATTCAGCTCCTAAAGCAATATAAATTAGATACCCTTTCATGCCGCCGACTTCAACTTTGTATGAAGTTCGGTACATCTATAGTACAAAACCCACTTCACCGGGATATACTCCCTCCTGATTTTCTCCCCTTCCGAAGTCGTCTTCCTCGTCAAGCTGCCGATCCTGTGCCTCGTTTAGAGCCGGTGGTAGCTTTGCGAACTAGGTATGCTCAGAGTTTCGTCCCCTCATTTGTTCGTGTATATAACTCAGAGCGCTTCTGAACGTTAATTTTTATGTTATTTGTATTTTATATCTGATTGATTTAATGTATTTGAATATTGACCATATTTATCATAAGATGCCGGTATAAATGTCGCAAAATTGTATATACTTCTAGATTGTTCTGTTATGACGTTATGTATTGACGTAAAAACGACCCATCGGCTTGTCCGTTATCTGTTTTTTAGATTATATTGAATTGAATTTGCGTACGTTTTTGATGATGAAAAATGACCTCCGTAAGGTGATTCATGAAAATCATTCAAAATCTGAGGAATCATAGCATGCGGTATTACTGGGACTAACACGACATCAGACTTTCGACATTTTCCAGACGGCACAGACGCATGACACAAAATTCCATCCTCAACAAAAAAATTCTGAATTTCCCTTATAACTCTTCTTTCCAAATCGTACGGCATTTGTACACCTTGAGACAAATAGCGAATCATTGCAAGACAATCTTTATCTTGCTTTTGACTTTTCCGAAGCTGCGATAAATCAATAGATGGCGGTAACACTGGGAAAACTAACTTAGGCTGTGGAGAAATAGAATTAATCGTGGGCAAACGACTTAAAGCATCCGGGACAACGTTCATCGGTCCAGGACGATAAACAATCTCAAAGTCATACTCCTGCAGAGTTAGCGCCCAACGAGCTAGTCTTCCAGTAGGCTCTTTTGTCGTCATAAGCCAACGGAGACTGTTATGGTCAGTCTCTACTTTGAAGCGGGTACCATAAAGATACTGACGAAACTGCTTGATAAAATGAACTACGCTAAGTGCTTCCATCTCCGTAACTGTGTAATTAGCCTCAGCCTTATTAAGACGACGAGAACCATAATGCAATACAACTTCCCTCCCATCTTGCATTTGCGACAACTTACAAGCAATTGCCTCTTTTGAAGCATCTGTAGATAGTATGTAACCACCTTCTCCTGGTCTAGCTAAGCCAAGGATAGGCTCCACCATAAGTTTCTGTCGAAGAATATCAAAAGCTGCTTTTTCAACACTTTCGAACTTAAATGGAATGCCTTTTTTCATCAATGCCGTAAGAGGCATGGCGATCTGGGAAAAATCTGGTACGTATTTCCGGAACCACGAAAATAAACCGACCGCAGACCGAACTTCTTTTATGTTCGATGGATATTTCAGATTTTTAATCGCGGCAATTTTATTCGGATCCGGTTTTATTGTACCATTCGACAAAACATGACCCAACACCGTAACTGAAGTAGCTAGAAACGAGCATTTTGAAGGACGTAGTTTTAGAAGAGCCTCAATTACCTTATCTAACACAACCTCTAGACAATCTAACTGATCTTTCGTATCTCGTGTGTGAACCGTAACATCATCTAAAAAACATTCTAGGTACTTGAACAACAGGGATCTAAACACTCGTTCCATCAAGCGTTGGAAGGTTGCTGGCATGTTGCACAGACCAAACGGCGCTCGAATGAAACGGAACAGGCCAAATGGAGTTATAAAACCTGTTTTATCCCTGTCCTCTTCCTCCACTAAACACTGGTAGAATCCTGACAAAAAATCTAACTGCGAAAAGACACGACTAAGAGACATGCGATCCAGCATATCTTGGATATTCGGTAAATTGTAGCAATCTTTCACCGTATCTCGATTCAATTTTCTGTAGTCGACAGCCATTCTATACTCTCCCAAATTCTTCTTCTTCAGTAAAATAACCGGTGAAGAGTAAGGTCCGTCGCATTCTTCTATTATCTTAGATTCTAGCAAACCATCTATCTTAGACTTCAGTATCTCACGCTGTGCATGGGGCACAGTGTAAGGGCGACTCTTAACGGGTGGTGCACCATTCGTATTAATCGCACGTGAAATGAGATCACAAGCGTCTAAATGCGATTCGTGCGTAGCAAAAGCTAGTCTCCGTTTGTACGCTAAATCTAAGAAGTGATTCTTGACTTGTTCTGATTCCAGATGTGACAAATCGAACAGTTCGGTGAATTCTTCTTTCGTCATATCCTTAGGGTCCTTAGGAACGGATAGATCACTAGGCTTAGTACTCGTATTGCTAACAGCGACGCTATTTATCAAACCAGACACATAGTTAATAACCCCTTGCGCATCAGAATGAATGTCTGACTCGCATAGCGGGACTAAGTAGCCTATCTCTGATTTACGAAGAGAAACAGGTTGATCTGATGTGTTGGTAACGAGTAAGCAGAAACGACCACTCGTGGAAACCTCAACAACTTGATCTTCAATATCTAAACCTTTATACTGTTTCCCAGGAAAATAGCCTAACGTAGGTGTAGCTTTCTTCGTTTTCAAACAAACATCTATGCGGGAAATTGACGAAGGGTTAACGGTAACACGGTTTGATATGATAACAACAACTCGATCAGTAACCGGTATAGGCTCGCTACAAGCCTCGAAAACGGTCGCGTCTGTCAAAATCGGTGGCTCTACGAAACTGGCATTTTCCGGAGCAGAATGAAATCCAGCACTGACGTTAGGATTCGAACCTAATTCAGATTTCTTCGCCTCAACTTTTGCCTCTACAGCCACAACATTACAATCTCGTGAGTCTTTAGACAATCTGTCTTTGAAGAAAACCTCACAAAATTCCGCGTCAAACATCAACTTATTACGCTTCATATCGGTGAAACCAATTACGAGAGGGTACGGCAACTCATCACAAACATAAACTTCAAATGTAGCACATCTTCCATTCAACATCAGACTAATAACAGCGCGACTACTATATCTTAGCGAATTGCCTGTTATAGACCTAAAAGCCCCCTCCTCCTTCTCTTGTTCCACCACACACGACTGATCTAGTTTCCTAAAAACACTAGACCTAATCAGAGATTTCGCCGCACCGGAATCAAAAAGTGAAAAAATGCTTCGATCCTTCGCGACAAAACATTTAATCATTGGCAGATCTTGCCAATTTCCGGTATAAACCTCATTTACACGTTTGGCTGCAGGCAAAATTTTAACCGACGGGTCGCGAGCACCTGCTTTTACTGGCGACCGGACGAGTTTAAATGAACGCGACATTTGACGGCGATATGTCCCACTTTGGAACAGCGATTGCAAATCGGCTTTCCATCTTTTGAGTACTTGTTCTGTGCCGGTCTCGAACCATTGGCAACAGAAACATTATGCTTGCGACCGCGTGAATAACCGCCTCGATAATTTTGAACGTGCGAATCACCACGACTAGCCGAAACGTTATTAGACGCACCTGCTGCCTTTACCAACGACCGCATACGCATAGCTGCTTCCACCTCTTCAGCATTTGCCAAAATCCCGACGCACTTTTCCAATTTAGCGGGCGACTTTTCATACAGGAGTTTCGCGTACTTATCGGGTAAACCATTTCGGATCTCGTGAATTACTACGCTGTCATTCACATCCTCACCAAAACGTTCGACGCATGCTTCTTTTACAAGGCCGCAATACGCGAGTAATGATTGGCCGGCTTCCAACGCGATTTGCCCGTATTTTAATTTCCTTCTATGAGTCGTACATGCAAAGCGGGTCTCGAACCCTTCTTTGAACGAGTCAAAGTCGCAATCCTTTGTAGCTACAAAAAATGAAAATGCATCGCCACTGAGCTTTAGACCTAAGTACTCTTTCAACAGCGACCAATCCACAATTTTCGTCAAAATGTCCACCTTTTTCAAAAATTCCGATACGTCCGTCTTCCCTCCATAATCAGGAAGCGAACCCAACAATTTCAGTACGAGACTCGAATTATCGGCATTTAACTTAACTCTCACGTCGTCTTTCGTGTCACCCTCATCACTAGACATTTTGAAAACCAACTGTAAAGGAACAAATTAATAATAGGCCTAACAAATAGTTCTCCAACAACTAATCAACGAGGCAAGACATCCCGTAATTCCCTCCCGTAAACAAAACAAAATATTTCAACAATCCATATTCAAGAAAAAAAAAATTTGGGGTTCAATATCCCTCGCTGCGACCACTGTTATAATGCGTTATTTAGCTGTTACTAAGCGTTAATTTTACTACGTCTTTAATCTCTCTACTGTTACGGAAAGTTATCTGTTACGACATGGTCCCCGAGCGGTGTGGACCATGCTTAACAAAACCAAAATAAAAACACCCACTAAACTCTACCTCGTTGGTCAATTGTAGAAAAACATATTCGTGTATTTACATTTACAATACAATGGCGATAGATAGCAGGTAATAAATAAAACTCAACACTTAACTTTTAACATCTCCAGCAACGACCGTTCACCGGTCCCACTCAAAACAGACTGCCCAGCATTGTATTAAATTTCGCCCCAATTCAAACTTGAATGGCTCAGGTTATTCATCGCCAGGAACCTGTTGTTACCTGGCGGAATTAAACTTATAGAAACCAAGGTGTCGTGAACTCCCTTGGTGAAAGTACACCTTGGTTACAAATTGAATTGAATACATCTGGCATCGACTCGGATCATCTAGAGCTAATAAAATTTCCACTTTTCAAGTTTAGATCCACTTGTTTGATCCCTACACGTGCCGCACTACTTCCGGTACCCCCTCCAACTCCCCCAACCTCGGCCTGATCTGGCTCGGACACATAAATGGATCATCCAAAGCATCTTCTCTAATCACCTACCACGTTTCATTCGAATCTGAACATTTTCTTGAAAATTCCGGTCACCCACCCCCCCGTGCCTGGATTCGTTCTAGACCCTAAACTGTGTCATCTACGGCATATGACTACTATACTTTCCAATTCATTCAAATCGCTCCACTTGTTTGACAACTATGCGAGCCACAAAATGTCGAGGACTCCCCCTCCAACTCCCTCCACTGTGGCGGAATACGACTTGTACACATAAACGTCACATCTCTGACATCTCCTCTTCCTGTCCATGAAGTTTGACTCGAATCGGAGCACATCTGCAAATTTCTGGTTCCCGCTTCATCCTCCTACCCTGGCAGAACACGGTCAGGAGGCCAAAATAAATCTAGGCCGCAGAAACTTAGTACTGTCCAACTTACATCCTATTTGGCCCATTCATTGATTTTCGGATAAAGGAAAGGAAGTTTTCCTCGGGCATTGTGTCGTTCCGTAAGTCTATTTGGTCGGGTCACTAATATATGCCTGCCATGTTTCATCGTCCTTAGCACGCCATCACCAAAAGTCCGGGAAACAACCTCCGACACTGCCAAAAGAGCTCCGGTACTATCTGGCTCTGTCACGAACATACCCAGGGCTTATGATTGTTCTCCCCACCAAATTCCATCCCGATCCCTCGATTCTAAGCCTTCCAAGAATTCCGGTTATCTCCTCCAACTCCCCCCGAAGCTACCGGATCCGGTTCGAATTGAACTGGGTAGTCTGAGGCACAATAACTTCCAAACATCAGGTTTCATTATGGTCCGATCACCCGTTCGAAAGTTATACATACCTCAAATTTCCGATTCCCATTCCCTCCCCCCCCCCCCACCGCGGGATGGTCAGATCAAGTAAGTTACTATTTCCAAGTTTAACTGGTCGGGTCCTTGATATGTGTGCCAAGTTTCATCGTCCTAGCTTATGTCGAAGTGCCCGAACCAGCAAAACCCGGACTGACAGACCGACGGACGGACGGAAATTGCTATCGTGATTTTCACTGCTTTTTGTTTTAACATTTCTCTTACTGATTAAGCAATGAAAATATTCATTCTGAAGAAAAAGTGCAAGTAAGAATAGAAGAATTAAAGGAATAAGGATATAAGGAATAGAATAAGAATAAATATATATAGAATATAGAATAAGGAATAAGGAAGGTAAGCAGTTTTCAAGCTGTCAGTAAGAGGAGCAGGATGGATTTGTAAAACAAAAGATGATAAAAAGAGAAGAATTATAAAGCATGGAAATTAATTACAGAAAAAACCGATGGTCGTGAACGGGTAAGCAGCCAACTGGGGAAGACTAACTTTAGGAATGCCGAAAACTAGATTACCGTACCTCATTCGATTTTCTATGTTTGTTATGGATAGAGCTTCTACAACTGAATTGGTAACTGGAAGCATACATAGTATTTCTTCAACTCAAGCTGACTGTTTCATATTTGACTTAATTTGACGAAGTCAAAGCCTACAGAATAGTTGATAGTTGAACTTGATCGCTGAAAATGGAGTTGAAATGGAACGGAGGTCAATTTCTTTAAGTATAACTTATTTTTAGAAGAATGATTATAGTAAGTTTGTTTGTTCCCTCTTATGCAAATAGCAGGTGACAAAAAAGGTCAACGAAAAAGTAACGTCACAAAATGGGAGAGTCCAAGCCCCAAAAGTTAAAAAATAGTGAAGAAAAAAAATTCTACGCAGGGTTTACACAAAAAGAGGTCATTCTCAGTTATCTTAGGAAGGCCCCACAACATTGTGAATGGCACCGCAGATTCTGTATGCAACAATTTCCTAGAATGTTACCAGCTGTTGACGATGAACTAACGGGGTATCAACAAAATCCTATTACGTACTGCCGCTTTCTCAAGCGGTACCACAGGGAAAAATAATTAGCTTTCACAAGGTAATGATCGAAAAATCGATGGGGGAGGCTTGATACTCTCAAAGAAGATAAGCCTTATCTTTGTCAGAAGAATCCAGGAAGACACGATTCCTACAACAAAGAATAAAAAGGGATAGTAGGATATGACAGGCTCGCCTGACCAGAAAAGTGAGGGCAGCATCGGTGTCTTAAAGTTTAACCGAAAAGGGCTAGGATACTACAGTCTAGTTACCCATCACTTGTTCGCTTAAGTAATCTTGAAAACCCGATGAAAAAGCGTTAGTTTGTTTTTCTGATATTTCCAAATAATCGATTATCCCATTGTGCTTGCCGCTCTTCCCGTTTTTGTGATATCTCTATGGTGCCTGGAACATTTGGCAACAATACCAGCAGCAAACGAGTAAATAAATTGTGTATCAAATAAACAAAGAAGTGTCTGCAATCTGCAGTGCCAAAAACTAGGGCTAGAGAGTGAGGTGTCTTGTGTAGTGATAGTCTAGTGATTTTCGCGGGCGAATTGTGGACGGATTCACCATGGGAAAGCGTCCACATTCCCAACGTCCCTACTGAAGACTACTGTGGACAGAATGAAAATCCCCAATAGGTGTTGTAATAATTCAATGTATTTGAATCTAAGATGTAAAAATAAGTTGCCTGTTCAGTTAAACTTTGAGGGAACGGAAGACAATGGTAACGGCATCAAGGTGATCCTAAATCAGGGTATTAAGGGTGCTTTCTTCGTGCAGTCAAAAACCGTTTGCTAGATTTCAGCGCATGGTAGCTACCAATAGGACTACCGGAAGAAAATCTTCAATTCCAGATTTTTTGCAAGCTTTACACTGTAAAAATTTTCTCCAAATAAGGTTGCAGTATTTGCTACTGGGATTAATCTTACCTCTATTGGGATAAGATTAATTCGAATTAGGGGTAATCTTATCTCAATAAAGATAAGATTAATCCCAGTAGCAAATACTGCAAGATTTTTTTTTACAGTGTAAGGAATGAACCGAATGAACTTTTCGGTTCCTGTGCTTGACATGTTCTGGGACAAACTCGAATCTGGGTCTTGTTCTATATGTAACGGAATCGGTCAGACTATGGAGATGATAGCTAGGATTTTGGTGCTGAAAGGAAGAAGTCAGTCAGCATTACGAGTTAGTACTCAGTTGTAGCTAAACTGTCGTGTGCAGTTCAAATGTGTGTGCCTGAGCAAATGTCTGGCTCGTGCCAGCACCGACACCAGCACCGGCACCGGCGTATGAATTATAGAAAAACAGTCCAGTTTTTAATAGCCGAATGAACAAGGGCCATACCTGACACAGGACACATTATACCTATATTAGGCCTACTGATTAATTACATGTTCCTAATTATCACATATGTTTTAATTCCCGAGATTCCGAACTCGTTATGTATTTACTCGAACAACACGGCACTATCCTGATTCTTACATATTCTGTGTTTGGCGCATTTCAAAGCGGATCAGACTACTGCTTCGGACGAGCTCATTGGCCTGAAATACCGATTACGCGATCTTTTTCTTATCTCGCCAGAACCAAGGGGACGAGAACGCCTCAAAATAGCCAACATGTTTTAACCTCTGAAACCCAAGAGTTTCAAAAGAGTATCCGTTTTTTTTCTTTATAATATTTCGTGGGTCAAAGCACTTACCACTCATAAAAAAATCCGAAATAAGTTGACCGAAGGAGTCAATGATTGTACATATGCGACTTGTGTAAGAGTGTGACACGACATGTGTAAACAAATGAATTACCTTTTCCACTCGACGACCCAAAACTAGAGGACGATTCCCGAGAAGCTTTTGGGGAATTTGTGCAGGAGGCAAAGCCACGACCTCGGTCACTCCTAGAAAAAAGAAGTTCCTCAAAACACAGAGCCGTCAGCCTTGCCCCCCTCCAACAGGGGCGTCACGACGGGGGGGGGGGGGGTCAAAACAATTGATTTTTTATGAAAACGGTCGTTTTTTCTGAAAATTGGCAAAAAAAATTACGAGATTAGTTATAATCCTCTTGATAACCAACTCTACGTGTCGATAAAAACCGCGTCGATTGTTTGCCAAAATAGTCCTTCTCTGAAAATCAGTGGATTTTTCTGAAAAATCAGTCCCTTTTTTTCAAAAATGTCATTTTGGTTGTTGAAAACAGTCGTTTTTTCTGCAGAAAAAGTCGGAAAATTACCTCTGCCTTCCACACAAAAAAAAATCATTTACTGAGCGTTAAACCTTGTAACCACGAAGACCAAAATTCAATTTGTCTCATCACGTCGTACACTCTGCTGAAGATTAAATCACAGCCTGTGCTGGCAGGGCGTTAAGTGAGACTATTTTTTTAATACATTAACAAAACATTAGTACATTTCTCTTGACAGTAATGTTATTTTCTTTCATTTCTTTCTTTCTTGAGTTTTTCTTCTTCCTCATTTAATTACTCCGTCTTTTTGTACATTTGTGCATCATGATGGAAAATAAACCTATTATTATTAACAAAGGCCTCAGATTCTAAAACTATGGAAGGTCATGTTCAGGATTATTCCCAAGTTACTAATTTCCCAGTAACCAATATCGGCAGAAATCAAGGACCGACGTTGAGCCAAAAAGTATTACCGAGAAGGGATAACTTTTGGGAGAATGTTCAACTAGTGTTGCGAGACCGTAACTTGACAACATTGCTGAGGGATTGAGAGTCCTTCGAATTCTCACAGTTCCCTCCTAACGATGCAGTACAAGAGCTGCAAACGTGAAGAGCATGCCGCAAATTTGCAAATGTGGAAGAGCTTTGCACTCAAGATGTGGTTACCTCGGAAGAATCAACGACTTTAGACCGTGGTACCAGAAACCTTGTTACCTGCAAACACGCAACTATTATGCTTCTGGAAGGTGATCATTCCCCGAAGGGCTATTTGGAAACTTTTAAATTACTTTCTTGATAAGAACAAGCCAAAGAATTCGATGGGATCCCACAAATTTAATATTTGATCCAGACAGTTGATTATTTTTATTTTTAAAATTTAGAAACAGATCAAAGCTTATAGTGGGGGTTGAAACACCTTCGAAACTTAAAGAAATACACTTTTTTTGTACATTTTAAAAAGACAGTACAATAACAGGTAGATCTGAGAAAACCAAGGTCAGGTATGGATTCAGTATGGGGGTTTACCCTTCTAAGTCATACCTATCTTGACGTAACTGATCGATTCATCCTGCCTTACTTCTGCCAATTTTCCGGTTTCGGCGGAATTCCGGAACTACCTGTCGGGCGAAAAAATAAAGCTCAAAAACCAATTCAGCGTATCTCCTTACCCCTATATCCAACTTCTAATCAACTTCATATAAAATTTAACTGATAACAAATTTTTCGGTTTCAGCCGGATTCCGGGCGAATTAAATGTCCGGGTAAAAGAATTATCATAAATGGGTTCAGCGTTTCTTCTTACCCCTGAATCGAACGCCTAAATCAATTACAAATACAACTTTTGCTTTAAATTTTTTCCCGTTTTGGCCGGATTCCGAGCGAACAACATGTCCGGCAAGTAAATGGTTTACATAATCGTAGCTGTCTAAAAATATTTTGTTTGCCCCTTAATTTGAACCCCCTCCCCCACCCCTAAATACAGGGCTACATAGCCCATCTACGAACTCAAGTTCAAGTTTTGTTTTAATTTGACACAAAATACATTGGAGAACATCATTCGAACATGCAGTGCTTGTTAAAAATTTTACTATAATAACAACAACTACGTACCCTATAAATCTAACAAAAATAACACAACTTAATTTATCTGACCAGTATAAAATGACCTGCGATCTACCAAATAAATAAATAAAAACTACCCTCTTGCTAAAAATAAAAAAAAATTACAAACCATTTTTTTTTTTTTCTTATTAAAAAATTACAAACCATTTTCTATTTTTTTTTCATTTGACATTAGTAAGCGAGAATGCGTACAGCATAAATCACCCAAACACGAAACAATCATTCAATAAACCATCCACACTCTAATAAACAAATTCTTATATAATAAATCATATGAATTATATTGCAAACATAACTAATATAATTTTTTTATAATTAGAATCAGTACAGGGTTCGTGCGCTTGCTCATCCACGTTTTTCCCTGACTTTTCCCTGACTTCCCTGACCTTTTTTGGCGATTTTCCCTGACCTTTTCCAGCAGTTTTCCAACACCTTTCGATTACCTCAGTGAACAAATTAACTCATTTACTGAAAAAACAAGAGCTGGAAGCTCATATGGCACTTGCAAGGCTGGGTAGGATTAAAGTATGAACTCGTCAATTCGTGGGTTTGTTGAGATGATATGTAAGCAAAAGCCTTGAGATAAGAACGGTCGTGGGTCATTGGAAATGTATTGTTCGTAAAATCTATTTTATTGATGCATTTGGCCGTGATGATGCGCACTTTAAGGGCGCTAGAAATTCATCTGTAAACAACACTCCTGAAGCACAAATGATGATAAGCTCATTGGAATCAAGAAAATGATATTTTGCTCAAAATTATTGTTCAGTTGTAAGCAAAACCCGTGAGGCAAAAATGATCACGGGCCCTTGGGGATCATGAATATATATCGTTTGGTTAACATCTTTTTTTACTTTTCGGTTAAGAAACGCACTGTAAGGCTGCTAAAAATTAGTTTAACACTTTTGAGTTAAATGTAAACTTTGCTTAAAGTACTTTGTGCTTAAGATTAGTACTTTAAGGTGAGGATTAGTACTTAGGGATGGTTGGATCTGGAAGTGACAATTTCTGATCCAATCTTGTCAAGTTTCTAATGTTCAAGCCAAGTTTCATCACCCTAGAACATCTGGAATTACCTTAGTTCGCGATCACCGAAATTCCGGACCCCCCACCCACCAACTCCCCTCACGGTGCCCGAACCCGGTCCGATTTTGTCACTGATGTATATAGTTCTTGTCCTTGTTCTTCCCACTAAGTTTCATCCCAATCGCTCCACTCTAAGCGTGTACATTCATCGGATGGGGCTCTAAGCCCCACATTCATCGGATCCGGTCCGGACTTAAAACGGGACATCCGAGACATGAGTCTTCCCAAATATCATGTTTCGTTAAGATCCGCCCACTCGTTCAAGAGTTATACATACATCAAGATTCCAGATTTCCCCTCCCTCCACTCCCCCACGATGGTTGGGTCGGAGAACTGATTATTTCTAAACAATCCGTCAAGTCTCTAATGTTCAAGCCAAGTTTCATCGTCCTAGCACATCTGGAAATACCTTAGATCGCGATAGCCCGATTTCCGGACTCCCGCCCCCCCCCCCTCTGACTCCCCCCACAGTGCCCAAATCCGATCCCGTTCTATCACTGAGTATCTAGTTCTTGTGCTTGTCCTTCCCACCAAGTTTCATCCCAATCGCTCGACTCTAAGTGTGTCACAAGATTTCCGGTCCCACATTCATCGGATCCGGCTTTAAATGGGTGATTCGAGGCACGAGCTCTTTCCAAATATCAAGTTTCGTTAAGATCCGATCATCCGATTCCGGATTCTCCCTCCTTCCACGCCCCCCACGGTGGTGGGATGGGCAAGTTGACTATTCCCAAGTTAATCTGGTCGGATCCTTGACTTGCCTGTCAAGTGTCATAGTCCTAGCCCACCTGGAAGTAACTTAACTCCGAATCATCGGAATTCCAGAAACCCCCTACAGCTCCCCCACAGTGCACGAATCCGGTCCGGTTCTGTCAATGATGTACCTAGGGCTTATGCGTGTTCCTCCCACCAAGTTTCATTCCGATCGCTCCACTCTAAGCGTGTCACATGATTTCCGGTCCGCCCCCCTTCTACTCCCCCCCCCCCCCCCCCACATTCATCGTATTCGGTACGCACTTGAAATAGGACATATGAGACACGAGGCCTCTCCAAATATCAAATCACTAAGATCCGATGACCCGTTCAAAAGTTATGCATGTCTCTAAATTGCGGATTCCAGCTCCCCTCCCTCCCCCACGATGGTCGGATCGAGCAAGTGATTGTTTCCAAGTTAGTTTGGACGGGTCCCTAATATGCCTGCCAAGTTTCATCGTCCTAGCACATCTGGAAGTACCCTAACTCGCAAACACCGACTGACATACCAACCGACAGACCGACGGAAAAGTGGTCGGATTATGGCACTTGGCCGTAAGGCAAGTGCCATAAAAACTGAACAAAACATCCATCAGCTTCGTAAAGCCGTTCAAACTGTACGAGAAATTAACAATGCGATTCCTCATTCCACAAACTGAGACGGCTCAAAGAACAGAGTTATCAACTCATAAACTTTGGACAGAGAACAGACGAAAAAGAAACTTTCAGTAAAAAAAAAACTTGATGCATAAGTATAGACTGAACTTTTCCATTAATTTCCCTGACCTTCTGCAACTTTTCACGATTTTCCCTGATTTCCCTGACAAAAAAAAAATTCCCTGACTTTTCCCTGATTTCCAGAGCCGCACGAGTCCTTTGAGTCGGCACCTGATAAGCGATGGGCTTTCTTCCAACCATTCTGAAAAATCCTTTTTATATTTTTCCCACACAGATGGTATTGTATATAGTAGAGAAAATCTGGATCTTTCACACTTAATTTTAGGGAGCCGAAGGTTAATGTTAGATCTTGACCTTTCCCTTGATCCAAAGAATCCTCGCACCAAGTTTCATCAAAATATCTCATTCCCTTCGAGAGTTATCGTGCTCACAGACAGACGGACAACTTTTGCGATGTCATAGTTATCACTCCACTTACGTTTTGGGATCCCAAAAATTGAACAATTACATAAAAAATTGCCAAAACCTCCGAAAGTCGTAATATTGTTCACTGACGAGGCTAAAACAAGGCCCCTAACGTCAAAATCTATCAATGAAGAGGTAGAATAATGAAACCAGAACAGAGCTCCTCTATACATCGACTCTTTCGGAAGAAAAATAAAAACATTATAAGAGATGTTGTCGAACTTCTGTTACATTTCTGGAACAACCAGCACATACAAAACTTTTGATGACTCGATGAAGAAGACCGTGAAAATAGCGGAAGAGCCGGAAGCGCCACTACAGATGTCCCCAACGAACACCGTTCAAGCAACGATTCTCGTTCTTCCCGACGTTCACTGGGGAACCTCTAACAATAGTAAATATTAGTTACTAAAAAGTATTATATTAAAAAGTAAATATTAGTATATAAATATTAGTTACTAAAAAGTTACTACACTGACCGTTCCAACCTCCTCGAAATAGCAACTAATAATGACTATCTGCTTACCACACTCTGGTGCGTAATAAGCGTGGTAACTACGGTATCTGTGACGTGATTGTTCAGATCAGCCCGTGGCTGGTATTTTGCTGAAAATAGAAAAATACGTCCCAGCCAAGAAAAAAAACGTAGCGCCAAGAAGACAGAATTCGTGACGACATGCATAGACAGGGGCGTCACGACTGGGGGAGGAGGGGGATGCCCCCCCCCCCATGCTGTCTGCCAGTCGGTAAAAAATAACGAGTCGGCGATTTTTCGTCAAAACAGTTGATTTTTTTTCATGAAAAGAGTCGGTTTTTCTGAAAATCAGTCGATTTTTTTCAAAAATGTAATTTTTTCAAAAATGTCATTGTTTTGGTTGAAAACAGTCGTTTTTTCTGCAGAAAAAGTCGGTAAAATTGTCCAGCCAGTCGGTAAATTCCTCCCCCCCCCCCCCAAACATTTTGGCTAGTAACGCCTCCGTGCGTAGAACTACGGTGAGTAGGTACTGGATAAAGCGTTTTGTTCCCCGAGAGGTCACAACCCAGATCTTCTACTCTTCTCATTTTAGATAACACATAAAAAACGAATGCGCAACCTAAAGTTACATGTGTGAGCTGACTCATTTAGCCGGTCGAATTTATTTTTGGATGTTAACGAGCCCGCAAACTTGTTTCGAAGACGTCTCAGAGATTGGCTTGCCCCAAAACTACGGGACGTATTTTTTCATGTTTCTACCCATCCCGATCTCCGACATCGGGGGTATTGTATTCAGGATTACACTGTCAGAAGTTTCATAACAGATAACACAAGGATGTTCAGTTTCAACAGATAACACTCAAGATGTTATCTGTTGTGATTTTGCAAACGCTGTGCATTAAACGTTATACATAACCAGCATTGCCAAGAAGAGCCGAAAATCCGCAAAAAAAAAGTTTTTCCGGAGTTGTTTCGGCTCTTTCTTGTATGCATAACTTTCAATGCGTAACGTTTGAAAAACATAACAGCTAACACTCTAAGTGTTGTTTAAACCGCACATCCTTGTGTTATCTCTTATGAAACTTCAACGAGTATATGCAAAATCAGCACGCTTTGCAAAAAACGACGATTGACGGATTTGCACTTTCAAAACAGCTAACACCCTAAGTGTTGTTTAAACCGCGCATCCTTGTGTTACCTGTTATGAAACTTTTGAAAGTAAATGCTAAACCACCACTATCTAAGCCTCCCAGGCTATGCTGTCGCTCAGGCCTCTCGTATCGCTCAATTTCCGGGATCGACTAAAAAGGGCACGGCACGGCATGGGAAGGAGGCACGAGTAATAAAAATAGATTAGCAAGTAGCAGAAGTAGACAAGTAAGTGGGAGTTCGTAATCCCACTACACCGGATATTCTATCCGCGTATTGCGGATAGGATACATCAACTGACGATGAACTTTGGAAAAAAATGTTTAACTTCTGACCACCATCGGACTATTTTCTCAGACTTTGAGACTCCAGACCAGAGCAGGCCGAACACAAGGGGAAGAGTAGCTAACATTTACAAGCCACGGCTTCTTCAGCCCCCCCCCCCCCCAACTCGACCGAAAGATATTTATGTTCGTTTGTTTGTTCCTTATTTTATTCGTAGTTTTAACTGTCAGAATATCAATGAGCCGTGATTCGCAATTTGTTATGTTGACGATCCGCAGCTAGTAGTTGTAAATGCTATTAAAGGACCCCTCTTGCTTATTCTGCCTTTTATAATATACTTAGCTCTCATATGGTATTATAAGCTTCTCAAATCCACACCTTTCTCCATTGTTTCATTTCGTGGATACGGACTTTTAACGCTTTTTTGGCCTTGCCGACTTTTCCCGTCACCCAACGAAAAGTTTGCCGGAATCTTCATTGTCCGCTGACAGCTCTTTCACACATAAGGATGTGATAATCTTCTGTTTATTTATTTGCTTGGTTTTCCCACTTTTTAACCAAGGCACGTTCAGTTTTCAAATCTTTTGCGCCCAGCCACCGCTTCAGAGAGCAGGAAGGCTGGATATAACGACAAACACTAATAAGAGAATTGCTAGTTTCAGCTGGAAAGTAATGGTATTTTCGAAAAGTTTTTTCTGATCCATTTTACAGAGAAAAGATCATTTCTAGTAAGAGTTGTGCTTTAAGGAAATAAATTAGTTATGGTAAGTTCAGAGCCTAAAACAAGGCACGTCCGAACATTCTTCCTCCCCCTCACACTGAAGCCTGAAAGGGCCCTTCTAGTTTTCGTGCCTCTTTTTAATACCCGTGCCTCCTACACTACCTCGTGCCATGCCGTGCCTTTTTTTCGTCAATCCCTAAATTTCCCGCTTCGTTACTGATAGACAGGAGCGAAAAGCCTGCTAGTTCGCTTCAACGCGGTTTTCTTCGACTTACGTTGATGATTTCCGACGGCTATGTCGTCTCGTATCATCATCATCCTTTTGACCTCGCAATCGAGAAGAGCGCGATCGAGCTAAAATAAAAGAGTGGATCAGTCCGTGAACCGAAGATGAAGGTTGCGTCTCAAACAAGACCAAAGGTTTCGATGGGATCCCAGAAATCTAACATTTGATTCAAACAATGTCTTCGCCATTCAGTCTTCGTTAGATTCCTTGAATATTTTTACTGTTAAAATAAAGTTCAAAAATGAATTCAGCATGTTTCCTTGCCCCGATACCAAATCTCAAACAGATTTCAGAAACAACTTTCAGCTTCAACCAAATTTCCAGTTTCAACCGAATTCGTGAAGAACCATTTGAAACCTAAGAAAACAAAGTTCACATATGGATTCAGCGGACCTCCTTACCCCTCAATGAATATCTTATTAGTTTATAAAACATACATGCTTTACCGTAAATTCGAAACCCTCCTCTGCTTCTAAAGATCGGACTAAAGGACCCATCTACGAACTTGACCTGTACTTTACCAGTGAATCCTCATTTAACAACATCCTCGCTTGAACAAAATATTTCATCGTTAGTACATTATATATCAACCCCTTCGATTACACTAGATCTCTCCGACGTAACACAGAATAAACAAATGAATGCCGGCATCCATGCGCAGAGCTATTCTAGTTCGAGAATAAAGGGGTAGGGACTGCTATAGCCGAAAACTGGTCGACAAATTTTGTGTCCGATTTTCGCCGGATTCCGGGGGTTTGTCGTTGGCACCTTTGTCGCTGGATAATGCGATTTTAGATAATATTCGGTTTCAGCATGTCTCCTTACCCCTAAACCAACTATCGAGAGTTACAGTGCACACAGACGGACGGACAGACGGACAACTTTTGCGATGTCATAGGTATCCCTCCACTTACGTTTTGGGATCCCAAAAAGTTACTATATTATAAGATAGCCTACTATGATAAGAGTGGCCAGTTATTATGGTGTTACGACCAGCGTTGCCAGATTAACGGATTTTACGACGGACTGAATATTTGTTTGGCTGGCGTATTAAAAATGTTTGAGTTCTACTGATCTTGTAAGTGTTTGAAGATTTCTTGCAATTTTGGGTTAAAAAAAAAGTTTTGCGCATTTTCGGCGTATTTTTCCAGACAGCAGTGTATTTCTTGGATCACGATCTGGCAACACTGATTACGACCCTCCCTTGAACGAAAGTTACACAATCCCCCCAAAAAACACAATCCCCCAGCCAAACAAAATCAATGACTGTTAATTTTCAGTTTTAAAGTTTTTTCTTCTTTTTCGGTTTTAAAGATACAGATACAGATGTCGGCAGATCTATATCAAACTCTGAATGAACAATTCTGAACTACGGGCCCATAGCTGCACAATTTCGAACAACGATGTTCTCGACCGGAAGGGTTGTCGTAGGCGACATGGCACCATTTTTTCATCTCACTCATAGCTTAGCCATAACGCATAGCCAAAGTAAAAGCAAGAATAAGTAAGGGAAGAATTGGGAAGACTTGAACCAAGCTGAGTAGGTTGTTTCGCGATTCTGATTTAGCTCAGATAATGAAAGCATAGTTAATGACAAATTCACCCAGATGTATAGTGCAATTACGCAAAATACTGATATACATTTCGACCAAGAATAATAAGTTATTATCACAAATAGCAACGTCTGAATGATATCATACAATTATTAATAACAATAATCAATTATTGATTTAAATTTAGGAAATACTTTATAGCCAAATGTTTTGCAACTACAGGAGAAAATGGTAGGCTATGCACTAAATTTCGTTTAGGAGAGTACAACTTATAAACAAAACATAATTACTCTTTGGATTACATGTCGCCAGGTAAATGCCTAAATCGTCGAAGCTTAATGCCTTTACCAGAAGCGATTCTTTACAGTCCTTGAGACGACTAAACTAAAACTACTAAAGTTCACACCCGTCCTATTAAATCTGAACTAAACGCATGCGTGTTTGAACTACCCGCCTTTCCTGACTGCTTCACCGAAGTAACGCTTAAAGGGCGATACTGGCAATCTCTGGGATTCGCTTTCCGAAAAGCAAAGCGAGAATTCGCCGAGAGCAAGAACAGACGGAAAGTCGTTTCGCCTCAGGTGCTCCTTTACAACTTCTCGCTGACTTGCCGAAACCCCTTTCCACTCGCGTAGTGGATTCGCTTTCCCAAGTCACTGGCGGAAATTAGCGGAGCGCAAGAATAGCTCTGGAAAGCGAAGCGAGTTTTAGCCGACGCCACAAGAACAGCAGGCGCACAAACCCGCGTAGCTTTCCAGACCGCCAGAATCGCCCTTTGAGGTAAATAATGTAAAAGGCCGCACGCGAAACTCTACCCATGCTCCACCCCTAGTAAATCAGAATCGCAAAAAAAACAACTAATTGGCTTGCCAACATCGAGGTTATGCGAGCTCTCAATTCTCCCCTTATCTGGTAAAAACAAGGTACTTCAATTAATTACTACCCCTTTGACCTTTCTACACTTTTCTACCAGCCAGCCACCTTTCTTAATAAGACCCGCAGTTGTTATTCCCCAGGAACGATAAAATTTAATTTTGTTCACAGCGGGGCATGGCGGGAATAAGAGCACTACATTCCCTTTTGGCATCAAACGTGCCCGCACCAAATTATTTCCCATTCGAAGCGACCAGAATTTAATTAGTGGAAGAAAAAACTGGGATTCCTCTTTCTTTTCTATAGCTAATAACTTTTCCTTCTAGTATTTCACAGAAAGACAAAACCTTTTCCACCACCATATCGATCGCCTTTAATTTGAAGTAATTGAGAAAGCTTATCTGAGGAATGGGCCAATTTACCCAGAACTCTCGAAGTTTCAAGTAGGACTTGAGCCTCTTGTGGTGGGCTGCAAGCTATCGGTCGGAGAACCGTGGTCGGAAACAGCCCTACTATATAGCTGTCTAGGCCTTCTGTACTCATGATATTTCAATAGTGTTGTTTTATATCCGAATGGCATGACGACAGAAAAATATTACGAAAAAGATCTAATGCCCATTGCCCTTGACACGGTTTGTCAAAATTATACGTTCAGTCGATATTTTGAGAGAATGGTGTTTCCACACTGTCAGGAGTTTCATAGCAGATAGCACTAGGATGCGCGGCTTCAACAGACAATGCGTAACAGATAACACTTGTGATGTTATCTGTTGTGTTCGAAAACATTATGCATGAAGTGTTATGCATAACAAGCTTTGTTAGGAAGAGCCAAAAAAAAGCATCTACTGACTTTATTGGGATCCCAAATCGTAAGTGGAGGGATACCTTTGACTTCACAAAAGTTGTCCGTCCGTCCGTCTGTAAGCACGATAACTCTCGAAGGGAATGAGATATTTCGACGAAACGTGGTGTGAGGATCCTTTGGGTCAAGAGTAAGGTCGAGCTCGTAGATGGGTCCTGTAGCCAGACATTTAGGGGTGAGGGAGGGAATTTAAATTAAGTTTCAAGCAAAATATTTTTAAACAGCTAATGTGATAGTCGATTATGGGGTAAGAAGACAAGCTGAACACGATGGTCAAAACCATTCTTTTGCCGGACAAGTAGTTAGCCCGGAATCCGGGCGAAACTGGAAAGTTTGTTAAAAGTAAAAGTTTTATTTGAAGTTTATTAGATGTTCAATTTAGGGATAGAGAGACATGCTGAAGACGATTATTAAAACCATTTTCTCGCCGGACAAGTAGTTCGCCCGGAATCCGGCCAAATCCGGAAAATCTGATAAAACAAAAGTCTTATTTTTAGTTAATTAGATTCCGATTTAGGGGTAAGAAGAGGTGCTGAATCTGTATATGATAATCGTTTTTTTTGTTTTACCCGGACGCATAGTTCACCCGGAGTCCTGCTGAAACCGGAAAATTTGTCCTGAGTTAAGCTTTATTTGAAGTTGATTATATGTTCGATAATTCGTTTTTGAGCTTTGTTATTATGTCGGATAATTAGTTTCCGAATTCGGCAGAAACCGGAAATTTGGCAGAAGTAAGCTAAGGCACGAATTTCGATCAGTTTCGTCATAACAGATATGACTTATAGGGGTAAACACACATGCGGAATCCAAATCTGAACTTGGTTTTCTCAGATGATTAGCTATCTTAATCTGTTTCTGAATTTTTGTGGTAAAAATCCTTAAGGAGTTTCGAGAAGACAGGACCCAATTGTCTGGATGCGATATTAAATTTGTGGGATCCCATCGAAAATTTTGGTCTTGTTCTTTATCGTCATGATATCGGAAAAGTCAGCAGACACTTCCTGACGGTTTTTTGGTTGGTCCTGATGATAACATTTTTTATGGATAACATTTTGAAACACAACAGATTACATCCAAATTGTTATCTGTTACGCATTATCTGTTGAAACCGCGCATCTTTGTGTTATCTGTTATGAAGGTTCTGACAGTGTGGATGCACCATTCTGTCAAAATATCGGCTGTACGTATAATTTTCATAAACCGAGTAAACGGCTATAGGTTAGGCGTATTAGATCTTTTTGTAATATTTTCTGTCGTCATGCCATTCGAATTTAAGAAAAACTATTGAGATATCATCAGTACGGAAGGCCTCCATAGCTATATGGAGCTCCGGATTCAAGGAATAGAAAAGCCGTGGGACACAATTTGTATATTAACTACGCCTGACTTAACACATAAACACGTTATGAACTGTACTATGTCAATGCAACTTGTTTTCTTCCTGAAGACAAACGCGCATTATATTTTTATTCAAACAATGTTTACAACGGATACGTGAGCTGCGATTCTTCATCAGCGATATTTCGGCCCTTCTTGGCAAGGGTCCTCGTCAGGCTGTCAATCCTCTGGGTCAACGTCGGAGAAAACAATCCTCTGGGACAACGTCGGGCTTTCCTTCCCCGACGTTGACCCAGAGGATTGACAGCCTGACGAGGACCCTTGCTAAGAAGGGCCGAAATATCGCTGATGAAGAATCGTAGCTGACGTACCCGTTGTAAACATTGTTTGAATAAATGTTTCAAAGTCAGCTTGGGCTTAAAAAAGAAAATTCATTATATTTTTGTTTTGTTGCGATACTTAGACACTGCTACGAACGTCCATAATAACTCCATTCAACTTAACTAATTCACTCAGTACTTGACCTTCAGATCAAGACCCCCCCCCCCCCTCGCCACCCACCCACCACCGGGGACCATACATCGATATTTTATTCATCGTATTCAACTCGGTATACACACGCCATAAATCATGTCAAGGCAATGTAAAGACGTAAAGTTTCGCCTCAGGAACCCTGACGCACGGCTACTTTTTTATATAATTATTTCCGTATAAATATCTATAAAACTTAATTATTTAAGAAAACCTAAAGCTCAGTGTAGTATCGAATTATGGTTCAGAAATCAACGTCCCCCCCCCCCTCCCTCAATAGATCTATCGGTGCGGATCCCATCAAATAAACTCGAAGTGACAGTTTACCACTGTAGCTCCATTGTCACCCCTCGCTCACACATCGGCCCACACCAGAGCTTAGGGGCCCACACACAGTGTAGGGCAATTCGCAAGAGTGGGCTTTGCCCCGTAAAATGGTTTCTTGGAAGTGTAAGGTATTTAAAGCAGTTGACCCAAGAACATTTATTTTCATCCACCCACTTCCAATGAGGCTTCTGCCAATGACACGTGTTTGACTAAGTGTGGGGATGAAGATGGATTTCCTTTGTTTGAAGAAAGGTATTCTGCGGACTGTTCTCAGAAAACACGTGGTTTCAAGTTACTGTTTCCCTGATTTTTGGCAACAAAATGGGCTACTATTAATAGCTATAAAAAGGATATACGTGCATTGTTAAGAGAGCATTCCCCATCACAGGGAATTGCCACATCTGTGCCGGATGAAAAATTTGTAGCCTGCGTAGTAGTATGGTAGTAGTACGAAAACGTTGCATGTAATACTATGTAATAGCAAAGAATACTATCATTTAATGCGCCTCAGACTGGTCCATTCTTATGTAGTAGCATCCTGTCTCGCCATAGCAGCATCCAGTCTTGCTAATAGTAGCGTATAGCAGTATGCAGTAACACGGTAGCCTTGAAGTAGAAGCATGTAGTAGCGTCGTCAGTACTGCATGCTACTTTTTCGTACTACTTAATAGTACTATTTCGTGATAAATTTTTCATCGGGTGGGTTGTCTGCGAAACGTACCTTATCGAAACGCCCCAATCAAAACGTCCTAATTTCGTTTTGTCCCGACGTTTAGACACAGGAAATTTTTGTCATTTGGTTTCGTCCCGATATTTTGCCACTGGGACGTTTGGTTGGGGACGTTTTTTCGCGTGGAAGTTTTACAATTAACCCACTATCAAGACAGGTACAATGGATTAACTGTTTCTATAAAAACGTTACATTAAATGGAGTAGTTAAAGTAATGGACAGATGTAAAACAGCAAATTGAAGAACGACGAGACACAGAAGGCAAGAAAGATGCAGCCTTGTTCGTTCAACGTTTTTAGAACACAGCTGGGGTCCTGTTCTGTGGTCGATTCAAAACGGGAAAACCATCCTAAACTGGGAAAGCTGAACCAGTAGGCAAGCCTGGAGACAGCAGCTAGCACCCTTTAAGTACATCTTCACTAAAAACAAGAGCTGTAAGCTCATATGGCACTTGTGAGGGTTGAGATGTATTGTTTGATCAAAGTACTTTTCGACTGTGCGGTCCAGATGCGCACTTTAAGGGAGCTAAAGAAAAAGTATTTTATTGTTGAACTTGACTGTAATGATACTCACTTTAAAGGCGCTAGAAATTCATCTGTAAGCAAAACCCTTGAGGCAAAAAAGATAGCAGGCTCTTAGGGATCACTGATATATACCGTTTGGTCAAAAGTATTTTGTTTTCAATGTTTCGGTTAAAATGCGCACTTTAGGGTGCTAGAAATATTTGTTTTTAGCAAAATCCTTGTGAGTTGTGGCACAAATGATCATGGGTTAGATGTATCGTTTGATAAAAAGTAATTTTCGACCTTGCGGTGAAGATGCGCACTTTAAGGGAGCTAGACCTTCAGTTGTAAGCAAAACCCTTGAGGCAAAAATGATAATGGGCTCAGGGGATCATGAAAATGCATATTTTGCTTAAAAGTATTTTTCTTAATTTCGGCTGTCCTCCAATAAAACCTAGTATCTACAAATATCGAATTTTAGTTAGGAGTGGATCCCACCTAATCAGACCCCGAGGAATTCAATGGTGAAATCAGAATTTTTCTGCGAGGCTTAGTTTTTTAGATCTCAACTAGTATCTAAACAAGGTCTTAGCTGCATTTTCGAGCTTTACCTAGTATGTGTATATCCTATAAATTTGCAAACATAGTATCTGACAAACCTACGCTCCATCAGCAGCAAAATTACCAGCATCTTCACTGTATTGTTTACAAAACTACATTAATTTGCTGAATGTATACGAGAAAAGAAGCAGCTTTAAAAAAACAATGATTTCGCGTTTTTCTCGGAAGCTACTCAGGTGCAGATACTAGGTTTTGTCAGAGGACAGCCGATTTGCGGTCAATCTTCAGCGTTGGTGGGCAAGCCTTTTTGCAGTTTGGTATAAGTTAGCCTGGGCTATGCTCAGTGTTGCGATACTGATATTTTTAATTGTACTAGACATAGGTCTAAAAATGTACTTCCCGGGAAAAATGTACCAGACTCCAAAAAACCAGAGACATGTCCTCTGTTCAATTACAAAATTTCACTCAAATCCGATCACCCGTACCAAAATTACGCATGACTCAATATTCCGAATTCCCCCTCCCTCTGCTCCCCCCATTATTATTGGATCGAGCAAATTTGTATTTACAAGTCAGTAGGATCGGGTCCCTGATACGCCTCCCAAGTTTCGTCGTGAAAATCCCCAGAACCGCCATCACCGAAATTCCGGGAAACCCCCTCCCCTTCACCCCCCCCCCCCCAGTGAACGGATCCAGTCCAAGTGTGTAAACGATTTATCTGGAGCAGATGCTTGTTATCCCCAGCAAGTTTTACTCCGATCCCTCCATTCTAACCGTTTCAAGGGATTTCCGGTCTCCCCCCCAACTCCCCCATAGCTGTTGAATCCAGTCGGGACTTCAAAAGAAACATCACAGACATGTCATTTATACAGGTATTAAGTTTCATTCCATTCCGATCACCCGTTCGAAAGTTACACACCACTCAAAATTCAGGACCCCCAGATAGTCGGATCGGGAAACTGATTATTTCCAGGTTGGTTTGGTCGGGTCCCTGATATACCTGCCATGTTTCATTGTCCTAGCACATCTGGAAGCACCCTAATTAGAAAAAGTGTGACAAAAAGCTTGAACCATATACCAACCCCTTCGACCGGCGATTACAAAAGCTCTCTCCGCCGACGCTTATAGATATAAGCAGAGAATGACGTCATCCACGTGCAGAGCTATACTAGTGTGAAGAAAGGGGTAGGGGTTTGACAAAAACTACTCAATTCTCAGGATTCCCCCGCCCTCCACCCCCCCCCCCCCAGATGGTCGGATCGGGAAACTGTACTTTGATTGGGTCCATGATATGCCTGCCAAGTTTCATAGTCCTAGCACATCTGGAAGTACCCTAACTCGCAAACACCCGACTGACTGATCGACCGACCGACAGACAGACCGACGGAAAAGAAATACGTTTGGCCAAATGATTTCCAAACTCAAAGATGATGAAAGATGGACGTTTCTGAGTGTGAATAAATTTGGGACGTTACTTGAAGTTTGCATAAAGGGGATTAGGACTGATTATTTCGGTTTATTTTGTATTTTTTGTTGTCATTTATATAGTAATTATATTGTATATAATTTGCCTTGTTTATATTGTAATTTCTGCACAACTTTGGTTTCTAGTTATGTCTGAGAACACACAGACAATAGCATGATATTAGCATGTCTGGTAATTAAAAGTTAAAACGTAATGCGTAATTAAAAATTATTGCTTTTCAGCATTGCTCTCCACCTCACCAAATTGGAAGACGAGCGACCTAACCAGGCGTGTCTTTGATCAAGCTCCTTGGCATAACCCTCAATGCTACTCATGCTCATGGATCACGGACGTCTTATCTCTCATTTTCGTGATGACGGTGGTTTTCTACCAGCCTCGTTGTGACAAAGGACTTTTGTAACTTCAAAGAGAGTAATATCTGAAGACTCTATTGTGAAGCAAGTCGGAAAGGAAAGAGCCGAAGCTACGCGAGGCGAATATGATAGCTGTAGGTCGATAAGAGTGACACTTAGCACAAAAGAGGTGATAAATGGCGCGAGAGAGCAAGCACCACCACACGGAATAAAAGCGCGTGCACACACACTCCGATTTCGTAGTCGGATGCAAATTTCGAGCACGAATTCTTATCGGAATGTATGTGCACGTAGCTTAAAGACCTAATCCTAACATTGTGTTTACCATATATTCAAACAATGTTTACAGCGGATACGTCCGCTACGATTCTTAATTAGCGATATTGCCAAGAAGGGCCGAAATATCACTGATGAAGAATCGTAGCTGACGTATCAGTTGTAAACATTGTCTGAATATATGTTTCAAAGTCAGCTTGGGCTCAAAGAGTATTTATTCTGTTTACCTTCTCTTAGTGATCGCATGCCACCAGTTTGTTTAGATTTGAACTCGTTTGCAAAGGTTGCTGTTTTGGCTCGAGAAAAACCCACGCAAGACGTCTTCTTTTCTAGATGAGGAAATGTTCCAGGATTGATTAGCAAAGAATAATAAGGCCTAACTGATAATTTTTGTATGTCTTCAGAAGTACAACACTGGTCTTGGTTTTTATGGCACTTGCCTTCCGACCAAGTGCCATATACCGATCACTTTTCCGTCGGTCTGTCGGTCGGTCAGTCCGGTGTTTGCGAGTTAGGGTGCTAGGACGATGAAACTTGGCAGGCACATTAGGGACCCGACCAAACTAAATTGGAATTAGCCACTTACCCGATCCGACCATCGTGGGGGGAGGGGGAGGTTGCGGAATCTAGAAAATAGGGGCATGCATAACTTTAAAACGTGTGATCGGATCTTAATGAAACTTGATATCTGGGAAGACCTCGTATCTTAGATGCCTCATCTTAAGTCCGGACCGGATCCGATGAATCTGAGGGGGAGTCGGAAATCGTGTGAAACTTTCGGAGTGGAGCGATCGGGATGAAACTTGGTGGGAAGAACAAGCACAAGCTCTAGATAAATAACTGAGAGAACTGGACCGGATTCGGACACTGTGGGGGGGGAGTTGGAGGGGGGTTCCGGAATTCCGGAGATCCGTAGTTGCTGTACTTCCCGGTGGGCTAGGACGATAAAACTTGGCAGGAATGTAAGAGACCCGGCCAGATTAACTTGGAAACAGTTATTCGCCTGATCCCACCGTCGTGGGGAGAGGGGGAGACGGCGGAACCCGGAAATTAGTGGCGTGCATAACTTTCGAACGGGTTATCGGATCTTAATGAAACTTGATATGTTGAAAGAACTCATGTCTCAGATGTCCCGTTTCAAGTGCGGACCGGATCCGATGATATGGGGGGTGGGGGGGGAGGGGAGAACCAGAAATCTTGTGATACGCATAGAGTGTAGCGAATCAGGATGGAACTTGGTGGGATCCTAGGTGCGTCAGTGACAGAATCGGACCGGATTCGGGTACCGAGGGGGGGGGTATAGGGGGGTGTCCTGAATTCCGGTAATCGTTAGTAGAAGGTACACCCAGATGTGCTAGGACGATAAAACTTTGCTGGAGCATTAGAAACTTGACATCATTGGGTTAGACATCGTGTCTTTTCCGATCCGACCATTCCTTAAAGAACTCGGATCATCTGAGCAAAATACAACAAGACCAAAGGTTTCGATGGGATCCCAAAAATTCAATATCTGATCCAGACAACTGGGTCTTGTCTTAGCCAGATCCAGTCATCGCCAGACTCCTTGAACATTTTTACAATTAAAATTCAGAAACAGATTAAGGCCAAATAGCTAGTCATCTGAGAAAACCAAGTTCAGATATGGATTTAGCATGTTTGTTTACCCCTATAAGTCATATCTGTTTTGACGAAAACTTCCTGCCACTTCTGCCAATTTCCTGGTTTCGGCCCAACTCCAGAATTACTTGTCTGGCGAAAAAAGAGAGCTCAAAAACGAACTCAGGGTATCTTCTTTCCCCAATAATGAACATCTAATCAACTTCAAATACAAATTTCCGACTCCAGTCGGATTCAGGTCGAACTATATTTCCGGGTAAAATATGATTGTCAAACACGGATTCAGCATCTCTTCTTACCCTTAAATCGGTTAACTATTCAACTAGAAATAAAACTTAAGCTTCTAACAATTTTTCGGTTTTGGCCGGATTCGGGGGGACTACATGTCCAGGTAGAAAATTTTTTCACATAAGTGTTCAGCATGTCTTTTTGCTCTAAATAGAAAATCTAATCAACTCCAAATAAAACTTTTAATTTTAACAAACTTTTCGGTTTGGGTCAGATTCCGGGCGAACTACTTGTCCGTCGAGAAAATGGTTTTCACTATCGTCCTCAGCATGTCTTCCTACCCCTAAATCAAACATTTAATCAACTTCAAATAACACTTTTACTTTTAACAAACTTTCCGGTTTTGGCCGGATTCCGGGCGAACTACTTGTCCGATGACAAAATGGTTTCCACCATTGCGTTCAGCATGTCTTATTACTCCATAATCAACTATCAAATTAGCTGTTTCAAAATATTTTGTTTGCCCCTTAATTTGACCCCCCTTCCCCACCCCTAAATGTAGGGTTACAAAGCCCATCTACGAACTTGACTGGTCCGACGACCCAACGAATCCGACCCGAACAAAAAAAACAAAAACTTTTGACCGTCACTTTCAGCCTGTGACTCAGCCTTGCAAATTTGGCGCGGTTTTTGTTTTCCTTCTTGTTTCCTTTTGCTTTCTTTCTCCTATTTTTATATTTAAAGTGAAACCATAGGTTGAATTTTCAGCCCCTTCTTTTTTTCTTGTTTGGGTATTTCTAGCTACATATGCTTGCAAGTGCCATATGAGCTTACAGATCCTTTTTATTTTTTTTGTATTTGTAATAAACAGTTGAGCATTAGATGGAAATTATTATTTTGATCCTTGGCTCCCTACGTGCCATAACAGCTGTCCGGGATAATCGGCTGAGATTTAGTCCAGACATAATTATTTCAAATCTAGGAGATTGGTGGTTTTTTTTATAATTTGCTCATTGTTGGACGGTATTTTTTGTGGTTTTGAACATTCATAGTGACAGTACGGATGGTTAGCATTGTGAGTGTGGCAGAAAGACCATTTTTTGTGACCCGCCTTAAAAGACCCGTCGTGTCTATTATGTCAATGCAACCTACTTCTGTAATTGCATTCATTAGTTCTTACGCCTAGAGACCCCAATCTCGTATGTAATACTGTAAAACCGCTAACGATACCTCACTAATCTTTGCACTTACCAAGATTCACTATTTTCCACGCGCAATATGCTCTCGACGAGTGTTCGCGCATCATGCTTTTAATGCGTAAAATCTTACTTTGCCGAGTTTTTGCTAGAAGTCAATGGGACTGGAAAAATGCTTAAAACAGCCAAAGCCGTAGATAATTTGTTGAAGGGCCTAGTTTTACAGTATTCAAGTAGTTCTGAAGGCTGGAACATAAACAGCAGGTAGTGCGAGGTGTGCTTTAAGAGCTCTGCCAGAGCGGCTGCAATTTAACGTCTGAAATCAAAAAACCGAATGATACGCCGATAGGCGGAGCATGAAGCACCTCAGTATCATTTGGATATCTTAGCACCACGAAAAATACAAAGCTCCCTATTATCGCCTTGTATACTCCCAGAGCAAAATAACACTACTAGGGAGCAGGGGCGTCGCTAGCCAGAACTCGAGGGAGGGTGGCGGCGCCCTGCCGCCCGTTTCAACTTTTCGTCTCATATGTGATAATAAAACTCGTGATAACTACTAGCGTTGAAGACTGAAGATTAGAAGTCTAGTTGATACAAAGGATCTTTACATGAAACTAACAAACTATTGGAAAGGTACGCCACAAGCAAAATCAGCCTGATTTTTACTTGAATATCGAGAGATCCTAGTAGACAACAGATCGTGGTAAAACTTAGGTTAAAACTGGGAGATTTGTCTTCTGTCAGTCATGGAAGTTGAAATCTAACAATCATACTTCTCATTCTGACAAAATATGATTAAAAAACCTCTTCGTATCTAAACGACTAGAAATAGCCTGCCTCTCGAAACATGCGACTGAGAATGCAATTCCATACGCTCGAGAGCCCAGAATAGCCGACGCCATAATAACTAGCCTTACTGACATTTCCGGGCGCACTGCTAGCCCCCCATTTAGCTTTTGTGGGTGAGCGCCCAGATGAGCTAAATTTTCGTGGTCGGGCGCTCTGCGAGCGCCCGTTTAAGCTTTTTTCTTTCTTCGAGGGGGGGGGGGGACCCCCCCCTCTTAGCGACACCCTTGCTAGAGAGTAGCGCCAAGACTTGAAAAAAATGACACACTCTAATAGCAGCGATACTAGCACCACTAGCGATAGAGAACGTCCCTAATGAAACTCATTCAGCCTTTCACCAGCGCTGGCTCCGATAACTTCATATCCTGAACATAGTACAAAAACTATACAGCCTCCATTGATTCCTTTGTGTATGCAAACCGCACCTTTGTTTTATTAGAAATTTCTAAATCCGCAAGTTTGTCTCGCTTTAAATGCCGCAAGTGAAGTGAGCGCCGCTACGAGTATAGCCCGTTTGCAAAGCATGGGAAACATAGGGCGTTACTCCCTAGTGTTAGTTTGCTCTGCATACTCCCAAGCTCACAACAAACCACGACTACAGGAGTGTTCTCGCCCTTACGCGTGGATTCGAAAAGCGGAGTGCCCGGGTTTCGTTTTTGTCCCAGGAACTCCATTCCCGCATTCTCCCGAGTCTCACGGATGGGAAATGCTTCGAAATTCATTACCTTATCAAAAGGGTGACTCACTTTCAGATTCGGTGAGGAGTCAATTTGAGAAGTTGCTGGGGTCGTTGATTTTCAAAAAAAACATGTTGCGTAATACTGTTTATATATAAGATGGATTTCAAGAAAAGGCATCCAAAGTGATCAAAGTTTTTATTTTTGGTAGTAACACGAATATAAAACACAAAATAAATAAAAGTGTAAACAAAGTGGGTCATAACCTACTGCGTCCTGAACAAAAAATAAAGGTCAAATGTTCACGCGGAGACATTTCCATTATTCATGGTGCTTTCCGTCCGGGAAGTCCCGAGCAGTCCTCGAGAAACAAGACCAAAGGTGTCGGTGGGATCCCAAAAATCTAATATTTGATTCAGACAATCGGGTCTTTTCTTCGCGAGATCCAGTCTTCGCCAGGCTAATCATCAGAGAAAACCAAGTTCAGATATAAGCCATATCTATTTTGACGATACTGACCGAGACTTCCTACTTTACAACTGCTAAGTTTCCGGTTTCACCCGAATTTCTAGCGAACTACTAGCGCAGCAAAAAAAGAAAACTGAGAAACAAATCCAGCGTATTTCCTTATCGCTATAAAGAGCATCGAATCAACTTTGAATAAAAGTTTGACTTAAAAAAAAATTAAAAAAATTCCGATAACAACCGGATTCCGGACTAATTATATGTCCGAGTATAAAATGATTGTCATATACAGACTCAGTCTCTCTTGTTACCCCTTTACCTGTCATCTTATCGAACTTTCACTTTTGACAAATTTTCCGGTTTTGGCCGGATTCCGGGAGAACTGGTTGTTCTCACTATCACATTAGCTGTTTAAAAATATTTTGTTTGTCTCTTAATTTGAACCCCGTCCCCCACCCCTAAATGTAGAGCTACATAGCCCATCTACGAACTTGATCTCACGCTTGACCCAATGAATCCTCACACCAAGTTTCATCAAAATATCTCATTCCCTTCGAGAGTTATCGTGCTGACAGACGGACGGACAGACAGACAACTTTTGCGATGTCATAGGTATCCCTCCGTTTTGGGATCCCAAAAACCAGTTATGTAAATTGTTTCTCTGTTTTCGCTACAAGTCAGCGAGTCTCGGAAAAGGCTTAATTCGTAAAAAACCGTGGGTTATTTGTTGAAACCACAGCCTAGTTTTAAAGTGTTCAAATATTTTAAAATACTGTAAGTTGAAGAGTAAATAGTGCGAGGGTCTTTTAAATGTTCACCCTTTTTATAAATGCAGTAGGAGTATATACCCGGCCTTGGCTAATCTTGGTTATCTGCGCTGTCAGACAGAAAATTGTGTACGTCCATCAAGGTCTTGTTTTTCTTGTGTCTTATTTTTGCTGAGGGAGGAGGGAAGCAACATCAACAGCACGTACCTGAAGGGGCTGTTATGTGAGGGAACACAGGTGATAAAGGTAACTCTGGTGAAGCAGGACTGGGAGTCGAATCAATATTACTACCTAGAAGAGAAACGAAATAAATATTCAGACAGTTGCACCGAGTCTAAGGCATTTGCCCTGGGAAGCGTGAACACGAGGAAGAACAACAGTCCGATTTCCGGACTCGGACACGAGGTTCGCAATCCGCTGCGATGTTCGGATATAATTCAAGACTTTTTGTATTCAGAAAAAAATGTTGTGGCCCCACCCAAGTTTGAACCGGGCCAGTTAGTGAGGATCACGAGAACTTTGGATCAGTTTGAGAAGCTTGTGGCTAAATTTTTGCTAAAGAAATATTTAGAGTTGACAAAGTATTAAATACCGACCCTGTTTGCTATACACTGAGCTCGATAAACGGTAACGAAATAATAGAGGGATCATTTTATCCGAATGAACTGGTTGCTGTTAAATAAGCGAACAACAAAAGATGTAAACGGCAACCCGTCAAAACGCCCACCCGTCACAACCCTCCCCGTCACTACGCCCACTCGTGAAATCCACCAGTTGGCCCACTCCTGAAACTCGACACTTCGCCCACTTTGAAAATCTGACAGTTGGCCCAACTCGGCCCTATCATCTCGACCGAAAGGAAAGCAATCCCATGAGAGTACTAAGTCGAGCCGACCTTTTTTTGTTTAATTAGGGTAAAGCTGCTTGTCTGTCCATATCATAGATCAGCTTTCCTTTGAAACGCCCATTAGAACAGTGTTTTTCTATTCCACCTCAAGCATTTTCAAAAGTACCCGATCCATTGCGACTGACCAGGTCAACGCTTGAACAAGAACTAGTTTGCCCTCGCCCCGCTACCCGCGTCATAGTAACCTACCTTAGCCTGCTGTAGGCTAAACCTGAAACTTCTTGAACTACCAATTTCAAGAAGATTACTTGATATTTTGTCAAGAGATATCCTCTTGTTACATGGAATCCTAAAACTGGCAATAGATATTGCAATTGGCAACCCTGGGTTGTCGTGGTTAACGGCACATGTACCTCAAGGTTCGAATAGCTACTCTGAGCGAATCCACGAACATGTGAAGTAGCTTTTGGACATTCGGGTCCCTGGTTTGAAAGCCGTCGGCTAAAGAAATAAATATTTCTTACACACCTCTAAACTTCTACCGTTGATGGTCTATTTTATATTCAGTTGGTAGGCTACGCAAAACTGGAAAAAAAAAATCCCACTAACAAAAGGGTAAAGACTTGAGTCCCGTATATTGCAATTAGTTTCGAAAATAGGGCTAATATTCTCACCAAGAAACACTCGGAGGCTGGACAACAAAGCTTGACACTAAAATACCACGAGTCTTGCATTATGTTATTCCTATCAGTGGTGGCCCGAAGAACTCAGACCAGGGGATGTGGGGAGGCCACTGATTTTAACGACTTCTAGGTCCCTATATACCGAATTGAACATACTGAAACAAGAGCTAAGAGCTCATATGGCACTTGTGTAGGTGGTACAAGAAATTAGAAGAGAACAATCACCTCCAAGTCATCGCCAGCCTTCCAAGTTTCAACCCAAGAAATCCACTCGCTATGTCCCTAGACTTACCAAAGATTTCCGATACCCCCTTCCAACTTCCCATATACCGCGGCCAAACCTGGTCCGGACTCCTGATCATCTGAAGCATTTTCTCTTGCCACCTATTGTTCACTCGAATCTGAGCATTTTTCGGAACTCGTGGGATCACTAGAAATTCGGATCCCCCAACTCCCCCACAGTGAACGGATCCGGTCCGGTTATGTCAATCACGTATCTAGGGCTTGTGCTTGTTCTTTCCACCAAGTTTTATCCCGATCTCTCCGCTCTAAGCGTTTCCCAAGATTTCCGGTTCCCACTCCAACTCACCCCAATGTCACCGCTTAAAGAACTTTCTGTTAGAATACGCTTACACATACACAAATAGCAAATTTCAGTGGGATAACTGGAATCCGTTCCTTTTCGGGAGGATTCGTTAAAGCACACAAGATTTATCGTCTTTTTTATCGTTCAACCAGAGCAAAATAACTCTAGAGAGTAATGCGCGAACTTTGAAAAAGTGAACCACAGTCAAACCGCAGCGACATTAGCTCCGCTAGAGGACACGAACATCCCTACTGAAACTCATCCAGTCTAACGACTTAACGAGCGCTGGCTCTGATCTGATCCTCGATGTTTGCACCGCATCTTATTAGCCTTGCTAGAATGTTCTATGTCCGCCACTGCACACACAAACAGTTTGCTGAAGCTTGTCTGGCGAAGCGAGCTGGGTGGCGCTGTGATGGAGGCCCATTTTTGATGCATGGGATGGACAGGATAGGTCATCGCATTACTCTCTAGAATGATTTTGCTCTGCGTTCGACTGATTTATATTTTTCCTTTAGCTTATCTTCACAGTAAAGTCACTGATCAACACACATGTTACATACATTTGCAACTAAACCAAGTAGAGGGCTTACCGGTCACTCTGATAGCTATTGCAGGGCTCTTTGGCGTTCAAATGTCTGATCAAGGTGGCAGTGTTTAGAAATATTACACAATGAGTGCTGACCAGAAATTATCCGTTTTTTGTTTACCCCGCTAAGAATTGTGTTGGTCAAGTTTGTGATGACGTGTTTTCAAAAATTAGCGGCTCGAACTGTCGGATGTCCAAAAAGCAATAAAATTAAGTTGACAGTGACAAACGAATACATCAGCTGAATTCAGCTGACGTATTATCGGTTTGGCACTGTCAACTATGATTCGCAGTCAGCTTGGCTGAAGGGAAATCAATAAAATTAAACAGACAATTCAACCGTATGGCTTTTATAATGAATTCTTCTAATTCTGACGTCTCTTCTGACATCAAAGCTAATATGACTAAATAGTCATATTAGACAAGCATCACAATAGTTGCGTTTTTGCAGATACCAGGGGATACCATCCTGGTATCTAGCCAGTTAGTGGTATCTGGTGGACCGTGGTAACTGAGCGTGGTATTTGAAGAAGTCGTCTCACTTCATCACTTTTTGTCAAATTAGTGGGAAAGAAGTTTGGCACTTAGTGATGTGACTGAATATCAATTTTTCTTTTGGGATAACTTCGAAAGGCGCAATTTCGGTAGTTGTCGTTTTTGCAGAGCAACCGTATATCAGATACCACGGTAACTGCAAACACGACTATTGCAAATCCAGTTACCGTGGTAACAGATACCATGGTATCTGCTTCTGCTAAGTTGGTCTTAAGCAGAAACAGAGAATTTTGAGGAATTCTTAAATACTAGTCTAGCTATTTCTTATTCAGGAAAACTTGCAACTTAACCATTTCATTCTTCCAAGTACTTCTGTTCACAGCCAGAGCCCATACTTTCAACTGATCCCACTGTAACAAGAAAGCTCGGGTGCAATCTCCGGACTATCGTTCCCCAAACTATCTTTGTCACTGAAGAACTGACGTTCCCGATCCTTGGAAATTGGAATTCTCCTCCATCGTTTCCCAGAGGCCCAAGGCTAAGATTATCCTCCCCCGCTGACTGTGGCAAACTGACAGAATCATCGAAGCTCAAACCAATTTGTAAACTGATGGGCAAAAGATTACCTGACTGCACGTCTGCTTCGTAGCCGTCGGCGATTTCCCCATCATAGAGAGTTTGCTTCTTCCAGCTCGTCCGGAAACAGGATCGTCGCCGAAAAGAAGTCCGTGAAGCCTCGGCGTCTCGAGGGACCTGCAATTCAATTAGCCTTCAGTTTAGACGTGAAGGGGAAGACATTATGCGTGTTCCACCCTACCTACCGTAGTTACCCCGCATGACTTTACAAATTATGGCTTTTTGCCGTCAAGGCTGGAACGATTTTTCTATTTTCCAGCAGAATATCATGCCACGGGTGAATCCGACCAATGACGTTACAGAGATGCGTAGTTACCACGCTTACTATGCTCCCGAGCATAGTAAGCAAACAGTTACTATTAATTACTATTTCGAGAAGGCGGAAATAGTAAAGAATAGTTACTATTGTTAGAAGGGTGGAACACACTATGTACTCTTCAACTTACAGTATTTTAAAATATTTGAATACTTTAAAACTATGCTGTGCTTTCAACAAATAGTACACTTTTTTGCTGTTTTAAGCCTTTTCCAAGACCCGTTGACTTGTAGTGAAAGCGTTCGGCCAAGTGCAATATAGCGATTGTAATTTCTGTCCGTCAGTCGGTCTGTCGGTCCCGGTTTTGCTAGTTCGGGCACTTCCAGATAAGCTAGGACAATGAAACTTGGCAGGTTTATTCAAACAATGTTTATAACGGATACGTCAGCTATGATTCTTCATCAGCGATATTTCGGCCCTTCTTGGCAAGGGTCCTCGTCAGGCTATCAATCCTCTAGTTCAACTTCGGGGAAGGAAACAAACCTGTGGTTTGTTTGGAAACAAACCTGTGGTTTGTTTGGAAACAAACCTGGTTTGTTTGTGTAGTTTGTTGGAAACAAACCAGGTTTGTTGGAAACAAACCAGGTTTGTTTCCTTCCCCGAAGTTAACAAACCTTCCCGAACAAACCTTCCCTTTTCCTTCCCGAAGGAAACAAACCAGGTTTTTTTCCTTCCCCGAAGTTGAACTAGAGGATTGATAGCCTGACGAGGATCCTTGCCAAGAAGGGCCGAAATATCGCTGATGAAGAATCATAGCTGACGTATCCGTTGTAAACATTGTTTGAATAAATGTTTCAAAGTCAGCTTGGGCTCAAAGAATATTTAAACTTGGCAGGCATATCAGGGACCGGACCAGATTAAACTAGAAATAGTCGCTTCCTCGATCCGACCATCTGGAGGGGAGTGGAGAGTTGGGAAATCCGAAAAAAAAAATAGGAAAATTTTTATATTTTTAGCTTCCGCGCGGGCGATCGGACCTTAACGAAACTTGATATATGGTAGGACCTCGTGTCTTGGACGTTCCTTTTAAATCCAGACCGGATCCGGTGACATTGGGGGAAGTTGGAGGGGGGAATCGGAAATCTTGGAAAAACACTTAGAGTGGTGCTTGCAAACGGGTGATCGAACTTGATAGAACTTGCAAACGGGTGATCGGATTTGATGAAAGTTGATATTTAGGATGACCTCCTGTCTCAGACTTCCCACTTTAAATCCGGACAGGATCCGATGACACTGGGGGGAGCCGGAGGAAGGAACCGGAAACGAATCGATCGGAACGAAACTTGGTGGGAGGAACAAGCACAATTCCTAGATATGTCTTTGACATAACCTGATCGGATCCGGGCCCTGCGAGGGAGTTGGGGGGGGGGGGTCCGAATTACTAGCGATCCCGCGAGTATGGTATATTTCCTGATGTGCTAGGACCATGAAACTTGGCAGGTATGTCAGGGAACCGAACAGATTGACTTGAGAATAGTCGTTTCCCCGATCGGACCATCGTGGGGGGAGTGGGTGGATGGGGGGTCCGGAATCTAGTGGCATGCATAACTTTAAACGGGTGATCGGATTTAAATGAAACTTGTCATGTGGAAAGAGCTATCACCTCAGATGTTCAGTGTCAAGTCCGGTCGGGTCCCATACCTGTGAGGGGAAGGGGGGGGGGACTCGAGAATCGCTTAAAGCAGAGGGACTGGGACGGAACTTATTATTGACCCGACTTGATTGACTTGGGAACCTGACACAACATACCCCCGGAAACTTCCGTTCCTAGATCCGAGCATTTTTTTAAGGAAGCGAGGGAAGGGAAATATGGAAACTGACTTCTGCAAATTGCGAACGAGTGGTGTGATTTAAGTGAAACTTAATGGCTTCCCACAAACGGGCAAGCATGGCATTACGTTGGCGACAAGAACCTAACAGATTCTTACTTAGGAAACCAATCACTTTGGCCTAGAGTGAAGATAGGCTGTACATTTTTTTGTAGATGAAGTAATCATCAGTATTAAATTCTATTCTAACTATCCTTTAATGTAGGCTATATTTTTAAGTCGATATATTTAGTTCCTGATTTTGGTTAATAATAATTCGTAGTAACATTTACCTGGTAAGTTCAAGCACTGAAAAGATTGGCAAGAGGCCTGTCTTTCAAATAGAATGCTAAAAAAAAGTAGGCTAGTGTGTCTTTGCCGACACAAATTACCGTCAACACAAAAAGATGAACCATTTCCGTATTTGCTTGTTTTCTAAGGCATTTCTTAGAAATGCTAATAAGTTTACAAAAATAAGAAATATTTGATTCGATAGCAAACAAACAAAGGATTCAGGATATATATATAGTTTGTCAAGTTTGCTGTGTTTTGCTTGTTTCGTTGTGCATGTGGAAATGTTTTCACTGAGCTGGTCTTTATAGGCCTAAATTGCCCTTATCGAGCAATTTCGTTACCTACACAGGTGCTGTGTTACCCGAGTGTTCGTTCTCGGCTCAAAAAGTAGGTCTAGAAAGACTATTCAAAACTTGTGTTTTCCATAAAAAGATCATTATAGGATTAAGCTATTCAGCCTATAGGCTATATAGCCTACATGACCTGTACATATCTTAAGGGAAAAACTAATGTCATAATAGGACTCCATGTAAAAAACTGGCCCTGAAGTTACTGCCAGACTAATATTTAGTTTGAAATATCTATGGTTGCCCACTGACGAAAACGTGGATGCTCTGCTTTAAAAAATTCCAGAAATTTTTAAAACTAAATATTTTTGAAGTTTCAATAGCTCAAGCGATTGGTAAGGAGCTTATCTTTCTAATGAAATAATAAAATTATGTAGTTTGCTTGAAGTTTTTCCGAGAAAATGACAATTTAGTTAAAAAAGTTAAAGAGTTTTCGCTTTTTCTTGGTTTCTAAGGCATTTCTAAGAGAAATAGGTAAGTTTACAAAAATAAAAAATACACCACTCGATAGCCCACGAAAAGAGAATTCAGAATATGTTTAGTTTGTTTGATTTAGTTCATGCCGGTCTTGCTAGGAAAATTATTTTTATACAGTTCGTCTTTATTTCAATTGAATTCAAATAATTTATTTCCTCCAGAAATCGGAGAGTACAAAACATAGTAAACACATACATAACTGGCCAAAAATATAAAACGACTATTATGACATAAAAAACGTATGCGTAATAACTCAACCATCAGCTACAGCCTCAGTGACGTTGCTTGTGATAGAAAATTAGCATGTTTTTTTTTATGATATCGATTGGGTTTTTTAATCGATATGTCTCCATCATAAAAGAATTCGACTCAAATTTTGATATCCGACAAAGATATTTGGCAAAGTTGAAGAAGGTAGTTTTAATGTGAGAGAAATTACTCGATGTGAAAAAAGGAAGTAAAGGAGAAAAAAGAAGGGCCTGAGGAAGAGCAACAGTATTAAAAACTTTTGCCAGAGATTGCGAGACAGATAATCGCGAAGTGATATTACTGCCCCAAAGCTTGCTGCAATCCTACACTTAAATGCTTTTGAAACTGAAGCACGGCACAATGAAAGTGTGGGGCCATACGGCACTCCAAGATAAGTGAAAAAATCTAACGGTTTTAAAGTTGATTTATTAATAGAAACTGAAACCAAATTATTTATTATATCATTCGGCCTAGGACCCAGAACTAGTAACTGACATTTTTCTGGTCAAAAAAGAAGGCCGTGGTCAGAAAAAACTTTAACAAGAAAATTTACATTAGCTTGGAGGGATTTTACCGATCTACTCAGAAGGAGTAAATCATCTTCATATGCTATCCAAGATAAAAGGTATCCTTTACCATAAACAAATGTTGTTTTAATCTGATCAAGCAAAGCTGAAACAGTAATATTAAAAATGATAGGCGAAAGAATGCTTCCTTGCCTTAAACCCCTTTTTAGAACTATATTAAATCCACTGTAAATATTTTTCCATTTTATTCTCAGACGAGAAAAACTATACCATTTTCTTAGGATTAATACTATAGGGAGAGGGATATTATTTTTAAGTATAGGCCAAATCTGCCTTTATAGGCTAAAAAGTCGGTGATCTACATCGGTGCGGAGTGGTGCGGTACGATTTTCGTTCTCAGCACAAGAAAGTGGTCTAGAAAACTTCTTCAAACCTTCTGCAGCTCGTGAGCTACCCCCCCCCCCCCCCCTGCTTTTGAACGATATCGCGGTCAGGATCCCGGACTATGACACACGAGTTGAATTTAAACGCGTGACGGCGGCCACCTGAAAACCCGTCTTTTTTCGCCAGGCAGGGTTTGGTACCAGAGGAGGGAGTCTTCCACGGGGGTACTGGTATCGGGGAGAGGGGGTCACCGGTGGGGGGGGGGAGCTGAAGGTGTGCCATTTCCGTTCCTTTTCCGCCTGTCTTTTTTTTAGGGAACCCCAACTCCCCGAGTGAATAATATTCTGTATGTCCATATACACCACCTTATCAGCTTTATCGTAGGATTTCATTCTTTCAAACACATAAAAGTGAAGATCCTTTAGGTAGCCTAAAATTGGTAATGACGTAAGCCTGAAGTTCTATTTCTTGGTATTTCATCTGGATTTAATTTTGGCTTTTGAAATCACCGCCAAAGAACAGACAAAACGGCAATTCCGCGCGTCTCATCTTGCGGGTGTAGTTTGTGGCACGTACTTCTTTTTCCCGTGACAAACACCCAGAAATGTGTGTCAAATATGTCGCGGAAATTCTTTCCAATCTTTATATGACCTTCAACAGGTCGGAATTATTACGGCAGTGTCTAGTAATTATTGGTAGGGTTCGAAGAAACCCTGAAAGAATTGAAATTACTCACCGGAGGGCAAAGAGGGATTTCCATTCTGTACTCGCTGGCTTCTGAAGAGTCTGAACTGTCTCTCGATCGAATCTTTGGCGGCTTTAGAGGGTCCTGAAGTGTGATCCTGGCGTGTTCAAGGACAAGGAGTTGGTTTTCATCGTAGGTTTTAATTGCTGGAACAAAAATAACACTTGAGGAAGGAGGAACGAGGACAAGGAGCTCGAGCATGTGATGCTTGAAGTAGTTAACTGATACGGCTGAAAACGGGGGAGGGAGATCATTGCTAGTCGAAGAAAACAACTACTGTTAACACTACTTTGCCTTTTCTTTGTAAACAATTTAAAAACCAGCAACGTCAGAGTCTAGGTGTGACCCATCAGGCCACTGGTGATTTATATTCTGGATGTGAGCCTTAGCTGGTACTGCACTCAGGTGCGTCACGACTGGAGGGGGGACGCGCCCCCCCCCCCCCCCCAATGCTGTCCGCCAGTCGTTAAAACTAACCGAGTCGGCGCGAAGCGCCGCGATTTTTCGTCAAAACAGTTGATTTTTTTTCACGAAAACAGTCGGTTTTTCTGAAAATCAGTCGATTTTTTGTCAGTTTTTCTGAAAATCAGTCGATTTTCTTTTTCGAAACCGTCGTTTTTTCTTGAAAACGGTCGTTTTTTTCTGCAAAAAAAGTCGGTAAAATATACCAGCCAGTTGGTACATGCCTTGTCCCCTCCCCCAAACATTTTGGCTAGTAACGCCTGACTGCACTGTCAGAAATTTCACAACAGATAACACAAGGATTCAA
This sequence comes from Branchinecta lynchi, assembly GCA_023053575.1. NCBI lineage: Eukaryota > Metazoa > Arthropoda > Branchiopoda > Anostraca > Branchinectidae > Branchinecta > Branchinecta lynchi. The sequence continues at coordinate 6,832,998 of JAKZAP010000007.1, forward strand.
GAGATAACACTTCGGACGGTATGTGTCATGATTTTGCAATCGTTATGCTATAAACGTTATGCATACAAAGAATTGTCAGGAAGATCCGAAGAACCGCCGAAAAAGCATTTGCTGTCTTTTCCGATATCCAGCCATTAGTCCACCCCAAGTTCTTCCCTGCAAGCCGTTTGCGTTCAAAATATTTTGCCGTCTACCGTGGAAACAGGTTTCTTTTCTGCCACCGGCAGTTGAATTTTCTTTAATTTAAAAAAAAAAATATGTATTAAAAAATTCTGAAATTTCTAACAAAAAATTAGCCAGGCCAAAAACTTTTTGATCGTTCACGAAGTCAGGGAAACAGTAACAAGAACCTATTAGGATCTGCCCAAATCTTTTCAGATAAACTTTGTCAGTTGACAATCAACGTAAAAACTAAAAAATCCCCATTTCTACAGTTTCTCGCCAAACGCTAGCGTTAATCAGTAGTTAAAAAGTAGCATACGGTGAGATAGATTGTCGCTGGTTTCCTGGAAGAGGAAGACGATCCTTGTCACGACTCTGGCGTTTTTTAGGGCTTGGCAATGGCGAAAGTGACATGCTAATCATCTTCGGCATTAATCGGTTTCATTGGTCGGTTTAAGAGATAGGAAGACATGATGAACCGGAATATGAAAATTATGTTCTCGCCAGGCAAGTGCTTCACCCGGAATCCGGACAAAATCGGAAAATTTATAAACAAAAAAAAAGGTAAAAGTTTAATCTGAAGTTGATTAGACGTTCGATTCAGGTGTAAAGATATATGCTGAATCCGAATACGTAAATTATTTTCTCACCGGACAAGTAGTTCGCCCCGAATCTGGCCAAAACCGGAAAATTTGTAAAATGTAAAAGTTTTATTTGAATTTGACTAGATGTTAGATTTAGGGGTGAGAAGACATGCTGAATCTTTATATGACAATAGTTTTCTCCCCGGACATGCAATTCGCTCGGAATCCGGGGGAAACTGGAAAATTTGTTAAAATAGCTTCTTATCTGAAGTTGTAGGGGTGCAGGGTTTTTTAGCTGCTTTTGCCCGACAAGTAGATCGCCGGGAATCCGGGTGGAACTGGAAATTTGGAAGAAGTAAGGCCGGAAGTTTTGATCAGTTTCGACAAAGTAGATACGACGTAGGATATAGGGGTAAACACAAATGCTGAATACATATCTGAACTTGGTCTTCTAAGATAATTACCGTTGTCTTAATCTGTTAAAATCCGGATCGAATATTAAATTTTCGGGATCCCATCGAAACCTTTTGGTCTTGTTTTTTCCCGATCCATACTTTTTCAGCTACTGCATTACGGTAAATTTTGTTGGGAGTTCGTAAAATCTTGTACGAAAATCTCAACAGATTAGTAAATCGAACGGGAGGACGGCAAAGTTTGGTCTGTCTACTCCTCGGGAAGTTGATTGGAAATCTCCAAAAAACGAACTCGGTAGGACACACAATTAAATTTGCCGGGGGACAAGCTAACACGGCGATGTGGCTTTTGCTGTCAATCCAGTAATGACAGTGTCTGGCCAATCCCTTAGAAGTGGATTGGAAGCCTCCTAAGCGGAGTAAAAATTCAGATAACTTATTATGAATGGGGCGGAGGCCATGACACTACGACGATATTACTTGAGCCAATCAGCAATACCAGTCTACTTTGGCACTGTCGTCAGGGTTGTTAGTCACTGGCTCCTACAGCCCAGTTTGGGCATTCTACTCTTGCAAGTGAAACAAGAGCTACGAGCTCATATGGCTCGTATTAAGAGTATATGATGCAAAAAAGTAGATGAGAACATTACAAAATATCCCCTTCAATCCCCTAGGTTCGGACCTAGAAATAGGATATCTAGCTTTACTCGAGTATGCGCATTTCAGGCATCGCATCGGATCATCTAGGCCAAATAAATGTTCTACGTTCCAAGTTTAGATCCATTCGTTTGATCCCTAGACCCTTCAACTCTCCCTACCGCGGCCGAATCTGGTCCACACGCATAAATGGATCATCCAAAGCTTCTTCTCATACCACCAATCAAGTTTCACTCGAAGCTGACCACTTTTCGGGATATTCCGGTCACCCCACCGACTGGTGGACCCTAAAATATGTCGTCTACGGAATACAAGCTCTCTACTTTCGAAGTTTCATTCAAATCGCTTCACTTTTGACCACTATGCAAGCAACAAGGGGACTATCCCTCCAAGTCCGCCCACTGCAGCCGAATACAGCTCGGACACATAAACGTCGCATCTCCGACATCTCCTCTTCCCGTCCATCAATTTGACTAGAGTAGAAGCATATCCGCAAATTTCCTTCGGTTCTCGTTTCATGCTCCTCGCTACCGTGGCCGAAACCGGTCCGGACGCCAAATAACGAATCTAGACCGCATAAACCCGGTTCTGTCCAACTTACATCCCATTCGGACTATTCGTTTGTTTTTGTGCATGTTGACAAAGTTTCCGGACCCCCCCCCCCCCAACCATGAATACGTATGGTTCGGACACATGTGTTCATACCTAGGTCATCAGTTCTTATCACCCAAAATCGAATCGGACCACCCGTTCACAACCTGCGGAAGTTAGTAATTTCCGGATTACCTTCCTTCAACTCCCCCAAAATGGTCGGTTCCAGGAACGGAATCTTTCCTAGGGCATTGTGTCGGGTCCTTAAATCTATTCGGTTGGGTCACTAATATGCCTGCCATGATCCATCGTCCTTAGCACATCTGGAAGTATCCTAAGTCGCAATCACCGAATTCCCGGAAACCCCCTTCATCTGGCTCCAACACCTCCCAAAGAGTCTTCAGACTGGTCCAAAATTCAAGACCACATCTTTGGGAAATAAGGAACTCTTAGGATCGCCGGAATCCTCCCCACTGCCCCCACAGGGGTCGAATTCGGTCCGGCTTTGTCAGCGATGTTGACTTGTGCTTGTTCTTCCCACCAAGTTTCATCTCATCCCTCCACTCTAAGCGTTTCCCAAGATTTCCGTCTAAGACACGAGGTGTTTCCAAATATCAAGTTTCATTAAGATCCGATCACCCGTTCAAAAGTTAAAAATACCTCAAGTTTCCGGATTCCCCCTCCCCCCCCCCCAGATAGAAAGTGACTTTTCTAAGTTAAATCTTTTCGGGTCCTAGATATGTGTGTCAATTTTCTTCGTCTTAGCTTATGTGGAAGTGCCCGAACTAGCAAAACCCGGACCGACATACTGACCGACGGACGGATAGAAACTACGATCGCTATATGGCACCCGAAGGGCAAGTGCCATAAAAACAAGACCAAAGGTTTTGATGGGATCCCAAAAATGTAATATTTGATCCAGACAATTGGGTCTTGTCTTCGCCAGATCCAGTCTTTACCAGAATCCGTGAACGTTTTCAATACTGAATTTTGGAAACGGATTAATTTAGCAAATAGCTAGTCATCTGAGACAACCAAGTTCAAATATACCTCTATAAGCCGTATCTATTTGACGATACTGATCGATACTTCTTCCAAATTTCCGGTTTCGGCCAAATTCTCAGCGAACTACTTGTCCAGCAAAAAAAGAAAGTTCAGAAACGAATTCAGTGTATCTCATTACAAAGAACATTTAACCAACTTCAAATAAAACATTAACTTATAACAAATTTTCCGGTTTCAGCCGGATTCCCGACGAGCTAAATGACCGGGTAAAAAAATGATTATCAAATACGGATTCAGCTTCTCTTCTTACCCCTAAATCTGCCATCTAATCAACTTAAAGTAAAACTTTTGCTTTTAACATATTTTCCGGTTTGTCCGGATTCCAGGCGAACTAGTTGTCCGGGTAGAAAACTATTTTCGCATAAGTGTTCAAAATGTATTTTTATACATAAATCGATATCGAATCAACTTCAAATAAAACTTTTGCTTTTAACAAGCTTTCCGGTTTTCACCGGATTCAGGACGAACTATTTGTCCGGCAAGAAAATGGTTTTCATCATCGTGTTCAGCATGTCTTCTTACCCCATTAACGACTATCGCATTAATTGTTTATACATATTTTGTTTGCCCATTAATTTGAACCCCCACCCATAAATGTATCTACGAACTCGACCTTGCCCTTGGCCCAAAGAACCCTCACACCAAGTTTCATCAAAATATCTCATTCCCTTCAAGAGTTATCGTGCTCACAGACGGACGGACGGACATCTTTTGCGATGTCACAGGTAGGCCTATCCCTCCCCTTACGTTTTGGGATCCCAAAAACCGTTACTACCTGACTGAGCCCCCACGAACTACCGTACCTGGCAACAAAACAAACTCCAGCCCGTAAAAGCACGCGCAAACCGGTACCATCTGGTATTACATCAGTTTGTAATGCCAAAGCAGAACAGGTGTTTCTCTTCTTCTTTCTGTTGATTCATGTGCCAAAGCCAAAGTAGGTAATTAAGAGCCTCTGAAAAACCTGAATAGGTATTTTGGATCTTCATTCTACCATTTAGCCCAAAACTGCACTGCTCACATTTAAGTAACTGTTCAAATAAGCATACCTCTACTGTACCTTTAGAAAGTCTTTTGAGAAACTTACTCGTTCGGCATTCGTCTTTTGAATTTTGCCTCGAATGTACTCGGGGTGTCGCGGTCCCTCCTTCTCTGCTCTGTTGACGCTGCAATTTTGACCGTCTCTTCGCTCTCATGATGCTCCCAGACCTTGAAAACAAGATCGTTAGTTCGGACATTGATGAACAATGAAACAGCAGCTGTTCCGACTTACAAATGGGGCTGGAAAGACGATTAGTCCGCATCATTCATCCTTCATACGGGCGAAAAAAGGGCCTCTTCAGACGTACCAAATTTTTTTAAAGGACACCTGAACAATGAAACCATACTTGAACACACCATGGAGATGCATTAACAGGCATGGCCATGGAGAGCATTCTTCTCTTGAGCGTGACGTTTTCAAAGTAGGGATGTTTGTTTCTTGAGGTTTGCGCATGCAGACTCCAAGACAAAAAGCGCAATTCATTCAAATCTTGTACAGCGCTGGCCGGATCGTATTGGAACTTCTTCTAGATATACGTTTGGGCTTAACTGGTTAAAAAATATTCCAGAAGAAGGGTTGATTGGAGACATTTGTTCATTTCTAAAACTGGTCGGTACTGAAATAAGGACAGATGCAAAATGGAGCAAAAATCATAGCATGGAAACACTATTTCGTATTTGGATTGGGTTTTCTGCAGGCAATGTTAACGAAAGTCACACAGGTAGGGATGATACTTGGTACTCTTCATTCAGGTGTCCTTTAAAGTTAGTCCTCCCAAGGCACCTGAGAGCTTTTGCCGGGAAGGGAAGATCCTCTCACTTCCTGATTGGTGCAAGACAAGGCCGTATTCGAGGGGGGGGGGGGGTAGGGGGTTGCCGACCAGAAGGCACCCCCCCCCCCCCCCGATGTAAATTCCTGGATACGGGCCTGGTGCAAGAAGATAAAGTAAGAAAGAGAGGCTTGCTTTAGTGGTTTTACGCAATACGGATAGCAGTAGTTATATAAAGGGGGTTCTAGCTCACCATCCCCCCAATTTCAAAACCCCATTTTAACATCAATTTCTTAAATTTTAACATCCTTTTTACCAAATTATCCCCCTTTTTAAGAACATTTTTATTTTCTTACTTCCAAAATAAAGGATACAAGAAATGAGAATATTACCCTTTACTACATATAAAATACTACAATATACTACTACTTCTTTTTTTTTACATTTTTCATTTTTTTATTCAAATATTACTGAGTAAACAGTTCTAAATCCACATATGTTTCTTTGTTCTTGTTTTCGCGTACAATCGGTTGCAAAACTAGATTTTTCTTTAAAAGTAATTCGTTAGCAATGGCATTATATTTCTGTGTTATAAACAAATCACAGGGTTTGTCATTATGATTAATAACTACAACCAACTTATCACCATATTTTGTCTTAGCAATTCTCATTTTAACAATAGTATATTTCAATCCTAGAACTAGTTCTTCTTTCCTGATTGTCTCATTGTATTTATTCATTCTGATTGTATTCAAGACTTCCTTTGTGGACTCCATTTATTAGGGGATGATTTTATTAAATAAAAATCCAGACTCACAAACTCACATACATATTTTTGTTAATAATACCTAATGTAGCTTTTCTTTCATAATATATAACACAGTAAATATTATATGGTACAGGCTGAGCGTGTTTTAATGTTAAACTTATTTCAATATCAGCAGTTGTTCCATTATATATACTTGATTCGTGTTTGGAAACATCGAAACAGAATAGTGGATATACTTCTTTAAATTCTTCTATACTAACAACACTACCAGTATCAAATGCTAATTGCTTATAGCCCAAATGTATGAACCTATTGTAAAGATTTGAGTATTTACATTTCTCATCGCTAAAGTCGCATTTGAGTGGTTCTTCAGGATATTTATCCCCATTAATTCTAAGTTCTATGTCTGTTAAATTCATATGATCAAACACCATATTATTCATTAATTGATTGTTATGCTTTTCATTTTTCTGTAGCATCACAACTACTTTTGTTGGATTGTTTCTCTCAGATATAACTTTCCAAGTGTGTTCCTTATTTTGACTAACATCGCTTTTATAAGTATTACATGCTTCCCACATCAGATTATGCTTTTTATCCTTAGCAAGACCCTTTTCTAATTCACTCATCATTTCGATACTAGGAGCTACAATAGGGATCTTCCAGGATAAATACTCGATTACTACTTTGAAATTAGTATTTCCATTTCTTATAATCATGTTGTTATCATCATTTCTTCTTAGAAATAATTTATGCGATGCACCTCTGAAGAATCGTTTGTTTCCTTTCAGAAATCCAAACAATTCTGATAATGGTAAATACATATTTACTAATTTACTGCTCTTTGTTCTGTTATATCTTTTTTCAAATCCTTTATTATAATTATTATTATTTCTCAAACTGACTGTTCCACCCCCTGCTGCAGCCCCTGCAGCCCCTGCTACTACTGGAGTTGCAGTAAACGAAGCAATAACAGGATTAATTTCTTTTCCTTGATTATAATCCTTATACCAGAAATGATTTCTTGCTGCACTTCTAGAATAATCATCAGAGTATTCAATCAACTTTGTAACGGTAGTTGTAATACCAACATGATTAATTTTTTCAACCGATTCATCGTTTATTACATATTCAGCGGTACTGAATAAATTAAATCCATTGTTCGTCAAAGTAGCAATATCGGTTGCAGCTATATTATCTCCATTTTCTTTCACTATTCTTACACTAACATCAAGATAACTTTCACTTGGATAAAACCAGGAATCTAATTTCTTCGTTACGAATTCAAACTCTGATTTATTAGATACATTCACATCTGTTTCTCGAATTTCTTTAAATTCGTATCTTACCACTGTATCATCAACAAGCGGTTCATCAAAAATGTTCCATTGCGGACTGATAACTTTATTTACTGCCATTTATATAAGAAAGAAATTATTAAATAAAACTTATTTCAGAATCTTTAATCCATTTCCAGTCATTAACGTTTTGATCAAGTCCTGACTTCTTTGATTTAAAATCCTTTTATTTGTACCGATAAGATCCTTCATCGATTTTTTGTTTCCAATTACATCAATGAGTTCTTTCTTGTTTACATCGATCAGATCTTTCCCATATTCTATTGCTCTGTTTTTCAACAACTCAAATCTCGGTTTAATAATATTATTATACATTGACATAGCCCCATCTTTTATTTGTTTTGCTGACGTTTGAAATAACTGGGAATTAACAATGTTTTTGAATACACTACCGATTCCACTTCCATACTGCTTTTTATAAAGTAATCGCTTATTATTAATCAACATTTATAGGTAAATAATTTTATTTCACTAATCCTTTAAGCTTTTCTTAAATGCAGTACGTATCCAACGTTATCACCATTCAAATCGATAGGTCTTCCCAACTGATCAGTAATTGTCATTCTCAAGGAGTAAATAAAGTCTTTTGTATTAATAGGAAGGTAGATTAATTGTCTAGGATTCTCAACAATTTGACAACCCGGTTCTGTATTCGGAACAAATGTCCAAATGACATCTGATTTACTTTTGTTTACGATAGAACTGTTTACAAGAGAGCAGTGAATTTGAATTTTATCAACGCTTCTTGTTATATTCGGAAGCTTTGTACCTTCATTGATTTTCTTAGATATCTCACTATCCTTCTCAAATCCTAAAATCTGACACAAGTCACTATTAAATCTAAACACATATTTTTCTTGTAATAGTATGACAAATCTCATAGATGCTGGATTGGATGAAATTACAATAGGACATTTATCTTTTGGGGTATCAAAATACTGACACAAAAAATAATTCAAACAATCATCGTTATACATCCCATTAGGAATAGTAACATTCATCCATTCTGTTGCATTATTATCTTCATCTTTCCTGTATTGAAATGTATTATTTCCAAATTTATCACTTATATTATGCCATGAATACCACAAAGTACACTGATTCAAACCTATTTCATAATCCCAATTACGATTCAATTCGATTGGTTGACTAAATGTTATATCAATGATACTTTCATTACCTTCAATGTTTAACAACACCATTTATTAGAAATAATTTTTATATATTGAATTGTAATTTCTCTTCGTAAGAAATTTATTTCGCATTAACGAATCCAAAATATCAATAGCTTCATTTCTCACCTCATCAGATGTATTTCCGTTTACTCTGCTACCTATCAAAGTGTATAATTTTGAAATCATTTCATCACAATTCATAAATATTCCAGTTCCTTGTTGTCTGATAAAGGGTATACTAGATTGAATTTTTTTTAATCTATCCTTATAGTCTTGTATAAATAAAATAATTTGATCATACTTATTCGAACTATAACTTTTACTTTTCAGACCACCATAACTTTGACTTATAGATGTTAAATAATTCAGAGCCCCATCTATTTCTTTATGATGCTCAAGGTAATAATGAGGCATTTTAAAATAATTATCGGTACCATTCCAGTCATCTTTATATTTTAAATTAATTTGATTTAATAATTCCACATCAATATTTAAGTTTAGATTTACGTCATATGGTTGTTCTAGATTGGGTTCTATCGCATGAGTGGGAGCTCGACTCGATTCCTCTGAAGTAGTGGTCTGTAAAGCTGTTTTAAATGTATCACCTAATCTGATAAACCGTCTTCTTGAATTATTATCACCTTCAAGTAGTTTATTAATTATCGTTTCAGCGTTCTCTTGTAATTTTTTGATGGTATCTTTAGTGTTTTCTTTTTGTGCTATAATAACTGGAGCGTTTAATTCTGAAGCATATTCCCGAAATCCTGCCTTCTCCATCTCATTTTGTTGAACCTTGCTTCTCTGAATTTCTCTGTTCTTCACTATATCCGATAACATATCACTCAAGCGTCTTGAATCCATTTATATACAAGTAATTTTATTTCATAATAAATTTTGAAAGTTCTTTTTCATAAAACCCTCCTTGAATTAATTCCCCACTTTTGTCAGATATTTCATAAGTAATGGGAATGGTAGGTCTGATGGTTGCTATCTGAAATACTTCATCCGTATAATTAGGTAAATATCCTTTATCGAAAATACTTTTTTCTTTTTTAATTCTGACTAAATCCCCTACTTTGACGTTTCCTGTGATTTTGTAGTCATCTACTGGAGGAAACAGAGCACTAAAAACCTTTTTCTGATTAACCTTTTTACTAGCATCAACTGGTTTCATTTGTATTGAACGGTGGTACGAGTTATTATAATTACTCACAAATAAAGGTAAAATATCAATCCAATTAGTAGTGTTATTGTGAGTGAAATATTTCCATAACTTGTCTTTCAGCGTTCTATTGAATCGTTCTACAATTTGCGCTTTCAATTCGCTTTCAGATGCAAACCAGTGTATATCGTTATTTTTCAAAAAAGATTGAACATTTCTCATCACAAATTCTTTACCTTTATCAGTTTGTAGTTTCTTAGGAATTCTTTCTTTAAATATAACACTGAATGCTTTTATTATTTCAGCACCCGTTTTGTCTTTCAGAGGGACACACCAAGCATATTTACTAAAGCAATCAATAACAGTTAAAATGTAATTTGTTTTATTATTTTCTTTTTTATATTTCTGCATGTCAACTAAATCAGCTTGCCATTGCTCATCAACATAGTGAACATACACTCGCCTCCTTTCAAAGTTATGATAGGAAGGTTTGTGTAACGTATACACATTCTCATTTTGCAACACATTTTTTATTTTATCCTTGGAAACCTTAACACCATTTTCTTTTAATTTTCTGTAAATATCATCCACACCTGAATAATTAGAATAATACGTCTTTAAAATATCTGTTTCTGCGTTGAGGTTTTTTTTAAAAAGCGATTTTTCCTCGACCCGCAAATAACACAATTCCCTTTCAGCATTGGAACATTATTTTTTTGTGACACTGCCTTAAACATTGATTCAGTGTCAGTGCTCTTTTTACATTTCATACAATAAATCTCCATTTATTAGAAAATAATTTTTATAAACGAAAAGCTACCAACTTCATTTTGCGCTTAATGTAGGAAATACAGTGAAGTCCACAGTTTACTTCGTCTATATTTTGGACAGCAAGATTTTCATAAGCTATTTTTTTCTTTGAAGTTTTTAGATATTTAACTATTTCTTTTCCTGGAGGAATACCGAAAGAATCGAAAAATTCGACATAGGGGGATTCAGGTAGATTACAATAGGCAACCCAATGTGTTCCAGGCATTCCACGTTTGTCATAGTTGATTACACCACATTCCGAATCGTTTATATGTTTGGGTAGCGTATCTAAAGAGAACACACCTCTAAACTGTGGTATACTCCCTAATGCATCCATAATATCAAAATTGGTTAGAGGTCCTACTTTACTTTTGCTTCTTTTTTGATGTCCCCGTTTTTTGACTTCCTAGGCCTTCCACGTACCCCATGACCGACAACTTTTTGTGTTCCAGGAAGTGTTAGCGCTCCACCTGTGTTGACATCATCGGTTTTTTCCTTCTTAGGTCTACCACGTACACCATTACCGGTAACTTTTTGTGTTCCAGGAAGTTTTAGCGCACCACCTGTGTTGGTCATTTTATCCATAATTTTCTTACCAGCGAATGTACCCAAAGCAGCAGCACCACTTGTTAAAGCTGCCTTACCAAGGGTAATTGCTAGCGGTATTAAAAATGGAAGTAATCCACCTTTTTGAATCGCATCTCTCATCTGCTTGTATGATACATCAATATCACAACCCTTATTATTCATTTTACATGTTTCAATTTTATCAATTTGTCGTTTACTTAAAAGTAACTTGACTGGTTCCCGTTCATTTTGTCTACTATGACTAACACGTATCTGACATTTTTGTTTAGCATCAAAACATTTCTTCAGCTTTCCTTTCTGAAGCTTTGACAAATAAACTGTATACTCCATTGTTTCAACCATTTATTAGGGAATTAATTTATCATATAAATTTTATTTCTTTAGTTTAGTTTTCATGAAGTCTTCTGTTTTCTTAACAAAATCTTGATCAACAGGTTTTTGCTCTAAAAGCCTTTTTAAAATGTTTACGACTGCTCTTTCAATACCATTGATATGCAGATTTTGGTCCAAATCATTTGAACCAATAAAACTGCTAATTTTTTGTTGGTTTTCGAGCTTTTTCTCAATACTTTTCCTAAGGTCAAGAAGCTTTTTGTCAATACTTTTGCTAAGGTCGCCAATCTTCGTTTCAATACTTATGCTAAGGGCTTGTTGGTTTTCGAGCTTTTTGTCAAAATCTAAAAGATACGTAGTTAACGTTCCTAAATTAACAGCATCATGTTTGTTTCTAGGATCTTGAACATTTGTGATAACTTTATTCCCAGCATCAAGTTCTTTATCAGTAACCTGAATTGTTGGTTTTACAAATAATCCTTTATCTTTGATCCTTACCATTGCATTGTCAGGAGAATCATCTACCAAGGTTAATCTGTTAATATCTTCGCTAAAATATTGATTGGCTTGCACTTGTTCTGCAGTTATTTGTTCTTTAAACTGATTCAAAATAATAGTCATCAACCTTAAGCTAATCGCATCCTGATCTGCTTTGGCATCACCTAAATTAACAATTCGCCTATCCTGTAGGTTAATGTTACCGTTTTCGTCAGTAACTACCTTTACATTCGATTCGTTACTAACCTTTTTTCCGACACTACCAAATTTATTCATTTATTATAGAAATAAATTATCCGGTAAATTTTTCAAAGTTTTTCCTGTACTTAAGGGTTTTATCTTTTATTTTTAAATCTATGAAGAAAAAACCGTAGCCCTTGGTTGCAGTCTCGAATTGTTTGAGAAATTTTTCATCGTCTATACTGGATACATGGCTTTGTCTTATTAATTTTACTTCTTTTGGATTAGAACACTGAAAGAATGCAAAATAATTGCACTGGAGTCTTACCACCTTTGGCGTTTTATGATAGCTTTGAGACAAGTAAATAATTGAGGCATTTTTCTTTCTTCCTCTTATGAATAAATCTTCTATTTTCTTCTGGTCTTTTTCAGTGACAAAATCGTCAAAGATAATCAAGTTTTGGTACTCAGGGTCTAAGTCGTCCACATCGACAATATCATCAAGATTGTTACTTACTGTTAAGACTTTCGATTTGCATTGTGACTCCAAAGTGGTTAAATTGGTTATAAGGTCTTGATATTTATCTTCTTCAAGATCTTTAGCATACAAGTATATTCGGTTGAAACAAAGATATTCATAAATTAAATTCAAAAGAAGGTTAGTTTTCCCTGTTCCAGAACTTCCACAAATTAATAATCTAAATGGCCACTGAGGTGCAAGGTCGTGCTTATTCTGATAAGTGTTCTTTTCACTAAAGTCATAGACTTTGATTGGAGCCTTTTCATTCATTTATTTAGGAAGAATTTTTCATTATAAGATTTACTTGAGTATTTTAAGTATATACTTGATTTTTTGAAGTAGGTACTTGAATTTTTTAAGTAGGTACTTGAATTTTTTAAGTAGGTACTTGAATTTTTTAAGTAGGTACTTGAAGTTTTTAAGTAGGTACTTGAAGTTTTGAAGTAGGTACTTGAAGTTTTGAAGTAGGTACTTGAATTTTTTAAGTAGGTACTTGAATTTAATGTTTATAACCTAAAGGTAAAGTGTGTATTTTATCGCTTGTTACTATCCTTTTATCATCCTTAGGATCTAACGCTTTTTTATTCTGTTCTTCTAGAAACATATTGTGCTTGTATGATCTTAAGTTATACTGGGTTATAGAAAGGTTTTCCGTTTTACCAAACAGTACATCCTTATAGTTTTGAATCGTAATTTTATCTTTAACTATATTGGTTTTTATTCCTTTCAGTTTTTTGCTAGCTTTTGAAGGGTCTTGGTTGTCCTTTAAATAAGCATATACCTTTGATCGTAATCCAACAAACTCTGTCATAACCTGTCCACCTAATTCATCTTTCATCATTCCTATCACTTTCTTATTTACACTAGGAAACCCATATGGATTATCTTTCGCATAATCAGATGTATCGAACCTCTCATTCAAATCTTGTTTGATATCTTCATAGAAATCTTCGGTTCGAATGTCGTATATGAAAGAATCAGTGTCCATATAACACAAATCAATTTTATCTCCATATTTAGGCTTCATATAATCATAATGGAATTCATACATCAATAACTTGGATAGTTCTAATACAGCAAAGCCGATGTACATTGGTTTGTCTAATTTTATCTTTTCCTTTGACATTCTTGCTACTGAAAAGTTTTCACTGAATATTATTTCAGATTTAAAGTTGGGTTTCTTTATTATTTTTTCTCTTGTTGTATCATCCGTTATTATTTCCATATCCGCTCGCTTCCTTACGTTTTCCATAGTTTTTCCAAAGCAAGCATTATTCATAAGCTTAAAGAAATCCTTTTCAAAATCATTTGTACCTTTAGTTCTAAGTGCTGTGTTGTGGTCTATATATCCGTTTAAGTAAGCACTTTCAGTGAATCCTAGTATTCTGTGTACTCTTTTCAATATCAAACCTTTTTGTAAATAGAATTCTAGGTTCCTGTGGTGAACTACATAGTTAGTTTTATCTAATACTGTGGTACATAGCTTACCGTTAAAGTGTTCGGGTGCTAATGGTAAATCCTTGTGTAATTCGTGTAGTTCTTTTGGATATTCTAAGTCTACCTCATATATAGCACCCACATCTTGTCTCACCGACTTAATCGTAATCACCGACTTGATATGACTTTTCAGATGGTTGTAATACTCGATTGATTCATATTCATTCCTTTCTTTCAAATCATCCGGTATGGAAATGAATTGGAAATCATTCGCGGGTAAATTCTGCGACATCGCCCACCCATATAAATTATTTTTATCCAAATACACTAAATAATTAGATGGCTTATTCTTATTATAATCACTTGTATATTTATTATTTGCTTTTGCGTATCTTTTTATACATTGGGATACACCACCTCTTATTCCTTTTTCTATAAAGGTATACATGTCTTCCTTTGAGAATAACGGCAAGTCTACTTTCGAATGCTTTAGGAAAGCATCCCATGTTAGTCCTGGAGCTGAGAAGTAATGAAGTGGATCCAGATCATAATTATGTATACACACATTTCTGAAATTCTCCACAACGTCTGATAGAATTAACACATCACTTTTTAGGTACAACTTGGTATAATCAAGTAATGTTTCACAGTTAAATTGCTTCCATATAGATACCGCTCTTTTATAATCACTTTTGTCAATACCTTTCCCCGTCAACCTAGAATAAAAGCTTTCTATTGGTGGTAAGTTTGTACAATTCATTTTATCGAAACTATCCACGAATTCATAGGGATACACACCTTTTTTAATTATTTCTTTGAATTCATCGTCATTTTTGAAGCTGTTAGATGTGTACTTGAAATTCTGTCTTAGATGATTACAAGGTACTTTGCAATCACATGTTGCTAAATTTGCTGATAGTTTGTCTAAAGATGAAGCCATAAATCTAATTGAATCTATAAACCGCATCTCATATTTTATTTCCGTATCCGTCTTTCTTATACTTATTGATTTCGAGAATGAGATGAAACTTTCTGCACTTTCAAAAATTCCGTTATCAGGTATCAATTCTCTAACAAATAAATGAGAGTCATATTTTGATAAATTATGCATTACTACCGGGATATGCCTAGGAATCCTGTATTTCATATTACATTCAGCATGAGCAAATCCCCTATCTTCTCCTGTCATGTGGTCGTGATCAAAGTGAGGATTTTCAGTAATTTCAGTTGTACAGATGTGACAAGTCTTATTAGTTAGTTTATTCCATTTATTCACAATTTCTGCATTGGTATAAGTATGGTTTCTTTGTCTGCTTTCATATTTGTTTGCAATTTCTGTGGATACTTTTGTAACGGTTTTAACAAAATGTTTTGCAGCGTCTTCACCGAAATAATCGTAGTATTTGTTCTGGTTTGTATCAAAGGAACAGCATACCTGAAATCCGTAAGCAAATGGCTTCTGTTTGGCCACTTTTATTGTTTTCTTCCCGTTTACTTGATTGTACTCTTCGTTATAAGACTCAAAGTCGGCTATTATGCAATAAGGTACTTTCATTTGTTTTGCAATATTTTTATATTGTATACTTGAACCTTCAGGAGGCATTATAATATCAGGATCTTCGCAATTATTTTTACTTTCATGTTTTTCAAAGCATTCTTCCTTCTTAAAATGCCTTCCGCAATAAGTGCAGAGGTATGTCTTTGTTTTCTTTTTAGATATTTGAGGACCAACTAATCTGCTCAGATCCTTTACCAGTACATAATGATTATCGAAATATAATAAATTAATAACATGTTTAGCTGTTTTGCCATTGATTGTACTTTTTAGTATATGACTTCTGATAATTTTCTCTTTTTCAATTTGAAATAAACAAATCTTAATGTTGTATCTATTTTCAAATTTGTGTATATCTTTAGTATCCATTGGGAAGTTGGTAACCCCTTCGAAATCAAATTGGTTCTCATATTGCTTATATTTCGAAAGTCTCTCAGCGTTGTCCTTGGTTGGGTATAAATGTGCTAAGATGGACCAAAGAAAGCATTTTTGATCTAAATTTTTTATATTTATGCACGCTTTTTTATTTTTTACGAAATCTGGCAGTATTTTAAACGTTCCTCCCATGTAAGATTCTATTCGTGTCATCCTATAATCAATTCCTTCATACCGACTAAATTGTAGCCCAGATCGAGGGGTATTACTTAAAGAACTCAGTCTCTTGTTATTATCATCCAAATGATTATGAGTAAGAATGCTATTTTTATTTAAAATCCAAGAAGTACTGTTGTAATATACTACTACTTCTTCATCATTCTCCTGTCGATGGAAAATAACCCGAGTTACAAACTGAACTCTATATTGATTTATTTCGTTCATTCGCCGCTGTATATCTGCGAAAGTAAAAGCAATAAGAGTATGCTCGTCAACTCCATTACCTTGAACTGAAACGTTTACAGTGAATATATTCTCACTTTCGCTAAAAATAGTAGGCTGCTGTTCTTCTTCAGTTCTAAATAAATGATCAGGAATTAATTTTTCTACTTGGATTTTTTTCTTATTTATGAAGAGAGTTGATAAACCAATTGGTTTCTGTCTACTGTTGTCACGTCTTTCTGTTTGATCTCTTATGATATCTCTATTTTTCTGTACGGAATCTTTATGTTTGGTAATAATATTATTATAGTATTCTCCAACTCTTTTTAGTACTTCTTCTCGGTTTCCGCGAGTTGATAGGTTCTTGTTTTTCAGAAATTTCTTTAATTCGCTTGTCTCTTTTTCTTTGTTATCATTGTATTCTTGTTTTAGTTTTGTAATGGTGATATTATTTTCTTTTATCTCATCTTCCAGAATGGTTCGTAATCTCGGTTCTGGTTTGTAGTCGGATGGTCTGTTCTTATTATGAGTTCTTTCGTTTCTGCGTTCAATTTTAATTTTATCTTCAGCTATCAAAATATACTTATTAAGATGGTTTATTATATTATTTGTTATTTCATGTTTCTTAGCTCCATTTGTTTTGATTTTATTAATTTTCGCATAAGTCCGCAGTTCATTATATGTGTATAGCGATAATCTTTGTATAACCGCTTTGTTGTTTGATATAACCTTTTTACAAAGCTGAATAACCTCTGCAGTATTCATCATTTAATAGGGGAACATTTTTATTAATAAATTTCCCAGTCTGCGTTTTCTCAACCGTAAAGAAAAGCACTGGTTTTCCAAATCCTTTACTATGTATTTTCCGACGCCCTTATGGGTTTCGCACATGCTTTACTACTAGTCACGGGTTTCCTTTATTCTTTACTACTCTTGACGAAATCGGCATTTGGTTACTACTCTTAACGAAAATCCGCTTTTGGTTACTACTCTTGACGAAATCGGCATTTGGTTACTACTCTTTATTTTGTTAGAAATATTTTTCGAAACAATTTTATTATATTATAAATGGAAGAATTAGAAAAGAAAATGTATGTTTACCGTCGCAGTTACAAGTACTACAATCATATAAGTAATAGCTTACTCTTATCCAAATTTCTCTTCTCGGCAGCAGGAATGTCTGCGTTTCTAGTGCTACCGCTAGCTTCTTTAAGTTTGGGTGCTGTTATCATCGAAATAATTGAAAAGCAATTAAGCATTGCTGATAGAAAAGCAGAATTTAGGACTATTTATGATTTTTATACTGAGTTGTTGTCAATGCTAAAATGCGGACAGTTAACAATTGAGGAGGTAATTCAGAGAGAAACAGAGATGCGTAAAACCTTTCGATTTTTTCCTCGCGAAAAATACATGAAACAAGTCCGTCTGAATGGCTATAAATATTGCAAGAATACATCAACAGTTCAGAAGAATGTTCCACCAGTGTGACTCTTCACACATAACCACCACCTAGCAACAAAATCTAGCTTATAACTCAATCAATGAAACACCAATTTATTGAGAAAACTTAATTCAACATTTATAGACTCAGATTATCAAAATCAATCAACACTTCATCGGATAAGAAAACTTGCGCAGGATGCTCCTTGAGTAATGAAGACAATATCTCATCCTCTTGGATCGCTTTGCGAATAGCTTTTTCATTTTCGACGATGCAATAGTACCCTTTCCCACAGAAAGCTATTCCAGGATATTCGCGGACTAATCCATACAGCTGAAGATATCTTCTTATTGCTGATTTGCTTTCTCCATATTTCTTAAATCGTTCTTCAAGAAAACACTTGTATAGATTCTCAGGGTTGTCATTGAACAGTTTTTGCATGTACGCATACACTTCACCTTTTTTCGCTTTTAGTAACACTGATAAATAATCCAAATACACCTCCACTTTATTTAAATCAATAATTAAACGTTCTGCTTGTTCCAAACTGACTCCACATATTTTGCTGCTCAGCACCTTCTTGATGCTTACGTCCACTTTGAAGTTTCCAAACCTTCGCGAAGCATGTAAATTCGCTTTAATATCGGCTAAAAACTGCACGCTCTTCTCTTTTTTCTTGTCAACAGAGGAACACGCTGTCGTACGGTCTTCACCTTCGACTTCATCTGAGGCTGTGACTACCTTACTCCACAGCGAAAGGAATGTTTCTTGCTCCGATTTCTCCAGTTTGAACAACCCATTCATATACTTTTTCGGAATGGTTGCTGTTTTCTTCTGAATACCTTCGCTGTTCATCTGAAAATAAAAATCTTTTAACGATCTTGATAATTCCTTTACAGAATTTTTGAAGGCCATTTGATTCCTACTTCATCTCGTGTGACGCGCTTCGCAACATTATCTAACCCAGATAATTCCTTTACAGAATTTCCTACGTCATCTCGTGTGATGCGCTTCGTCATCTGATAACTCGTTTGGTATATTTGATATTTGCGTAATTGTTTGTTTCAGATGAAGCTATTCCTATCTACCTGGATATCCTTGTTTTTATCGCTAGAAAACTAAAAATACTTACATTGGAAATGTTTTCTTTCTTCAACACCTTCTTAATCTCAACTTGTTTACAAATGTCTCCTTAACCAGATGCGCGACACTATATATATTCGCGAATCTTCTCCGCCGAGTCTTGCTATCTGCTGGAGGTGACGCATCTAAATATTCGAGAATATTCGAGAATATTTAGTGTGACGCATCTCTCACACCACAGGTGTTACGATCTGCCGGTAATTAGGAGCTTTGGATTTTTATTTAATAAAATCATCCCCTAATAAATGGAGTCCGCAAAGGAAGTCTTGAATACAATCAGAATGAATAAATACAATGAGACAATCAGGAAAGAAGAACTAGTTCTTGGATTGAAATATACTATTGTTAAAATGAGAATTGCTAAGACAAAATATGGTGATAAGTTGGTTGTAGTTATTAATCATAATGACAAACCCTGTGATTTGTTTATAACACAGAAATATAATGCCATTGCTAACGAATTACTTTTAAAGAAAAATCTAGTTTTGCAACCGATTGTACGCGAAAACAAGAACAAAGAAACATATGTGGATTTAGAACTGTTTACTCAGTAATATTTGAATAAAAAAATGAAAAATGTAAAAAAAAAGAAGTAGTAGTATATTGTAGTATTTTATATGTAGTAAAGGGTAATATTCTCATTTCTTGTATCCTTTATTTTGGAAGTAAGAAAATAAAAATGTTCTTAAAAAGGGGGATAATTTGGTAAAAAGGATGTTAAAATTTAAGAAATTGATGTTAAAATGGGGTTTTGAAATTGGGGGGATGGTGAGCTAGAACCCCCTTTATATAACTACTGATAGCGATGTGAGACTAATAGGAAGGAGTAATGAAATTCCTCATGTGATTTTCAGAAGTACTACTCCTTCCAGTCCGCCTGAAGAGTCTCTGGCAAGACGATAATTTTACTCCCTGATTGAGTGCAAGGAGATTTCGGAGGAAAGGAAGGCTTGCTTTAGGGGTTTAACGTAATACTGATAGCGATGTAAGACTAATAGGAAGGAGTTATGAAATTCCTCATGTGATCCTTAAAAGTATTAATACTTCCAGGTTGCCTGAAGAGTCTCTGGCAAGAAGATAATTTCACTCCCTGATGGAGTGCAAGGAGATCTCGGAGGAAAGGAAGGCTTGCTTTAGGGGTTTTATGTAATACGGGCGAAAATGGGCCTCTTCGCGATGTGAGACTATGGGTAGGTCTAATCAAATTCCTCATGTGATACTTGAAAGTGCTAGTCCTTCCAAGTCGCCTGAGAGTCTCTGGCATAAAGAGAATGTCTCATTTCTTCAGTGAGTGCATGGAGCTTTCGGAGAAATTAGAGGCTTCTTAAGGGGGGTTTGTCATTACGATTTCCGGGAATCTAGAAGAGCACAAATAAACACATCAAAATAAAAAGTTTTGTGTCAGTAGACAGGAAGAAGGTCAAAAAGAAAAAAGTAAATTTGGTTCGGATATATTTCGGAAATATTTGCGGAAATGGTGTGGGGGAAGGAACTGTTTAAAAAATACTGGAAAGTAAAAGCTTAGGGATGTGAGAAATCTGGAAGATTTGGATGGTGGCCAAGTTTTTTGTATGTTTTGTGTTGTGGCTCAAATGGTCCATTTATTCAAACAGTGTTTACAACGGATACAAAAGACTTGGCCACCATCCAAATCTTCCAGATTACTCACATCCCTAAGCTTTTACACTCCAGAAAAGCTTGGGCTCAAAGAATATTTATCAAATGGTCCTTTGAACTTTTATGAGACAAATCTTATTTTGTCTTAGTAATAGCTACACAATGCAAAAGATAGGTCACTGGCCTTTAAAAGAAAGTACCCTACTTGAAAAATACTACTTTGAAATGAGTACTACTTCGAAGTCGCTTGAAACTGGCTGAGACCTGTCGTCCTATATATATATATATTTATTTTTGCCCGCTTACAAAAGGGAAAAAGCGGAGTACATAAAGAAAAAGAAAAGAAGAAAAGAAACTAAAGAAGATATGTACACGCACTAAACATAATACTAAAATCTATACTACGAATCGAGTTAGCATATGGTTTGCGCAAGCATTTATAGCTCTTGCCCGAGCACTTTTTTCAATTTTGTGTATTTTTTCGGTGGGGTTTATTATTTTATATTTCGCTGATAACTCCGTGTTTGAACTTCGGAGAGGGACGCCAAGCAAAAATTTTGCGTACTTGTAGTACGTGGTGCGTATTTTTCTTTGATCTGTTATTTTTAAAAATTGCCAAAGTGGCGAAACATAAAGTACGTAAGGTGTAATTACTGCATTAAATAGGCGGGCAAGAACGAACCGGTTGACACTGTGTTTACATTTTACCGAGCGGCCGTAGCCGCCGCGCATCGCTTTACATACATTTTCAACTAACGTAGTCCTCACAGACCGAATATTCGATTTGTAAACTATTCCGAGGTACTTAAGACAGTCCGTCTGCCGGACTAGGTGGTTCCCGATTGATATTGTGCGTTGCCCTTGCGTGACTTCATTAAAAACAATAAACTCAGTTTTGCTCACGATCACGTCAAGACCGATCTTACTGTAGCCGTGGACTATCGATTTTAGATTGTCCCGTAGGCCATCAAGGGTACTGCTGATCAGTAGGAGGTCGTCCGCGTAAGAAATGAAACTAAGATCTGTTCCATCCAGGAAGAAAGTTCCTCTTATTGACCTAGTTAAAGAATATACAGCACTGTTAAATATGACCGGGCTTAGAACAGATCCTTGTCGTACACCTTTTAGTAATGGAATGGGTTTTGACAGACGTTCTTTTCGACAACCGTTACTAAATTCATTACCGAACACAATAAAACTAACAGCGTGACGGTACCAATCATCTAAAACTAAAACTATTCTCGGGTCAACCCCAGCTTCCAGGAGCATAAGTAGCGACTGCGGGTGAAGGACAGAGTCGAATGCAGCCGAAATGTCGACACTGCACATGTAGACAGGTATACTAGTCTCTAGGCTTTTCTTAATTATTGCTTTTAAAACTCGGTGGGCGTATCCGCATCCCATATTAGATTGGAATCCTAATTGCTTAGCTCCCACTAGAGCGAACTTGACAATATACGGGAAAAGCACTTTTTCAAAAATTTTGCTGAGTAGCGAAAGTACAGTTATGGGTCTGAAAGATTTACATGAACTAGGATCTTTCCCCTCCTTAAGAATATTCGTTGTTCGACCCTCACAAAAGTTCTTTGGCACGATGCCTTGGGCAATGCACATCTGAAGTAAAAGGGCAATATGGTCAAATAGAAGGGGGGTTCCAAACGTTAGATGACGAGGAGAAATACCGTCTAGGCCTGGGGCTTTATTTGTCTTGAGCTTTTTCACTATATTTTCAACTGTGCTCTTACTAACTACGATTCCGCTTCGACAGTCTCTCACTGAACTAAGGCTATGTTTTAATTTACACTCGTAATCGCTGTTGATTTCAGTGTTCACGCTGGCAAACACTGATTGGTAGTGGTTTGACCAGGCTTCGTCGCTGATGGTAGAAGTTGAGCCAGTTTCTTTGCTACCGGCTTTGTCGAATATTTTCCACAGTTGCTTAGGGTCTGATTTGCACTCAGCAGAAGCACTTTCAACATTTTTGGCGTGGATACTGTCGGCAGTACTTTTGTAAGTTTTTTTTGAATAACGAAAACACTTGAAAACTTCCCCGGTGCGAGGGCGACCACAGTCTTTCCAGACTTGGTAGCAGAACTTGGCTTTTCTTTTTTTGCACTTTAAGGCAGGGCTATCCCAACCTGGCTTTCTCGTGCCTAATCGCACTCGACATTGAGGTACTGCCCCGGATTCGGCACACTTAAGGGCATGGACGATTTCGGAGGTATAAATATTTAGAGCAGTCCGGTCTTGCTCCTGTCCGTGGGCGAGTAGCTGGAATGGAACGGAGATTCGGGATAGGATGGAGTCCACGATTCCTTGGTACTGAGGGCGGTCGGTTTTTCCCCACTCTGTTTTGGTGTACCAGCGTGGGGCAGAAAAGTTGAGCCTAGCTGCGTTTGGCAGTTGGAGGCTTATGCCTAGATGGTCACTGCAGACGGTGTCGTTATCTACGTTTACTGTTGTAGACGGTTCAAGACTGTAGTTGGTAATAAAATGGTCGAGGTCTGAAGTGGACATAGAGTTGTGGATATACGTGAAATTTTGCGATTTTGGCAGTACTTTGGCATCTTCGGGGAGACACGATGTGAGCAAGAGATAGAATGGGTCGGTGTCTATTGGATTACAGTTGAAGTCCCCGCAAAGTACAAATATTTCATTCTTGTGCTTAAGTAGAAATCGACCGAGCCGAGAAGAAGAATTGCTGTAGCGTTTTTCTGACAGGACATCTCTGTAGTTAGTCGGCATATAAACTGCCACTAGTAGGAATCCCCGTGGTCCAGGAATTCTCACCGCCAAAAAATTATCGCACGATTCGACGCTCTGTACACCTAAGCGCGAGTCCGTAATTATCGCTATCCCACCACTCGGTCTGCCAAGCTCGCTGCGCCGGATCGCGTTGTGAATGAAATAATCTCGATCACGCATTCGAGGCATGATTGACGTGTTTATTTCGGTGATCAGATGCTCTTGGATACAAACAATGTCAAATTTGGCAATGCATTCATTGATATGGTTCAACTTGTGCGGCGCGTGCCCATATATATTTCTGCTGAATATTGTCAGATTGTTGGTCATTAGGCGAGGGGCTTCTTACTAACTGACGATGATGCACTGGCTACGGGGCACAAGCGGCTGTATGCGGGGTGAGGTCCGTTACAATTCGCACATTTTGCGGAATTTTTGCAGGGGGATTCTCTTGTTTCACTGTGGGGACCCGAGCAGTTGGCACATTTTTCATCGTGGGGGCAATCTTTGGCAAAGTGATCAAGTTTTTGACACCTAAAGCATCTGCGGGGTGGTGGTGTATAGGGCACAACGTTGATGTTGGTGTAACCGACCGTTATTCCGAACCTAGTAGCTTCCTCTAGAGATCGTTTGTCTTTGAAAGTTACTTTGACTGATGGGCTTTTTCCGAACCGACGGGCTTCCAAGAGAGATGGGACGGCAGACATTATTTCGTCGTCGGACGTTTCTGTTGGCACAAATTTCGCAACACCTGTATAGCTTTTGTTTCTGACAGAGGCAGATGCTCCCGGGGCCGATTTTTCAATGTTGCAGGCAATGGTATCGGCAGCTGACTTAGATTTCATAAGTAGCACCATGCTGTCTTTCTTCACTATTACTTTGGAGATCTCACCAGCAGCACCGTTAGCATCCAGAAATTCCTTCTGTTTAGCGCAAGAGGTGAGGTTTTGTGGGGGAATATTTCGAACTATTACCGGGACTATTTCTCTACCGGGATCAGGTAAGGGGGGCCATACCTTGGGGTCCAGTCCTTGGTTAAGTCTATCCAGATAAGAGGTCAGTTTTTCACCACACTAGTTCACTTTACAAGTCATTGATGTGAGGAGGTCATGCGGCACTGTCGGGACTTCCGAGGGCTCGTACACTGTGAATCGTGTTTGGAAATCCGTGTTAGAGTCGAGTTCTCTAAGCGCTGAGATAATGTCCTGCACGACTGTGGCTACTGGGATGGAAGTCCTTCTGTCTTTCACGACGTTTTTGTCAAAATTTTCCTGGAGCAGTTTCACTGCTGCTCGTATCGCATCTTTGTCAAAGAAGTTCGAGGCCGTGCTCACAATCGTTTCACTTTTTATGTCCACATTTTTCATGGTTCGCTGCACACCTGATAATTCCTCTTTCGAACTTCCGGTGTCATTTTTATCGACTATAACCTGACTCTAACGGCAGCACACAAATCTTTTGGATCCCAAAGCGTAAATGGAGGGATACCTATGACTTCGAAAAAGTTGCCCGTCTGTCCTTCCGTCTGTCAGCCCGATAACTTTCGAACGGAATGAGATATTTTGATGAAACTTGGTGCGAAGATTCTTTGGGTCAAGGGGCAGACCGAGGTCGTAGATTGGCTCTGTAGCACTACATCTATTAATTAATTCAATAAAATCTAAAAAAACAGACAACGGACAAGCCGATGGGTTGTTTTTACTTCGAAACATAACGTCAAAACATAACAATCTACAAGTATGTACAATTTTGCGACATTTATACCGACGTCTCATGATAAATATGGTCAATAAAATACTAGACTACAATTAATAAAATGCAAATAACATACAAATTACGTTCAAAAGCGCTCCGAGTTATATAAACGAACAAACGAGGGGACGAAACGAGGGGTGGGGAGGGGGGTACAAGTTGAGGGACAAACAATATATTTTGTAACAGCTAATGAGATAGTCGATCTAGGGGTAATTTAAGAAGACGTGCTGAACACACATATGAAAATCATTTGATCGCTGGACTGTTTCATGGGTTCATCCGGGAAAACCAAAAATAAGTTGATTAGATGTCCAATTTAGGGGTAAGAAGTCAAGCTGAATCTTTATATGACAATCATTTTCTACCCGGACATATAGTTCACCCGGAATCCGGCTGAAACCTGGAAATTTGTTACAATGAAAAGTTTTAACAGCTAATGAGATAGTCTAGGGGTAGGAAGACATGCTGGATACATATATATGAAAATCATTTTCACGCTGGACAAGTAGTTCATCCGGGAAAACCGAAATAAACAGAAAAACTCTTAGAAGTAAAAGTTTTATTTGAAGTTGTTTAGAGGCTCGGTATAGTGGTAAGGAGGCATGCTGAACCCGTGTCTGAAAATTATTTTCTCTCAGGACAAATAGTTCACACAGGATCCGGCAAAAACCTAAAAATCTGTTAAAAGTGAAGGTTCTATCTGAATAAATGTTCCTTGAACCCCAGCTGACTTTAAAACACATATTCAAATAATGCATAAAACAGATACGTCAGCTACGATGCTTTAGCAGCGATATTTCTGCCCTTCTCAGGCAAGGGGTCCTCGTCAGGCTGTCAATCTTAAGGGTCAACGTCGGGGAAGGAAACAAACCTGCAATAAACAACTGAAGCTTCTACCGACTATAAATATCTTATTTGGGCAAATTGCTTTTAAATACCACTGTAGGGAAAAACTAGTCTTTTGATCAACTTCGGTTTTGTTATTAATAAGGGGCTTCCATTTTATTCCATTAATAACCTCGTTCCACGTTTCTGGTAGGGAATATTCGCCTGTATCTTACTATTAAGGATCACTGCATGGAAAAACTGGTGCTGAGATTTAATTTTTGAAACGGCTGCTGTTTTTGCTGATCGGGTTGCACGACTGAAGTTGATTAGAGGTTCAGTATAGGGGAAAACACGTTGTTTTTCCCCAGCTCAGACAACCCAGACTGGGGTTAGAGTGCGACCGGGATACCAACGCTAGTCGAAACTATTCCGATCGACCATGTTCTTTATGTACATACCACCTTATAAATTTTATCGAATAATTTTGTCCAAAAATGGACTCAAGAGACCATTCTTGAACTCCGCTTCGTTGACGGACAAGGAATCGCCTGGAATCCGGCAAAAATCGGAATTTGCTTCACGTAAAAGTTTTTTTCTACGTGAAGGAAATTCCTTTGAAGTCGATTAGAGATTCGATTTAGGAAGTAAAGATAAATGGTGAATGGTCTAGAGCTTCGAAGCATGCATGTCAGATTTATATTAAACTCTTTCTTATCTCAGCTGACCAGTTGTCTAGCCCCCCAATCCGTGGAAAACCAGCACTTTTACTCTTTTATATTTCTAATAAATCACTATGTGGATGTAAAGATAATAGGAGTGATCGATCCACTTGCTCCGTTTAACGTTTTAGGATCCCAAAAAGTAGCTCCAAGGATTGTAAAACTCGTATCATGACTTCCAAAAATGGACGCTAGCTCATTCTTTCTGACCCAGTTCTTCCGAGCTGTTTAGTTAATCAGTATTAATTCCTTCCGAAGAAATACCCTCATTACATCCACACGCCAGCAGAGGTTTCTCTTACTAGGAAACAGATGGGAACTGGATAAGGTCTTGGCGTGTTTCCGAATATGAGGGACAACCGAACGAGGGTGGGGAAGGATCGGGGGGGGGGGATCTAATAGCCTACTCGTTTCCCCACTTTGCTCAGATTTTGAGAACATCGATCACTCGCTAGGTAAAGGTCCAGGGACAAAAGGGAAACGCATTTCCCTGGCAGCGAGGCAAGGTAGGTCGGTAAAGTTGCTTCCCACCCTTTGGCTTCTGTGCTGAGGCAGTAGGTGTACCCGTCTTTGTAAATTTGTTGTAGGCTACTGTTTATCAGTTATGTGTATATATATAACGTTTTCTGTTTTTTGTCTCTTTTACTCTGTTTTTTGTCTCTTTTTCTCTCTTTCTGTTTATCTCATCTGTTTGTTTTCGATGGGAAATAAATGATATATATATATTGGCCCAAGGTTCCTGTCACCACCAAATATCCCGACAAATTTTTCACCAGACTTTTAAACCAAGCTGCGTTAGAAATCTTATTGTAGGTATCTAGATCTTTTACAGAACAACCGTGTACTTGATCGATGGGGCGGATAGAACTGAACAGTCCCAGACCAGCTCAAACCCTGCGGTGGCACAAGGCAGTAATAACTTCGGGGCCCCTTGCAAATTATCTCCAAAGAACGTGCGCTCGACTGCTAGACAGAGAAGATACACATACATTGTTTGCACCGAAACTATTTAAAGTACCCGGGCCAGTGATTAAGCTCACTTATTCTTTTTCGCAACTCCCCCGTGCATTTTCAGGCACTAGATAGTCATTTTCAAAGAATTTCTGTTCTGCGTGGAATCTGATAAGGTAATCTTTTTGGGATCCCCAAACGTAAGTGGCGGGATAGGGGAGAGACAGGTAAGACGGACCCAGTAATGGTTTTTCAGTTGCTGCCTTTTATGTTTCTGGAACATCGGAACCAACTTTACTCCGTCGGATAGCTTATGCTGCGTTTACAAGTACAGGAAAACTTGAACAGAATCCGATCTCGGTGACAAGATTATGTTCACACGCAGAGGGGAAAAAAAAAATTCTTCAAAACCAGAAAATCTGACAAAAAGAATTCACTAGCCAATCAACAAATATGTTGAGAGTATTTATGGCATCAGTCCTGATTACTGTTGCTCTCAAAAGCTAGTTAGACTTTTTGTTTGGTCTTTTTATCAGCTCCGCCGACGAAATTCATTTCAAGTAGACCAGAATTCCTTTCATCATGAAAGGATTCTCGTCCCGCTAGACTTTTTTTCTAGTCCTCTTCACGAACGGAATCCTTTCGAGTCGACCGGAACTCCTTTCTACTCGACGGGATTTCTTGTCCGTGTAAACGCTACATTAGCCATCCCTGCTTCCTTGCTATTTTTTGGACCCAGGGTTGGTCACCAAGAACCAGGGTGTACGAGTTACTTCAGGATACTTTGGGTTACTCAGGGTTACTTTGGTTACATTGGGTCACTTTGGGTGACACTGGGTTACTTTGGGTTACATTAGGTTACATTGGGTTACTTTGAGATACTTTTGGGTTACTTTCCAGGGTGTACTAAGTTACTTTTGGTGAACAACCCTGGTTTTGGACAATTTTTCTCCCAACCGTTTCTGAGATAAAACAGATTTCGGTAGGTTGGTCAAAAGGTCCGTCTTATCCGAAGGGGGTGGCTAGATGGACCACCAGAGGGGGCAAGACGGACTATCATTATGATAATCAGATCCAGTGATTTAATATCATATAAATGATTAAAGTAAAAACAGTAATGTCCACAGTGGCACTTTTCAACACGGTGAAGCCAGAAAAGTCAACACGAAGTGTATGAAGTCATGCCTTTTGCCGTTCCACCAGACGGGATGGGGTTCGATAGCGTAATCAATGCGGCCTTCAAACTGACTGTTCCTTTTCAGTGGTTTCTTGAAAATTGGATGAGGAAAAAATCGTTCTCCAGAACAACACTTCAATCTCATCACATTCCTCGTCTTTCAGGTTCCCCCCCAGGCCCTTCCCCTGGAAACCCCCGGTCCGTCTTACCAACAAATCATGTGGTCCGTTTTATCTACAATGGGTAAATCTTAAACAAAATGTCACCAAACTCACTAGATAGCACAGAATGGAGGTGTCAGTCTTCTAAAGAAAGTAGAGAGTCGGAACTGTCTGGTAACAAAACCCTAAAACTTTATTATTTTCCAAACTAGAGATATCACAAAAAAATACTTGACATCAACTTTTTTCCAAAGCAGCCTCTTATAACATCAACTTCAATTTTCTTGAAAACTAATAAGATCTTCTTGTTTTTTTTCGGCAGATCTGAAGGCTAGATGGCTGTACAATAATGTCACCACTAGATCGCATTACTACCAATCTTTGAATTTTAAAATGGAAAGGTCCGTCTTATCTGCCGGTCCGTCTTAGCTGTCTCTCCCCTACCTATGACATCACAAAAGTTGTCCGTCTGTCTGTCTGTCCGTGTGTGCGCACTATAACTCTCGAAGGGAATGAGATATTTGATGAAACTTGGTGTGAGGATTCTCTGGGTCAAGAGTAAGGTCAAATTCGTAGATGGGATCTGTAGCCCTACATTTAGTGGTGGGGGAGGGGGTTTAAATTAAGGGACAAATGAAATATTTTTAAACAGATAATATGATAGTCGATTCTGGGGTTAGAAGACATGATGAACACGATGGTGAAAACCACATATCATCGGAAAGTTTGTTAAAAGTAAAAGATTTATTTGAAGTTGATTAGACGTTCGATTTAGGGGGTAAGAAGAAATGATGAACGCGATGGTGAAAACCATTTTTTTGTCAGGCAAGTAGTTAGCCCAGAATCCGGCCAAAGCCGGAAAGTCTGTTAAAAGTAAAACTTTTATTTGAAGTTGATTAGATGTTCGATTTAGGGGTAGGACGACACGCTGAACACGACGGTGAAAACAAGTTTCTACCCGGACAACTTGTTCGCCTGGAATCAGGCCAAAACCGGAAAAAGCAGACCGGAAAAACCGGAAAGGGTTTTATCTGAAGTTGATTAGATGACAGATTTAGGGGTAAGAAGAGACACTGAATCTGTATGACGATTTTTTTATACCTTGACATATAATTCGTTCGGAATCCGGTTGAAACCGGATTTTTTTTTTATAACTTAAAGTTTTACTTGAAGTTGATTAGATGTTCTTTATACGGATAAGGAGATACGCTAAATTCCTTTCTGAACTTTCTTTTTTTTTCTGTACAAGTATCGTAGTTCGTTCGGAATTCAGTCGAAACCGGTAAAAACACATGCTGAATTCATATCTGAGCTTGTTTTTTTTAGATGACCAGTAATTGTGTTGCGAGAGCAACACTTTGGTTTTGTCCTCATTTTTTTTTTTTTTTTTTTTTTTTTTTCCTATGACTCCGATTTCATTTTATTCCTGGTAACTGAGAAGGGTCTAACCTGTGCGGTTTTTACGGAAAGTGTGGACCTTAGGCCGGATTGATGAATATGACATTACATTTTGGAAAGCTCCGTAGAACTCTTGCCTGGGGCCAATAAGGATGGTTTTTGCTTGTCATCGAGCCAGAGCCTACGGTTTGCGAAGTGAAGTGGAGTTGTATAGCCTATGTCAGAGAGGAATATCTGAAGTTGTGTAGCGAACCTTTCGTTTCATCAAAAGATGTTTCTGCTTTCGAGTGGAAAGCTCCGTTCTAGCACGCAAGCAGGCAGGCACCAGTTTCAAATTGAAGATGGACTAAAATCTATAAGTGTTAAATATATGCGGCAGTTACCCGGCCCCACAGCCAACATATCTTCTTTGAGTGATAAATAGAAAAATCTACAGAGACAAAAAAGTGGCTTTTTCCCACGGGTCCGAAAGTGCTGCCATCTATTGTTTCTGTCCATGTCTGCGACGATTTCAGCTGAGTTTATAATTTTTTTTTTTTGCACTTTGGTTTGTGGTAGAGTAACGGTATCAGATGTGCCTCTTAAACTTTAAAAGTTCTCTCATTGCTAAAGAAACTAGAGCTTATCCTTTGCTCCTTTCTAAGTCGTGACGTTAGAAAGTTGGCCTACGGCAAAAAAGTCAACTTTTGAACTAAGACAGGTAGAATTTTTTTTTCGACGGCAATCGATAGCCATTGATGAGCCGATCAAAGTATATGCCATCCATTTTTTGGTACAAAAATTCCTTCATGAGATACACCAGTTTGAAAATTTCAAAGGGGTTGACAACTTCATAGTAAGGTAAATTGAAACCAAAAATAGGCGATACCAGTTATGATACATATAGGGGACTTTTAAGCAACAGTCGACTGTTAGCCCATAATCATCTTCGGTAATGAGGGGTTTGCAGCTTTTGCTTGTTGGTATACCTGTTATTTGTTTCCGGTGTATTCGATGGTAAGAACAATTTGGTTCCCAATGGTAAGATATGCAAGGGACTTGTAAGTAATAATCGGCTGTTATGCTACAATCATCTTCTGCGATGATGGGTTTGCAGCTTTTGCTACCTGGTGTACCCATTATTTGTTTCCGGTTAACTTAATGTATATCACGGGAGAGGGACTTGTAAGTAGGAATCGGTTCACGAGGGGCTAGGAATTTTTGCAAATGGGTGCACACTGTATTCGATTTCTATAAATCTGACGGTAAGAAAGTTTGTGTCGATGGTCTATCAATGTAACCGAGGATTAACTGTTTACACAACGGATACAAACGAAAATGTAAAGCAATGGGGTAGTTTCATAATAATTAATAGGGTCATCTATAGTATTTTAATCCTGAAAAGTTACGGATAGCTTTCTATTACCAACTAGATTATATAAGATATTGTTCCAAGTTTTCATCCGTCACGATGTCTACGATTGAAAAGGATAAAGTACAACTGACTGCAAAGTTAATTTAGTCCCTTCTTCCTATATTATTTTGTTGTTGTTTTTACAACGCTGAAGAATACCTTTTGATCATATGATTATTTTTTTTAGAACATCCCGTTTAAAAAGCTTATGCTATAATCATCTTCAGCGATGAGGGGCTTGCAACTTTTGATAGCTGGTATATCCATTATTTGTTTCCGGTGAATTTGATGTCAATCACGGGAGACGGACTTGTAAGCAAGAATCGGTTCACGAGAGGCTAGAAATTTTTGAAAATTGGTGCACATTGTATTCGATTTCTGTAAATATGACAGTAAGAAAGTTTGTATCGATGGTCTATCGCTATAACCTAGGATTAACTGTTTACGCAACGGGTACAAACGATACGGTAATGTAAAACAATAAGGTAATTTTGTAATAATTAATAGTGTCATCGATGGTATTTTAATCCTGAAAAGTTACGGATAGCTTTATAATATCAACTAGATTATATAAGATATTGTTCCAAGTTTTCATCCGTCACGATATCTACGATTGAAAAGGATAAAGTTCAACTTCGACGGCAATCGATAGCCGCTGATGAGCTGATCAAAGTATATGACATCCATTTTTTGGTAAAAAAAATTCCTTTATGAGATACACCAGTTTGAAAGTTTCAAGGGGTTGACAACTTCAGTAGTAAGGTACACACTGAAACCAAAAATAGGCGATACCAGTTGTGAGACATTTAGGGGATTTGTACGCGACAGGCAACTGTTAGCTCATAATCATCTTCGGCAATGAGGGGTTTGCAGCTCTCGCTAGTTGGCGTACCTGTCATTTGATGAACAATTTGGTTCCCAAATGTAAAACATGCAAGGGACTTGTAAGTAATAATCGGCTGTTATGCTACACAAATCTTCAGCGATGAGGGGTTTGCAACTTTTGCTAGTCGGTATACCCATTATTTTTATCTGGTGAACTTGATGTCTATCACGGGAAAGGGACTTGTCAGTAGAATCGGTGCACGAGGGGCTAGAAATTAGTGCAAATTGTTGCACATTGAAGAAAGTTTGTATCGTTGGTCTATCGCTGTCACCTAGGATTTACTGTTAACGCAACGGGTACAAACGATACTGTAATGTAAAACAAGGTAGTTTCGTAATAATTAATAGTGTCATCTATGGTATTTTAATCCTAAAAAGTTACGGATAGCTTTATAATACCAACTAGATTATATAGGATATTATTCCAAGTTTTCATCCGTCACGATGTCTACGATTGAAAAGGATAAAGTTCAACTGACTGCAAAGTCAATTTAGTCCCTTTTTGCGATATGCTTTTGTTGTGGTTAGGGCAATCGATAGCCCTTGAAGAGCTGATCAAAATATATGCCATCAAATTTTCTGAACAAAAATCCTTCATGAGATAAGCCAGTTTGAAAGTTTCAAGGGGTTGACAACTTCAGGAGTAAGGTACACACTGAAACCAAAAATAGGCGATACCAGTTGTGAGACATTTAAGGGACTTGTAAGCAACATTCGACTGTAAGCAACAGTCGACTGTTAGCTCATAATCATCTTCGGCAACGAGGAGTTTGCAGCTTTTGCTAGTTGGTATACCTGTTATTTGTCTCAGGTGTATTCGATGGTAAGAACAATTTTGTTCCCAATTGTAAGACATGCATGGGACTTGTAAGTAATAATCGGCTTTTATGCTATAATCATCTTCAGCGATGAGGGGTTTGCAACTTTTGATAGCTGGTGCATCCATTATTTGTTTCCGGTGAATTTATTGTCAATCACGGGAGACGGACTTGTAAGTAAGATCGGTTCACGAGGGGCTAGAAATTTTTGAAAATTGGTGCACATTGTATTCGATTTCTGTAAATATGACAGTAAGAAAGTTTGTATCGATGGTCTATCGCTATAACCTAGGATTAACTGTTTACGCAACGGGTACAAACGATACGGTAATGTAAAACAATAAGGTAGTTTTGTAATAATTAATAGTGTCATCTATGGTATTTTAATCCCGAAACGTTACAAATAGCCTTCTTCCGATATTGTTTTGTTGTTGGTTTTACAACGCTAAAGAACAGCTTTTGATTATGTGATTATTCTTTTTAGAACATACCGTTTTAAAAGCTTCGATAAGTTGACAATTTCAGCATTTAACCGACAGCGAAGAAACAAAACCAAAGTGTTGCTCTCGCAACACTTTAGCCGGCGAAGCCGGACAAAGGTTGCCGCAACACTTCACGTTGCCCGGGCAACGTAGGTCTAGTTTGGTCTTAATCTGTTTCTAAATTTTAAAAGTAAAAATGTCCAAAAAGTCTGGCGAACACTTGATCCGGCGAAAACAAAACCTAATTGTCTAAATCAAATATTAAATTTTTGGGATCCCATTGGAACCTTTGGTCTTGTTTACCAAGCACGCGAATAAGCACAATATGTTGGCCTGATCAGGATCGAACTCTCGATCTCCCTGCCCGAAAGCGTCAACCTCGGGATGGACTAAAAAGAGGAATGTCACGGCCCAGCATGGTGCAGCAGGCACTCGAGTACTAAAAAGAGACACGTCATCCGTAAAAGAAGACATTCTTGACATTCTCCTGCCTTCTTGTAGGACCAGTGGGCTGGCGTGCCTTCTTTTCGTTCTCTAGCCTGTTTGCGTGAAAAAAGGGGGAGGGCCCATGTCCTTACGTGCCACTCTTTAGGCTCTAGAACTATGCGCCCTTTCATGTCTTTTATTAGTATCTTGGTTTCATTGTTTCAGCAAACGGGAGCTAGAAAAGCCATATTTCTAAATTAGAATCCCGAGGAAAGGCTGCAATCTTCTCCATATACAGAAATAATAGCCTAATGGGTCTGACAGACCTTGCCCTATATAAACAGATCTTCAACTCAAAGGTTATGTCTGTCATACATTATGGATGCGAAATATGGGGGGGGGGGGGGCAGATGCCGCGAAATGCTTAGAAACGATTCAGTTGCAATATTTCAAAAGGATATATGGTTTGCACCTTACAACCCCCTCGCTAGTCCTAAAAGGTGACCTAGGACTCTTTTCTCTGGATCGGAACAGAAAAATACAGATGATTCGATACTGGCTAAAGATACTGGATCTGCCACCCGAGGGCCTGGAAAAAGCAGCTTACGCGGATATGTTAGTATCCAAGAGGAAGTCATCCTGGCCGCATAGAATAAAACGGATCCTAGACGAAACCGGGTTCTCCTATATATGGAATGAAGGGAAAGGCCGCAATGTAAATACCAGTGAATTTCTAGGTACATTAAAATCAAGAATTGAAGACCAACAGATTCAGTTGTGGTGGAATGATCTTCACAAGTCATCTAGTCTAAAACTGTATCAGGAAATTAAAGAGTGTTCTGGTACTGAGTTTTATTTAAAGTTGAAAATCCCAGTAAAATTTATTCGTTTGTGGATCCACGCAAGAGCAAACTGTCTACCAGTACTTGGAAAAAGTTTTTGGAAAAGGAAAAGGGGTGGTCCGGAAGCGCAGTATCCTTGTCCTTTTTGTAATTCGAGTGATGAGGGGCTGGGCCATGTTCTCTTGAGGTGTGAGGAGCTTTCTAAAATAAGGGGTACTCTTTCTCAGAATGGGGGGATGAGCTACTTCTAGGTATCCTTAAGTCTACAAATGCTAGGTCTATAGTGTGTTTTGGCAACATGGTAGAAAAAGTTATTAGTTTAGCAGAAAGTCGGTAGGATATTAAGTAAAGAATGTGAGGTTGTTTGTTAGTTGTGTTGCGAGAGCAACACTTTGGTTTTGTCCTCGTTTTTTTTTGTTTTTTTTCCTATGACTCCGATTTCATTTTATTCCTGGTAATTGGGAAGGGTCTAACTTGTGCGGTTTTTACGGAAAGTGTGGACCTTAGGCCGGATTGATGAATATGACATTACATTTTGGAAAGCTCCGTAGAACTCTTGCCTGGGGCGAATAAGGATGGTTTTTGCTTGTCCTCGAGCCAGAGCCTACGGTTTGCGAAGTGAAGTGGAGTTGTATAGCCTATGTCGGAGAGGACCATCTCAAGTTGTGTAGCGAACCTTTCGTTTCATCAAACCATGTTTCTGCTTTCGAGTGGAAAGCTCCGTTCTAGCACGCTAGCAGGCAGGCACCAGTTTCAAATTGAAGATGGACTAAAATCTATAAGTGTTAAATATATGCGGCAGTTACCCGGCCCCACAGCCAACATATCTTCTTTGAGTGATAAATAGAAAAATCTACAGAGACAAAAAAGTGGCTTTTTCCCACGGTTCCGAAAGTGCTGCCATCTATTGTTTCTGTCCATGTCTGCGACGAGTCCAGCTGAGTTTATAAATTTTTTTTTTGCACTTGGGTTTGCGGTACAGTAACGGTATCAGATGTGCCCCTTAAACTTTAAAAGTTCTCTCATTGCTAAAGAAACTAGAGCTTATCCTTTGCTGCTTTCTAAGTCGTGACGTTAGAAAGTTGGCCTACGGCAAAAAAATCAACTTTTCAACTAAGACAGGTAGAATTTTTTTTTTCGACGGCAATCGATAGCCATTGATGGGCTGATCAAAGTATATGTCATCCATTTTTTGGCACAAAAATTCCTTCATGAGATACACCAGTTTGAAAATTTCAAAGGGGTTGACAACTTCAGTAGTAAGGTACACTGAAAACAAAAATAGGCGATACCTGTTATGAGACATGTAGGGGACTTTTAAGCAACAGTCGACTGTTGGCTCATAATCATCTTTGGTAATGAGGGGTTTGCCGCTTTTGCTAGTTGGTGTACCTGTTATTTGTTTCCGGTGTATTCGATGGTAAGAACAATTTGGTTCCCAATGGTAAGATATCCAAGGGACTTGTAAGTAATAATCGGCTGTTATGCTAAGACATGCAAGGGGCTTCTAAGTAATAAGCGGCTGTTATGCTACAATCATCTTCAGGGATGACGAGTTTACAACTTCTGCTCGCTGGTGTACCCATTATTTTTATCCGGTGGTGAACTTGATGTCTATCGCGGGAGAGAGACTTGTAAGTAAGAATCGGTTCACGAGGGGCTAGAACTTTCGTAAATTGGTGCACATTGTATTCGACTTCTATAAACCTGACGGTAGAAAGTTTGTATCGATGGTCTATCGCTATAACCTAGGATTAACTTTTTACGCAACGGGTACAAACGATAATGTAGAACAATGAGGTAGTTTCGTAATAGTTAATAGTGTCATCTACGGTATTTTAATCCTGAAAAGTTGCGGATAGCTTTATAATACCAACAAGATTATATAAGATAGGTAGAATTTTTTTTCACGACGGCAATCGATAGCCGCTGATGAGCTGATCAAAGTATATGTCATCCATTTTTTGGTACAAAAACTCCTTCATGAGATACGCCAGTTCGAAAGTTGCAAGGGGTTGACAACTTCAGTAGTAAGGTACACACTGAAACCAAAAATAGGCGATACCAGTTCTGAGACATGTAGGGGATTTGTACGCGACAGTCGACTGTTAGCTCATAATCATCTTCGGCCATGAGGGGTTTGCAGCTTTCGCTAGTTGGCGTACCTGTCATTTGATGGTAAGAACAATTTGGTTCCCAATTGTAAGACATGCAAGGGACTTGTAAGTAATAATCTGCTCGTATGCTACAAAAGTCTTCAGCGATGAGGGGTTTACAACTTTTGCTAGCCGGTGTACCCATGTTCTATCGCTGTAACCTAGGATTTACTGTTTGCGCAACGGGTACAAATGATAATGTTAAACAAGGTAGTTTCGTAATAATTAATAGTGTCATCTATGGTATTTTAATCCTGAAAAGTTACGAATAGCTTTATAATACCAACTAGATTATATAGGATATTGTTCCAAGTTTTCATCCGTCACGATGTC
Organism: Branchinecta lynchi; assembly: GCA_023053575.1. NCBI lineage: Eukaryota > Metazoa > Arthropoda > Branchiopoda > Anostraca > Branchinectidae > Branchinecta > Branchinecta lynchi. Next base: position 6,870,752 of record JAKZAP010000007.1, read on the forward strand.
TACGATTGAAAAGGATAAAGTTCAACTGACTGCAAAGTCAATTTAGTCCCTTTTTCCGATATTCTTTTGTTGTGGTTAGGGCAATCGATAGCACTTGATGAGCTGATCTAAGTATATGTCATCCATTTTTTTTGAACAAAAATCCTTCATGAGATAAACCCGTTTGAAATTTTCAAGGGGTTGACAACTTCAGGAGTAACGTACACACTGAAACCAAAAAATAGGCGATACCAGCTGTCAGACATGTAAGGGACTTGTATAAGCAACAGTCGACTGTAAGCAACAGTCGACTGTTAGCTCATAATCATCTTCGACAATGAGGAGTTGGGAGCTTTTGCTAGTTGGTATATCTGTTATTTGTTTCAGGTGTATTCGATGGTAAGAACAATTTTGCTCCCAATTGTAAGACATGCATGGGACTTGTACGTAATAATCGGCTTTTATGCTATAATCATTTTCAGCGATGAGGTGAATTTGATGTCAATCACGGGAGAAGGACTTGTAAGTAAGAATCGGTTCACGAGGGGCTAGAAATTTTTGAAAATTGGTGTACATTGTATTCAATTTCTGTAAATATGACGGTAAGAAAGTTTGTATCGATGGTCTATCACTATAACCTAGGATTAACTGTTTACGCAACGCGTACAAACGATACGGTAATGTAAAACAATAAGGTAGTTTTGTAATAATTAATAGTGTTATCTATGGTATTTTAATCCTGAAACGTTACGGATAGCTTTATAATACCAACTAGATTAAATAAGATATTGTTCCAAGTTTTCATCCGTCACGATATCTACGATTGAAAAGGATAAAGTTCAACTGACCGCCGAGTCAATTTATTCCCTTCTTCCGATATTGTTTTGTTGTTGGTTTTACAACGCTAAAGAACAGCTCTTGATCATGTGATTATTCTTTTTAGAACATACCGTTTTAAAAGCTTCGATAAGTTGACAATTTCAGCATTTAACCGACAGCGAAGAAGCATTTAACCGATGTTTGTTTTGTTTTTCTGTATATGGCTTAATCGCTTTCAAATACAGATAGATATATACTCGCCTGAAAAAATACGATGGCAGGACCCTGTTCAAAATCTTCTTTAAAAAAAAAATCGATGTTTTGATCCATGATCGTGGTTTCCCTATGAGCAACGAGGCGTAAAGCAGGTGCATGCTCTGCCTGTTTGGTAATCCGCGACTGAGAGGGAATATCATATATTTCTTCTCCCTTAATTATCTTGGGAGCAATAATATCTGACATCGTTTCCAAAGAAGGGGGTAAAAAAGAGGAAACACGGTCTACGGCAACGTGCCCGCATATGTCGGATGCAATTCTCTTCCTTAGCTCCATATTTCGGATGTTTCACATGCAGGCCCGTATCCAGGAAGTTATTTCGAGGGGGGGTTCGCCTTTCGGGGGGGGGGTTTGCCTCCGGGTCGGACAAAAAAGTACAAAAAAGACAAAGATCACAGGGAAAAGCCTATAAAAATGGTTACTTTTGTATGTTGTAACCCCCTACCCCCCCCCTGGGTACGGCCTTGGTCACATGAAAACTGCGGTCCAATGTGAGTAGAAATTAATTTAATTTTATCGGAGCGAACTTTAGCACAGTTATGACACAAATGAGAAGTTAGTATAGTGACGCGAATTTCGCTGTCGAAATCTTATCAGACTTTGTGCGAACGTAGAGAGAGGAGCCATAAAAGCTATCAGAGTCCAGTCTCACATATCCTCAAAGGTTCGGTAGGCTGACCTGCCAACCATGAAGTACAGAAGAAGGAGAGGAGACATGGCACAAGTGTTCAAAATACTCAACTCGAACTGCCCCATCTCCCTGTTCACAGTAGACCATCAGGTGCGGACAAGGAGTCACTCCGGAAACCTACAGCGGAAGTTTTGCTTAAAGGACCCCTCGCACTATTTACTCTTCAACTTACAATATTCTAAAATATTTAATACTTTAAAACAAGGCTGTGCTTTCAACAAATAACCAACCTACGGTTTGGGCTGTTTTAGTCTTTTTCGAGACCCACTGAATTGTAGCGAAAACAGGGAAATGATTTACATAATCGGTTTTTCTGATGGAAAAACTTCTCGCAGACAACCGTCTACAGCGTGATCCACATCGAAGATATCAAAACACGGCAAGTGAGAAAATCAGCGTGGTTTTGTTAGAGGGGTTAGAATATACCGTTCGAAATTGGGGTCTCCGGGTTTAGAAATACATGGAGTGATTATGGGAGGAGGTTTCTTTAACTCAGGATCAGAGAGCAATTCTTCTAAAAAAAAAATCCGTAATCCGTCTCTGCTTAGCCTACTTTAGTTACAGTGGAGGTTGATACTGGAAGGTTGATCTATGAAACTGGAAGGTTGAAATTATAAGATTTTATCCAGTCAGATTTTGTCTCTGGAGAGTAAACAAACGAGCAGCCTCCATCGGTATTTAGAATCCTTAGTCGGTCGTAACTGCGATGTGTAGAATTCTAAGAGAGCTCTAAATAAGCCGGCCACGCAATTTAAAGCTAATAAGGCATCGTATTTCCAGCTCAACGACTTTCCTCCATCACTGTTTTAACAGAGATATTTATTCATTCATTATTAAATTTAGCGTTAAGCTTTTAGCTTGTCGCCAAAACCGACGAAAGTTTGTTCCGCTTCGAAATGTGTCCGCTGAACCCATTACGAGAGCAGCGAGGATCGCCCTGGGAAAATACGACATCAGTTTTCCTGGTCAAGTAGTCACGTCAAATCGAATCGTATATTTTTCTCCAACATGTCGGAAACATTCTGATATGTATGGTAGAAATTTGAGTCGACAGACATGTTGGGGCGAAGCAAACGTTGCCCCTTACTCAGGACCGTGTGGAAATCCAGGCTGCTGTAGAATGAAGCGACCGACCGAATCCACGGTTAGATTAATGTCAAATAGCTGATCCGGATGGTTACCCAATCATTCAGGTTTATTTACAGGAAGGCGAAAAGAAGAGTTTTGAGTTGCGAACACGTAGCTTACAGTGGACCGCGGGGCCAGCGATGGCATATGGCCAGATCGCGATGGTGGTGGGCCATGGCATATGGCCAGATCGCTGGTCTGGTCACGACTAAAATCAAACCGGAACGAATTAGACTGGCTCACCCACCCTACCACAAACCCCTAATTTTCTGTATAGCCTATGCCGAACGCTGGTTTTATCTGGTATTTGACATCCGCTATGCCTAACGTTGGATACACCATGTCAAATGCTGGTTACTATATGATATGATATTTATTACCCTAAAATCCCAAGGGCCATGGCAATACAAACAAAAAGAAACACAATGACGAACATATTTCTAACAACCACTACAAACTACAAAAAATGTCCTCTGTGAACCATTGAGAGCTTGAGGAATCTACCCACTATCTTTACAGTAAAGAAGCACTCACTCGTAAACATTTGATCCATCCACTCCTGATCACACTCATTTACTCCAAATACTTCACTTCTCAAACCATTCAATTCCCTACACTCACACATAAGATGTAGCACACGCTCATTCATATCTCCACACATCGGACAGAAGTAAGGATCGATTCTCCCGAACCGCCTACCCCTGTACCTCCTCCTATCTTCCAGTCACTCCTAGAGGTATCAGCACAGTCACCCCATGTCTCTTTCGCCTCTGTATAAAACCCTAAATATTTTGAAGTATTTCTGTCAACTCATGACCAATACCTTCATTCCACCTATCACCGACCCAACACTCATCTAAAATTTTCTTAACCCGATGCGCCGGTGACTCCCTACTTGCGTCCCTAACATACTCCAGATACGCCGCTTTCAACATTCTAACACGTGGAAGACAAATTATCTTCTCCCAGAAACTGACCTTAGTCACTAAACGCCTACATCTTAAACTCCGTAAACCTAGCCCCCTCATCCCCTATCAAATAACCCAATCGAAAACAGATGATTTGAGGGAAGCTCAGAAAGCAAACAATTAGAATTCATCTATAGTGTGGTAGTTCATGGATAGGGTACGATCAGGTACCCGACGTTTGGCATAGGGTATCCAGTGTCAGGCATAAGGTATGTCAAACGCTAGATATACTCAGCCGTTTGGCATAGGATATCCAAAAATCAGGGGGTGGTTGACTGGGCTCACCCATCCGTTCTTGACGAAACAACAAAAGTGAGCCGAGACGGCGATACTCTATATGACTAAGCCCAAAACACGCCAGTGATCCTGAGGAAGAAGGAGTAAGCGTGTCCGTACGACTCAAACTCAACCACTCATATCCTAGTCAACCAATCAGGGCGATCTTACGGAGCAAATGTGACACCACTTCTGCCTTTCTTCCGCTAGGTACCCGGAGATAGTCATCAAGAGTATTGCAGCGGTTTATGCTTCCTTCAAATAGCAGGGGGAAAATGTTCTGCAGGGAACAACATCCGCTTTCATACCAACCGTCTTCGTGATTCGTGCGTTATTCACCTTGTTTTGTTATGTTTGCATTACAAAGAATTGATTGATTGTTTGAGTGTATCCGATCAAAACTTAACAGGCGTTATAGAGTGGCCTCGTTTTGTTCTTACCTCAGATTTTCTCCTTCACATTCATTCCAGGAAAAATGACGGTCGTCCGCGACAGCTGGAAGATAAAGCTCTGAATTATTTTCCTCGAAAAGGGCTTCCCGGACAGTGAATGATGCAGTACACGGACTAATAGCTCAGTGATGGTACCTGGGAGTCAGGAATCGAGTTTTGTTTATTGCCGTCGTCCTTCTTGTAGTTCCGAAAATCTGTCAAGAAGCCGAGCCTACCCCAACAGATTATAGAGCTACGACAGATTCCATCCGATATCCAGCCATTTATCACAGTCGAAATGGGTGGGCTTTCCCGATCCGACACTGAAAATAGTCCCGGCGGATTTCCAGAACAATTTCCACCGGAATTCCTGGCAGGGATTCTTATTTGATTGTTCAAGCCAAGTTTCATCGTCCTAGCACGTCTGGAAGTACCTTCACTCGCGACCACCCGAATTCCGGACGAGTCTCGGCATCCCCCCCCCCCTCCAACTTCCCCACAGTACCTGAATCCGGTCCGGTTCTGTCACTGACGCATCAAGGGCTTGTGCGTGTTCTCCCCGCCAAGTTTCACCCGATCGCTTCGCTCTAAGCGTGTCACAAGATATCCCGTTCTCCCCTCCACCCCCCTCCCCCACATTCATCGGATTCGGTCTTGACTTTAAATGGGAGATTCGAGACAAGAGGTATTTCGAAATATTAAGTTTCGTCAGTTCCATCCCACATATACCATACTTCAAGATTCAGGATTCCCCCTCGCTCCACTCCCCCCACGATTGTGGGATCGGTGAACTAACTATTTCTAAGCCAATCTTGTAAAGGCTCTAATGTTCACGCCAAGTTTCGTCGTCCTAGCAGATCTGGAAGTATAATACGTTTCGCGGTCACCCGATTCCGGAACACCTCTAACTCCACCCACTAACTCCCTCCGCAGTGCTCGAATCTGGACCGATTCCGTCACTAATGTACCTAGGGCTTGTACTTGTCTTTCACATCAAGTTTCATCCCAACCGCTCCACTCTAAGCGTGTCACAAGGTTTCCAGTTCCCACCTCCGACTCCCCCTTCCCCCCACATTCATCAGATCCGATACGGACTTCGTTCAGATCCAATTACCCGTTCCAAAGTAATACACACCTCAAGACTCCTGATTCCCCCTCCCTACACTCCCCCCATGGTAGACAGACCGGGGAAGTGACTATTTTCAAGTTAGTTTGGTCGGATGCCTGCCAAGTTTCATCGCCCTAGCACTTCTGGAAGTACCCTAGCTCGAGAAACAGTGAACCGAAAGACCAACCGGCCGACCGAAAAGTGATCGGTATATGGTAATTGAGCGAAGCTGCAAGTACCACGAACAAAATTTCATCATGTCTCCTTACCTCTTTAACGTAAGATACAACCAATTTTTACCGAATTTCCGGTTTTGGACAGATTCAGGGCGAATAACTTGTCGGGCAAAAAGTAAAGTTCAGACATGGATTCAGTTTGTCTTTTAATGAATCTCTAACTAGAGCTAGAAGCTCAAATGGCACTTGCAAGACTGGATCTGAGGGTGAAAGTAGATCTTTTGGTACAAAGTATTCTAATTTTGCACTTGGCTGTGATGATGCGCACTTTAACGGCGCTAAAAATTGATCTGTAAGGTAAGCAAAACCACTGAGACTAAAACAATGATGGGCTCCGGGATCATGAAAATGTACATTTTGCTCAGAACTACTTTTTGTACTCTAAGGAATTCATCAGTAAGTCCAACCCTTAAGGCAAAACGATCCCGGGCCCTCGAGGATCATGAATATGTATCGTTTGGTAAAACAAAAAAAAATTCTTCACTTTTCGGTTAAGATGCGCACTTTAAGTGTGCTAGGAATATATTTGTAAGCAAAACCCTTGTGGCACAAATGATCCTCGACCTCGGGGATCATGAAATCATGGTTTTTGGTGAAGAAGCGCACTTAAGGGAGCTCGAAGTTTATTTCTAAGCAAACTCTCTGATCATGGACTGATGGGGATCATGAAACTGTATATTTTGTTTAAACAAAAAATGTGTGCTTTGCGGTTAAGCTGAGTTCTTTAAGGGATGGTCGAGTCTGGAAAAGTTACATTTTCTAATCCAATCTTGTTGGGTCTCTGAGGTTCCAGCCAAGTTTCATCGTCCTAGCACATCAAGAAGTAGCCTACCTTATCGCGATCACCGGAATTCCGGACCCGCCTCCAACTCCCCCACAGTACCCAAATCCGGTCCTGTTCTGTCACTGATGTACCTAGTCCTTGTTCTTCCCACCAATTTCTTCCCGATCGCTCCACTCTAACCGTGTCAGAAGCTTTCCGGTTCTCCTCTTCCCCCCCCCCCCACATTAATCGGATCCGGTCCGAACTTGAAACGGGACATCTGAGATTCGAGGTCTTTCACAAATATCAATTTCCATTCAGATCCGATCACCCGTTCGTAAGTTATAGATACCTTAAGAATCAGGATTCTCTCTCCCTCCCTCCATTCCCCCCTTCCCCCATGATGGTCGGATTGGAGAATTGATGATTTCCAAGATAATCTGGTCGGGTTTCTGATACGCCTGTCAAGTTTTATCGTCGTAGCTCACCTGGAAGTACCTTAATTCCAGATCACCGGAATTCCAAAATCCCCCCACAGTGCCCACATCCGGCCCAGCTTTGTATGAGATGTATCTAGGGCTCTGTGCTTTTTCTTCTCATCAAGTTCCATCCTGATCGCTTCACTCTAAGCGCGTCACAAGATTTACGGTTCCCCCCTTTCCTACAGATTCATCGGATCCGGTCCGGACTTGAAATGGGACATCTAAGAGACGAGGTCCTTCCAAATATTAAGCTTTATTAAGATCCTATCACCCTTTCCAAAGTTATACATACCTCAAGATTCCGGTTTCCCCCTTCCACTACTCCCCCGACGATGGTCGGACCGGAGAAGTGAAAATTTCCAAGTTAGTTTGGTCGGGTCCTTGATACCAAGCTTGCCTTACCTGCTGGCGGCAAGGAAGGCAAGTGCCATAACATAACTTTTACTTTTCGCGAATTTCAGTTTTTTGCGGGATTCCGAGCGACCTCCTTGTCCAGCGTGAAAACAAAGCACGGATGTGAATTCAATCGGTCTCCCTACTTCTGAATCGACAATCTTTTCAAACTAACAAATATATTTTTTCATCCCCCTCAATTCGAAACCCACTCCCCACCGCTAACATAGGGTTACAATGCTCATTTACAATCTTGACCTGTACTTTGGCCCATAGACTCCATACACCAAGCTTAAACAAAATATCTGGACCCCTTACAGAGTTACTGTGCTAACAGACCGACGGACAGACAAGCTTTACGAAGCTATAGGTCACTTAATGTTTCGCGAACCCAAAACACTTCCAGCCACGACCATCCTTCCCTATTTGCTCTTCCCATTCGACCACCTTCAGTGAACCGTAAATAGACAGGATAATGTCAAAGGAAGCTTGCTTCATCAAGCTCTGTTTGTATCATTCATTATCGAATTTTCAGCACTGAGTCCCTTAATTTGACAAATCGCTTCTATTGATCTTGTTGGTCATATCTATTCGTCAAATTAGTTTATTATCCCTACTGACTACGGTATCGAATGAGAACTGACTGGGACGAATGACAGAGCCTCTCAAGGGCTCACACATTGAGGCTTATGAAAAAATCCAACGGAGAGCTACGAAGTTCGTACCAGATCTGCGCGATCTCCACTACCAAGTGAGATTAGCCAAGTTGTGCCTTCCCTCCGTTGCATACAGATTTTTTATAGGAGACCTGATTGAAACATTCAAATTAATCAATGGAAGTTATGACAATTTTGAAGTGACTGATTTAGTAAGATTCAGCATTATCCGTCATCATCGGGGGCACTCGTACAAGCTTACAAAGTCAAGATTCCACAAGGACGTTTTTAAGTGGGGTTTTGGGAACAGAATTGTTGATCCTTGGAACAGCCTTACCGAAGATGCGGTTAATGCTGAATCGATCAATAGTTTTAAGTGCAGGTTGATGAGATTTTTAACTCTGATCATTTCGACTACTCAAAATTTCTTAGAGTTATTTAGAGGCGAAAGCCTTTTCTCTTGCTTTCTATTATTATTATTATTATTATTAAGGGGATAGGTAAACAAATTTAGCTGACCTACTATAGTCTCAGGAAAGCTGGCATTACTAGAGAAAGCGGCCAGGATCAAAGAGGAAGACGCGAAAGACATAATGGTAACAATTCTTATTAAAAGGGGTGACTAAACTGGAGAAATACGTAAGGAGAAAAACAAGAGCTGTAAGCTCATATGGCACTATGGCAGACGCAGTACGAAAAACTGAATTCTTGATGTTTAATAACCGTTCGAGTGAGCCAACGATCATCGACCTTATATGATGCCAAGTCCAGAGCAAATCCAGTCTGACGTACCTAGGACTGCCAATCGGAGATTCAATGAAAACCACTCGAAAATTACTGACAGCTCATTTGCTGAAGCGCATCAGTGAAGCTTATGCCCGTATCGTTTCTGGAAAGTTGCGGTTTAACCGCAAGATTCTTGCCTACACCTACAATGACACTGCTCTTCCACACGTTATGTATCTTTCCCCTTTCTGGATCATCTTCAGTAACGAAAATCTTCGTCAAATTCGTTCCATTTTCTTTCTGTTTTCTACATATTAGCTATGCCTCCCCCCTTGGACAAGAAATTTCCGGTTTTGGACTGGGTTTCCGTTCAAACTACTTTTCTCGCGAGAAAATGAAAAAATGAAATCGAGAAAATGAAAATGCATGTTTTTATAGAAATCTCTGTACCAACATTTCCAAATTAGGCGATTTAACGTGTTTATTGGTTCCCATTCTTTATCGAATTTGGTAATTAATCCAATTAATCCCGCGGGATCTTCGGGCTGTATCCCGCATAAGGATATAGCTGATTCTTCTGCGGCTGTCCTCAGATCCATCAACAGGATGAAGGAAAACTGTAACCACCCATGGAGCTCCATGGTGTTCCGGTTTACTGCATTTTAATTAGTTTGGTTGCTGCTGATGTTATGTTGTTTCTCTCTCTCTTTCATTTTTGTTACCATACTCCGTCTTTACCTAGACGGGTTACAAATAAAATTTAATTTAATTTTAATTTAAATAGTAACAGCTACGATTCTTGCTGTGTTGAGGAACAGACGATTATGGACCTTTGGATTCATCAAAATGTATAGTTTAGTAAAAATATGCATGCAATTATCGGTTACAATGCGCAATTTAAGAGGGCTAGGAATCCGTTTTTTAAGCAAATGCACAGGTTCACAAATGAGCATGGCCCCTTGGCTCACGAAAGTATGTCATTGTCTCGATAGTGTTATTTTTTTGCATTACGAGGCTAAGCTGCGCACTGGTTCGAACTGGAATTTGGAAGCAAAATACTTGGGGCACAAATGGTCGGGCTATTGGGAACCAGGAAAATGGATCTTTTGGTCCAACAGTATTTTTTCACATTGAAGTTAAGACACGCACTTTCAGGGGCTATTTTTTCACTTTGCTGTTAAAATACGCACTTTAAGGGAGCTAGAAATTCATTTCTATGCAAAACACTTAAGACAAAAGTGACCATGGGATCATGGGATGATGGAAATGAAGATTTTGCTTCAAAAAAAAATTTCTTTGCCTTAAGATGAGCTCTATAAGGGATGGTCGGATCTGGGGAAGTGACAATTTCTCAGCCAATCTTGTTAAGTCCATAATGCTCAAGTCAGGTTTCATCGTCCTAGCACATCTGGAAGTACCGTAACTCGCGATCACGGGAATTCGGACTCCCCCCCCCTACAGCTCCCCCCACATTTCCCGAATCTGGTCCGGGTCTGTCACAGATGTATACACAGCTTGTGCTTGTTCTTCCCACCAATTTCATCCGAGTCACCCCACCCTAAGCGTCTCACAAGATTTCCGCCACCACCCCCCACACACATTCATCAGATCCGTTCCGGACTTGACACGCGACATCTGAGACACGAATTCTTTCCAAATATTAAGTTTCATCAAGATCCGATCACCCGTTCGAAAGTTATTCATGCCCCAAGACTCCAGATTCCCCACCCACCCTCGCCCCCCACGATGGTCGGATCGGGGAACTGACTATTTCTAAGCCAATCTTGTCAAGTCCCTAATTTTCAAGTCAATTTTCATCATCTTAGCACATAGGGAAGTATCTTTAAACGCGGTCACCGGAATTCCGGACCCCCCTTCAAATTCCCCCCAAGTGCCTGAATCCGGTCTGATTTTGTCACTGACGTATCTAGGGCTTGTGCTTGTTCTTCCTATCAAGTTTCATCCGCTCCGGAATTGGAATGAGACATCTGAGACACAAGGTCTTTCCAAATATAAATTTTCATCAAGATCCGATCACCCGTTCGAAAGTTATACCTTGCTCAAGATTCCGGATTCCACATCCCTCCACTCCCCCACAGTGGTCGGATCGGGGAAATGACTATTTACAAGTTAGTTTGGTCGGGTCCCTGATACCCATGCCAAGTTTCATCGTCCTAGCACTTCTGGAAGTACCCTAACTCGAGAAGAGTGGACCGACAGACCGAAAAGTGATCGGTATATGGCACTTGAGCGGAGCTGCAAGTGCCATACAACAATACCAAAAGGCTTCGACCGAATCTCACAGGGAATATTTATTACAGATTTCCGATCTTTGCCAAATCCCAAGAGCATGTTCTCTTCCATAATCAACCACTTAACCAGGTCCTCAAGGTCCTTTGTGTCTTCAGTCTCCATTGCTCACTTTGTGGCAGGAATTTCAACGCTAGTCACATGAACTATGTTTCCAGGATCTCCTCTCCAGCTCCCTACGGAGAGCCCGGATCCGGTCCGCATCTATATACAATATATTTGTTGCTTATGACCGCCCTGCTCTCCAAATTCCGTCAAGATCCCGCCGCTTTAAGCGTGGCGCACGATTGCCGGTATCCCTCCACCCTCCCCCCCCCCCCCACACACAGTTGCCGCGGATCGAGCCCCTGCCTAGAAAAGGACCATCTAGGACATATTGCTTGCTAACCATCAGTTTCCATCGAGACCGCAAACGGTTGACCAGTTTTATCTTCCTCGCTATCTGGAAGTACCTTAACTCGTGATCCAATCGAAATCCGAAATCCAACTTGGGCGGGTGAAAGCGGGAACGACGACGTTGCGTGGTACCGGACATTTCCCGGAAATGTCCTGATTCGAGTGAAACTTGGTGGGTGGTAGAAAAATATACCCTAATCATGTGCCATTCTCGAGTCCGGACCACATCCGGCCATGCGTAGGGGGATTTTTATAGATAGGACTGTCTTGTCTACGAGTCATATGAGCTCGTTTTGTTTACGTACTTCATAGGACCAACTAGCTCCTAAGCTATTCCCTCACTCAAAATCACACTCCTTCCAGAACCAATCCGTTCCGGTCCTGGACAAGCAGCAACATACTGTTACAGAGTGCATACAACATAATTTCTTACAGTACATTGCCATTAAACACTCAAGGGTAAGAGTTTTGTTCCCACGGTTGTTGACCTGTTCAACTCGCACTAACTGTAAATATTAACTGAATCATGTGTGTTATGTTAGACAAGATACCGACATTTTCAAACTAGTGTTCACATGCTTCTTTACCCTCAATATTGAAGGCAACCATAATATGCTTTACCGTTCTTTCGGATTCGAAATAAACCGAACTTGAAAAGCCAAGAAACGTCAAGACATTTCCCAAAGGGACCCGCAGACATCCAATTTGGAACTGAACAGAACTTCCTCGCAATAAATCTGGTCCCAGGCGCAAACAGTTGATTTACCCTTAATAGCATTCAGTCCTGGTCCTAGGAGATTTATGAACCTCGCTTCCCAATGAAAAAAGAACCCAAGATATCCGGCCTGTTGGAAAACGTCAATCTCTCAAATCTCCAGGAGACATGAGTAAGGGAAAAGTTGCCAAACGATGACACCAACCCAAAGAAATCCCACTTGATACGAGACACAGCCGTACGAGAGGGCTTGGTCAACAGAGAGAGGTAGAGTATTTTTCGGGATCCCAAAATGTTAGTGGCGGAATATCTATTGGTCCCGTCCGTCCTTGCTAGCCGTAGACAAAAACTGTGTCTTTCTTCCAGGAAAAGTCTGCTGAATAATATCGTTCTCGCAAGGGCAGCGGCAGAAGCTGTACCTCGGCTACAGTCTATCCAAGCGTTGCGATGCGAACATTTGAAAAGCTTTGTTTCCTCGCATAGTTTGTCAGGATTTCTGGAGCCAAACGCCAGGAAAGAGACAACCTTCGACCGTACTATTTAAGGTTCGAACCGGATCCAACTTTGGTGGGGGGGGGGTAGCAGATAAGGTCTGGGAAGGGCTCTGATTTGAGTGAAACTTGTGTGGTATGGGCAAATGTGACATTTATGTGTCCGAGTCGAGTCTGGGCACAGTGGGGGCAGTTCCCGGGGGACTCCCCGAAACTGACTTGCAGGGATCAAACGGATAGAGGGATTATTTCTGGGAGAATTTAAAGCGAGGCTAAAAGACCAGGAAATCCAGCAGTGGTGGGTGGACATCAAGGCATCTAAAAGTCTACAATTTTATAGCCAAGTGAAGGAAACGTATGGTGAGGAATATTATTTTAAGTTGGATATCCCCAAAAGGTTTATGAAGGTTTGGTTGCAGGTGCGAGCAAATTGTCTACCTTTCGGGAAAGTTTGGGAAAGAAAGAGAAATCCGGAAATGCATAGGTCTTGCCCGGTTTGTGGGGAAGGTGAGTATGGGCTTGGCCACATTCTCCTGCGGTGTCGTAGCCTCTCACATTTGAGGGGAAGTATCTTTGAAAAGGGGAATGATGGCTTTCTCCCTGGGATTTTGAAATCAACGTCGCCGAGGTATATTATCGCAGTAGGGAATTTTGTTGGAAGGGCTTTAGAGTTTAGTAAGATTGAGGAAAGAGATAGAGCAAGTGCGCCGTAGAAATTATAGTAGTGGTGATTGAATGCTGGTTGTATTTATGTATGTTGATTGTTACTGTATATGGCCATACGGCTTTCAAATACAGATTATCTTATCTTATCTTATGATGAAACTTGGATGGTACAAGGTCATTGGCTCTAGAGCTACTGTTTTGAGGTCTAGGGTAGGGCGTTGCAGGAGGGTACCGCACGTTCACCGAAGAGCTACGATTCGAGTGAAGGAAGACCAAAGCTATCGATGGGATCCCAAAAATCTAATATTTGATTTAGACAATTGCGAACGAACTAACATTCTTGTCCGGAAAAAAAAGTTCAGAAACGAAATCAGCGTATCTCTTTGTCCGTAGCCTACAAAAAAACATCTAATCAACTTCAAGTAAAACTTTAGCTTATAAAAAAATCCGGTTTCAACCGGATTCCAAACGAACTATATGTTCCCGGTAAAAAAAAAACAGATTGTCATATTCAGTGTCTCTTCTTACCCCTAAATCTGTCATCTAATCAACTTCAAATAAAACTTTTGCTTTTAACAAATTTTCCAGTTTCGGCCAGATTCCCGGTGAACTACTTGTACGATGACAAAATGAGTTTCCCCGCCGTGTTTAGCATGTCTTCTTACCCCATAATCGACTATCACATTATCTGTTTCAAAATATTTCCTTTGCCCCTTAATTTAAACCCCCTCCCCCACCCCTAAATGTAGGGCTACAGAGCCCATCTACGAACTCGACCTTACTTTTGACCCAAAGAATCCTCACACCAAGTTTCATCAACATATCTCATTCCCTTCGAGAGTTAGAGTGCGCACAGACGGACAGATGGATGGACGGACAACTTTTGCGATGTCATAGGTATTCCGCCACTTACGTTTTGCCCAAAAAGGTGGTACGCAAATGCCCTAGGCGTAACATTTATGCGTCTGAATCGCATCTGGCCGTGGTACCGGAAATGGATGCTCCTTCAGCCCAAGGTGACTGCACATGACTGCAGGTTCATTTCTTCTAGCCACAGCCTGACGAGGATACTTGCCAAGAAAGGCCAAAATATCGCTTAGCTGATTTATCCTCTTATCGTTCTTTGTTGCACACCCAGAACATTATCGTACTCGAGTGAAACTTAATGAGAAGTAACAGCCGAAAGGATCCGTCTTCGCGGTGGGGGTACCAGAAATTTCCCGGAAGCTCTCAGACTCGAGTGAAATATGATGAGTGGTTGGAGCAAATGCCCTGTAGATGTTTTATTTTTGGCGTCCGTGCCGGATCAGACATAGGTGGGGGCAGCAGGGAGGTACCGGACATTTCCTGGAAATACGCCCATTCAAGTAAAACTTAGCGGCTGATAGGAGGAGATATAATACATCTACCGTTCGTCGGTCTAAATCTCATCCACCCACGGGGCGGACTACTAGTGGAGCGTTTACCTCATTCAATGTCACTTGTGCGTGACAATTGCCATATGGGCTCGTATCTCTTGTTTTGTCTTCTTACCGCTAGCTCAAAAATACCAAACAACCGCTAGACATACCATAATGCCTAGCGAACTTGTTTTCGCTGGATTCTGGCCGTAACAGTCGGTCCGATGAAAACCGGAATTTTGAAAAGAACAGAATCCTCCAGTAAGATTTATTGGGTTGTACATTAATTGATGATGCACATATTGGATCAGAATGAGTTTTCGACTAGCATCGATATTTCGCTCATTTAATAAATTAAAGACAGAAAGAATTACCTAATGGATCAGGATGGGGATAATATTGATAAATAAAATTCTTACGGATCTAGCGAAGACCGGAAATGTACAAGACACGATTTTCTGGATGACGAAGTCCGACAAAAAATTCCATTTGGCATCCCATCGAAACCTTGGTCTTGTTACTTTAGTTTATTGACTTCGTTTGCCGCCCAGACACTGATAACGGGAATAACAGTAATTTTATGTTAAGTATTGACGGAAATACCGAGGATACACCCCCCAGCCCAAAAGCAGTTTCGATGTCCCTTTTGGGGTCGGCTGGGTTCGTTGGTGGCCAATTAGAATATGATTAGCCCATAGAAAACTTTGTAGAGAAGGTTCATGATTCGAAATTTCCACAAAAAGCAACTGAATTGTGTTTCTTTGACAATCTGCCAATTCGGTATGTTCCTAGTGAATTAGCGTCTTGTAGTCGAAAATTGCATTTACAGAACAGAGGAAAAGGAATTAACGTTGATCAGAATCAGATACAAGCTATCATAGTCAAGAAGAGAACTCAACTAAATGGCGCTTGGGCTTACAAACTAAAAGAGGACACAAATAAGAACAGAAACTTCAGCACTTATTAAACGCTGACGCGTAATACGGAAAGAACGTGTTTAAAAACCGATTTGTTCGTGTGGTAGGCGGTACCAGTTATTCTTTGTTTTTAGACCTAGTGTCAACTCGATTCGACATGACCGCTGGTAGTATGGCCCTATGTTTGTCACTTCGTAGAAGGAATTGGCCAAATTTGCACATCAAACTGAACCGACGGTCGTAAAAGGACGGTAGTTGTAGGGTTGATAATGCTGATTCATAATCAGTAAATGCTTCACAATATTACTTTAACGGCTCTTTTCTGTATTGACTCAAGTTGATCACTGAAGTATCCTGTGTTAGCCCTATGTCGTAATAGCAATTGACACAAACTTGCTTAGAAAAATACACTTCTGGGCCCAAAATTCAGTGACGGATATCTATGATTTCGTAAAAGTACGCAGTTTCATGGAAAGACACTTATTAGAACTAACGATTTTCTCGTTTTTGTCGGATTCCGGTGAATACAACCAAACTATCGATTCACAGAAATCGAAACTAGAAGATCGATTGTATGTGTCACCTGACCCTTGGATTGTCTGCATCACCTTACGATCGAAGCTTCCGACAGACGATAAAACATAACACGATGCCTATGGAGTTTCTGGTTTTAGCCTAATTCTTTCCATACTATCGACCAAGCTGGAAAACAGAGCAAACATAAGCTATCATCTAAGTAAGCTTACCCAATGCGCATATCTGGAACCACCTGATCAAGAAATAATAAGCCCTACCGAAATTCATTTTTTTGCTGGATTCAGGTCGAATATCAGTTCGGCAGGAAATGACTGCGAAATGTTCTGATAAAGCATGCTTTCATCCGCCAATATAGTCACAACAAACTTCAAATAAATGCATCGTAAATCCGGCCGGTATCTTTGCCCAAATTCGTATTTGGGTGTGTGGGGGATTTCTATCTATCAAGTACAATGGCTTTGTTTTCTTCATAGCCTGCTTGGTCACAAATCCTCATATCCCTTGACCTGGGAAAGTGAACTTACACCAAGGGTATCGCTGATCCTGGAGCCCGCTTTTCTCTGGCGATTGTAGTGGGTTGCGAACTATTCATAAGCTTCTCGGTAGGCCGGTCGGTTAGCGTGTCAAATCACGTTAGTCTGAAAGTCGAGGTAAGTATTGCCCGAAGAGTATTTTCGCCTTTCACTTCCCTACTTAGTGGCCTGCCCAGTCGCCCCCATTTGTCCGGTATAGGACTTCATTTGACTACGAAACCCGCGAGCAGCCCCTGAGACCCGTTCCTACACTGTAAAAAAAAATCTTGCAGTATTTGCTACTGGGATTAATCTTGTCTTTATTGAGATAGGATTATCCCTAATTCGGATTAATTTTCTCCCAATAGAGATAAGATTAATCCCAGTAGCAAATAGTGTATCCTTATTCGGGGAAACTTTTTACAGTGTACACTACTTGTGTGGAGACAAAGCAAACAAACAACTAGCCGAAGGCAAGACAACTAGCCACAAAGACAAGAAAATGATGTGTATTTTGTTTAATAGGCGATACGTGGCATGAGGCTGAAAAGTTTGACCTTTGCACTACGAAAAAAAACTCACCATCGCTTAGGTGTCGATCTAGGCTGGAGGGCTGTTTGCTTTTCTCTGCTGGGATGCTGCGCGTCAAATCTCCGACACTACGGGCAGCTTTCATCCCCAGAGGCGCTGCTAACGAGCTTAGTCCCTTCGGATCAAAACGATGCTCCATTTTCGGGGTCACTTTTGAGCTTTTCGAATGAGAGGTGTTCTTGCACTCCAAACTTCCATTCCTGAGGAAAACAAAAAAATTCATGGACAATACAGAAGCTGGGCTTGACTGAAGGGATCTTAGCTGTTAAGAAATTTCAAAATTTTCAGACTGTAAGATCTTAGAAATGAATGAAACAAATAAGACATAGATCTTTGCGAAATTAAGAAAACAAAAACATCTTCGCAGAGCTTCTTAAACAAATTGGCTGTCTCTGCATCGACTAACTTCGTCTGGGAGCGATTTCTATAGGCTGTAAAGATTCCATTTTTTGTTTAACACTGATTACGATTATTGAGGGCGTCACTGCTTATGTTTTAATACGAACAACTTCTTCAACCCCCTTACTCCAACTTCCACGCTACACATCTCAACACAGGGTTGCCACATCGAACAAGTTTCGAGTGACTTTTGGTCGAAAACAGAGAGTGAATTGGGAGTGAAGTTTTATTTCCATGAAACAATCTGAAATGGTCGCTTAGATCGGAAACACTGCTGCAACAAGTGCTACGAGCTCATATGGCACTTGTTACGAGTAGGCACGGCTCGGTTATGTCAATGATATATCTAGTGTTTGCTAGGTGTCTTCCCACCAAGTTTCATCTCGATCCCTCCAGCCATAGCGATTTCCAATATTTCCGGTTCTCCCCTCCAGCTCCCCTCAAAAGTCACCGGATCCGGTCCGGATTTTAAGTGGGTCGTCTGAGGCATGAGGTCTTTCCAAATATCAAGTTTCATCGAGATCCGGTCCCCCGTTCAAAAGTTATAAATACCTAAAGATTCCGGATTCCCCCTCCCTCCACTCCCCCGACAGTGCCCGAATCGGCTCGGTCACGTCAATGATGTATCTAGTGTTTGCTAGGTGTCTTCCCACCAAGTTTCATCTCGACCCCTCCACTCGTAGCGTTTCCCAAGATTTCCGGTTGCCCCATCCAGCTCCCCCAAAAGTCACCGGATCCGGTCCAGATTTTAAGTGGGTCGTCTGAGGTGTGAGGCCTTTCCAAATATCAAGTTCCATCGAGATCCGATCACCCGTTCAAAAGTTATAAATACCTCAAGATTCCGGATTCCCCCTCCCTCCACTCCCCCGACAGTGCCCGAATCGGCTCGGTCATGTCAATGATGTGTCTAGTGTTTGCTAGGTGTCTTCCCACCAAGTTTCATCTCGATCCCTCCACTCATAGCATTTCCCAAGATTTCCGGTTGCCCCATCCAGCTCCCCCCAAAAGTCACCGGATCCGGTCCAGATTTTAAGTGTGTCGTCTGAGGTATGAGGTCTTTCAAAGTATCAAGTTCCATCGAGATCCGATCACCCGTTCAAAAGTTAACAATACCTCAAGATTCCGGATTCCCCCTCCTTCTACTCCCCCCACAGTACCCGAATCGGCTCGGTTATGTCAATGATGTATCTAGTGTTTGCTAGGTGTCTTCCCACCAAGTTTCATCTCGATCCCTCCACTCATAGCGTTTCCCAAGATTTCCGGTTGCCCCCTCCAGCTCCCCCCAAAAGTCACCGGATCCGGTCCGGATTTTAAGTAGGTCGTCTGAGGCATGAGGTCTTTCCAAATATCAAGTTCCATCGAGATCCGATCACCCGTTCAAAAGTTATAAATACCTCAAGATTCCGGATTCCCCCTCCCTCCACTCCCCCCACAGTGCCCGAATCGGCTCGGTTATGTCAATGATGTATCTAGTGTTTGCTAGGTGTCTTCCCACCAAGTTTCATCTCGATCCCTCCACTCATAGCGTTTCCCAAGATTTCCGGTTGCCCCCTCCAGCTCCCCCCAAAAGTCACCGGATCCGGTCCGGATTTTAAGTGGGTCGTCTGAGGCATGAGGTCGTTCCAAATATCAAGTTTCATCGAGATCCGATCACCCGTTCAAAAGTTAAAAATACCTCAAGATTCCGGATTCCCCCTCCCGCCACTCCCCCCACGGTGCTCGGATCGGGGAAGTGACTATTTCCAACTTAATCATTTGGGGTCCCTGATATGCCTGCCAAGTTTTATCGTCCTAGCTTATCTGGAAGTGCCCGAACTAGCAAAACCTGGACAGACCGACAGACCGACAGACCGACAGAAATTGCGATCGCTATATGGCACTTGGCCGAAGGGCAAGTGCCATAAAAATGACACATCTTAATTTTATTTTCATGGAAAAAAAAAGAAAGAAATAGTCACTTTTGGTCGGAATCAGTGCCGAGAAATAACACATCTGGACGTTTTCTGAAATAGGGTGAATTGTATGTCCTACGTAGGAGTTACAGAGACAAAATAGAGTGGCAAATCACACTATCGTGCGACATGTGGCAACCCTGCTCCCAAAGCACCAACGCCAACCTTTAAGGCACGAGCAAACGCAGTCCGATGTTCGCGGTGGGATGCAAATTTCCTCCTCGCTCCGGAATGTCGACGCATCGCATCGAATTTTGCACGCGAAAATCTTATCGGACTGCGCATACACGTAACATTACTGGCTCAACAGACAAGTCAACGAATAAAAAAAAACTTAAAGTCCAGAAAAACAGCGAAGAGAAATCGCTAAATGAATATGGGCTTAAGAACCCTAAGCAATAACAGAAAAGTTATTGGCGGGCCCTTTTTGGGATCCCAAAACGTAAGTGGAGGGATACCTATGACATCGCAAAAGTTTCCGTCTATCCGTCCGTCTATTAGCACGATAACTCTCGAAGGGGTTGAGATATCTTGATCAAACTTGGCATGACGACTCTTTAGGTCAAAGTACAGGTCAAGTTCAAAGACGGGCTATGTAGCTCTATATTTAGGGGTAGGGGAGGGGTTTGAAATTAAGGGGAACAAAAAATATTTTTTAAAAGCTAATGAAACAGTCGAATTAGGGGTTAGGACACATACTGAACCAGAATATGAAATTTATTTTCTCGTCGGACAAATAGTTCACCCGGAATCCGGCGAAAACCAGAAAGTTTGTGAAAAGTAAAAGTTTAATATGAAGTTCACTGGAGGTTCGATTTAGGGGCAAGGAAACGTGCTGAGTCCGAATATATAAATTATTTTCTCGCCGGACAATTAGTTCGGCCGGAATCCGGCAAAGACCGGAGAATTCGTTTAAAGTACAAGTTTTATTAAAATTTGATAAGATTTTCGATTTGCGGGTGCTGAACTGCGAGACATACTGAATTCGCATAAGACAATCATGTTCTCACTGGACGTATAGATCGCTCGGAATCCGTCTGAAACGGAAAATTTGTTAAAAGTAAAAGTTTAATCTGATGTTGATTAGAGGTTGGATGTAGGGGTAAGGAGACATGCTGAATTCGTTTTTGAGATTTATTATTTCGCCGGAGAAGTAGTTCCGGAATTCCACCGAAACCGAAAAATTGGCAAAAGTAAGGCAGGAAGTTTCGATCAGCTTCGTCAAAACAGATATGACTTAAAGGGGTAAACACACATGCTGAATCCATATCTGAACTTGGTTTTCTCGTATGATTAGCTATTTGGCCTTAAATAAAAGTAAAAGTGTTCAAGGAGTCTGGCGAAGACTGGATCCGGCGAAGACAAGACCCAATTGTCTGGATCAAATCTGAACTTGTGGGATCCCATCGAAGCCTTTGGTCTGGTTTCTTATCTTAAAGGCTCTTCCCGATTGTGGAATTCCATGTAATTAATTCCAGCACTAGAATTAGCAAATACTATTTTCCATCAAAGAGAGTCAATCCGATTATTCTGGGGCAACCTGAACCAAAAGTTACTTTAAAGATATGCATTACAAAATAGATACCCTACCAGAGCGAGTAGGCTACAACACGATAAATGATTCTTCATTAAACTTACTGCGGCTTTCAAACTGTAACTGTAAGCTGTATGCAATTAATTCCAGCACTAGAATTAGCAAATACTATTTTCCATCAAAGAGAGTCAATCCAGTTATTCTGGGGCAACCTGAACCAAGAGTGAGTTTAGAGATATACATTAGAAAATAGATACATACCAGAGCGTACAACCTGTACAACCATAAGGCCAGCTTCAAAACTATTATAAACGATTACTGAACAAGTAAAATACAGCGACACCCGTGTAGTCTTCTCCCAAACATCAAAGGCTCCTCGGAGTTCAGCAAGTTCAAGTTTTTTACTTCATAACACTAAACTACAGATACATTAGACAGGTACTGTGGAGAATGAAAATTCGTACACGTAATGCTCGTTAATAATTTTACATTAAACGCAACAACAACAAATGCCCCACACCTGACGACTTCTCGTCGAAAGCAAAACTATATCGACGATGTCCAACGACATCTGCGTGTGCAGCCGTGCAAAAATTTGTTCCTATGGACTTTTTCCGATCTGGTATAAAAGGTTGGCAGCTGTTCCGGAAACACGCTACTAACATACATGCTTAACATGTGGGCGCTTACCTGGAAGTGGAACTTTCTGACCCCTTACGGCTTAGACAACTCCCATCATCATTTCTTCCCTGCCTTGTATCTTTCTTGTGGTGACCTCTATCACTTGACTTTTTCGGCGACGACATTTCACTTTCCGGGCTTCCGTCCAACCGACCGATCGCTTGAAGCACCACATCAGCAAGTTTTGTATTTCCGGTTCGATCATACTCGACGTTTCGCGACTTCCGGCGCCCTTCTACTGAGTTCTGACGCATTTCCGGATGCTTCGATGTCCCACGACGACGACATATGCTGCATTCCCACGACAGCTGGAATAAAAGTTCAGTTTCAATGGCTCCAAGGTTCAAGAGCCAGCCTGGATGAGTATTTGTTTTTGCAATCTCGTCTCCCCCTTCTTCCAAGGGGGCACGCCAGGGAAGATAGAAACATCGGGGTCACATGACTTGTATGAAAAACGGCAGATTACTGAGTGATTTATTATGTCCCTCCCCCCCCCCACAAAAAAAAAGAGAAAAATCTACCCTACGTGAAAGAGGAAGACAACGCGTAGGACGTTCACTCGAAAAAGAGGCTGCAGCTGCAAATTTGACACTTGAGGAGCAGTGGGGGATGCCCCAAGACCGGTTGAAATGGGGGGCATAAAAGCGCCACTAGGCGCGGCAAGAACAAATTCTAAGTAAGCATAGTCTCTAAAGATGAGGCGGGAATATGAATTTTCGCTTGGCCTGCAGCTCGCGGAACAGTTCGCTTCTGCCCAAGTCGTCAAGGGAACAATGCTGCGTACTGTGGACATTCCAAATTCATTCCGGCTTGACGACCGGTTATACACAAAGCACATACGTGCTTGAAAAACGCAACCAGTACACATTTACTATCATATTCTAATCAAACCTTCAACTAAAATAAACTAAAAATTAATTTGTCCTCTCTCGTCTTCCAATCTAGAACACTACCTAATTTGCTCATTAGCAACTGATCACTTGCATCTCACATCACATAAGGCCCATACAACTGGAACATGATATTTTTCACATCTTGTACGGGACCGTTCAGTGCGATCCTCAGACTACAACTGACTGAAAGACAGTTGACACTCGCTTTTACCCACATCGATTCAAACCGGGTGCCAGTTTCGAGCCGTTAGTTTTGACCGTTAACTACCTTTGACAGTTGACCTGACGCATCGGAGAAAATTAGAAGCCTTGGAGGCAAGCTTGCAGCAAACTATGTGCCAACAAAGAGCGAAAGCGGGTCAAAGGATAGTGCCTAGCCTCTTCGACAGAGAGTAGAGTACAATTTAATTTAAAAATGAATTTCACAGCAATCATGCCGAATTTGCATTTCTCGTCAACATATAATACATGAAATGTTGTCAATGGACATTTACAGCAGATTTGCAGATGTCAATATATATATATACAATTTAAGCACAACCAAATCATATAAATGCAAATGGAACAAAACAAATCCATTTTTAGTTGTGAGAATTAAAAAGTGTCACGAAAGATGGAACGAAGCTTTTCCTGTATCTTTCGTGAGTGCAAATTACTGGTGTTAATTAGGGGATTTTCTGGGAGTTTTCCCGGGGGGGTCTAGAATGAGATGCGCAATCGCAGTTAATCCGCTAGGAGCACTTAGTCGGAAAATCGTGACTATTTCCGAAAGGTTTCGGTTGCTATTCACTTCTATTTTCTAAGCCATTCGAAAAAAAAATCCACTTGTGGCGCGGACAGCCGATAAGGTTTTACCGGTAGACTTTCTCCATTTTCATCAGTGCTAACTGGAGTCTCCCTTTTCCATGCGGAAGTAAATGTGCGAAGGAAGTTCCTGTGCGGTTAATATTAATGATAGATATTTTTATTGATCGTAGCGCCGAGATGGCAATAAATACCTCCACCATTACATTTAATGTGCTAAAAGACTTGAATATATAAAATTATTACACAAAAGAAAATAAATCACTTGGAATTCAATTGTTTTTTGTTAATTTTCTCAATGAAAAATGGTACAAAGGAATCCAAATACCGGTTAGTGCGACATTTAACTGGTATCAGGAGATTTTGGTGCCTCGTCCGTCGTGTCGCCGGTGCTAGATCGGGCAAAATATCTCTATATTTTTCACTGGCAAGGATTGACCGGCCAAAACGTAAAATTAAGTTTTACTCGCGGACATGGAGTGGCTCAAGTCTTAATAGGAGGAGGGAAGCTCCGTAACCATTAGTTGCGTTTTTGCTGATACCATGGTATCTGTTACCACGGTCTAAAGTCGTTTTGCAGTTATCGTGGTATCTGATACTACGGTTAAAAGGCGTTTTTGCAGTTATCTGGCCAGTTATCGTGATATCAGATATTCAGATACTACGGTCCGACCGTGGTAACTGGTCGTGGTATCTGAAAAGTTATCTCACCTTGATCAAATTTTGTCAGATTGGTGAGAAAGAAGTTTAGCACTTACTGATATAACTGGATATCTGTTTTTCTTTTGGGATGACTTCGAAAAGTGGAATTTCGGCACTAGTCGTTTTTGCAGAGGTGTATCAGATACTACGATAACCGCAAAAACGACTAATTGCAGATCCAGTTACCGTGGTAACAGATACCATGGTATCAGCAAAAACGCAACTATTGTATTTCAGTCAAGGCCGTATCCAGGGGGAGGGGGGTTGTCCCCCCCCCCCAAACATGCAAAATCAACATTTTTATATGTTTTTCCCTCTGACCTATGTCGTTTTTGTACTTTTTTGTCAGACCCACAGGCAAAAAAAAACCCGAAAGGCAACCCCCCCCCCCCCCCCCCGAAATAGATTCATGGATACGGGCCTGATTTCAGTCCTAGCATAATGCGGCACTCTGGTTTGCACTAATTCAACGTCTTCGTTATGTTGTACGCTCTTTTGTACAAAAGTTCCCCTACTGGGCAGGCATAGTCCAGTAGCGGACGCACGTAAGTCACATAAGCCAATTTCATAGATTCTACGCCGACTTAATACCTCCTTTAAACCGGGTACTAGAGTACTTTTACCGTACTGATATCCTAAAGCACTGACGCAAACATTTACTATACCTATCGCAAGATACTCTTGATGACTATCTCGCCCTGCCGATGCAGAATCTCCGGATACCTCCAGGAGAAATGAAGAAACGGTGTCACAGCTGCTCCGAAAGATCGCCGTGATTGTTTGACACAGGATTTGAGTCGTTGAGTCTGAGTCGTTACAGACACGTTAATCCTTCTTCCTGAGGATCACTGGCGTGTTTTGGACTTAGTCATATAGAGTATAAGCCTCAAGTCAACAAACAGAAGAAACCTCTTGAGTACATACGGACAGTGCACAGAAATCGACCAGGCCGGGTTTTCTGAACTTGATTCACAAGGCTGACGAAATCTCAGATTTTCCGTCCGGACTGATAATTGTGACGAAGAGCGTGTTCCACCCTACTTACCGTAGTTACTACGCACGACGTCACGAATTCTGGCTTTTTGCCGTCAAGGCTGGAACGATTTTTCTATTTTCCAGCAGGATCTCACGCCAGGGGTGAATCCGACCAATCACGTTACAGAGATGCGTAGGTTCTACGCTCCCGAGCATGGTAAGCAAATAGTAACTATTAGTTACTATTCCGACAAGGTTGGAACGGTCAGTGTAGTAACTTTTCGTGAGGATGGAACAGAAACAGTAACTATTGTTAGAAGGGTGGAACACGCTCCAAGTCTGCCCGGACCTAAGCTACGTGCACACAAAGTCCGATGTGTGTCTCTATGGGCCATTTGATGCGTCAGAACTTCGGAGCGAAGGAGGGACTTCCCATCTGACAGCGGAAGTCGGACTGTCTGTGCACGTCGCTTTATCCTTACGCCCGTAATTCAAGCCCGGCGACCGTTGCATCCTCACCATCTTTCCGCCCCATTATCGGTAGCTGGTGTAAATCCAACGGAATTTCACGATATGTCTGAATAGTCTCGTCTCTGCGAACAAGTGCTTCCACTACAGAATTTCAAAAAAAACGTAGACATAGTTAACAAGACCAAAGGTGTCGACGGGATCCCAAAAATCTAATATTTGATTCAGACAATAGGGTCTTGTCTTAGCCAGATCCACTCTTCGCAAGGCTAATCATCAGAGAAAACCAAGTTCAGATATAGCCTACCTGTATAATCCATATTTATTTTGAGGATACTGACCGAGACTTCCTG
This sequence comes from Branchinecta lynchi, assembly GCA_023053575.1. NCBI lineage: Eukaryota > Metazoa > Arthropoda > Branchiopoda > Anostraca > Branchinectidae > Branchinecta > Branchinecta lynchi. Next base: position 6,896,980 of record JAKZAP010000007.1, read on the forward strand.
CTTTATTTCTGCCAAGTTTCCGGTTTCGCCCGAATTCTGAGCAGACTACTAGTCCAGCAAAAAAGAAAATTCAGAAAAAAATCCAGCGTCAAATCCCTATAAAGAACATCTACCGGTAATCAACTTGGAATAAAAGGTTGAATTAAAAAAAAAATCCGGTTGTAACCGGATTCCGGACTAATTATATGTCTGGATAAAAATCGATTGTCATATACAGACTCGGCCTCTCTTCTTACCCCTTAATCTGTCATCTAATCAAACTTTTGCTTTTAACAAATTTTCCGGTTTTGGTCGGATTCCGGGCGAACTAGTGGCCCGGCGAGAAAATGGCTTTGACCATGTGTTCAGCATGTCTTTTCACCCATAAATCGAACATTTAATCAACTTCAAATGAAACTTTTACTTTTAACCAACTTTCCGGCTTTTTTCCGGACGAACTACTTGTTCGACGAGAAAATGGTTTTCACCATCGTGTTCAGTATGTCTTCTTATACCAAAATCGGCCATTTAATCAATTTCAAATAAAACTTTTACTTTTAACCAACTGTCCGGTTTTTGCCGGATTCCGGACGAATTAATTTTCCGGCGAGAAAATGGTTTTCACTATTGTGCTCAGCATGCCTTCTTACACCATAATCGACTATCACATTAGCTGTTTAAAAATATTTTGTTTGTCCCTTAACCTGAACCCCCTCCCCCACCCCTAAATCTAGGGCTATAGAGCCCATCTACGAACTTGACCTTGCCCTTGACACAATGAATCCTCACACCAAGTTTTATCAAAATATCTCATTCCCTTCGAGAGTTATAGCGCGCACAGACGGACAGACGGACAACTTTTGCGATGTCATAGGTATCCCTCCACTTACGTTTTGGGATCCCAAAAAATCAGGAGATTCAGTAATCCAAAAGATCAGGAGATTTATAAGGAGAAGTTCTAGCAATCAGAAGTTTATAAGGAGATACTAGGAGGAAATTTGTATTTATGGTTTATAATATGTCAAAGACGGTAATGCTCAAAGTATAGGGGTAGCGTGCAGGGGCGTCGCAAGGGCGTTATCGTTGGGGGGGGGGGGGGGGCAGAGCCCAAATTTTACCAAATCTCTCAAAAATTTTACCGTATCCTAAAAATTGAAAATTCGAGCTTTAAATTATGGAACAGAAAGGATTATATAGGAGAGTAATATTAAACGGCAGCATGAAAGACGATAAGCTAACTATCGGCTTTAGCTGCGGGATATTTCTAAGTTTTCATAAGTTCGTTCAAGCGGATCAAATAAAGGAGATGATGCTTCTCCTTTTGCTACCAATTTCCCCACGAACATTTTCCCGTGAGAATTCATGCCTTTTATGACGGGATAATCAATTCAATCTAGCGCTTAACGACAACCATGTAAACATGCCTTTTTGTGAACTTAGCGAGACCAAGATAAGGGGAAACGTGAATTTCATCGTGGGTAAATGCGGAGTAGTGAAGAAAATGGAGAAAAAAAGGAAAACACGGACAAATTACTACTCTTTGGCAAATGGGGGAAACGGCGGGGTCTGGTAAAATAAAAGGATATCCAAGAAGGAACCAAATTGCCTGAGGCAGCCGAAGTGCGGTAGGGGTGGCAGCAGATTTAAGACTTTGCTTCTGGATAGTAAGTTCATGATGAAGCAACAAAAGCTATAGATGTTAGATGTTCGAGGTCAGGTGAAAACCAGACGTTTCGCTACCACCTCCTTGTCTGATACGGTTGACCGACGGTTGTTGCTGCTTTGATAACTTCAAAATGACTTACCAGTTCAGTTTCGGATAGACTTGAAGAATATGAGGCACAGTCATCACAATTTTCAAACGACATTTGCTGCATAAACGGTAAGGCACAGTATCTT